>BSBM01001217.1:0-1200000 GCA_027924585.1 Larix kaempferi | reverse complement strand
TCACATAAGCCTCATCAAAAAATCAAATAAACAAACTAGCCATCATAGTATTGCATCCACGTGCATAACATGTGCCTCCATGGGCATACAAAAAATAAAACACATATAATTGCATCCACGTGCAACACAACATAAAATGAAAAGACAAGATGTCCATCCACGTGCATACATGACTGTATACCAAAAACGCATACATATATATATATAGATATATATATATATCATCATAAAAGTCACAATGTCAGGAGTGCTCTCAGCACCCAAATATACAAAAGGTACACCAGCCGTACAAAAATGTGTATCAACAAAATACATCCCCATATGCTCATCAACATTTGGGGGCAGGTACAAGATAACCTAATCATCACAATCACCAGGCTCCTCTAGATCCTCCTCCTCTGCCTCCTCCGAAACATACAGAGCTCGAGCCCTCCTCTTAGCTATCACTACAGCTACTCTCCGCAAGATCGACCTCCACTCACGGGGAGCATCTAAACAACGATCGAGAACATGTTGATCTAGATCCCTCCTGTTATCTCCTAAAATAACCAGTCAGTTTTTCATTATTTTAGGTGATAGGTTTGAATCCAAAAATTTATTTTTTAAAATTTTTTAGAGTCCATAAGGAGGTCCTCATTCTTATTACTGAGTCAAAATTCCGATTTATTTGGGTCTTGGTTTCAAATTTTGGAAAGACAAGTTTCGGTAGCTAACTCTGTTTTGCAGAGGCTAGTTAACTGTCGAAAGGGCTCACTTTCGGCAGCTGAAGGATTAACTGAAATTACTAAGTCGTGCTAGCTGTCGAAAATGATCTTATCAGAAAATTAAAAAAGGGAGAGTACGTGTCCGTACTCAACTTCACATCAAGAGAGCATGTGTGTTTGGCCGCCGAAAAGGAAGAGCGGAATGCATCTCATATGACCATCATGAGGTTCAATGGCGGTAAGCTGCCGAAGGCGAGTCATTAAACCCCCACATCATTGATTACGCAGGGTAACACAGGACTTCACATCAAGAGAGTCTGTATGTTTTGCCGCCGAAGGGAAGATCAGAACGCATCTCACATGACCATCATGAGGTTTAATGGAGGTAAGCTGTCGAAGGCGAGTCATTAAAACACCCACATCATTGATTGCGCAGGGTAAGACAAGAACTCTTAATGCATATCTGAGGATCATTCGCAGCTGATCGCTTCATAATTTCACACGATCTAAACGATATCATAAGTGATCACTCGCTCGGCTCAGATGGAGGGCATCTTTTTCCCAAAACGCTGTAAGTAGGGCCATGGTCATGGGGTTTTCCATTGTATCACTCAGTTGAAGTTTGTTCGTTCAGACAGTTTTTATCAGAGCCGATCATTTATCCAGGGACGCCCCCATCAGGACGAGACTCTAGCACAGGGTCTTTTTAATCTTCTGCTGCAGAAAACAAAGGGCTCGACTCATGGCAAAAACAAATCTGCCACTCAGGACAGAACTAGACGGGGTCTGGTATCTCGAGTCCCACCCACAAGTGGCCGAGTTTTTCAAGTCTGCAGAAGTTTTTGACTACTGTGAGAGACTCACTAGTTTCATCCAGCCACTTGCTGAGGCATTTGCTCTGAGCTACGACGGGAGAACAGTGAAGTTTGGCAGAGAAGAATTTCATGTGGATGAGGCAGCCATAGCCGAATGTACGGGTCTTCCCAGAACAGGACAGAGTTGGTTTAAGACCACTAAGGTTTCGGACATTGAATTCAGGTCATATCTCCTACCAGCTCATAAGGAAATCAGATGGAGAAAGGATATTCCCATCACCTTTCTCGAACCTCAATGGCAGGCTCTTGTAAAGGCCATCATCGTTTACATAACTTGTGAAGGCCGTTATCACAGGGTGCTGCACTACCATTTCAAATTGTTAAATCATTTCACAGGGAGAGAAAAGATAAATCTGCCATACTTCTTCCATAAGACCCTCACTAAAATGGAAAAGCAAGTCCAGGCTAAGCCGAGCAAGATTGCAGGCAGGATCTCTCACCAGGGTCTCATAACATTGATAATCAAGGAGCTTCTGAAGAAGAGAGGTATGAACTGGAATTACTTTTTATTCTGGCACGAGTTTCCCACAGAGCTTGTAAATGAAGAGGCAGTTAAGCAGGGCAAGGGCGAGAAGAGCAGCACTCCCAAAATCGGCAAGAGAAGGAGGAGAGCCATCTCTCCTCAAGCCCAAATGGAATCCCCTTCCTCATCCAGCAAAAGGAGAAGGTCAAAGAAAAGATTGGTGTTTGAACAAGCTGAAGGAACTCCTCAAGGAAAAAACCCACTAAATCTCCCCTACTCAGGATCTGAATCTGAAGACGAAGAAAAACAAGGAGCAGAGCAGCCCATGGAGAGTGAGAAGGGTAAAGACCCTCCCTTGACTGATGCACCAGGTCCCAGACCTTCCACACCAGAGACCAACAAGGTCAATGAGCTGCTACAGGAACTTTCCCAGGCAAGACATAATGAGGAACAGGTTAAGTTGCACAACGCAAAGTTAATTGAAAAGAATATGGCAATGCATGATCGGAGCAAGGAACTCTTCGAGAAACTCCAGAAAACAACCGAGAGGAACGCATTGCTGATAAAAGACAATATCAAACTTTACCGTAACCTCAGGATGCTCAGGTTAAAGATGAAGGAATCGTCGGGGACAAAAGTCCAACCAGCGGTAACAGGAGCACAACCATCTGGTCTAAACACGTTGGCTGAGGTGGCCACGATCCCTGAGGAAGTAGCACCTGTGGAAGCTCAGGAAGTAACACCTGGGAAAGCTTAGAAAGAACAGCCTGTGGAAGCTCAGAAGGAACAGCCTGTGGAGGCTCAGCAAGAACAGCATGAGAAGGTTCAGCAAAGACAGACCAAACGAGTGACCAGAGGGAAAAGAGCAGTTTCAAAGAAGTCCTAGTGATTGGTCACGAACATGCAGGAAAGCAGCGTTTTGGGGTCTTAATTTTGTGAAACAGTTTTCGGCAGCTTAGGCGAGCCCACAGAGCTCATTAGCTGCCGAAGAATCTGACTTCCGGCGGCTAAGGTATATAATCAATTAAGCAGTGTTTGGTTTAATTTTGTGAAACGGTTTTCGGCAGCTTAGGCGAGCCCCACAGAGCTCATTAGCTGCCGAAGAATCTGATTTCCGGCGGCTAAGGCATAATCAGTTAAGCAGTGTTTTGTGAAGTAGCTTTCGGCAGCTTAGGCGAGCCCCGCAGAGCTCATTAGCTGCCGAAGAATCTGACTTCCGGCGGTCAAGGCACAAAATCAATTAAGCATCGTTTGGGTGTGATTTTGTGAAACAGTTACGACTTTCGGCAGCTTAGGCGAGCCCCCCAAAGCTCATTAGCTGCCGAAAGGTCCGACTTCCGGCAGCTAAGGCACGAAATCAGCAGGATAGGTAGCTGCCGAAAGCCTGTTTTTGCAAAGGTCGACTACCATATCATGAAAATCAAATCTGTAGCGCACCCAACCCAGTTCACCGAGCCTTGGAAGGCTGCTTCACTTCACCAACCATCGAGTCGTTGAAGAAGATCTCCATATCTGAATGTCCATGATTTTAGGGATTAGTCCCTATCTTTTTGTTTTAACTTTCAGTTAGTACTTTAGTTCATTAAAACAGATCCATGCTTTTAGGATCTGTTCACATTTTTGTAAAGGCTATAAAGCCACAGAGCCAAGACTGTTAAATGGTTCGATTTTGGATGGAATAATTAGCTACATTATTCAGTTTTTTTCATGCTAATATAGATCACAGGTTTCCCTCAGTTTCAATATCAGTTGTCATCTTCTATTTCACTGTATCAGTTTGTCTAGCTTCGAATGTGAATGTTTCTTTACATTGTTTAGCTCACAGCTTGATTTCAGTTCTTTGAATGTATCTCAAGCCTTACTTCGTATTGGTTGGGTTACATGTTTTCTTCATCCACCTTTGATATTATATATGCTGATCAATCATTTCTTGAGGGCACTGTTTCATCTGTTTACATGTTGAATGTCTAAATACTGTACTTGATTTAGTCATCCCATTGATCCACCTTTGTTTTAAAAGACACAAAAATCATTGAATTCTGAAGTTACCAGGCATACCTAGTTTATAACCCTAGGTAGTTTCCTGGAGTGATAACACCTCCAACCATCATCTAGTACATCCACTAGCAGCATATCCAAAGTATCACGTACATCCTCTAGGGCATCATCTCTATGATGCACAACTCCTCATGCATAATGCAGGGGTGCCGATACCGGTGGAAGTACCACCACCATCACCCATCCCCTACGGCCCATATGATCCACTGGAGGCCTCGGACCAACATATGCCATGATCCACACCAAAACAACTCAGTATCATGTAAACATCTCTACCTATACTCATAACAAATTATCTAAACATGATATAACAAAAACAACAAAAACATGACATACCATCCAGTCCCCAACCCTGTCCCTGAGCTCGAGGCATCTCGATGTCTCGTCGAAAGTCCATCTCCCAGTACGAATAGTCATCAATCATGACGGGCATCTGCTCCCACTGGTCGTACATCTCCGATGAGAAGAACCGCCGAATGCCACCACCACCCTAGGGCATCATCTCCCCCCACCGCACCATCCACAGCTCACTCCTCAGTCCATCTCGAATCGGCACACATGTCCGCAAGGTAGGTACTCGCTCAAAAAATAAACAACAAAGGAAAGAGGCATAACTAAACTCTCCTCCCTCTCTCCTAACCTTGTTCAGCTCTCGCCGAACACAAGCTAGAAACATCTGGCCCCAAGAAAAATATGTCCTCATCATGACATGATGAACCATCATCATTTCCCCCCCCCCCCCCCCGACAAATGTTGGGGCGCCTGTGCACCAAGCACCCACAAAACAAAAGCAGCTACTGCCTGCATCTCCACATCTCGGAGATCCAAGAGGCTTAGTGTGCTAGTCTGTGCATAGGCCCCTCAAACACAAAATATCTCAAGGAGATCCTCAATATCCATACCAGCTGGAATCCTTGGCTGGATGTCCCCTATCTCACCCAAACGGGGCAAGCCAGTAAGAAAGTACACATCAGTCAAGGTGAGCTCCAGTCGCTCACCTTGCACCATGAAAACTGCCTCCACCGGATCCCAAAATTCAACCAATTTGTTCAGCAGCTCCCTGACTGAACGCGTGAGAGGGATCTAAGTGAACTTCAGGAGTCCGCCCATAGCTAAAGCCGCTCGCAGCTCCGAGCTCTCCTGAATACTTCCCATCAGCCCCTCATCAATCTCCCTCTCCCTCGACGATACCTGCATCCTCCTCAGCATCCTGCCAAAACAACACAAAAAATTTCAGAAAAATAAAACAATTTTTTTTTTCCCTACAGAAGCAATCCCCATCGCAACTTTCAGACACACAGCCGTGATGAACATCGCGGCTTTCATCCCTCACAGCTGCGATGAGCATCGTGGTTGTAAGCACCCACAACCGCGATGAGCATCGCAGCTGTAAGAACCCACAGCCGTGATGAGCATTGTGGTTGTAAGCACCCACATCTGCTATGCACATCGCGGCTATAAGCACCCACATCCGCGATGCACATCGCGGCTGTAAGCACCCACAGTTGCGATGCACATCGTGGTTGTAAAGCCGAAACCCGCGATGAGCATCGCGGAAAAAGGCCCAAAACCCACGATGAGCATTATGGAAAAAGGCCCAAAACCTACGATATTCCACGTTGGAAAGCCAACGTGGAATATTCACCACCTCTGAGACCCCGACGCTCACCAAAAAGTAAATAAATTGAAAGGCCAAGGCATATAGGCTTACCTAAAACTCGCGGAATGAAAAACCGATGGTCGAATCTCCCGCAAATCAAGAAAATAATCTAACCCAACTAAATTACTCTGTGAAACTCAACGGTGAAAATGATACTTGTCACATTGGGTCCACTTGCTATTTATAGAAATTTGACCAATTTTCAATCAACCATTTCAGCATCATACAACGTCCGTTTTTCAAACCGTTGGAATTAGCGCAGCGAGAACTTCGCGATAGTCCACTCCTTTTCTCGTTTCCACCAAGTCGCATTTTGGGGCATTTTTCCCCATGTTCCTCGTCGCCTTGATTTGCATGCCACATCGGCCATTATCCATTTTTGATGAATTTAATATCTCTAGATTCAGTTTTTTGTGCTCGTGACGATGCTTGAGATCATTTCTCTCTCTCACCCCTAGATTTTTCAGGCATTTTTCCCCATGCTCCTCGTCTCCTCGATTTGCGTACCACATTGGCCGTTATCCGTTTTTGATGAATTTTATATCGCCGGATTCAGTTTTCCCCGCTTGTGACGATGCTTGAGGGCATCTCTCACTCTCACCCCCAGATTTTTCGAGCATTTTTCCCATGGCACTTTTTTCCTCGGTTTGCATGCCACATTGGCCATTATCCATTTTTTACGAATTTTATCTCACCGGATTCAGTTTTCTGCGCTTGTGACGATGCTCGAGATCAGTTCTCGGTCCCACCAATACCCTTTTTGTTCGGTATAATTTTATCCCTTTTCAGGCCGAGCAATTCCTTTACAAAAAAGGCACTTAGGGAGTTTCTGTTAAGCTCTTTTCTGACTCCTAAAACAATGAAAATCTCGTCGAGCAATCTTTCTTCCTTTCATGCTCGCTAAAAGTATCTGAAAGGGCGTCTACCTGGTATAAGTTTACCCCTTTTCTAGACCTTGGAGACTAATTACAAAAAAGGAATACTCTGGTTACATCAGCTAGAAGATTTATCCATTTGTATCATTTTATGCTTTTTTGGGCCTTGGAGACTAACATACGAAAGAGAACACAAATGGAGTCTACTTACCGCTTTCAGACTCTCTAAAAATTGAAAGCAACCATGAGCAATTACCATCTTGGTCTCATACAAATCCACAGGACGGTACTCCTCCACCAATTCAGAGTCTTCTTATCATTTTCAGACTCGTTAAAAATGAAAGCACTCACGAGCATGAACAGTCCTGGGCTCACATAAATCCACAGGATAGTACCATTTCAGAGCACACTTTTATCCCTTCTTGGAGCTCATTAAAACCTCGAGGAAGGACCCAATGGTGCTTTTCGGTGCCACAACAGATCATGTCTACTCATATGGCAACTTCCCCATTATGGTCTCCTTTGTTCAGAGTATTCTGCAGTATGTCACCTTGCGAGTCTCCCAATAACATCCATCAGCTTGTCCCCCCATAGTCACTTCATTCTGCAATACATACCCCTGATCCCTTAAGCTATGATCCCCACACCTAAACATCAGTTTCATATGCTTCCAGGTCAACCATATCATCATGCTCTGAACAAAGGAAGTTTTATTCAACCCACTCTATAACCCCAGTTATGCCCACAGTATGTCAGTCCTACCATCAGTACTATCACATTTCAGTTGTACAACTCGTGCTCGTATCAAGGAAACATCATTGCCTTGGTAGTTTCTGGTCTACCTCTGTCGACGCCAACCAAATCTATTCCAGAGGATAGACCTAGAGGTCCCTGTACCTTGGACTCATCACCATTAGTAATGAATGCCTACAGATCATTTTGAAAGGAGTCCTCAGTGCCTCTCCAAATGATTGTTTCTCACATGCTTGACTTCAACACCTTGATCGCATCATTGAGACTCGTACATGGTATCGGTCCTTTCGATTATTTGTTGAAGACCCCAGATATCACCTGACTCTACCACATTTGAAAGTCTAATTGAGGAAACAACTAGTTACATATTCCTATGGATATTCAGGTTGCGATTGGCAACAATTTTCAGATGTACCGCAGTTTTATATGCCCTCGAGTATACAGTTACATATACTCCTCAGAAGTTGACTGTAGTGTCCCTTGTTAGGAATTTTATTAAAATTGCAATTTTCCACTTTTTTCCTTGGTTCGACCTTTGACTAGTTTCGATCTCTAGATCCCAAATTTGCCCCAAATGATCCCAAATATTCTGAGAAGGTATATGAATGATATTAGAACATAAATATGTATTTCAGGGATGCCTTTGTACCTTTAAAACACTTCTGCAAATACTCTTTCAATTCTGGTCAATGTAGGTAACTTTACTAGTGATTTCCCTTTGACTAGTATTGGTCTCTAAGTCTCAAATTGACTCCAAATGCCTTCAAATATTCAAGGAAGGTTTATGAATGATATTATGAATTTAATATGATGTTTAGGGACAACATATGGCCACCAAAAGACCTCTGCAAACTCTCTTAAGATTCTGGACGAAGTATGCAATTTTACTAGTAATTTGGGGTTCAAATCCCCCTAAGGTAAGTACTGAAAATGGCTTCCCAAATGCCTCCAAACCCACTCAAATTTATGAACAGAGGTATGTAATGTGTTAAGTATGTTATTAAGGTCTCATATGCACCATTAATGGATTATTACAACTGTTCTCACCCTCTCCCTTTCAACTGCAAAAATCCCCAATTTGACCCTTGGGGAAATGGCACTATTTCACCTCCCAATACAACTAAACTGAGTAAAAATGCTTCAAATGCTCAAGTACAGTACATGAAACTTGTATAATACATCCATGGTAGTATATTGATCACAAATATATCAGATAATCATCCATTCATTCGAAATCATCATCAATACATTGGCTCACAACAAGGTAGTGGGGAAATGGCATTGTTCTTCCATTAAAAATGAGATTTATACATTTCTACTTGGAATTTCGACCTGAAACTTTTTGGAGATGAAGAATAGAGTATTTAATTCATATTACAAAATAAATGGGGCATTAAAATCTTCCCCAAAGAGTACAATAGCTCACCAAAAACGCCCTCCGTCAAGGATCAAGAATATGCCATCAAAACTGGAAATGGTTGAAGGAGTGAGCTGCAATAGAAGAAACCATGAGCTTCCCTGTAGCTTACACCTGCAAATAAATACTCCATTAAAGCTCCAAATGAAAGGTCTGAATGGCCTTTCCAATTACCAACTTGGATGGGAATCTTTCACCCTCGAAATTGGCTAAGGCAAGAAACTAGTCATCCACTAGCTCTCCCTCTTCACAAATGCAATTGCAAATTCTACAAATGATAAAGAGCTGCTTTAATTCTTTGTTATTGACATTTATAAAGTTCTAATGGCCTCCATGGGTCAAATTCCTTCCAAGAGACTCATGCCAACTCAAGTTGGGAAGAGATTCCAAAGAACGCCACTTGTACAACAATTCCTAGTCTCCCACTTCCACCAAATCACATGTGGAAGCATCTTAGCTGCCCTAACACCCTTGAGCGCCCTCTTGGAGTCTATTTTTATCCCTTACATGTCATATATGTCATATGTCAGCCTTCAGGTCTGATTTGTGTCATAGGTGTCATAGCATCTTTATCATTGTTGTCATAGAGCTAGAGAATCTAGCCCAAGTGTCTCACTAGCTCCAAATTGCCTCTTTCTCTTCCATGGGAGTTACTCTTCCTCTATATTTCGACCTTGGATGAGTAATTCCATGAATAATACCTTTTGGACTCCCCCAAGTATGTTACCATTCACCTTGAATTCGAATTGGTGAGAGAATGAGGCCAAATGTAGTGGGGAAATCTAGCCATATGTGGGTCCCACTTCCTCCATGTGTCTTCATGATCAAATGCCACTTTTATTTTCACTTGTATATATTTACTTAGGTCCTTTATTAAATATTTATTCCATTCTAATGTTCAAACATCATTTATTATCTCCATTATTCCAAATCCCAAAGCTTCCACCCCAAACCTAGGAAACTAGTAATTTTCCTCCTTGGCAATTATTTGACCCTTAACATCAATTTTACAAACTCTAATGAATATGGCTAATGTGATTAGGCCATTGTGACCCAATTCCAAATTTGGGACATGACAAGTCCTCCCTTCCCAATATTGCTTGTCCTCAAGCAATTTCAAACATGGGTGTTGAAGAACCTGCTTTCTGTATAATTCTTTGAAGTTGCCATTGAATTGCCAAACCTTGAGTCTTTGAGTTTCCATGAATATTTTAGAGAGGAACCACCATGCTTGCTGCTGCGCTACTCTGATTAAAATCACTTTATTAAGTGGAGAATCCATCTCCCATACTGCTTGCTTCCCCCAAAAAAATGAAACCAATGAGACAAAAATTATTCCAGGGTCCCATTGCTTGTATTGCACCCCAACAATTAAGAGTGCTCTCCAACCTACACCATTAGATAAGAGGATTCCTGGATCCCATTTTCTTGTATGCATTCTTCCAAACATCATGAGTACCAAATATATATCATCAAAGTGCATAACAACATAATGAAAATGTACATCAAGGATATGCTTCATCAAAGAGTCATGAAAGTGCTTATACCTCCAAGCAAGTAGACCACCATTTTCCAAGTGCATACAAGCTTCAAGTGACCAATCAAATCTGCTCCAATGACATAGGTGAGGATACCATGTCCTATAATGCTGCTCCAAAAGGATGTGATATGCATCAAAATATTCAGCCATGTATTCTTTCATCCAAGAAGTGAATGAAGAATCTCCACTAGAATCTGAACCAAATAATGAGCAGAAAAAACAAGGAGACTTCAAATGACTCAAAGAAGTCTCACCCATACATCCATGAATGTGAGAATCATAAAGATGTAACAAAGTATGTGGCTTCCAACAAAAATGTTCTCCCATCATAAATCTATTCATCCAAGTGTTGGATGAAGTTCCTCTAACATCAAATGAACCCAGTGTTGAGCAAGAAAAACCATGAGTATTCAAGTGACTCAAATCCATATCATAGGTGCATCCATGTAGATGTGAATCATCTTAAAGTGACAAATTATGCTGCTGCAAATGTGAATAAGAATGTGCTCCAACCATGTCATCATAAAAGTTAAATCTAGGAGTTCCATACTCCTCATGTGGCACTATCAAAAAGAACCCTTTCACCCATACTTCATTGAGACTAATACTGCAAAACATGGAATTGTAGGATGTAGGAGAATGTACTAACTCACCCAAATGATCAAAAAGTTCAGGAGTTTCATCATGGGAAGGATCCATGTGGGTAGTATCATGCAGCTCCTTCAAAGGTGGGAAACCTTTGTCATAGATTGGTTCCAATGTAGATGAATCATGCTCTTCTTTAAAAATTGGATAAGCTTCATCAAGAGACAATTCAAGTTCCTCTTCCACCACATCAAGTGTTTGGATCTCTTCAAGTTCATCTTCAAACACATTAAGCACATTCAAATTTCCACATTTCTCATGATCCACCATGTCATGAGAATCCTCCAAACAATCTACCATTTGACAATCTGAAACATAGGAGGAAAAACAAGTATCTTGCAACTTTTCAAGAAGTTGCTCATTTTGAATTGTGAGCTTATGATTATCCTCATTATTCTTCAAGTATGCATCATGTAACAATTCATTAAGCTCAAACAAATGGTTTCTATCAAAAAGCAAAGACATGAAATTACCTTTGATGTGGCACATTGCTTTTTGAATCTTCTCCATGTCTTCAAGGAAGGATGTTTCCTCCAATGAAGTAGCTCTCCAACAAGAATTTGACACCAATGCTTGAGTGTCATGGAGAATGCTGAGGGACTCTTGGATCTTCTTTTCATTCATCTTTAAGGACCCTTCAAGAAAATGAGGCTCTTGCAAATGAACCTCCTCATCTTCTTCATTTTTTCTTGGACCAACTTCATTAAGCTCAAGTGGTGATGGGGAAGTTGATCTTGGTTCTTCTTCAACTGTTACAAGGTCTTCATTATCATGCTTAATGAAACTTGTACTTGTAGAAACACTTTCAAAAGTGATCTCTATGTCACCAACATAAAGGTGTGAGCACCCATCAGTAGGTACTCCTTCATAGTTTAAGCATCCATCAGTAGATGCTCTTTGGTTCATGTCTAAGCTAGAAGGTGTCTCGAAATGATCTTCCATATTTTCAATAGAATCTTCTTCATGCTCTTGTGATGTCTCTTCCTTTTGCTCCTTAAAGCAAGCTGATGCATTTTGCCCCTTGTTTTTCTTAGGATCAATATATTTGGAATCTCTTCTTGAATAAATCTCAAAAGCTCTCCTCAAGGAGGACATCATTTCATGCACACATATATGATACTCGCTCCAAGGGTTTTTACAAGAAGGGCATAAACCTTTCTTAACTAACTCCACATCTTCATTTTTGGGCCTATTTTCAAAAACATGTTCAGCATAGTACTCAAAAGACATGGCATTTTGTGTATTTTTGCTAGAAGCAAGATATTCTTGATACTTTTGATATTGTTGGGGCAAGGTTTTATATTTTGATCTCCATCTTTGGAACTCACTCATAGAATTATCCTTGGTTGGTGTGACACACTCATATTCATAATATTTAAATTCATATGAATAATCTTCATTTCTCTTGAAATTGTAAGAAGTGTTGCATGATGGCACCTCTTCCTCATACCATTCAAATTCTGCTTCGTATTGCTCATAAGCATCTGCATATTCCTCATAACAATTGTACTCATAGGATTCATCATAATAGTAAGACATGGCTGCCAATTATTCTTGAATGTATGTACCTAATACACAGGTGCAAGGACCATGCTCTGATACCACTGTAGTGTCCCTTGTTAGGAATTTTATTAAAATTGCAATTTTCCACTTTTTTCCTTGGTTCGACCTTTGACTAGTTTTGATCTCTAGATCCCAAATTTGCCCCAAATGATCCCAAATATTCTGAGAATGTATACGAATGATATTAGAACATAAATATGTGTTTCAGGGATGCCTTTGTACCTTTAAAACACTTCTGCAAATACTCTTTCAATTCTGGTCAATGTAGGTAACTTTACTAGTGATTTCCCTTTGACTAGTATTGGTCTCTAAGTCTCAAATTGACTCCAAATGCCTTCAAATATTCAAGGAAGGTTTATGAATGATATTATGAATTTAATATGATGTTTAGGGACAACATATGGCCACCAAAAGACCTGTGCAAACTCTCTTAATATTCTAGACGAAGTATGCAATTTTACTAGTAATTTGGGGTTCAAATCCCCCTAAGGTAAGTACTGAAAATGGCTTCCCAAATGCCTCCAAACCCACTCAAATTTATGAACAGAGGTATGTAATGTTAAGTATGTTATTAAGGTCTCATATGCACCATTAATGGATTATTACAACTGTTCTCACCCTCTCCCTTTCAACTGCAAAAATCCCCAATTCGACCCTTGGGGAAATGGCACTATTTCACCTCCCAATACAACTAAACTGAGTAACAATGCTTCAAATGCTCAAGTACAGTACATGAAACTTGTAGAATACATCCATGGCAGTATATTGATCACAAATATATCAGAGAATCATCCATTCATTCGAAATCATCATCAATACATTGGCTCACAACAAGGTAGTGGGGAAATGGCATTGTTCTTCCATTAAAAATGAGATTTATACATTTCTACTTGGAATTTCGACCTGAAACTTTTTGGAGATGAAGAAAAGAGTATTTAATTCATATTACAAAATAAATGGGGCATTAAAATCTTCCCCAAAGAGTACAATAGCTCACCAAAAACGCCCTCCCTCAAGGATCAAGAATATGCCATCAAAACTGGAAATGGTTGAAGGAGTGAGCTGCAATAGAAGAAACCATGAGCTGCCCTTTTGCTTACACCTGCAAATAAATACTCCATTAAAGCTCCAAATGAAAGGTCTGAATGGCCTTTCCAATTACCAACTTGGATGGGAATCTTTCACCCTCGAAATTGGCTAAGGCAAGAAACTAGTCATCCACTAGCTCTCCCTCTTCACAAATGCAATTGCAAATTCTACAAATGATCAAAAGCTGCTTTCATTCTTTGTTATTGACATTTATAAAGTTCTAATGGCCTCCATGGGTCGAATTCCTTCCAAGAGACTCATGCCAACTCAAGTTGGGAAGAGATTCCAAAGAACGCCACTTGTACAACAATTCCTAGTCTCCCACTTCCACCAAATCACATGTGGAAGCATCTTAGCTGCCCTAACACCCTTGAGCGCCCTCTTGGAGTCTATTTTTAGCCCTGACATGTCATATATGTCATATGTCAGCCTTCAGGTCTGATTTGTGTCATAGGTGTCATAGCATCTTCATCATTGTTGTCATAGAGCTAGAGAATCTAGCCCAAGTGTCTCACTAGCTCCAAATTGCCTCTTCCTCTTCCATGGGAGTTACTCTTCCTCTATATTTCGACCTTGGATGAGTCATGCCATGAATAATACCTTTTGGACTCCCCCAAGTATGTTACCATTCACCTTGAATTCGAATTGGTGAGAGAATGAGGCCAAATGTAGTGGGGAAATCTAGCCATATGTGGGTCCCACTTCCTCCATGTGTCTTCATGATCAAATGCCACTTTGATTTTCACTTGTATATATTTATTTAGGTCCTTTATTAAATATTTATTCCATTCTAATGTTCAAACATCATTTATTATCTCCATTATTCCAAATCCCAAAGCTTCCACCCCAAACCTAGGAAACTAGTAATTTTCCTCCTTGGCAATTATTTGACCCTTAACATCAATTTTACAAACTCTAATGAATATGGCTAATGTGATTAGGCCATTGTGACCCAATTCCAAATTTGGGACATGACAAATCCTCCCTTTCCAATATTGCTTGTCCTCAAGCAATTTCAAACATGGGTGTTGAAGAACCTGCTTTCTGTATAATTCTTTGAAGTTGCCATTGAATTGCCAAACCTTGAGTCTTTGAGTTTCCATGAATATTTTAAAGAGGAACCATCATGCTTGCTGCTGCACTACTCTGATTAAAATCACTTTATTAAGTGGGGAATCCATCTCCCATACTGCTTGCTTCCCCCAAAAAAATGAAACCAATGAGACAAAAATTATTCCAGGGTCCCATTGCTTGTATTGCACCCCAACAATTAAGAGTGCTCTCCAACCTACACCATTAGATAAGAGGATTCCTGGATCCCATTTTCTTGTATGCATTCTTCCAAACATCATGAGTACCAAATATATATCATCAAAGTGAATAACAACATAATGAAAATGTACATCAAGGATATGCTTCATCAAAGAGTCATGAAAGTGCTTATACCTCCAAGCAAGTAGACCACCATTTTCCAAGTGCATACAAGCTTCAAGTGACCAATCAAATCTGCTCCAATGACATAGGTGAGGATACCATGTCCTATAATGCTGATCCAAAAGGATGTGATATGCATCAAAATATTCAGCCATGTATTCTTTCATCCAAGAAGTGAATGAAGAATCTCCACTAGAATCTGAACCAAATAATGAGCAGAAAAAACAAGGAGACTTCAAATGACTCAAAGAAGTCTCACCCATACATCCATGAATGTGAGAATCATAAAGATGTAACAAAGTATGTGGCTTCCAACAAAAATGTTCTCCCATCATAAATCTATTCATCCAAGTGTTGGATGAAGTTCCTCTAACATCAAATGAACCCAGTGTTGAGCAAGAAAAACCATGAGTATTCAAGTGACTCAAATCCATATCATAGGTGCATCCATGTAGATGTGAATCATCTTAAAGTGACAAATTATGCTGCTGCAAATGTGAATAAGAATGTGCTCCAACCATGTCATCATAAAAGTTAAATCTAGGAGTTCCATACTCCTCATGTGGCACTATCAAAAAGAACCCTTTCACCCATACTTCATTGAGACTAATACTGCAAAACATGGAATTGTAGGATGTAGGAGAATGTACTAACTCACCCAAATGATCAAAAAGTTCAGGAGTTTCATCATGGAAAGGATCCATGTGGGTAGTATCATGCAACTCCTTCAAAGGTGGGAAACCTTTGTCATAGATTGGTTCCAATGTAGATGAATCATGCTCTTCTTTAAAAATTGGATAAGCTTCATCAAGAGACAATTCAAGTTCCTCTTCCACCACATCAAGTGTTTGGATCTCTTCAAGTTCATCTTCAAACACATTAGGCACATTCAAATTTCCACATTTCTCATGATCCACCATGTCATGAGAATCCTCCAAACAATCTACCATTTGACAATCTGAAACATAGGAGGAAAAACAAGTATCTTGCAACTTTTCAAGAAGTTGCTCATTTTGAATTGTGAGCTTATGATTATCCTCATTATTCTTCAAGTATGCATCATGTAACAATTCATTAAGCTCAAACAAATGGTTTCTATCAAAAAGCAAAGACATGAAATTACCTTTGATGTGGCACATTGCTTTTTGAATCTTCTCCATGTCTTCAAGGAAGGATGTTTCCTCCAATGAAGTAGCTCTCCAACAAGAATTTGACACCAATGCTTGAGTGTCATGGAGAATGTTGAGGGACTCTTGGATCTTCTTTTCATTCATCTTGAAGGACCCTTCAAGAAAATGAGGCTCTTGCAAATGAACCTCCTCATCTTCTTCATTTTTTCTTGGACCAACTTCATTAAGCTCAAGTGGTGATGGGGAAGTTGATCTTGGTTCTTCTTCAACTGTTACAAGGTCTTCATTATCATGCTTAATGAAACTTGTACTTGTAGAAACACTTTCAAAAGTGATCTCTATGTCACCAACATAGAGGTGTGAGCACCCATCAGTAGGTACTCCTTCATAGTTTAAGCATCCATCAGTAGATGCTCTTTGGTTCATGTCTAAGCTAGAAGGTGTCTCGAAATGATCTTCCATATTTTCAATAGAATCTTCTTCATGCTCTTGTGATGTCTCTTCCTTTTGCTCCTTAAAGCAAGCTGATGCATTTTGCCCCTTGTTTTCCTTAGGATCAATATATTTGGAATCTCTTCTTGAATAAATCTCAAAAGCTCTCCTCAAGGAGGACATCATTTCATGCACACATATATGATACTCGCTCCAAGGGTTTTTACAAGAAGGGCATAAACCTTTCTTAACTAACTCCACATCTTAATTTTTGGGCCTATTTTCAAAAACATGTTCAGCATAGTACTCAAAAGACATGGCATTTTGTGTATTTTTGCTAGAAGCAAGATATTCTTGATACTTTTGATATTGTTGGGGCAAGGTTTTATATTTTGATCTCCATCTTTGGAACTCACTCATAGAATTATCCTTGGTTGGTGTGACACACTCATATTCATAAGATTTAAAGTCATATGAATAATCTTCATTTCTCTTGAAATTGTAAGAAGTGTTGCATGATGGCACCTCTTCCTCATACCATTCAAATTCTGCTTCATATTGCTCATAAGCATCTGCATATTCCTCATAAGAATTGTACTCATAGGATTCATCATAATAGTAAGACATGGCTGCCAATTATTCTTGAATGTATGTACCTAATACACAGGTGCAAGGACCATGCTCTGATACCACTGTAGTGTCCGTTGTTAGGAATTTTATTAAAATTGCAATTTTCCACTTTTTTCCTTGGTTCGACCTTTGACTAGTTTCGATCTCTAGATCCCAAATTTGCCCCAAATGATCCCAAATATTCTGAGAAGGTATATGAATGATATTAGAACATAAATATGTGTTTCAGGGATGCCTTTGTACCTTTAAAACACTTCTGCAAATACTCTTTCAATTCTGGTCAATGTAGGTAACTTTACTAGTGATTTCCCTTTGACTAGTATTGGTCTCTAAGTCTCAAATTGACTCCAAATGCCTTCAAATATTCAAGGAAGGTTTATGAATGATATTAGGAATTTAATATGATGTTTAGGGACAACATATGGCCACCAAAAGACCTCTGCAAACTCTCTTAAGATTCTGGACGAAGTATGCAATTTTACTAGTAATTTGGGGTTCAAATCCCCCTAAGGTAAGTACTGAAAATGGCTTCCCAAATGCCTCCAAACCCACTCAAATTTATGAAAAGAGGTATGTAATGTGTTAAGTATGTTATTAAGGTATCATATGCACCATTAATGGATTATTACAACTGTTCTCACCCTCTCCCTTTCAACTGCAAAAATCCCCAATTCGACCCTTGGGGAAATGGCACTATTTCACCTCCCAATACAACTAAACTGAGTAAAAATGCTTCAAATGCTCAAGTACAGTACATGAAACTTGTAGAATACATCCATGGCAGTATATTGATCACAAATATATCATAGAATCATCCATTCATTCGAAATCATCATCAATACATTGGCTCACAACAAGGTAGTGGGGAAATGGCATTGTTCTTCCATTAAAAATGAGATTTATACATTTCTACTTGGAATTTCGACCTGAAACTTTTTGGATATGAAGAACAGAGTATTTAATTCATATTACAAAATAAATAGGGCATTAAAATCTTCCCCAAAGAGTACAATAGCTCACCAAAAATGCCCTCCCTCAAGGATCAAGAATATGCCATCAAAACTGGAAATGGTTGAAGGAGTGAGCTGCAATAGAAGAAACCATGAGCTGCCCTGTAGATTACACCTGCAAATAAAGACTCCATTAAAGCTCCAAATGAAAGTTCTGAATGGCCTTTCCAATTACCAACTTGGATGGGAATCTTTCACCCTCAAAATTGGCTAAGGCAAGAAACTAGTCATCCACTAGCTCTCCCTCTTCACAAATGCAATTGCAAATTCTACAAATGATCAAAAGCTGCTTTCATTCTTTGTTATTGACATTTATAAAGTTCTAATGGCCTCCATGGGTCGAATTCCTTCCAAGAGACTCATGCCAACTCAAGTTGGGAAGAGATTCCAAAGAACGCCACTTGTACAACAATTCCTAGTCTCCCACTTCCACCAAATCACATGTGGAAGCATCTTAGCTGCCCTAACACCCTTGAGCGCCCTCTTGGAGTCTATTTTTAGCCTTGACATGTCATATATGTCATATGTCAGCCTTCAGGTCTGATTTGTGTCATAGGTGTCATAGCATCTTCATCATTGTTGTCATAGAGCTAGAGAATCTAGCCCAAGTGTCTCACTAGCTCCAAATTGCCTCTTCCTCTTCCATGGGAGTTACTCTTCCTCTATATTTTGACCTTGGATGAGTCATGCCATGAATAATACCTTTTGGACTCCCCCAAGTATGTTACCATTCACCTTGAATTCGAATTGGTGAGAGAATGAGGCCAAATGTAGTGGGGAAATCTAGCCATATGTGGGTCCCACTTCCTCCATGTGTCTTCATGATCAAATGCCACTTTGATTTTCACTTGTATATATTTATTTAGGTCCTTTATTAAATATTTATTCCATTCTAATGTTCAAACATCATTTATTATCTCCATTATTCCAAATCCCAAAGCTTCCACCCCAAACCTAGGAAACTAGTAATTTTCCTCCTTGGCAATTATTTGACCCTTAACATCAATTTTACAAACTCTAATGAATATGGCTAATGTGATTAGGCCATTGTGACCCAATTCCAAATTTGGGACATGACATTGACTCATAGTCACTGAGTCCCTACAGATGTTGGACACCTTCAGCTCCATCAGTTCATCAACCCTTCTGAAACCTTATTCAAAATGGTTGTTGCTCTTTTCCAGTGTATCAGTTATTGAGATCAGTCATGGTATGACCATGAGTATGTCCCAGCATTGTGTCCCCTCTGGACCATTATGATGTACCAACATATTTTTATGTATTATTCAATTCCCCCTTCTTGGGCCTAATTGTTATGTATATGTCTTGATACAAGCATGGGTATGCCCGCCTCGTCCATTATCAGAGATTCCTCATTCATTTTGAGGCCATGTATTTTTCAGTTTTTGTAGCTTCCAAGGGGCCATTGTTCAATTCTCCAATCGGTCTTTTCTCTTCTCCAAGCCCCAAGAAAAAAACAAAATAACTATGATGTCTATTGGCCAAACGATGAGCTCCTGCCCTCACACATCAGGGGGAAATCTGTTAACACCCAAAAAGTGCTCACTAGCTCATTCCCTTATTCACATGACCCATTTGTCCACTTTTTCACCATTTGAGCCTCTAAAACCATCAAAAGGTCACCAAAAAGATCATAATACACCTTTTACCCCTCAAAATATGTATTTTTCCTCAAAAAACACAAAAAACCCTAAAAAAGGGTCCAAAATTCCCAAAAAATATTAAAAGGGAATAAAAATATAAAAAATATTCAAAAAAAGAAAAAGAGGGAAAAAGAGACCTAAACCATGTTGGTTAATACTATTGGTTTCCTTAAAACCATAATGGTATTCCCTATCACCAAAAACTATAAAAGGGTGATAGGGGCTCTTCACGATTCATCCACATTTCATCCTATCCTTATGCTGCCAAATTCCCTTTGAGAACCGTTGCCTCCCATTTCGAGTTTCAAGATCCCCATTGAAGCATTGGAGAAGAAGAGACCATTGGACATTGGAGCATATCAACCTTGGAGCTGCTCAAAACTCACCATCCTCACCATTTGAGGTAATACAAAATCATTTTTTTTTTAATTTCTCGTTTTTCTTATAGATCTTATTGCTTATGTTCTTAAATCTAGTTTTTTATTTCTTTGCACATGTTAATGTTAAATCAAATTACATTAGTTTTTACATATTTTTATTGAGACTGCTGCTACGAGTTAGCAGGTGCATCCTTGCACATGCTTGGTTGAAAAACCAAGCAACACATAGGGTCAAGAGTACTAAATATTAATGTAGATGTAGCATAGGGTTTGATTTGCACATTCAATTCCTTCAAAGACAGGTGTCATTATTAATTCTCATAAAGGGCCTTAACAATCATAGTATGAGTCCAAAAATCCTAATACATAGGGTCAAGAGTACTAAATATCAATGTAGATATAGCACAGGGTTTTATTTGGGGAATGCCATTGATGGCTCTGTTATTTAAGCCTAGCCAAGTAAAAATTTGATAAAATTCCTAGTTACAATTGGTAAGTTGTGATTTTACTTTTGGTCAGTAATTTAAAAAATATGTATATATGTTGTATGAACATTTTTATTCCTCAATTATAAATTGGAAACTTTCATGAAGAATATGGAAAATCTGTCAAAACTTCACAGTATTGCACTTGCAACATAAATGCAGGCTAGTAAGAGATAACTTTGTAGATTTTCTTTGAAGATAAACATTATAACTAAAAAATTTCAGCCAACTAACCTACCAATCTTGAAGAACATTTATTTGGATTAATCATACTTGCTATGATTGTGTCTCTAGATTTAACAATGAATATATATACATCAAAATCCTATAATCACCAAATGAGCCATGACTTGAGAAGTATTGTGGGATATGCTTGAGCTGTCTATTTGATAAGTTAAAGGACCACCAAAATGACAAAACCAAATATATTAAGTACCGTTTTCCATTCAACTGTTTTAGAGAATGCTAATTTGGCTTGAAAAAATTGAGCTTTAAACCACTTTCAACCATGCTCCATACTCCACCAATTGAAAATTACAGATTGAAAATAATCCCAAGTATACCAAGACCCCAGTTCAAGTACCAGCCTGAGGTATATTTTAAAGGATTCTTAATACAAACCCAAATAAAACAAGGGTATGCAAAAGTAACTGGCAGAGTCAAACCTCCCAACAGACCCGCAAGGATGGAAAGAAAGGGAAGTGCAACCCCAATGAAGAAAGAAATGAAGCCATAGAACACACGAAATCTAGCACGAGCCCAATGAGGGCACGGCTTATTGGTCCGACTGGTATAACCTGCTTCAAAGCTGTCAAAGACTAGAATAGAATAAATTTGAAAGCTGCTAAGACAATTGTGTTAGTTTTTCAACATTTAATTCAATCTGATCTAGGATCTCAACTGAAAGAACAACATGTACAGCATATCAAGCATAAGAGACAAGAGACAAGAGACACAAAACATTTCACCCGGGAAAACCAAGAAGGTGAAAAACCCCACAACTTCCTCAGAGATAGAATAAGCACCAATACAAAGATCACAAAGATCAAACCCTAAGAGATATATGACTGCAACAGCTAATCCTCCTCCACTTGTGCGAACTCCTCCTCTCTCTTGCTAATGCGAAGTGAGTGAATGAGAGAATGTGTCAAATGAGAGAGTCACACTCTATATTCATACTTTTACTTTCACTTGACCTTTACTCAAATAGGTCGGCCCCAACTTAACCACTTAACATAATGTTGACTGGGCCGACCCCACTAGGGTGGTCTAATAACCCTTTAACCCACATGAATCATACAGGGTTGACCCAATCAAGGTGGTCTAATGACCCATCAAGTAAAAGTTACAACACTTACAATATAACTTGCGATACTTGCAAGTACAACTGACGACACTTCTAATCAAAGGAATAATACATCTCCGCTGGGGATACAATAAAGTACAAATACAATATACAAGTGAATATCTTCCGAAGTTACAAATACATCAACACTCCCTCTTAACTAGGAAGGAATTCACAAGTCATCAATACATATAGGAACAAGTTTTCAATTCTGGAGCTGGATCACAAAGCATCATTGTCACTGCTATTGTACTTGTCATCTCAATCATTGGGCTATCTCACAATTATTCTCTTCATAAGAAGTTCTACAGAGCCAACATTTTTTCATGTTGGTTGTAGGCCTAGCCTGCTATAGGTCTTCATCATCTTTGGCCATACAATGGAATCCTCAGGACTGATTGCGTGCGTCAACAAAACCTTGAAGGAGCATCCGAGCACAGACTACCGGATATCCAAGGATATTTTACATGTGACCATCATAAAACCTCGAAAGAGCATCCTAGTAAAGACTATAGGATCTCCCAGGATATTTTTTATGTGACCACCACCACAAAACCTCGGAAGAGCATCCTAGCATAGACTATAGGATCTCCTAGGATCTCCTAGGATCTTTTCTATGTGGTTAGGCAAAACCTTAAAAGGGTGTCTTGCAACCTGTAAGAACTCTAAAGAGCATCCCAAGACTTTTACAAGCACCTAGCTCAACCTATCGGATCTCCAGGATTGATTACATGCCTCTAGTAGAAAAACCTCGAAAGAGCATCCAAGCACAAACTATCGGATCTCCCTGAATCTTTTCTATGCTATCTGTAGCAAAACCTCGAAAGAGCATCTGAGCACAGACTATCCGATCTCCCGGGATATTTTCTATGCTACCTGCACAACCTATCCATGACCAACCTATAGCAAAACCTTGAAAGAGCATCCGAGCAAAGACTATCGAATCTCCCAGGATCTTTTCTATGATACCTATAGAAAAACGTTGAAAGAGCATCCGAGCACAGAATATCGGATCTCTCAGGCTCTTTTACATGCTACCTGTACAATCTGTCCACGGAGTATCATCCTGATACTCATGATCATACTGATCATCATCATACAGTACATCATCCTGATGCACATCATCATCACATGATCGTCCTGATAATCATCATAGCATCATCTTGATGCATATCATCATCGCATGATCATCGTCACAACATCGTCCTAATGCATATCATCATCGCATGATCATCCTGATCATCGTCACAGCATCGTCCTGATGCATATCATCATCGCATGATCATCCCGATCATCATCACAGCATCGTCCTCTTCAGATCATCTCATCGTCCATGGAGCACAGCCCAGATGCATATCATACAACACTTACACCACTGACATGGGAGAACACATCTACCACCATTCGGGGTGTTAACACCCAAAAAGTGTTCACTACCTCATCTACCACATTATATGGCTCATTTGTCCATTTTCCTACCATATTTCCCTTAAAATCCCAAGAAATCCCACTAAAAAGCCTCCAAAAGGCCTAAAATGCCTCCAAAAGGTCACAAAACCATCAAAATAGCCTCAAAAAGGCTAAAAAACCCCCTTTTCCTCCAAAAATAGCAAAAATCCCCTAAAAAGGGAATAAAAAATATAAAATAATGAGGAAAAGGAGGAAAAAACCCTATACAGCTGCCCTAAACCATGTGTTTCCTAAAACCATGGGTCAGCGCTCCACCACCAAAAAACTATAAATAGGTGATGGAGATCCCTTATTCCATATCCACAATCAAGTATACCCTTACTCTGCCAAAATCTCTCTCGAAAACCTAGTTCACCATTGAACTACTTTCACCTTGAGAGCCACTTTTGGCCCATTCCCACCATTGGAGAAAGAGAAGGAGCACGTTGGAGCTTGGAGAAACCCTCTTGGACATTGCAAGGAGCTTCATCAACCTTCACATTGAAGGTAATATTAATACAAAACCCTTGTTTACAAATTGTTATTTATTTTTCATGCACATGTTTTAGAGTAGTTTTTATTTCTGTTTTAGCTTAATTATTTACATTTACTGAACTGCTACTAAGGAGTCCATTCTCCTTAGTAGGTGCTCATTTGCACAAGCTAGGGGTAAAACCCTAGCTACAATTTTGGCGACTCCCCTAGATTTTGAATTTCTGGTTTCCGTTTTAAATTTTTTCCCTTTCGGCTGTCCCTTTCGGCTTTCGTACATCGCGTTTTTTTCCCTCTGCAGTTGCATCCCAACCGTGTCTTTCAAGCCCTTACCTGCGACCCGACCGCGGCTCTCAGACTGTTTCCGATGCCCTGCCAGCGGATTCAAGTCTGTTACCTGCGATCCGACCGCGGCTAATCAGCCTATTTGCTGCGATCTGACTGCGCCTGTCGGCCATTTTCCCGCGTCCCAACTGCGTATGTTAGCCCTTTTTCCGCGACCCGACTGCGTCTTTTTCCCCGTTTCCTGCGTCCCGAATGCGTTTGTTGGCCCGAAAGCCGCGACTTGACCGCGTCTGTTTCCCTCAAACCCGCGATCTGCCTGTTCTAATTCACCACAGACCCGCAGTCTGATTTCTGCATTTTTTTTTTTTTACTATTTTGAGCCCAGCCCCTTTTGCTGCAATATTTTCTGCATCTGAACAGCCCTCTGTCCTACCTGTAGTCCCACTTCCTTACAGCCTTTCTGCAACATAATTTCTGTTCCCCTTACAGAATTCTTTTAAAATTTCTGCTTTTTTAAATCAGAAAATTTTGCAAGTTAAAGTTTCAATTCCAGCATTATTGATAGTTAAGAGGTTGCCCCCCCTTGTGGCACTTCTATTTTGGGTTCATCACCTCACGAGCACACACTCTGTCACATAATTCAAGTGAGCCTTAAAAATTACCTAACTAAACCAACATTCTAACCCCACTTGGGGGACACAAAAGAATCATTGTAGTTAGGTAGGATCGGGGGGATAGGCTTCCAATAACACCCCTCGGTTACTTTCACTTGAGACATAGTTGTTGTCCAAATAGGGAACCAAAATCCCCTAGTACTTTTTGGCACGGTCACGACCAGTTTATCAGAGGGCCTCTCCCTTAGGAGGGTTGAAGTCGGGAGACTGGTTCCGGAGGCCTGAGTGGAATACCGCACTCCATTCAGTAACCGAAGGGCTACCTTTCGCGGTTCGCGGGATATCCCTGTATAGGGGTATTGCGGTAAACGGACTAAACGGAAGATTCACCTTTCTGGACGTGTCATGAATGGGGTATCTTAGTTGCCATTCTTCTAGGATTGACTACCCGGTGTCCCTCCCGGTAGGGGGATATCATAGCCACTTGGCTTTTCTACTCATATTGTCTGACTTGGATTTCATCACCTTGCAGAGGATATGTTTAGTTGAGTCAGAATACTTTTAGTTAGGTGTTTGCATGCTCCTTTACCTCCTTTTGGTCTAGTGAGTCCACCATTTTTTATTTTTAGGAAACCTGCTGCTTGTTGGTATTCTGACCATCTTTGTTGATACTCCACCCATTGTAGCACAGCTGTTGCAGTGGGTGTTTTGAGTTGGTTGTTGGCCTGAGTGCCTTGTTTTTGAGCTCTCCTTCTGCACACTCGGTTGCATTAGGATTTTTTGAGCTGTTTTTATAACTCACCTCAACCCACATAGATTTGACACCATCTGTCACCATTGAGTCCCCGAGACATTCTCGGCGCCTCAGGGGCGAGCCCCCACAGCACGGTTCTCTTGACACCACCCGTCATAGATTCCAATCATCATCCATTGATACCACTCATCACAGATCTAGAGCCTTGTCACTTGAATCCACTCGTCAGCGACATAGGAATCCGTCACCAGATATTGACGCTCCTTACTTTACCTCCGATTCTGACGAAGAGTCTGAGAACCCTATTTACACTGCCCCTACTAGCCCCATGGCCGGCATGACTTCCACTCCTTTTGTTATAGGGACCATTGGTGGCACATCCACCACTACACCAGTTACTACACCTGTTTTGGGTATGCCCTCCATGGGACCCCCATCTACCGTTCCCCTCACGGTACCTATTCCTGCAGCGGGAATCCCTATCCCCACTACATCAGTGGCTCACACTACCCATGGTGGTGCTGGACCATCCTCCACCACCTTAGTTCCCCCACTTGGGGGCACCATCCCAAATCCTGTCCCTCCACTTGGGGGCGTTGGCCCCAACTTGGTCCAACCCACTACTGTGTCACATCCTTCTTCCAGTTTGCCATTCATGGCTAGCCTCAACCTACCTAACCTGGCCAAATTGACCAACGATCCTATTCGACACAACCCTACGTGGCCTCATATGCCTACCAAGCTCCCCTCTGACATCCCTAAAAACCATATCATGTCTTTCCACCTATGGTGTTCCTCTAACTCCATAGTGGATGACTCTATTCGCCTCCGTCTCTTACAGCGCACCTTCACTGGCTCTGCAGCCAAGTGGTATATCGAGCAACCTCATGGGACCCATGCCACCTTTGCTTCCCTTGCCTCGACCTTCCTGCAGTTCTTCTAGCTGCCTGTCCGCTATGACGCGGGCGTTGAGATCCTCCTATCCTGTAGACAAAATACGGCTACCCATATCACGGACCACATCCATGAGTGGCGTCGACGCCGTAGCTTATGAAAGATCAAACTAGACGACCGTATCTTCCTAGATTGGTTCCTCAAATCCATTCTCCCTGTTATTGCTAAGGATGTAGCATCAGAAAGACCCCAGCCTGAAGAAGAGGCCATCCTTAAGGCCCAACAGTTCGACCTCATTTACGCCCAATCGGGTTACCTTTATACCATTATACCTGATGCCCCTCGCGGCGAGTCCTCCCAGCATGATGCACCGGGGGCATCCCACGCTGCAGACGGTATCATTGGCCGTGTTTCTTCGCATCCCCAACCATTTTCTATTACACGTCCTTCCCCTGGCCCCGACCTTTCGTGGGCTACCTCACAGTCTGGAGAAACCAACTCGTATGCTCCCATGACACATCACCATCACCATGGACCCTCATGTCCTCCTCAGTGTTTCGGTCATGCGACTCCCGCTTATGCCCCCCCAGTCGCACCTCCGCCTTACTACCATCAGCAGGCTGCCCCAGCTCCTGCGCCTTCACAAGCCCAACCCACTTATTATCCACCACAGGCAGCCCCTGCGGCAAACCCACAACCCGCTCCGCAGCCATATCAACAACCCTTTCAAGTTGCTGCACCTGCTCAGCCTCAACCTACATATCATCCCCCGCAGCCTGCTCCCGCACCTGCGCAACCTCAAAATCCCCCTGCTGCCCAAGGGCAAGTTTACGCCCAACAAAACCCGCAGCCAAACCAGAACAACCCACGTAACCAGGGCCAACAGAACCGCGGCAAAGGCCGTAATCGTGGGAACAACCAACTTGCAGACCAAGCTGGTCAACCGGCTAATCCCCCCGACAACAACAATGCGGCCCCTGCTAATCAAAACCCTGATCGCCCGCCCAAGCAGGCTAAAAACCCCAATTTGTGAACGAACCACCCTTGTTCTATTTGCGGGGTCTATGGACACTACACGCATGCTTTCCCACACTTAGAGCAAGCTCGGCAGCTCTGGGTTGACGATGCCCACTGCCAAGGGCAGGCAGCTCCTCAAGCGCCTCCTAACCCCCCTCAACCTCAGCAGCCACCTTTGGTGCTGCAAAACCCATTACCGACCCAAGGCATCGTGAACACTTAGCCATTGGCTCCCCCTCAAGCCAACGTGCAACCCCAACAACAAATCACGTACGCTGCTCCCGATCAACCCATGTTTGACTCGGGAACTCACCACTTGTTGATGATGTCATCCGCTGATGTCAACCTCCAGACTCGTCGGAACCAGTATGGCTCCACCACTGACGTACCTCCCACAGATAAACCTACTAACGCTCATCCCACCGATCAAGCGTTACGTATTCCTCCACCTCCACCAGATGGCGCTCCTAAAGCACCTTGTTTCCCACTTCGCCGTATCAACAATAACCCTAATGCACGCGCTGCGTCAAACTACAACATTGTAGATGACCTAGCCCAGTCTCCCGCAGCCATGTCTGCATTACAAGTCTTGAAAAACTACCCTTCTCAGTGCAAGACTCTACTCTCCTCCATTGGGGGGATTGACCCAAATGATTCGAATTTGATGGCATTTTATTTAGACCAGTCTGAACCTCGCCTGCCTTCCACCCTAGCATTCCAAGTTTCTGTTTCCATTCAGAATCTTGTCATCCATCGATGCATCATCGATGAAGGTGCCTCCACATGCGTCATGTCTACGTTCATGTGGCAGAAGTTGGGATCCCCCACTCTCCAGCAGTCCACCACTGCATTACGCGCCTACGACGGTCGTTCGGCTCAGCCCCAAGGCCTCCTAGCCAATGTCCCCGTCTAGTTAGGTGGCAAAACTGTACTCATTGACATTGAGGTAATCAATGCCCAATTGGATTATAACCTTTTACTTGGCCGCAGCTACATGTATGCCATGCGGGCGGTTGCCTCTTCCATCTTTCGCACCATGATGTTCCCCCATGAGGGACGCGTGGTTAAGGTTGACCAACTCACCTACTATGATCCCAGTGCTCCCGCGGCACCTGAAAATGTTCTCCCCATGGTTGAACAAACTGTTTCTCATGCCACCACCTCGTTTGTTTCCTCTACGGGGCCTGGGGTCTACTCAGACGCGCCGATGACCTCCACCTTTCAATCCATTCCTCCCCTGTCATCTACGCCTGAAGTGTCTGACTTATGTACCTTGTCCCACGACAACCAACCACCTAACAATCAACCACCCTTGTTTCCAAAACCACCATTGGTACCTAGCCACATTGGTGTTACACCCATCCATACGATCCCCTTCCTAGTCCCTCCATCGGGAGTAGTAAGTGCCCCGGTCATGGCTACCCTTAGCCTTCCTGGGTTAACCTTGGGATTACCCATATGGTATCTTTCGCCTCCCGTTCGCCCGCCGACACCAGATGTCGTCCTCCAACCGGTGCAACCCATGGCTACTACCACTCAGCCACCTCCCGGTGTCTCTACCCCTTCGTCCTCCATGACTCCCCCTCCTACACCCAAACCCACTGGGGGCAGAGGTCCACAACCTTACACTGCTGTACCACCTCCCAAGACAGTCAAAAACCCTCCAGTATTTCGTGCTCCTCCCAAATGTTCGTTGTGCGATGAGTTGGGCCATGCGACCCACCAATGCCCACAATTACCAGCATTGTAGAAGCACATGCAGATGCTCGACGATGACCCCAACATCCCAACTGTCGAACTCAACCCCACTCCCAATCCTAAAGACAAATCCTTGCGTACCAACCACCCCTGTGCTATATGCGGTGTTTACGGGCATTACTCCCATCATTGTCCCGATCTCCCGGATTACAGAGCGGCTCTCTATGAGATGAACAATCTGGATCTTGAGACGGCACCACCCACCATTGAGGAGATCTACCCCCCGGTCTCTTCCCCTTCTAGAGAGGTTAATACCATCTATATGATCTCTTCAACCACTACCCCCTCGTCAACCGATTTGACGACGCAAACTTTCCGTACCGATGAGGAGATTCTTGAGGCCCTTACCGCCCCGGATTATCCCTAGGATGATATGCATCATCGTTCCTACTTCATCCCAGAAGCATCTTCCTCTAGCACCGCTACCCAATTTGCAGTTGAATCCAAAGACTTCCTTCCCACTAAGGTTGACTGGTTCAAGGACCCTATTCCTGCTCCTGATGCCTTCGAGGAAGGTAACATGGCCAACATCTCACCCGTCATCCAAATTGATATCGCTACCCCAGGAGGTGCCCCCGAACTCATAACTCTAGGAGCCTCCTGCAGTGAGCAAGAGATTGAGGAATATAAAAAACTCTTCCAAGAATTCCGTGATGTCTTTGCCTGGTCCTATACCGAGATGCCTGGTCTTGAGCCCGCTATCATAGAGCACCACCTTGACACCTCTGAGTCAAGGGGCATAATAGATTACCCCGACCCTGGGATAGGGGGCATGATCAATCATTTTGAACCTTCCCCATCACATCTATCTCAGCACGTCAATGAACCCATTATTCAAACCCACACATATGTGATCCATAATCACAAACCCCATGCACATAGCATGGGGGCAAGTCATTAACCCTGCTCACTTTTTCACATGCGTGATCTCAACCATTTTTGAGGTCACATATCACTTGTAGATTTGATTTGATTTGATACACCTAGTATTCTTCCCCCACGGGTCATCATTTCTCCCCACCACTGCATCCTTGACTTGGTGGGCTCACCTTTATTTGCAACCATTTTTTAACCTAGTTAGTTCCTTTGACCATTCCAGAGTCCTTGTGACCTCCGTTTTTTGCACCATTTGCACTGCCGGATTCATATTTCCGTGCCCGTGATGAAGCTTGAGATCATTTCTCGCTCTCACCAGGACCAATATCAACATTGTGTCCCGACACCTTGTCGCCCCGGTTTGCATGCCACTTCGGCTGCTCTCCATTTTTGATATATTTTATATCATCGGATTCATTTTTCCGAGCCGGTGATGATGCTTGAGATCATTTCTCGCTCTCACCCCTGATTTTTTGGGTACTTTTCCAAAATGCCCCTGTCGCCTCGGTTTGCGTGCCACATCGGCCGTTACCCATTTTTGACACCCTTTATATCGCCGGATTCAGTTTTCCGAGCTGGTGATGATGCTTGAGACCATTTCTCGCTCTCACTTGGTACAATTTCAACATTGTGTCTTGACACCTTGCTGCCTCAGTTTGCGTTCCACATCGACCGCCATCAGATTGTTCCACACCTTTACATGAGCCATTCACTCCTGTCATACTGCAAATGTTTCGTTATTTTGCCACCATTTCATCCACCCCGCAAGGAGGCCCACTAGTGTTCCCTACCACCCTTGGTCCTGGTCATCATCAATGTTCCTTGATTGAACACTTCCTCCTTGCCTGGCCATTCCTTTTGTTCGGTATAATTTTATTCCTTTTTCGGGCCGGACAAGTCCTTTACGAAAAAGGCACTTAGGGAGTTTCTGTTAAGCTCTTTTCTAACTCCTAAAAGAATGAAAAGATCGTCGAGCAATCTTTCTTCCTTTCATGCTCGTTAAAGTACCTGAAAGGGCGTCTATCTGGTATAAGTTTAACCCTTTTCCGGACCTGGTAGACTAATTACGAAAAAGGAATACTCTAGTCACACCGGCTAGAAGAGTTCTTCACTGCATCCTTTTATGCTTCTTTGGGCCTTGGAGACTAAATCTACAAAAAAGCAACCCCCTGGAGTCTTCTTACTTGCTTTCAGACTCTCTAAAATTGAAAGCAACCACGAGCATGAACTGTCCTGGGCTCGTAAAATTCACACGACAGTACCATTCCATCATTTCAGAGTCTTCTTATCGCTTTCAGACTCCTTAAAATTGAAAGCAACCACGAGCATGAACTGTCCTGGGCTCGTAAAATCCACACGACAGTATCATTTTACACACACTTCTTCTAGTTCCTTAACCCATGAAGAAGTCCCCACCCGTGCCTCCTGGCACTATGATCGATCATCTCGGCAGCACCCCCAATCAGGTCACCTTTGTTCAGAGTATTCTGCAGTATTCTGCCATTTTATACCAGCTTGAGTCTCCCTTAGCCCAGTCACCCTTCCAGATCCAATATAGCTATGATCCCTTTCCCCTCAGTCAGTTTCATATGCTGCCAGATCATTCCCATTATCATACTCTGAACAAAGGAAGTTTGATTCCACCCACTCTACTTGCCCAGTTGTCCCCCCACAGTTTGGTCAGTCCTGCCATCAGTACTATCACATTTCGGTTCTCCACCTCACGCTCCTGTCAAGGAAACATCATTGCCTTGATAGTTGCAGGTCTCGCTCTATCGACGACAACACCTCAATTCCAGAGGATAGGCCCAGAGGTCCCTATGCCTTGGACTTATCACCAGCTGTGGTAAGTGCCTACGGATCATTCTGAGAGGAGTCAACATTGCCTCTCCAAGTGGTTGTTTCTCACATGCTCGACTTTAGCACCTTGATCGCATCGTCGAGAATCACGTAGGGTTATATCCCATCAGTTTTTAGTTGAATACCCTGGATTTCCCCCAACTCTAGCACATTGGTGAGTCATTTCGGAATGCCCAGTTGTCTGTTCCCGTGGATGTCCGAGCTGCGTTGGCATTTGTATTCGGAATCCCTCCAGCTCTATGCTTCCTTGAGTACCCGTTTCAGTTCCAGCTCAGTGTACCATCGAGGTTATGGCTCCCAGTCATTATGATCCAGCAGCTCATCAGTTCCTCTGGTACCCCAGTCAGCTGCACTGTTGATGTTCCAGTGCACCAGTTCTTCAGTTACCACATGATCAGCTCAGCAGTATGTCCCAGATTTTGTGTCCCCTCTGTGTTGAGATATTGTAACTTCAAAGAATATTATATTTGTACTTTATTATTCCGGAGATGTTTCATTCCTCTGTGAAGATCTTATTGTATATTCGGAGATGTTTATTCCTTCGTCAGAATGTGGTAACTCGGGTTATTAGACTTCCCTAGTGGGGGTCGGCCCTGTATATGTTATGTGGGTCAAAGGATTATTAGACCACCCTAGAGGGGTCGGCCCAGTCAGTTGTAGTGGGGTATTTAACCCATTGGTTAAATACGAGCCTACGTGTACCTTTGTAAAATACATGTCAGTGTAGTGTATAAATAGAGGAGGTGTGTTCCTCATTTGACACATACACTCACTTGAGAAAGGAGCACTTGTGGAGGAGAGGTCTGCTATGGTGGAGGAGGAGATCATATCTTTGGTTTGCATCTTTGTGTATTGCTGGTCATCTATATTGAGGAAGCTTTACTGGGTTTTCTACCCCATGAGGGTTTCCCAGGATAAATCTGTGTCTCTTGTGTTTATGCTATGCTTGTTGTTTCTTCAGTGATCCTGTATATGCTATTATTGTGAAATGGAATGTAATGCTGCTGTTTTCTATCTTATCATATTAAATCTTAACATGGTATCAGAGCTAACCTGAAGGAAGGCAAGGTATGGCACTTACGACACTTGCTTTACTTACGACAATTTGAAGGTTAGGGTTTTACATAGCAAAAACCAGTCATCGTGGAACTTTCGCTATAAATCCATTTATGCGAAGTTTCAGGGTCTGAAAAGTTTACAGGTCGAAGATAACATCCCCAGGTACCTTGTGTCCAAAGGGAACCCTCATATTCATTGTACTTTATGAGTTATGATCATTACAAGTTAGGGTTTCTGCCTCTTCCAGATCTCAGTCAAAATCAGGTAACCTTGGAAAAAAGGTCATAACTTGGGATAGAAAGCTCCAAATGAAATTTCGTAAAAAGTGAAAGGTAGTACACATACTGTACTATCTCAGGAAACTTTTTTAGAGGCCGAAGGTGAACCAGTGACACGTGGAATGCCGTACAAGTTCTCTCTCCTGTTTTATCCCATAAACAGGTCACGTTGCGACACTTGGCATAACTCTCTCTTAGAGAGTCCAATTGAGGTCAGACCTATCAGGATAGAAATATAATAGGGAGAGCTATCTCAGGAAAAGTTTTCATAGGACGAAGGTCAAATAGTGACACGTGGCATTCCGTACAAGTTCGCTCTCCTGTTTTATCCCATAAACAGGTCACGTTGCGACACTTGGCATAACTCTCTTTTAGAAAATCCAATTGAGGTCAGACCTATCAGGATGGAAAGATGACAGGTCAGGATACTACAGAAAACGTTTTCAAACCCTGTGGAGCAAAAATTTCAGAGTTATAGCAGAAACAATCAGGTGCATATTTCTGTCAAAACAGAATTATTTTTGGAGCACCTTTATTCATGGCTTCCGGAATTTAGGGTTTCGGAGAAAGTTAGAATTTTTGGAATTGGAATCCACGGCAGGAAGCTCCTCATAAAAATAAGATTTTAGAGCCTTGGATCAAACCTTTTTATTGAGCAAAAGGGTGGGCTTCATCAAACCCTAGTTCGGGATTTTGTCAAGAAGATCTAGAAGTTTGAAAGGCAATTTTGAGGGGTCAATTTTTGGAGATTTCAAAATTGAAGTATGCTAGTTTGATCAGCTCAGCAAGACACATCCTTCCATTCATTCGGAAGTGTGAAAGTCAAAGATTGAATTTTTAGGGTTTCTCTAGCAAACCCTAATCAAGCTCTAGATCAAGTTTCAGGGGGAGTTGAGGCTAAGGCCTTACATAAGAAGACTACAAGAAGTCTTGACAGGTATGACTTGAGGTTCAGGTATGTCTTGAAATCTGATTCTTGATTAAGTTCATAATGTGTTTGTCTTCATGTTATTTATTAGTACAATCTTGATTAATGTTAGAATTGTCTTATCACCCTAGTAATAGTATGAATGCATGTGAATGATCGAAGACATTCATTGATTAGGGCTATATGATTGTACTAATGCATTATGGTGTTGTATGAGGTTGATGTCGTTTGCTAACAAGATACAGGTACATCACAAAAGACAAATCAAGCTCCTTAAAACATGACAACATGAAGACAAAGACTCATCCATAATCTTTGTTCTACTTACGAGGTATGTATGACTTTGTTATATTATGCTTAACCTATGAGACATGCAGGTTCTAGCTCAGGATCTCTAAATCATTGAAGAGATTGTTTAGGTATGTTGTACATAGCTAAGCAGATGTCATGTCCCAAATTTGGAATTGGGTCACAATGGCCTAATCACATTAGCCATATTCATTAGAGTTTGTAAAATTGATGTTAAGGGTCAAATAATTGCCAAGGAGGAAAATTACTAGTTTCCTAGGTTTGGGGTGGAAGCTTTGGGATTTGGAATAAGGGGGATAATAAATGATGTTTAGACATTAGAAGGGTTCAAGTATTTAATAAATAGAGTGAATAAAGAAATTCAAGAGAAATCCTAAGTGACAAATGGTTTTGGAGACATATGGAGGATGTGGGACCCACACTAGCTTGATTTTTCATAATACATGGTATCTCTCTTTTGCAAATTCGAATTAATGGGAATGTGAACACTCTTGGTTGAGTTGGTAAGTCATAACACATGTCATTGAGCATCTTAGGTCGAATTTGGAAGGATTGGTAACTTCCATGGAAGATAAAGAGTCAAAGTGGAAGTTTGTGGACACTTGGGCTAGATTCCCTAGCCCCTATGACACCAATGATGGAGCATCTATGAAAACTATGACAAATTGCAGACCTGACCTCTGACATCTGACCACTATGACATGTCAGCCCCAAAAATAGGCTCAAAGAAGGCGAATTTTGGAGTTGGAGAAGCCAAAGAGACTCAAAATCGAATTTGGGAGAAGATGGAAGGTTGGAACTAGGAGACAAGTGGCAAATGTGGAATATTTCCTAAATGAAAATCTATTGAATCTATTGAGAGGATTTCGACCCTTAGAAGGCTAATTTTGGTTATAAAATGTACAAATGAAGTATGAGAATAGCTTTTTTGATCATTTGTAGAATTTGCAATTGCATTTGTGAAGAGGGAGAGCTAGTGGATGACTAGTTTCTTGCCTTAGCCAATTTCGAGGGTGAAAGATTCCCATCCAAGTTGGCAATTGGAAAGGCCATTTAGACCTTTCATTTGGAGCTTTAATGGAGTCTTTATTTGCAGGTGTAAGCTACAGGGCAGCTCATGGTTTCTTCTATTGCAGCTCACTCCTTCAACCATTTCCATTTTTGATGGCATATTCTTGATCCTTGAGGGAGGGCATTTTTGGTGAGCTATTGTACTCTTTGGGGGAGCTTCTAATGCCCCATTTCTTTTGTAATATGAATTAAATACTCTTTTCTTCATCTCCAGAAATTTTCAGGTCGAAATTCCAAGTAGAAATGTCTAAATCTCATTTTTAATGGAAGAACAATGCCATTTCCCCACTACCTTGTTGTGAACCAATGTATTGATGATGATTTCGAATGAATGGATTATTCTCTGATATATTTGTGATCAATATACTGCCATGGATTTCTTATACAAGTTTCATGTACTGTACTTGAGCATTTGAAGCATTTTTACTCAGTTTAGTTGTATTGGGAGGTGAAATAGTGCCATTTCCCCAAGGGTCGAATTGGGGATTTTTGCAGTTGAATGGGAGAGGGTGAGAACAGTTGTAATAAACCATTAATGGTGCATATGAGAACTTAATAACATACTTAACACATTACATACCTCTGTTCATAAATTTGAGTGGGTTTGGAGGCATTTGGGAAGCCATTTTCAGTACTTACCTCAGGGGGATTTGAACCCCAAATTACTAGTAAAATTGCATACTTGGTCCAGAATCTTAAGAGAGTTTGCAGAGGTATTTTGGTGGCCATATATCATCCCTGAACATCATATTCAAGTCTTAATATCATTCATACACCTTCCTTGAATAATTGAAGGCATTTGGAGTCAATTCGAGACATAGAGACCAATACTAGTCAAAGGCAAATTACTAGTAAAGTTCCCTACATTGGCCAGAATTGAAAGAGTATTTGCAGAAGTATTTTAAAGGTCCAAAGGCATCCTTAAAACACATATTTATGTTCTAATCTCATTCATATACCTTCTCAGAAGATTTGAAATCATTTGGAGCAAATTTGGGACCTAGAGATCAAACTAGTCAAAGGTCGAACTAGGAAAAAAAAGTGGAAAATTGCCATTTTAATAAAATTCCTAACAAGGGACATTACAGTGGTATCAGAGCATGGTCCTTGCACCTGTGTATTAGGTACATACATTCAAGAATAATTGGCAGCCATGTCTTACTATTATGATGAATCCTATGAGTACAATTCTTATGAGGAATATGCAGATGCTTATGAGCAATATGAAGCAGAATGTGAATGGTATGAGGAAGAGGTGCCATCATGCAACACTTCTTACAATTTCAAGAGAAATGAAGATTATTCTTATGACTTTAAATCTGATGAATATGAGTGTGTCACACCAACCAAGGATAAATCTATGAGTGAGTTCCAAAGATGGAGAGCAAAATATAAAACCTTGCCCCAACAATATCAAAAATATCAAGAATATCTTGCTTTTAGCAAAAATACACAAAATGCCATGTCTTTTGAGTACTATGCTGAACATGTTTTTGAAAATAGGCCCAAAAATGAAGATGTGGAGTTAGTGAAGAAAGGTTTATGCCCTTCTTGTAAAAACCCTTGGAGCGAATATCATATATGTGTGCATGAAATGATGTCCTCCTTGAGGAGAGCTTTTGAGATTTATTCAAGAAGAGATTCCAAATATATTGATCCTAAGGAAAACAAGGGGAAAAATGCATCAGCTTGCTTTAAGGAGCAAAAGGAAGAGACATCACAAGAGCATGAAGAAGATTCTATTGAAAATATGGAAGAGCATTTCGAGACACCTTCTAGCTTAGACATGAACCAAAGAGCATCTACTGATGGATGCTTAAACTATGAAGGAGTACCTACTGATGGGTGCTCACACCTCTATGTTGGTGACATAGAGATCACTTTTGAAAGTGTTTCTACAAGTACAAGTTTCATTAAGCATGATAATAAAGACCTTGTAGCGGTTGAAGAAGAACTAAGATCAACTTCCCCATCACCACTTGAGCTTCATGAAGTTGGTCCAAGCAAAATTGAAGAAGATGAGGAGGTTCATTTGCAAGAGCCTCATTTTCTTGAAGGGTCCTTAAAGATGAATGAAAATAATATCCAAGAGTCCCTCAGCATTCTCCATGACACTCAAGCATTGGTGTCAAATTCTTGTTGGAGATCTACTTCATTGGAGGACACATCCTTCCTTGAAGACATGGAGAAGATTCAAAGAGCAATGTGACACATCAAAGGTAATTTCATGTCTTTGCTTTTTGATAGAAACCATTTGTTTGAGCTTAATGAATTGTTACATGATGCATACTTGAAGAATAATGAGGATATTCATAAGCTCACAATTCAAAATGAGCAACTTCTTGAAAAGTTGCAAGATACTTGTTTTTCCTCCTATGTTTCAGATTGTCAAATGGTAGATTGTTTGGAGGATTCTCATGACATGGTGGATCATGAGAAATGTGAAAATTTGAATGTTCTTGATGTGTTTGAAGATGAACTTGAAGAGATCCAAACACTTGATGTGGTGGAAGAGGAATTTGAATTGCCTCTTGATGAAGGTTATGCAATTTTTAAAGAAGAGCATGATTCCTCTACATTGGAACCAAACTATGACAAAGAGTTCACACTTTTGAAGGAGCTGCATGATACTACCCACATGGATCCTTCCCATGATGAAAATCCTGAACTTTTTGATCATTTGGGTGAGTTAGTACATTCTCCTACATCCTACAATTCCATGTTTTGCAGTATTAGTCTCAATGAAGTATGGGTGAAAGGGTTCTTTTTGATGGTGCCACATGAGGAGTATGGAACTCCTAGATTTAACTTTTATGATGACATGGTTGGAGCACATTCTTATTCACATTTGCAGCAGCATAATTTGTCACTTTATGATGATTCACATCTACATGGATGCACCTATGATATGGATTTGAGTCACTTGAATACTCATGGTTTTTCTTGCTCAACACTGGGTTCATTTGATGTTAGAGGAACTTCATCCAACACTTGGATGAATAGATTTATGAGGGGAGAACATTTTTGTTGGAAGCCACATACTTTGTTACATATTTATGATTCTCACATTCATGGATGTATGGGCGAGACTTCTTTGAGTCATTTGAAGTCTCCTTGTTTTTTCTGCTCATTATTTGGTTCAGATTCTAGTGGAGATTCTTCATTCAATTCTTGGATGAAAGAATACATGGCTGAATATTTTGATGCATATCACATCCTTTTGGAGCAGCATTATAGGACATGGGATCCTCACCTATGTCATTGGAGCATATTTGATTGGTCACTTGAAGCTTGTATGCACTTGGAAAATGGTGGTCTACTTGCTTGGAGGTATAAGCACTTTCATGACTCTTTGATGAAGCATATCCTTGATGTACATTTTCATTATGTTGTTATGTACTTTGATGATATATATTTGGTACTCATGATGTTTGGAAGAATGCATACAAGAAAATGAGATCCAGGAATCCTCTTATCTAATGGTGTAGGTTGGAGAGCACTCTTAATTGTTGGGGTGCAATACAAGCAATGGGACCCTGGAATAATTTTTGTCTCATTGGTTTCATTTTTTTTGGGGAAGCAAGCAGCATGGGAGATGGATTCCCCACTTAATAAAGTAATTTTAATAAGAGTAGTGCAGCAGCAAGCATGGTGGTTCCTCTCTAAAATATTCATGGAAACTCAAAGACTCAAGGTTTGGCAATTCAATGGCAACTTCAAAGAATTATACAGAAAGCAGGTTCTTCAACACCCATGTTTGAAATTGCTTGAGGACAAGCAATATTGGGAAGGGAGGATTTATCATGTCCCAAATTTGGAATTGGGTCACAATGGCCTAATCACATTAGCCATATTCATTAGAGTTTGTAAAATTGATGTTAAGGGTCAAATAATTGCCAAGGAGGAAAATTACTAGTTTCCTAGGTTTGGGGTGGAAGCTTTGGGATTTGGAATAAGGGGGATAATAAATGATGTTTAGACATTAGAAGGGTTCAAGTATTTAATAAATAGAGTGAATAAAGAAATTCAAGAGAAATCCTAAGTGACAAATGGTTTTGGAGACATATGGAGGATGTGGGACCCACACTAGCTTGATTTTTCATAATACATGGTATCTCTCTTTTGCAAATTCGAATTAATGGGAATGTGAACACTCTTGGGTGAGTTGGTAAGTCATAACACATGTCATTGAGCATCTTAGGTCGAATTTGGAAGGATTGGTAACTTCCATGGAAGATAAAGAGTCAAAGTGGAAGTTTGTGGACACTTGGGCTAGATTCCCTAGCCCCTATGACACCAATGATGGAGCATCTATGAAAACTATGACAAATCGCAGACCTGACCTCTGACATCTGACCACTATGACATGTCAGCCCCAAAAATAGGCTCAAAGAAGGTGAATTTGGGAGTTGGAGAAGCCAAATAGACTCAAAATCGAATTTGGGAGAAGATGGAAGGTTGGAACTAGGAGACAAGTGGCAAATGTGGAATATTTCCTAAATGAAAATCTATTGAATCTATTGAGAGGATTTCTACCCTTAGAAGGCTAATTTTGGTTATAAAATGTACAAATGAAGTATGAGAATATCTTGTTTGATCATTTGTAGAATTTGCAATTGCATTTGTGAAGAGGGAGAGCTAGTGGATGACTAGTTTCTTGCCTTATCCAATTTCGAGGGTGAAAGATTCCCATCCAAGTTGGCAATTGGAAAGGCCATTTAGACATTTCATTTGGAGCTTTAATGGAGTCTTTATTTGCAGGTGTAAGCTACAGGGCAGCTCATGGTTTCTTCTATTGCAGCTCACTCCTTCAACCATTTCCAGTTTTGATGGCATATTCTTGATCCTTGAGGGAGGACGTTTTTGGTGAGCTATTGTACTCTTTGGGGGAGCTTCTAATGCCCCATTTCTTTTGTAATATGAATTAAATACTCTGTTCTTCATCTCCAGAAAGTTTCAGGTCGAAATTCCAAGTAGAAATGTCTAAATCTCATTTTTAATGGAAGAACAATGCCATTTCCCCACTACCTTGTTGTGAACCAATGTATTGATGATGATTTCGAATGAATGGATTATTCTCTGATATATTTGTGATCAATATACTGCCATGGATTTCTTCTACAAGTTTCATGTACTGTACTTGAGCATTTGAAGCATTTTTACTCAGTTTAGTTGTATTGGGAGGTGAAATAGTGCCATTTCCCCAAGGGTCGAATTGGGGATTTTTGCAGTTGAATGGGAGAGGGTGAGAACAGTTGTAATAAACCATTAATGGTGCATATGAGAAATTAATAACATACTTAACACATTACATACCTCTGTTCATAAATTTGAGTGGGTTTGGAGGCATTTGGGAAGCCATTTTCAGTACTTACCTCAGGGGGATTTGAACCCCAAATTACTAGTAAAATTGCATACTTGGTCCAGAATCTTAAGAGAGTTTGCAGAGGTATTTTGGTGGCCATATATCATCCCTGAACATCATATTCAAGTATTAATATCATTCATACACCTTCCTTGAATATTTGAAGGCATTTGGAGTCAATTCGAGACATAGAGACCAATACTAGTCAAAGGCAAATTACTAGTAAAGCTCCCTACATTGGCCAGAATTGAAAGAGTATTTGCAGAAGTATTTTAAAGGTCCAAAGGCATCCTTAAAACACATATTTATTTTCTAATCTCATTCATATACCTTCTCAGAAGATTTGAAATCATTTGGAGCAAATTTGGGACCTAGAGATCAAACTAGTCAAAGGTCGAACTAGGAAAAAAAAGTGGAAAATTGCCATTTTAATAAAATTCCTAACAAGGGACATTACAGCAGATATACTAATCCAGGTATGTTTTCCTATGACAAGTTAGAATCTTACCTTAGGATCCCTTATATAAGTATACTTGGTATGATTGGTTATGCTTATTCTTAAAGTTAGTAATCAAGGGTTTATGCATATTATGTCTCTTATCTTGATGATCTAATTAACCAGAAGAGTACTATGATCAAACAAGAATATGCAGAAGTAAAAGAAGACTTCCTTGAAACCTTGAATATTATCTATAATCATGACTATACATTTTCAAAGATTATTTAGAACTAGAATGTTTTGATAATATTGAGAATATACTAATGAATGTATGTCTGTGTATGAGGATGACACTAGTGCACACTTGAGCATGCACAGTGGTACAGAATGAATAGAAGTTCAAAAGACATATAGAAGATCAAGCGGGAGGAAACCACACAAACATAAAACATAAGTATTTGAGATGTTATTTGAAATAGTAAATGATATTGCTTGTATGCATATTTGTATTCCTAGAATATATCATGCTGAGTGTAAACATTCATAGAGCATTGAACAGTATACTACTAATATGCATATGATTGGTAAGTTGGACAAACATTCCATTGTTGCTTGTCTAGAATGAAACCTCTTTGCTGACATGCTGAGAGCTGTGCAAACTCTCAATAGTATGTTCTGGTAGAGATGGAAGGCATCTAGATAGCCACTGTATGCATACAGGATATGGGAAAGTGTTGTGCCAAAGTATTGGTCAAAATAGTTACATAACTATGTAAATGATATCTGTATGCAGAATAGGTTATCATGTCAATATGATTTGATGATTATGAAGTATTACTAATCATGTACTTAATTTTTATTTGTAGGAAAGATCATGATGAATGATGAACACTGAACAAGCGATGGATGTTCAAACAAAAGGATTTACAAATCAAACACACTATAGAAGGCTTGTGGCTAGAAAATTCTCTTAGAAAGAGGAAGAGAATCATGATAAGATGTTTGCTCCAAGTGGCTAGATAAGACCATTCTCTTAATGGTGTAATTAAAGAAGAAGTGTGAATCAGGTTCTGTATGGGTACCCAGGATCGATAAGCAATTGATGAGCTTAATGATCACCATGGGTGATGAGGATCTCAACCTTTGCTACAAAGCTGAATATTGTTTCTATACACAGACGATATGGTGCAAAAAGGAACCAAAAGTTTGAATTTGTAACAATGTACTAACCAAACCTCTACCGATCCAATGTACTAACCAAACCTCTACCTCAAGTAAAGTTTTCTGAGACAAACTTAATATAGTTCAGAAGGACCCTCCTCGAAAGGGGGAGTGATGTGATAACTCATGATGAGATTGCCTGCATCGACAGTGAGGTCGATAATGAGGATACCTATATTAGTGATGCCGACAAAGAGGTTGGTGGATGGTCCTTAGATAGGGTCAAAGGTGACAAGGGGATTGCATCATCCTTGAACATATGTTCTAAAGAGAGCCGTAGACGTATGTCTTCGAGAATGAAGTCCTTGGTGGAAATGATAGGATTGCATCATCCTCAAGAGAGCCGTAGACGTATGTCTTCGAGAATGAAGTTCTTGGTGAACATGTGAGGGGATTGGATCATCCCTGGACTTCAGTCTTAAAGAAGAGCCGTAGACGTATGTCTTCGAGAATTAAGTCCTTGGTGGACATGATAGGATTGCATCATCCTCAAGAGAGCTGTAGATGTATGTCTTCGAGAATGAAGTTCTTGGTGAACATGTGAGGGGATTGGATCATCCCTGGACTTCAGTCCTAAAGAAGAGCCGTAGACGTATGTCTTCGAGAATGAAGTTTTTGGTGAACATGTGAGGGGATTGGATCATCCTTGGACTGCAGTCCTAAAGAAGAGCCGTAGACGTATGTCTTCGAGAATGAAGTCCTTGGTGGATGATTGAGGATTAAGTCATCCTTGGACGTAGTCCTAAATGTACGGTTGAGGATTAAGTCATCCTTGGACGTAGGTCCTAAATGTACAGTTGAGGATTAATTCATCCTTGGACGTAGGTCCTAAATGTACAGTTGAGGATTAAGTCATCCTTGGACGTAGGTCCTAAATGTACGGTGGAGGATTAAGTCATCCTTGGACGTCGTCCTAAATGTACGGTTGAGGATTAAGTCATCCTTGGACGTACGTCCTAAATGTACGGTTGAGGATTAAGTCATCCTTGGATGTAGGTCCTAAATGTACGGTTGAGGATTAAGTCATCCTTGGACGTTGGTACCAAATGTACGGTTGTGGATTAAATCATCCTTGGACAGTAAATCCAGTAATTCTGAAAGGAAGGATAGTCCTAAATGAATTGAGTGGATTAAATCATCCTTGGACAGTAAATCCAGTAATTCCGAAAGGAAGGATAGTCCTAAATGAATTGAGTGGATTAAATCATCCTTGGACAGTAAATCCAGTAATTCCAAAAGGAAGGATAGTCCTAAATGAATTGAGTGGATTAAATCATCCTTGGACAGTAAATCCAGTAATTCCGAAAGGAAGGATAGTCCTAAATGAATTGAGTGGATTAAATCATCCTTGGACAGTAAATCCAGTAATTCCGAAAGGAAGGATAGTCCTAAATGAATTGAGTGGATTAAATCATCCTTGGACAATAAATCCAGTAATTCCGAAAGGAAGGATAGTCCTAAATGAATTGAGTGGATTAAATCATCCTTGGATAGTAAATCCAGTAATTCCGAAAGGAAGGATAGTCCTAAATGAATTGAGTGGATTAAATCATCCTTGGACAGTAAATCCAGTAATTCCGAAAGGAAGGATAGTCCTAAATGAATTGAATGGATTAAATCATCCTTGGACAGTAAATCCAGTAATTTTGAAAGGAAGGATAGTCCTAAATGAGATTGAGTGGACTAATCATCCTGTAAATAGATTGGGATTGCCTCATCCCTAGACATGGTGAGATGTATTAAATTGATAAGGACTAATCATCCTGTAAATAGATTGGGATTGCCTCATCCCTAGACATGGTGAGATGTCTTAAAGTGATAAGGACTAATCATCCTGTAAATAGATTGGGATTGCCTCGTCCCTAGACATGGTGAGATGTCTTAAGTGATAAGGACTAATCATCCAGTAAATAGATTGGGATTGCCTCGTCCCTAGACATGGTGAGGTGTCTTAAAGTGATAAGGATTGATCATCCTGTAAGTTGATCTGGATTGCATCATCCATGGACATGAGAGTTGTCTTAAACTGAGAGGGGCTGATCATCCCGTAAGCGGATCAGGATTGTATCATCCTTGGACCTATGTCCTAAAGTGAGAGGGATTGATCATCCCGTAATTGGATCTTGTGTGTTGCAGGGTATGCTGCTATTGTGTATACTTGTATTGATGAGGATACTTGTATTGACGATGTGTATACTTGTATTGATGAGGATACTTGTATTGACGATGTGTATACTTGTATTGATGAGGATACTTGTATTGACGATGTGTATACTTGTATTGATGAGGATACTTGTATTAATGATATTTATACTTGTATTGATGATGTTGTTGATCGTGATGATCTAGATGACGATGTTATTGATCGTGATGATCTAGATGATGATGCTGCTGATCGTGATGATCTAGATGACGATGCTGCTGATCGTGATGATCTAGATGACGATGTTGTTGATCGTGTGATGACGATGCTGATGATTGTGTGATGACGATGCTAATGATCGTGTGATGACGATGCTGATGATCGTGTGATGACGATGCTGATGATCGTGTGATGACGATGCTGATGATCATGTGATGACGATGCTGATGATCGTGAGATGACGATGTTGATGATCGTGAGATGACGATGCTGATGATCGTGCAATGACGATGCTGATGATCGTGAGATGACGATGCTAATGATCGTGTGATGACGATAATCGTGAGGATCCAGATGATGATATTGTTGTAGCTGTTCAAGTGCTACAGAAGATAAAGACTCAATACTGAAGATGTCGATGTTCCAGTATTGAAGATGTTCCAGTAACTGCTTGAGTTACTGATGATGTTGAGAAAGCTTCCAATGATTTATAGATGTATCATGTATGATGTTGATGACTCCTTGCTCGTGCAGATGTTGTTATAATATCCTTCTCGTTAAGGGGGAGTGTTGAGATATTGTAACTTCAAAGAATATTATATTTGTACTTTATTATTCCGGAGATGTTTCATTCCTCCATGAAGATCTTATTGTATATTCGGAGATGTTTATTCCTTCGTCGAAATGTGGTAACTCGGGTTATTAGACTTCCCTAGTGGGGGTCGGCCCTGGATATGTTATGTGGGTCAAAGGGTTATTAGACCACCCTAGAGGGGTCGGCCCAGTTAGTTGTAGTGGGGTATTTAACCCATTGGTTAAATACGATCCTACGTGTACCTTTGTAAAATACATGTCAGTGTAGTGTATAAATAGAGGAGGTGTGTTCCTCATTTGACACATACACTCACTTGAGAAAGGAGCACTTGTGGAGGAGAGGTCTGCTATGGTGGAGGAGGAGATCATATCTTTGGTTTGCATCTTTGTGTATTGCTGGTCATCTATATTGAGGAAGCTTTACTGGGTTTTCTACCCCATGAGGGTTTCCTAGGATAAATCTGTGTCTCTTGTGTTTATGCTATGCTTGTTGTTTCTTCAGTGATCCTGTATATGCTATTATTGTGAAATGGAATGTAATGCTGCCGTTTTCTATCTTAGCATATTAAATCTTAACACTCTGGACTCTTATGATGTACACAGTGGCTATGTATCTTATAGGTCCCCCTTTTCGAGCCTCACAGTTCTGTTTATGTATCTTGATACGAGCATGGGTATGCCCGCCTCGTCCATATATTGAGATTATTCCTCAGTCAGTATTTGAGGTCATGTATATTTCAGGTCCCCATTTTTTGGACCCCATTGTTATTATTATGTTATATCCTGATACGAGCATGGGAATGCCCTCCTCGTCCATATGATCAGATGATTCCTCATCCATTATTGAGGTTATGTACTTTTAGTTCTTGCAGTCGTTCGGGATCGTTGTTCCGGGCTTCAGTTTGTTTCTTCTCTTCTCTCCACACCCCAGGAAAACCATTCATGACTTATGATGTCCATCGGCCATACGATGAGCTCCTACCCTCGCACATCAGAGGGCAATCTGTTAACACCCAAAAAGTGTTCACTACCTCATCTACCACATTATATGGCTCATTTGTCCATTTTCCTACCATATTTCCCTTAAAATCCCAAGAAATCCCACTAAAAAGCCTCCAAAAGGCCTAAAATGCCTCCAAAAGGCCACAAAACCATCAAAATAGCCTCAAAAAGGCTAAAAAACCCCCTTTTCCTCAAAAAATAGCAAAAATCCCCTAAAAAGGGAATAAAAAATATAAGATAATGAGGAAAAGGAGGAAAAAACCCTATACAGCTGCCCTAAACCATGTGTTTCCTAAAACCATGGGTCAGCACTCCACCACCAAAAAACTATAAATAGGTGATGGAGATCCCTTATTCCATATCCACAATCAAGTATACCCTTACTCTGCCAAAATCTCTCTCGAAACCCTAGTTCACCATTGAACTACTTTCACCTTGAGAGCCACTTTTGGCCCATTCCCACCATTGGAGAAAGAGAAGGAGCACGTTGGAGCTTGGAGCAACCCTCTTGGACATTGCAAGGATCTTCATCAACCTTCACATTGAAGGTAATATTAATACAAAACCCTTGTTTACAAATTGTTATTTATTTTTCATGCACATGTTTTAGAGTAGTTTTTATTTCTATTTTAGCTTAATTATTTACATTTACTGAACTGCTACTAAGGAGTCCATTCTCCTTAGTAGGTGCTCATTTGCACAAGCTAGGGGTAAAAACCTAGCTACATACATGTTATCCACCTCTGGTTTATTTCAATTGTAAGTGAAATATTTTAGTAGGCATATGTTGGTGTGCTGAGCAAGCCTTGGAGTAGATTTCAACCTCGCTGATGTTTGAAACATAAATGGAGCCCGTGCATTGTTCTTAGAACTCAGAATATTGCCTTGATTCTATTTTCATTGATGCTGCACACTCCCCAGTACATTTGGAAAATCCAAAAGTGTCCATCAGTCAAGCTTTGGATGGGTTAATCACTGACCAAGACTAGTTTCATCTTAACTAGTTTTAAAGACTAATTACTGTTATACAATTTCCTTATTTTTAAAGATGAATTTGAGTTGATATACTATGAGATCAGTGTGAAATTCCATAGGGGTAGATCACTGAGCTTGAACAAAACTCAACATTTCACACTATTATTACTGAGGAGAATTAGACAGAAACATGGATCAATTCACTCATAAAACTGAAAAACAGATGAAAAACTATTGTTGATACATTAATCAGTTGTAAGCTAGAAATCAAAAAGTGTTACAATAGAATGTATTCGATACTCCTAGGAGGATTCGAATTCACCTCAAGTATAGTCCTAGTTTTCATTGGAACCATCTCTCGATAAGGTTCAGTGGCCACCAATGATGAATAATCAGTTAACTGAGGTATAACTGAGCATAACTGAATCATGTGGGCACCAAAATAGGGGAGAAGACTCCAAAGGGGTGCATCACTAGCTATCTTTGGTCAAAGAGGGCGCTCCTATACTCAGTAGCATTCAAAATAGGAGTTGTAGTCAGTTAACTGAGCAATCAAGGGGAGAAGCCCCCCTAAATCATGTAAGTGACTATATGAACTCCAAAATATATGCATGAGGGTGCATTGGAACTCCAGTGATGTAAACAAGGTTCTCTGAGTGAATAGGAGGGATAATGATGGCCAAAAACAATCTCGAGGGGTGGGAAAAGTAAGAACTAGGTGTTAGGAGACTCAACTTCCAATGCATGGATGCATGGAGTGCTGCATGGAATTCATGGATGCATGCAAAGAATGCAAGACCAAAATAAGATGGTGAGAATATTCCAACAACCCCCCTTAAGCAGGACTATGAGGAAAAATAAATGAAAATTAGGGACTTGGTTACTGAGACCAACAGTCACCCCATACAACAATCTAAAAAAGTGAGGAAAGAAGGAAAACCCTATGGGAAAAAAAAAACCCTCAAGATAGACTGAAACACACCAGAAATTGATGCCCAAGACTCAAGTAGGCATGAAACTTGATTCAATGTATGGAGGTATATTCCTCTTCGAAAGAAGTGGATCATGCTCCAAAAACATGTGCTTGAATTCTCCTTTAGTGGATGCAAGCAAATCTAGAGGTTTTCTGAACTTGCTCTTCAGACCAAACATGGTGAGAACAAATCCAAAAATATGAATATCATCATGGAACCTATAATTTTAATCAACTGGGGTAGGATTAGCTCCAATCATATCTAATTTCTCTTTAAACTTGAACTTTTGATTAGTGGAAGTTAAATCATATCCAAGAATTGATAGATGGTTTCTTGTGATCTCCTTTGAGCTATCAAGGGTGAAATCAAAACCAAAATCACCAAAATGTGCCTAACACTTGAACCCAAGAGAATGGTAGTGTCCTCCATCTTCAGTGAAACTATGAGAACATGTTCCAATGATCAACAAATAGAATTTCATAGGAAGCATGTGATCAAGGAGGGAAAATGCATCACCTCCAAACTCTGATTTAAACTTCAAAACATTCAATAGATCATCATTCTGCACATCAACAAACTCATGTGAAAGAGAGGATTTAAGAACCTTTTTAGATTCTAGAGCATTAACTGGATTATCTTGCTCAAAATTCGAAATAGAAGATATTGAGAACATGAGTGAGGAATGGATAATATCTCCAAAAGTATCAGCTTCATTAGTTGTATCACTTTCATCTACATCAGCTACATGGGAAGGGGGAAATTCGAAGTTGTCTTTAAGTTATAGAGCAACAGAGGAACGAATGTCTTCAACATGAACTTTCTTTGTTGAATCTGCAACTTCTTCTTCATCTTGAAAAAATTCATCATGAGAAATGATTGAGGCCGAGACATAATTAGACAGAACACTTAAGGAAGTATCATTGGGATATTCAACAGTTTCCATGAGGTAGCACATACTAGGAGACATAGAAATACACACTGATCCAAAGGCTCTGTCAAATTCATTTAGCCGATCATTCTCTCCTTCACAGGAAGCAAAATATTCCATAACACCAATACACATATCAAAAAGACCTTGTCTCTTCAGATATGCTATCATCTTTGGTTTCCACTCATCATAGTTGAATGGAGAGAGAGGAGGAATTGCTTTCAGATTCATGGAAGTTGTTGTAGAATACCTGCAAAAGCAATGGAAACATATCTGGAGTAATGTTACTGAATCTATTGAAAATTTCTTTAGGAAAGTATGCACTTTTATCTCGATCCTTCACACCTGGCTAGACCTCAAAGTATTTCTCCAATGAATTCAATGCAATGGCACCAAGATTTACTCTGGAAATCAAGATTCTTTTGGTGCACTACTGAAAGCAACTGCTCAATATACTATTGGAATTGCTGCTACTGCTGCAACTTCTACTACTGCTGCACTCAAAATATCTCATGAGCTCTGATACCATGTGAAATTCCACATGGGTATATCACTAAGCTTGAACAAACCTCACAATTTCACACTGTTATTACTGAGAAGAATTAGACAAAAATATGGATCAATTCACTTATAAAACTAAAAAATAGATGTAAAACTGTTGTTGATACATTAATCAGCTGTAAGCTAGAAATAAAAAAGTGTTATAATAGAATGAATTCGATACTCCTGGGAGGATTTGAATTCATCTCAAGTATAGGCTTAGTTTTCATTGGAACCATATCCCGATAACATTCAGTGGTCGCTGATGATGAATAATTAGTTAAATGAGGTACAAATTAACATATGTGAATCATGTGGGCACCAAAATAGGGGAGGAGACTCCAAAGGGGCACATAACTAGCTGTCAGTGGTCAAAGAGGGCACTCCTATACTCAGTAGTAGTCAAACTAGGAGTTATAGTGAGTTAATTGAGCAATTAAGGGGACAAGCCTATTGCTTGGGCTTTCACCCAAGCATGTGCTAATGGGAACCTACTAACTTGTAGTTGCAGTCTCGATTAAAACAGTAAAATAATGTTAAAAGTAAATAGTTAATCTATCATATGGAAATAAAAACTAGATTTAAGAATAATAAACAATGAGATTCGTGAGAGAAACAAAAAATAAAAAAATTGATCTTTTCTATTACCTCAAATGGTGAGGAAGGTTGAGTTTGAGCAGATACAAGGTTGAGGTGCTCAATTGGTCCAATGGTCTCTTCTTCTCAAATGCTCTAATGGGGATCTTCAAACTCAAAAGTGAGGTGTTAACACCCCAAAAGTGCTCACTAGCTCATTCCCTTATTCACATGACACATTTGTCCACTTTTCCACCATTTGAGCCTCTAAAACCATCAAAAGGTCACCAAAAAGACCACAATACACCTTTTTTTCCCCTCAAAATATGTATTTTTCCTCAAAAAACACAAAAAACCCTAAAAAATGGTCCAAAATTCCCCAAAAATATTAAAAGGGAATAAAAATATTCAAAATATTCAAAAAAAGAAAAAGAGGGAAAAAGAGACCTAAACCATGTTGGTTAATACCATTGGTTTCCTCAAAACCATAATGGTATTCCCCATCACCAAAAACTATAAAAAGGTGATAGGGGCTCCTCACTTTCCATCCACATTTCATTCTATCCTTATGCTGCCAAATTTCTTTTGAGAGCCATTGCCTCCCATTTCGAGTTTGAAGACCCCCATTTCAGCATCTTGGAGAAGAGACCATTGGAGCTTGGAGCACCTCAACCTTGGAGTTGCTCAACACCAAACATCCTCACCTTTGAGGTAATACAAAAACTCTATTATTGTTTCTCTTGTTCTTCCCATAGATCTCTTGTTATTGATTTAGTTCTTGTTTATTTACACATGTTTATGTTAATGTTAGATTAAATTTATAATTGTTTTTTCTTTTCATTCAAAACTGCTATTACTTTGTTACACTAGTACAAAATGAGAGATAAGTGACTAGGCGACTAAAAAAGTTAGTCACCATAGTTTTTTCAAGGGATAAATGACTAAAATTGAGCAATTTTAAGTGAGCCCACTAAAAACGACTAAGATAAATGACTAATTTAGTCACAAGATAAAATATATGACTAGATAACAAGTGACTAAAATAAAAATGACTAATTTAGTCACATGAATACAAATATGACTAGTTAACAACGACTGAGAATATGAATTAGTCGTTTATGTTAGTCATTTTTAATTGTGTCACCTCTACAATGGAAAATTACAATTTTATCAATGAATTTGTACAATTTAGTAAAATTTAACACTGCAAATGGATTTAGAGACCCCTTTTTAAATGGGTATCTAAATCCATCTACAATGTTAAAGCAGTGTTAAATTTAGTAAATTGTAACATTATAGCTGAATTTAGAGACCCAAGTAACGTTAATTGTCACTCGGTAATGAAAATTTGTAACTCTAACAATAAATTGTTATGATCGGGGATCTTTGAATCCATATGCGGTGTTAAAAATTAGTAAATTGTAACACTGTAGATGGATTCATGAGACCCCTTGTGTCACTCGGTAACATTTTCTTCTTTCAAGACATCCAATGGGGTCCCTACATCTCAAGATGTTGATGGATGTTTTCAGTGGGCCAAAATATAGTTTATATAGCCAAAATATACAAAACCTCTGACAAACACAGAGAGAGCTAGGGACTACCATCCAAAGTGCTTGCTTCTTCATTCTGAGAGCTCGGCTTATCTTAAATTATAGGGAAGTTGCCAAAGAAGTCATCATCCCAACCATGGGGAGGGAGCTTGGGTGTCAACGGTTCAATTTTGCGCTGAGGGGAGGCATCATCTTCGGTCTTTCGAAATTGTTTGTATTGCAACGAGTCGATAGTGGACATAATGGGAAAGGTGGCTTGAAGGGGAGGGACACCTGAAGTGGCTCTGGAAGCATGCGGGACCGACCCGAAAGGAGTACCCACAGTGGCGATGGAGACCTCAGCAGCAACGCCCGCCATATCCTTCGAAGCTGGAGGGGTTCCAGTAGCAGAGGAAACCACTCTAGGCTTAGCGAAACCTCCTCCATCAGAGCCTTCATTGTTTTTTACAGGTTCAACTTGAACCAAACCCCTGTGAAGAATCGTGCACCTATCCAAAGATTATTTACCACCAGCTAGGCTTGTGTCCAAATTTACCAATTTTTTGTCCAGGTGAACCAAGTTAGCCCTGATGTCCAGAATGGAGGACTTGGCAGAGTTCCAATTAGCCAGAATCTCCTCGACTAGGGTACCCTTCATATTCTTTATTAACCAACAATAATTAATCTGGTTTCCTTGATTACTAGTGGCTAGAATATCAGCAACTCGGCTTGACTCCCAGTCATCAATTAATAGAAGAACCAGAGCCGAGACGTTGTTGTCATACCCGCTAATGGCCATCTTATTCTTGCTTGGAGGAGCAACATCAGGACCGATGCCATTTCCGGCTCCTCTCTTCGAGGTTGCACGTGGACAAGTCATGATATAGAAAACAAGCTTACAGGCTATGAGAATTCGCGCAGAGTAATTCACAACGGAGTTCTTCATAAGATTGCAAATGAGGGTGGTGTAAATCCCCTTCATCATATCTCATGTCTTGGAGAAGGAACTAAGGAAATCCACACGCAAAAGCCTCATGGAACAACTACTCCAGTTAATGCGAAGGGATGTAGACAACTAAGTCCCGCACTGACTTATTAACTACAACCTCTCTGTCATCAATCCACACGTCCTCCCTATTAACATTTTTTGCTCGAGTGTAGGCCAACCTGCCTAGAAGGGGACTGGTGCAGCGTGTCGCCACCATGTGGAGGATCTAGACTACCACGTGTGGTGTGAATAGGAATGACACCCGCAGCCGAGGATGACCATGCTACGTTGATTGATATCCCCATAGCCATTTTGCTTGATCATTAAAATATGTATTAAAAAATTGTAATATATAAATTTACAGTATATAATTTTTATATTATAATGAAACATATAATATAAAAATTATATGTTTCATTATAATTTTTATAATGAAACATATAAAATTTTGTAAATCTTGAATTTGGACTTGACTTATGAACCTTGGAAATTTTAAGTTTGGTCTTAACTTATGTAATGGAAATATTATTCTTATAATTTTTTTAATTTAAATTTTATTTTGATTTTTAAATTTTAAATTTTATATTATATAAATGAAAATAAACAACAAATATATAAATAAATAAATAACATAAAATAATAATATTACTTATTACAAATATTAAAAATAAATATATTATTTAAAAAATAATACATACAAACATTGTCTCCCCTAGAAGTATCCTTACCTCCCAACCTACGGACCTCCCATTCCTCCCAACCTCCCGTGAGTAGAGTGAGTAGAACTCACCCAGGAAGAGCAAGGAGACCTCGACAAGCTTGGCACCTTGATGCCATCTACAACTTTGACAAGCCAATATGCCTCCAAAATCGGTTAGGTTCTATCTCTTGAATAAAATGTGCCTATGAATGGATTAGTGACTTGTTGGATTAAAATGTGCCTATGAATGGATTAGTGACTTGTTGGATTGTTGGGTTTGAGTTATTCAATAATTTTTCCAGGGATAAATTATTCATTTCTGCATTAGAGATTTTTGTGAGAAATTATTCTCTTTGCTTGGTAGCAATCCTCTTTCTGCAACACGATAAAACCCTAACCCTCAATCAGAATAGATCCTCTTTATTGATCTTTGATCCATTCACAATATAACAATACAATCCTCAAAATTTTAGAGAAATTGCTTCTTGACCTCCTTATACTATTGGCATACTCCTCTAAATCAGATTAATGGTGGGTTGATCATTGATGAAACTAGCTTCTAAGAAAAACCATGGAATATAAACCTCCCTTCAAAGGAAAATGATCCACTCCACAAGTGATAATAGGGTTGCAAGAGGGGTGTGGTCTGCTTCAAATTGCAATCAGAACCCCTCTCCATGATGCGATATGTCACAGGTCTGGAGAATATATCAGCAAATCACTTCAAATCAGTAAGGAAGTCATCAATAACCACTGATCTCACCAAAAGGCTTTAGGGTTGGGCGTTATTTTTCTATGGTGTGGGTTATCCCCTTCAATTCTTCAACCTACTAAGAATATTGATTTGTTGTTATCACATTGTAGATGAAAGAGATGTTGACCCCTTTCCTGGAACGGATCTCCATTATACCCCAAACTATGCTTATGGATGACAAGCATACTTCCACAATCTTTAGAGGATCATTTGCCACGAAGCTTTTATCAAATGTTGAGGATTCTTTTAGGATGTTATAGATTTGGAATTGTTAAGAATTCGTCTAGATTAGCTTTGATCATGCCCATGCTTTCAAAATAAACTATGTTTCATTGCTAATATCAACTCTGTTTCATTGTTGATATGATCATCAAACTGTCCAAGTCTGAATGTAAACTGATCAGCTCCAAGATTTATGCTAGCGGCTCTACAAACACACGAAGTCAACACTCTATTCCCAGATCTTCATAAATTTGTTGCACTGGGTATGGTTGATCATGAGTAATTCTCAGATGCGAATTTCAACTTTTGCCAAAACTCTTCTTCTTAACTTCTTCTTACTCTACTCTGTAAGACACCTTTTTTTTTGCAGCCTCTACCAGTTCTGGTGCAAGGTTAAATTACCACTAAAGAATCGCAGCAGTGGCAATTGCCAAACAGCACCTCATGGACAAAACTTGTTTATCAAAATGAAGAGTGAAGAGGTGCTTCTTTGGGTCTGAAAGAGGGGATTAACTTGTGTTTACAACAACAATAGTTCTCTTACCCTCATATTTGTTCCCTTCAATGAGCATAGCAAAGGTAAGTTCCCAATCCTTCTAGTCAGAGTCCTATTTCAAAACTGATTATTTTCTTCAGGCATTGTACCTATCTCCTTGGCTTTCCATGGTTAGTAAGGACTTGCCAGGAGCTATCTGTCTGGAAAGGAAAAGGGGGAATCGCTGCCTCTCATTCGCCACGATTTTTCTGGATTAAATGCTCGACAAACGACCAGCAAACACATGTAAAACAGAGGTATCCATTGACCCACGATTTTCTAGGTTCTAATGCTCATCAAACGCCTAGCAACCATAATAAAAATGTGGTATTAGCTGACCCACGATTTTCTGGGTTCTACTGCTCATCAAACGCCCAACAATCATAATAAAAACTATGGTATTAAGTTGTACTATCTGGACTTATAGCCGCAGGTAAGTAGTTTGATGATATATGCAATTGGAAGAACCCTTTGACTACTGTGTTAGTACATATATTGTTCTTCATTCTTGTGTGGTATCCAGAGTTAATATTGCCAACAGTATTCCTATATATGTTCTTAATTGGTGTTTGGCATTATCGCTTTCGTCCACGGCATCCACCCCACATGGATACCCGCCTCTCTCATGCAGAGGCAGTTCATCCAGATGAACTTGACGAGGAATTTGATACATTCCCTACTTCTAAGAGTGCTGACATTGTGAGGATGCGGTATGATCGTTTGAGGAGTGTTGCAGGAAGAATTCAAACTGTGGTTGGAGATTTAGCTACTCAGGGAGAAAGGCTGCAATCCCTCTTGAGTTGGAGAGATCCTCGTGCTAAACCTATATTTATAACTTTTTGCTTACTGGCTGCTGTAGTTTTGTATGTCACTCCCTTCCAATCAGTGGCAGTGATTGTTGGTGTGTACCTACTGAGGCATCCAATATTTCGCAACAAGCTTCCATCAATTTCGCTCAATTTTTTTAGGAGGCTGCCTGCACTAACTGATAGTATGCTATAGTTCATCATTGTGATTATGATGCAGTTTGTTCTTTCTCAACGTCAATCATGTCACAGCTTGGGCACTCGTGCCAGCACAGATTTTAAGGTCTGAGGTTGAAATGTAGGAGTTTGGGTAGATATTTTGTAATTTGTTACGTTGGACAGGTATGGTCATCCTTGTTTGTGTAAATTGAGTATTTTTGAGTTTTTCTTAATCTCTCTTGGATTTATGTACAGAGTTGTGAATCCTCATATTCCTTTTGAGGTTTGGGAAGGTTTATATTGTTTATGTTTGAGAAATAGGACTGTTACACTACATCAGGTGAATTTATTAGTCTTATCATTTTTGTTCATGTGTAAGATAGATCTTTAAAACTTCAAACAAGTTCTAGATTTTAATGTCTTGTCTAGATTTGCAAGTATATGTGAGGCGGCATGGGCGATTGGTATGGCCTATGATTTGTAAGGCTTAAGCAGTTGTTATTTGTATTGTCATATTTGTTTATTCCCTTTGGACGTGCCTGGATCATAACTACCTTTCTCTTTGAGATGATAAGTTTATTATGTATCCTGGCATTTCATCATCTATTATTATGTAAGACAATAAACAAGCAAGGTACCTGAGCAATGCATTGTGGTAGTTAAATAACTTTTTGGTTTCATAGATTTGTATTCTTGGAAATAGCAATATTTTAATCATTTTTCTATTGAGTTCAATTTGTTTTCTTAAGCTAACCTCCTAAATCTCACAATACTACAATAGGAATTCTATCAAAAAACACTGATGATTGATGAATAAAACTTAAAAGGAAAGTGTGTTGGACTTTTTGCTGCCAAATTCTGCGGAAATGCTATCGCTTTTCTTTCTTGAAAATTGTTTCAGGTTCCATAGGCTACTAACTTGCATTTTCATGTTTGTGCTATTTTTCTTCCAAATGTAATTAATATCTGCTTATTCTTCCATAAAGACTACTTAAGTTGGTAAGCTCTCATACTCTAATGTATTGTGATATCACCAACATTTAGGTATATTGGAAAATTTTGATGTTACAATCTAGTCCGAGCATACATTAAAATAAGGTAGAAAAAGCTTAGGCATAATAAGGTAGAAAAAGCTTAGGAATAATAAGGTAGAAAAAGCTTAATATGCCTAATCATTAATTTAATTTTAATTTTGCAAAGGTACATTTTTGCTAAGGTACATTTTTACTAAGGTTGTGAGGAGTTTAACAGTCAATACCACCAACATTGAGGTACATTGAAACATTTTGGCTACTTCAATTTTGATGTGACCATCAACATTGAGGTACATAGAGGCTTGGTGTTCTTGTGATAAAATGTCAATTCCATATCTTCATACATGATAAAATTGAGTGGAAAAACTGCAATCCTGCCCATCTTGAAAAATCCTAAAAACTACTGTTGCATTCTGAATAGGACCTTAATTTCTACTTTCTCAATATGAAGTCTAATGAGATTGGAACCACTCAAACATCCTGGAACAACTCTCAAACATCCTGGAACAACTCTCAAACATCCTAGAACAAATTGGAACCACTCAAACATCATGGAACAAATGATGGAAGTGTTCCAAACATACTGGAACAAATGATGGCAATGTTAAAATTTGAATTAAAAGTCGACATTCTACTTTTATCTTTTCTAAAATGATAGAAAGGGAAAGATAATGTAAGGACTTAATATTGCTTCTAATTACTGGATGAAAAATGGCTCTGTCCAGTGATGGAGCCTGCCATTTGTACCTGAGGACCCCAGGAACTGGTTGTACTGGCCAGTTTTGACAGAACGGGTCAGGTTCCCATCAAACTTGCAATATATAATGTAGCAAATGATTTAGACATCACATAGCATGCGAATAAACTTCCCCATGAAATTAGAGCCTGAAAAAGACGACAGCATCACGGACAAGGACATAATTCCAGAAGTGAAAATGAAGTCTCAAATAGAAGAAGCAAGAGAAGAGCATGATGTTGGTTGACACAAGAAATATTAGTGGTTATATGTATCATTTGGCCATTTCAAAAAATACCCAAAACGATGTTCCCGTTCAAAACAAATATTCTTCCAGATTTATATAGCAAGAAAATATTTTATTATAATGAATTGCCAATTTTCTTTTGGCAACTCTACAAAATTTGTAAAATTTAGAAAAATATTAAATAAACAAAATTTTCCAAAAATGCATATAGTTAAAATCTTGTGGATTATAAAGATTCACCGCCTCTTAAAAATTGGACCTTTACATATGAAAATTGGTTGGATCGACGATGTTTCCATTGGTGTATCACTATTAACTAACCCACAATTTTCTGGGTGCTACTGCTCATCAAATGCTGGCAATTTCGTTAAAACAGAGGTATACTTTGCCCCATGATTTCCTCAGTTTGAAATACCAAGTAAAAAATGAAATAAACAAGGAAACTACCCAGCATATATCCAATGGTTTAGCTCACTATATATTCAATCATTATAGAAATAGAGTATAGCTAATTCGGTGATTGACCAAGGTATTAGCAAGCCGCATTATCTATGTCTGCAACAATTTAAACATTAGTAGGTTTATAAATGATTTGTTTACCATGCAAAATTGTAATTACAGGATTATAATAAATACTTATCTGGGAAACCGGCTATGGGTGAGGAATGCTACTCCCAACCTTAGGCTCGCCCTGCTCCTCAATCTCTCAGCAAGGCTACCACCCCGAGCTAAGGCTATGAAACTACGAGGGAAAACATGTGGACTCAATGAATTTTCTCTCACAAAAACAACATCACACTAGAACAACTGGTCAAAACACAATAACCAGTAATCTTCCTTCCCCAACCCATCCAACACTTGGTGGTAAATTCCCTTCTCTGACTGAGCAGTCCCTTGGGCAATTTCAACAACCATTTAGTGTTTCTGGGCAAGTTTGTTCAAGGATAACTACATCACTGGCTGTACAAGGACTTCAACAGTGAATAGCAGGTTAAACCAACACATTAGCTCACCAGCCCAGGTAACTAGTCAACAAAACAGTTGTTATATTTTATGAACTGTACGAACATTGGCTATTCAAGTCTGCTCCACTCCTCCCTGACCATACTAGCCTTCCCTCTCTCTGTTTCATGAAATGAATGACCCTGTCCTCCTAAGTCCCAAGCCTTTTTGGTGCATGGACAAGGAGCACCACATGCCACCTCCCAAAACACCATGCAACCACCTTGGGAAAACCTCATTACATCACCACATGTACCATTATAATATAAGGTTTAGAAACTAAGGTTTAAAATAAAATATTAATAAAAATCATACAAGGGTCCAACACTAAGGGGGGTTAATGAGGATTAGGGTCTTTAAGGCTCCATACCCCCTTACCTACTCCCTAATAGTTCCATAGACCCCTTCTTTTCAGCGTTTCCTCAACCACAGCCGGCGGTTATTCGTTGTTATTACTAATTGTTACAATTACATATTTATTTGTGTTACTAAATTGGGGAAACAAGGGCATTACATGGGCACATTCCAATATTTAGCTTTTGGTGTTGTAACTGTAAAACAAAAGTCCAACCTAGTTGATGTAATTTGTACAACCTCCATAAATATGTACAACTATTATCCTTTACCCCTAATGAAATCATCTTACAAATCCTTTTTATCATTTACAAAATATCCATCCACACTAAATAGGACTTCCAAATGTGGGATATTCTTTGTTATTTCACTGATTGAAAGAAATTTTTGTTCATCCCTGATTTGTAAATCAAATTCCTAAAGGTGAAGTTTGAACTTCCTACCATATGACAATCTAAATTGAAGATCACCATAACTTTTAACACAATGTGCCTTGTCATCACTTAAGATCAGATTCTATGTTTTGGATTTGTTTTCAGCAAAGGTAATAGACCGATTCCTCATGTTTTCCATATTCTTGGTAGCTCCAAATCAAAGAGCCGGTCATTTTAAGACTTACATCCCACCTATGAAGCACGAAATGCATAGTCAAATTCTTCTTCATGGTTTGTCACATTAGTTTACTTTTTCTAGGTTGATTTTTTACCATTGTATTGACAACATATGTTTTTATAAACAAAATTACATGTGATAGTTGCTTTGCTTAAACTGAATTCGCTGCCCCCCCCCCCTTCAATCCATTGTTACTTGTATTTGCATTTATACTTTGCAGCAAGAGCACTCTCAAAAGTTTTACCACCACTTCCAACCACTTCTTCCCATACTCCTTTGCAACCGCTAACTTCACAACTTGTCAAAAGTAATATCAATGGATTCAAAACAATATTTAATTTCTCAACAAAGTGATTAAAGGGTCAAAGAAAAATATTAAGAGTAATCACTAATGAAATCACTACCATGTCATCCTTATCTATTTCCCTCTATTTCCCTTTATATGACAAGTAATTGATCTCTACTATTCTTCAATTTTAGCAATTGTTCTAAAATTGAATCCCCTTCTTCCAACTTTGTATAGTAAAGCAGATTCTTGAGGTAGAGAGCCCAACTTTGTTCCCCTTATATAGAATTAACAGACTCCACAACACCTTGTGTGTGTGAGTGACATCTTTTCCCTTTGGAAGCATATTATTAGTGACTTGGATTTTTACTACAAACTTTAGGTTATTGGCATCATATGTTTTTGGTTGCTTCAACATCGAAATCATCCCTTGTCACCCAGCTTGTCACTATTTCCATTAACTCTCTATATTAGAATATTGCGATCATCGTATTCCTAGGTAAGTGGGAAGGTCCTGAAATACTATAGTAGCTAACAATACAATTGCTTTGGTTCAAAGAGAGTGGACTATTACAATATCTAAAGATAACCAGCTTTAACGTTAATTATTAGAACTTTGTCTAGGTAATAGAATTTTTTATAGTCCTTCATAATAATTGTTAGTAAACAGATTTTATGTTAAAATAAATTTTATGATAGGCAGTGGTACCTGTTAGTTAATGGAGTTTTATCTAAAGTCTAAATTATAATTATCCCACATGCAAAATATACGAAGAAGATAAAGTGAGAACATTAACTAGGTCTTGCTGAATGTTAAGATTGGGCTATGCCACTAAGTTAAATGTTAAATGCTGAATGCACGAAAGGTCTGCAAATAGGCTGAAGAGAGGCATGCCCCTGCTATAGGGATGAAGTATGGCCTGAAAAACTACTTGTACATGGCTGATTTCAGCTTCCCTTTCTCCAAACAATAATCTTTCAAGGCCTATTGTTCCTCTAAAAGGTATCTCTCTAACATAAATCAAGGTTTGGTCCTTCAAAGGTTCAACATTATTGCCTCAAAAGAAATCGCTACCTCCCAAGAATGCTTATAATGCAATATGCCCTTCTAAAACATGTGCATCAGTTTCACAGGATAAGTCTTGAGTCTACATATGCACTCACATGTGGCATAATCATTTCACAAACCCTTTTGAAAAATGGGAGAAGGCCTCTCCAAAGTACCAAGCAATGGAACATGTGGTTGTTCTAGGGTTTTTTCTTAAATATTAGATGATTTAGGTTTGTAAAATCTCCCTATTGAACATCTATTATTGACATATTACTCCAGAAAATGAGCTGCAATCTTGAACAATTATGAATACAATCCTTCACACTATGCTATAGTAATCCTTAAAGGTAAATTGCTCCTTAATAAAGCACACAATTATTTCTCAAAAGTGGAAGTTGTCCCTCAAAAGTGATGTTGTTGTTGTTGAAGCTTTGATGCTTGATACAGGGGTAGGGTGTAGGATCTCTATCACAAGTAAAGAAAATATTTATGTCTAACATAGAGACAACTTATATCTAAAATGATCATAATCTTAGCATACTGCTAATAGTATGCACATGCCTTTAGGACTGACTGCAAATTGATTTTTGTATTATAAACTCTTGCTTGATTTTGGTTTGCAGTGTGAAATATAAATGTACAATCATTTAAAATTTATTTCTTGATCAACATAAAAAATCCATGTCTAATACTACATCATCATAAAGGATAAACGAATAAGTATCCTATCCCTTTTGATAACAAAGATAGAGGGGCACTCCTATAAAAAAATGGTGATAGGTCATATGTATCAGCCATTAAATTCAACTAAAGAATTCCCATTTTCTTATGGATATTCTTGTCCTTTCCGCTTATGCAATGCGAGCATATACTCAAGGAACAATACTCAACTTGTGCAAACAACTTCTCTATAGGTAGAAAATGATTAAGTGATAAAAAATTATGATTTGGTTCCATGTCTTATTCAATAATAGTCTAGCAAAATTATTAGAGATGTGAGAGTTGTTGCCATAAGTTGCATCAACCATATCTAAGTTTAGTTATGTAAAATTGGCAACTTCATCTGAAGACATAGATGATTGGACCAATAAAGGATCCTTCACTTTTAAGATGGCATGTGTTATGACAATTTTTAATTGAGTAGATCTTACAGAACACACAGATGGGCATAGTAATTTAAGTCTTTCAAGTACTAACAGATTGATGGGAATAGATGGGGATTCAACTACCCAGCTATGGCAAGGATTTTTCCACGGGCATAAAGTAGAAAATGAAGCTGGAAACAAAGATGTTGGAAAATGTTGCATTTGGAAGCCAGTTCATAGGGAAAAAGAAGGATATAGTCCAAAGCTTCTTGTTTTAGTAGAGGGAAGAAAAATAAAATTTAATAATGGAAACAATCCTCTTTGAGTGCATAAGACTTCAACAAATAAAAATATATTGTTATTTTAATCAGTATAGAATCTTTTTAAACTTGTATTTTCCAAGTACGGCGAGGGATCAAAGTTCTCCAAGCGTAAAAAAATTTGTCATCTAATTTCCTCCTTTTTTTGTATAAGTGTCATAGTTTGTACTTGTTTTGTTTACATTAAAGAATTTTAACTTCATAAAGACAAGTTAAAGAATTTTTATGGATGAGCCCACATCTGGTTTGGATGCCAGGGTATCTGCAATTGTGATGCGAATTGTTCGTAATACATTAGATACTGGAAGGACTATTGTCTGTACCATTCATCAGCCTAGCATTGACATCTTTGAAGCTTTTGAAGAAATGGGATTGAAAGTTCATCCTTATTTCTAGACTGTTTTGATTAATACCTTGAGGTCTGAATTTGTCTCACTCTGACCTACAACTACCTATCTATCGCTCTCTCAGGTATGTCAATTGTTTCGTTAGTGACTTGTCTACTAAGAGACAAAGTCTTATCATAATATATATCTGAGTATATAAAGGAAGGTCTAAACCACATTGTTTTCTTCCTTTTTTCCATTTATAATTTTATTGCATGTGCTTGACTAATTCTATTGTACATCTATGAGACTCTGCATCCAATAGACAGGTAGAGTATATTACTACTTTCATTTTTTCAATTTCTTTTTGTTTTGTTTAAATAGTGGCATTCCATGTGGGCATTTTGGACAAACATGAATAGTTGTGGGAGATTTGCTAGTTCTCTTTCGAGGTATATATGATAGTGGGATTGGCATAGTCTATCTTTAACTTTTATTTTATTTTATTTATATATCAATCTAAACATGGTTTCTTTCCTTGATTGCAGGTTAGTGGTTGTTTAAGTCACCTCTGAATAAAATGATCACATAAGTATTCATACTTCTTGTCAGCAAGCAAACTCAAAGGTATTGTTGCTAATATTTCATCTCATTTCATTTCCATTTATCTAGTGGCTAAGAGTACTTAGAGCTAATTCCCATTCTTCTTGATGTGAAATGGAATTAGTAGTATATTTATTTTTAATATTCTATATACATTTTGGGTAATGAGTTGTTCCATTGGAGACTAAAGAAAATTACAAGGGATCCTATCTTGTTGATTCCAAAATTTCTATCTGCTTTTTAAAAAATATTTTAGAGGTTAATTTTTCCTAGGATGGGCACATACATCCTAGGAATGAACATCCAAATCTTATAAAAACTCTCCGAATGTTGTCTAACAATATGTCCATCCATTCTAATATCATGCAATAAGTAAATGATGTATTGGTTTATTAGATGTGGAGGTTTTTTGTACATATATTTTAAATATTCTGAATTTACTAGTTCAAGTTTTGGCCCTTTGAAGTTAAGACAGACATCCAAATATGATTGAAACTATTTGAAGGCTGTGTAATATGTTCATGGAACCTGAGAGAAACATGAACCTATGTTCATTTTACAGGGGATGGTGGCTTGGCCCACATTGGAGGAAGATGAGTTTGGGACACCATTTGCTCATCCTTTTCTTCTATATAACTGAAATTCTCCTTTCCATGGGATCATCCACCATTATCTTCAAGTTACTTATGAATTTTTAGTCAAATTCATATATCTTGGCATGACTCTAGATGACTTGGTAGATAGTTTAACAATGGATGCATGCTTGTCATTCCTATAAATTTCTGGGATTTTTTCATTTTTCATCATTCAAGCATACAAAATAATGATTACCAAGTTACTATAGATCCATAATGGATTACCTTGTACTAGTCCTTCAAGTTCCTCAACTTCTTTTGTTAAGTGCAAAAATTTATTTGCACTTAATAAATGCAGTTGAAAGACTTGAAGGACTAGTACAAGGTAAGCCATTATGGATCTATAGTAACTTGGTAATCATTATTTTGTATGCTTGAATGATGTAAAATTTGTTTGAATATCATAATTCTCAAGCAATAACAACTTCTTAAAGGGTGCTAGCTCAATGGTAGAGCACCTGCCTAATTATAGGCAGGAGATTGGCGGTTCGATTCCTCCATACCCTATCATAAATTAGTGACTAAGAAAACAACTAAATTTGCATATATACGACTATTAGTAGTTAATTTCCAGTATCTTATAGCGTGACTAAGGTTTAGTCGTATTTAGATTAGTCATTAATATGCTATCATCTAGTAGTTTATTTAGTCGTATATTTGGTCATTAATTGTAACAATCAATGACTAAATCAGTGAGTATCAATGACTAAATCAATGACTTAATCAATGACTAAATCAATGCCTAATAAGTCAACCAATTAATGATTAGTGAAATACGACTAGATATAAGATAGTGGAAATCAGATACTATTAGTCACCGACTCAAAAATAGTCGTTTATAGTCAAATTTTAGTAATTTTTTTAGTCATTAATTTCTCATTTTGTACTAGTGTTAATAGGTGCATCCTTACACATGCTTGGTTGAAAAACCAAGCAACATGAGGCTAGGACTCTCAAGAGTGAATGTGGTAGCATAAGGATAGGATGAATGTGGATGAATAGTGAGGAGCCCCTATGACCTTTTTATAGTTTCTTGGTGATGGCGAATACCATTATGGTTTGAGGAAACCAATGGTATTGATCAAAATGTTGTAGGTTTCTTTTTCCCTCTTTTTCCTTTTTTGAATATAATTTATAATTTTATTCCCTTTTAATTGTTTTGGGAATTTTGGACCCCTTTTGAAGGTTCTTTGTATTTTTTGAGGAAAATTATATATTTTGAGTGGAAAAAGATGGATTTTGGTCTTTTTGGTGACCTTTTGAAGGTTTTAGAGGCTCAAATGGTGGAAAAAGTGGACAAATGGGTCATGAGAATAGGGGAATGAGGTAGTGAGCACTTTTTGGGTGTTAACAAATGTTGGCTTTCAAAGCCTTCTTGAGGTTTCCAGTGTAGACCCAGGTACTTCGCGGTTCAAGGAACCAACAAAACCCCAATTCACTGGCCCTTTCGGCAACAGGCTGCGCGCAACCTAAGGTCTCACCCGAGGCAAAGCTGAGGGGGTGGCTTTAGAATCAAGTTTCCACAACTGGTTGATGCGATGGAGGGGGAAAGGATGATAAACAATGCAATTCCTTGCGGGTTGTGCGGATAGATGACTGTGCGAACCTTCTGTTCCACGTCATGTACTTCGGCATGCAACCGCACTTGCGTGATTGCACCTTTAATGACTGTACGATGAAAGATAAATTTGCATTATGATAGTAAGCTATCAACAACTTACCCCATAGAAACCTTCATTGACTCGGCACATCAACCAAACTGCACGTCCTTGCCAGGATGTTTAATTCCAACCACTCTACTTAGCATTCTTTATCCCTTTATTTCGTTCAAGTTCTTATCATTAAGTTGTAGATGATTTAATAACATACATTACTGCGCGCTCCAATGCTGCGCGTAAATTCAATGTTCAACTATGTGACCCATTTGACAGATTCATACATTCTTAGATTCGTAAGTGTTGAATACTTAATATTCCTTCGTGCATGTATTACTTAACATATTATTCCCATTCACTGCGGCGAATACATATAAAAGAAATCACATAATAGAAGTCTTCAGCATTTAAACATTCACATAACAGAAGTCTTCAGCATTTAAACATTCATACCAAATAAAATGGACAATCATAAACACACAATGGTCACATAACATAGAATTTAACGTGGTTCACCCCCTGGATGGAGGCTACATCCACAAGAACGGTTGTTAATATTGCTCATAATGGGAAGGGTACAACCGTTCTTAGTATGTGCACTGAGCTGCAGAATTTCTTCTCTCTCAGATAGGTCTCTGTGCAATCAACTGCAGAGCCTTTACAATGGATGTCTAACCTTAAGATTTTACAATATCCAAATACTTAACCAAAACCGAAGAGTAACCCTTCCCTTACAATATTGTGCCTTATTTATAGATCATGCCCATAGTTCATGTCTTTATAATCATTAGGCTGAAACCCTAAGGTTTCCAAAACTGTGGTGGCTAACTGCCACCCTAGCTGTCGCCATCGATAGCCTACTCTACCTGCTCCAGCTGAGCCACTCGTGGCTCACACGCTCTTCTGACAGCCGCAGTCCTCAAAACAGTTATAACTGCATCATGGCCTGTCCCTCTCCACTCCTTTGCCTGCCTGTCACCATCGGCGTCATGGCCTATCTTCTCAACTGCTTGCTGCCACACGTTCGATCAAGTTGCTTTCATCTGCCTTCCACCTGTTCCTTACCCAAAATAGGTCATGTCCTCATCTAACCTTTACCCATGTTCTGAACCAAAAATAGCTCATGCGCTACCTTGCGCATCGTCCTACTGCACGACCGTGCCTTTATCCATTACCATCGCACAACATGCACAATTTCTCAAAAATTCCTTGTTGATGCCCCGAAAATCGCAGCATCAAGTAGCAAGGGATTCTCCCCGGTAGGCAATCCCAATTAGATCGCTCACCGTTTGGTGTGGGGAATCCGTCCGATTAACGGTTTCGTCTACCGTGTAAGATTTAAAGATTTGTTGTGTTCTTTATCGGTTGCGGCTCGAGCCACTGTTTATGTGTTTTAAATTTATGTATGAGATGCAAGTGCGTTAAGCTAAATGCAAGTAACTAATCTAAATTAACCTAAAACAGTATAAGCAAACCTAATCTATCCTCGCGAGGAGAAAAAATAAGAGGATGAGAAGCATGTTGTAGATACACATAAGGGTCACGTAGATAGTTGTTTGAACCAGTTCAAATGTGAATTACAGTAGAAATGGAGATACATTCAAGATAGCTCAAATGAATTAAAACGATTTCACTACTCATAGTACACAGCATAATACACAGAAAATGAGAAACATTCACAACAATGGAGTAGTCCACAATGAGTTAGAACGATCTCACAATAAACCAGTTGTAAAAGAGTCGAAATAGTTCCAGATCCCTTTACATACATCCCAAGCAAATGTCGTGCAGGCTCTCAATAGACAAAAAGCAAACTCCTGTATCTTATATCTGGAAAATAGTTCCCATACATAGCGTAGTCCTTTTTTCTTTGCCTGTCAAAAGTCATTATTTTGGCCTACGTTTGATTATTTATAGATTTTACAATGCCTCTCTTTTTTCCCAAAAAACTAAAAGTAAACCTAGAAGGGAACAAAATTTTGTCTTCTAGTGGTTAATAAGAAAAATCCCAAAACGCAGCCGTCTTTTACAAAATTAAAACAAAACAGAAATAAAGTTCTCTTTTCTTTAAAAAGACAAAATAACATCTGTATTTTGTTTTGAAGGTCCGAATCATGCTATGGATGGCTCAACTGCTGACTGCGATGCTTCTGCTATTGCGCCTACTTCCCCAGGGATGCTAGATGGTGCTGGATTATCCTCTTGCCATATATAGCTGGACCAATGAGTCATTTCTCTCAAGATGGTCTTTGCTCGCGCCGAGACTATCATTTTCAATGCGATTTCATGTTTTCGCAGAACTGACTTGATAATGGCCGTGCCTGTTGCTAAGGATTGAGCAATGTCATCTAAAAAAAAATGCATGTATAGCAGTTTACCTAATGAACTGATGAAAAACCTTTGGGGTTAGCATCTCCACCTTCTTCAAATATTCCAATTCTGCATTTAAACCTGCTTGTAGCAAAACAGTTACGAAAATTTCAGACTATGCCAATTTCATAATATGGAGGCCATTTTAACAAAATGATCAACTAATTCACAATTAAAACTACCACTTCACAGTTGAAAATCATGAGAAACAATAGATGCAAATGCCAACAAGCTCTACAAGCTCTTGTGGGTTTTATTCTTGGAATGATGGCCAGGATCAAGGTTGCCGAATTGATGAGCACAGGGCTCAAAACCTTGTGAATTTAAAATGGCACATGGGCACATTCATGACCCTACCAACTCCGTGGTTGCACATAAACCCAAAATAAATCTGCGCGCCCCAGGCGGAAATCACAATACTAAGCTCTGCGCTAAGGCGACGGGGAAAATATCACTAGGACCTTCACCTAAGAGATGTGCCAACGGCAAGGTTTTCTCAAAGAGTGTGAAGTTGGAGGGAGTCTTAAGGTTTGGTTCTGTGCGTCGGGCAGAGGAGATATTGTTAAGTATTGCACCCAAACGATGCGCCAACGACCAAGTGAACGGGATCGTGAATGCAAAGACAATTTTTTGGCTATGTCCTACGCATGCAGCAACAGTCTTAGTGTTGAACTCTGCACTAACGGGAACTGTGCCAATGAGCCATAAAGAAAAGACTGAAGAGATTTTTTGTGTCAATGATCTTAAGGAAAAATCCTGCGTGAAAGCGCTTGTCCTATTATTAGGAATTGTTTCGATGGCGGATGAGCTAGACTTAGACTCTACGAAAGAATCATGCGTTAATAAGGTGCATATTTTAAACCTTTACTTTGCGCGGGGAAACTTCACTGAAAAACCAAGTTTTGGCAACAATACTGAAGCATAAGTCTTAGAAAGTGCGCCTTTGACGCAATACATAAGCCTAAAGTTTGTGCGGCTTTAAAAAACGCGCAATTAAACCTTTTTCGTTGTGCCTTTAGCGTAGAAATATATGCTTCCAATCTGTGCTTTGAGCACACACACAGTTAACCTTTAAAACAACGCACTGCTAAATCGAAGGAAAAAAAAGCCTTAGTCAAAAAATAAAAAATAAGTAGAAGGGTCAGCACTCTTAGGAAAAGTTGAAGATTAAGTGAGAAAGATTTGATCAAAACAAGTGCTTAAACCAAAAAGAATAGGAGGGACCCAATATTTACAAAAATTTTGGGGGGGATGTTGCAGCAACAACAATTGGCGAATCGCTGGCGAACACAGATCTCTGAAAAAATCTCTCTCGTCCATAGGAAATTTTAAAAGCTACTAACTTTATGTGCAACAGTCGGCTTGAGCGTTCGAATTTCTGCAAAGGAAGTGATCACTTTATCCGTTGGTCATTAGGAAAGGGGAACTTTGATAAATACATCCTTAAAACTCTGCAAGGGCCAAAATATGGGGTTCATTTTTAGAAGATTCATCTTTCAGACGACCACTATCATCGGACTCCAAAGGATTGTAACAACATCTCGTAGACAATATTCTCTTGTTCCTCATTCCCATGCTGCTTGCATCCTTTTGGATGTTCTTTAATTAGCGACTTTTATCGTGTGAGTATTCCAGAAAAAAAATTCTTCAAGACTTAGCCATTTGCCTGAGTTCTTCAATCCATTGATGTCCTTTTGTGTGAGTAGGATATTTTTTTGGTTTCTCATGCTCATGGACGGAGAGGAACTCTGCTGGGCATTTTGGTGTGGCTGCTTAAATTAAAAGTCTTTATTGCTCTCAGACATGATTTAATGGAGGCGAGATTTTCTAGAAAACAGACTCTTGATTATAAGCTCTTTTAGCTTTAGATTTGCAGCATAGAGTCATTTTAATACCCTATGCCTTCGAGATGTGCTTCCTTTCTGTGGGTCCAACTACAACGATCTTCTTGAGACACTTATACATGTGAGGGTGAATGGAGCCTGAGGATAGTGATAAGGTAATGACAGATTTCATCTATTAAACAGGGGTTAATGCGATCAACAGAACATGATCTCTTCATTCTGGAAAACGATCAACACAAGCTAAAATGCAAAGATAAACTTTCCTTTTGAGGGTACATTTTCAGCTTCATGAGTGGTGAGATTTATTGAGAGATCTATCTTCATGAAAGGCCCAATTGCAGGGCTACAGGAGAAAACTATACAAAGGAAAGGGCAAAGGGAAAACTCAAATAATCAGAAAAGAGGACAACTTGGCTGAAACAAACAGAAAAAAGGGACTAAAGTAAAAGCAAAAAGAAAATGAACAAAGCCTTTATTTATGTACAAAAGTTCTCTTAGAGACCTTAAGCAAAATAATTTTTCAAAGCCAGGCCATTGAGGGGAAGATTAACTTCCTTTCCCCAAAGGCTTCTTAACTTATAAGTTGATGGGCCAAGCTTTTCATAAATTTGGTAAGGGCCAACCCATAAGTGTTGAAATTTTGTATGCATTCCCTTACCATCGTGTTGATGATCCCACTTCAGAACTAAATCTCCTACTTTGAAACTTCTTTTTCCAGATTTCTTCTTATCAAACCATCTTTTGACTATGTCTTGATGATGATGAAATTGATCTTTGGATTTTTGCCGTGACTCTTCGAGTTTTAGCAGGGTATCGATTCTTGATCGAAGAAATTGACTACTGGAACCTCGGGAGGCTTGGGACAGCTGCAAGGACGGGAGTAATACATTCGGGGGAAAGATGGATTCCTTACCGTAAACCAAGGTAAACGGGGACGTACCTAAGGCATTCTTGGGGATAACCCCGTCTGCCCATACAGCATTTGGAAGGGCTAGGTGCCAGCTTCTCTGATTTTCAATTATAGTTTTCTTAAGAATTCAGATGAGGTTTTTATTGGTCGACTTAGCTGATCCATTTCCCTGGGGATAGTAATTTGTTGAATAATACAGTTTGATCCCTTCCTCATAAACAAATTCATTGATCTTAAAATATGAAAAATAAGTTGCATTATCAAAGACTAGGGAAATTGGAACCCCAAACCTAGTTATGATGCTTTCTTCCAGGAATTTGATAATTGCATCTTCGTTGACTACACGCTGTGGAATGGCTTCAGCCCATCTCGTAAAATAATCAGTAACTGTAAGGATGTGTCGGTGCTGCAGCGAGAACAATTCTGATCCTGATACCATCTGCAAAATCTGCTCCATTGGGGGTACAGGATAATTGTCTTTATCAGAAGCTCTGTTCAAATTCCAGAAATCCACACATAGTCTAATTTCCCCTGACTTCTTTCGTATGGGGACTAAGTTAGCAACCCATTCAGAATGTCTGACTTTAAAAATGATCTTTGCATCTAGCAATTTTGTTATTTCCTTTTGAATTAGAGGCTTGAGAGTCGGATGCATTCTTCTTAGCTGCTGCTGAAAAGGTTTGACACCTTCTTTTATTGGAATTACATGCTGAATGATACTCTTTTTGGATGTTCTTATATTAATCAATTCATGTGTCATAGAGGAGGTATGAGTTTAAGCATTCACTGGTCTCTTGAACTTGCTCTGTAAATCAAACAAAGCTTCGAGGGACCTCATTCTTTTAGGCATAAAATTTCCTTTAACAGCGTGCTTGCTTTGAAGGTCTGAATCATGCTTCCCTTCGTCTAATATGGCTTCATGGATGGAATCTTCATTTGTCAAGAAGCTGGTGATCTGATCATCATCATCAAATACTCTGAGATTCGTAATGTTATCTGGAGAAGATGGCCTGAAAATCAATTCAATAGAGCATTTATTATTTTTAGGAACTAATCTGGAAGCGGAAGTAGCCAATAAATCAGTTGCAACATTTTGCAATCTAGGAATGGAAATTATATTGAAAGCATCACAACAAAAAATCAAATTCCAAATCTCATATTGGTATCCTTTTAAATGAGGAGAGAGGCAGTGAATTGTATCTCTCACCTGCCTAACGACTATTTCAGAATCACCAAAGAATTTCAAATATTTGACACTTAAAGCGATAGTCTTCTTTAACTCGTGGAATAGAGATTCGTACTCAACAGTATTGTTAGTACATTCAAATTCTAATCTACAAGATAAAAAGTGTTTATTCCTATTGGGGTCAATCAAAACACAACCGGCTCCTAATTCTTCTTGGGTTTTGGAGCCATCAAAGTAAAGAGTCCAAAAAACATTTTCTTCTTTAACTAAGTTAGTGTCATTACTTCCTATGTCAGTAACAAATCCTACTATGTTATAATCGATATCATCAGTCCGAGAAAACTGAAGGAGATTGGACTGTTCATCTAGATTATGGCTAGCATCTTGTGCTTGATAATTTCCTGGTTCAATCTCTAAAAAATAGTTTCCCAAAACTGAAGACGTGAAAGAAAGAGCTTCGTTCTCTTCTTCCAACTGAGTTAGATTTTGTTTCATATGAGGTTCTCTCAGTATCTTGATTTGGTTTTGCCTATTCTGATAAGGTAGACGTAGATGAGACCAGTCTGTAGCAAAATAGCCATTCAATTTCGTAAACCATTCCCTACTCAAAATCAGACCGTAAGCCTCTGGGATATCAACTACCATTATATCAATGAACTGACACACCCTAGGGTCTGTTGATAGCCTAATGAGAACATCTTTCATTTCCCCAATTACCTTAATAGCGGTCCTATCCAACTGTATAATTTGATATGGACAAGGGATAGGCTAACCATTAATCTTTCTGCAAATTGACAGAGGCATGAAATTTGAAATAGCACCAAAATCTACCAAATAGTTATGCACATTATGATTAAAGATTTAAAAAGTTAAGAGGAAAGGCAGAGTTTGTGATTTAGACTTCCCGCCAATACTGGCTTCGTTAATTTCAGGATTTTCTTCTATATTTTCAGACGAAGGACTAGTTTGCGGGTCAAAAGCTTCTAGCAATTTCTTTCTCTGTTGGGGTAGACTACACATGTCAAATATGGACACATTGGATTTAGCCTTCTTGATGTCCTCAATTACATCATACCCCATATCACATGCTTTTGAAATTTTCTGCTGATTTTCCGCTTTGTTTAAAGTAATATTTGGCTGTTTGGTTTTTTTAGCAATTGATTCTTTTATAGGTGTCGGGCTTGGCTTGGGCTGTTGTGGGATAACTGTTATATGCCACCTTGGTAATTCCCTTGAGGATTTCACTGTACGAATATCTAAAGTTTGATCAGGTAAGGGGCCTTTACTTCTAGTGGAAACATTTATGGATGCTGCTTGAGACTCATCAGCAAGCTCTTCAAGAGAAGATTCCTGAGTTGGTAACCAATCCTAGAGAACCATGGTGGTGTCTAGGGCAGTTTCCTCCTGATCAGAAAATTTCTCCTCTTGAGGATCCTTTTGTTCCGATAACTGCGCATCAAGCATTTCATTCATCACTAAACTCATTGAATTAATCCACTGCAGACAACGTTTTTCAGAATGTTGTTCTTGATGGAAAGTACAGAAACGATCCATACCTACTACATTTAAATTTAGAACAGCGGAATTGTTTATGGGCGGAGTTGGCTATCCATTTTCTTCTCTTTTCTTATAATAAGGATTGAACGACTGCCTAGAGGTACTAGCTGCTTCATCCTTTTCTAAATCCACAATTTTGTTTGAAAGCTTTTACATCATTTTGACAATGTTTTCCATATCAGTTGATGGCTCTTCCTTGTTTTTGGTTAAAAGAAAAGGTGTCTTAGCAGGCTACTTTGTCTCCAGATCTAGAGCATGTTTGGCAATGCAATATGTCTCTTCTTCTACCTTCTTTGCTTCTTCGAAGTTTTCTATTACGGTAGTTTTCTTTGCTCTTTTAACAAACATGGCTATCAGAGAGTCAAGAGTTGTTGTATAGTACTCAACTAATGATTCCTTGGCAAGCCTAGCTACATCACTAAAAATATTCAGCAGGGTCGTGAATCTTTGGTTAAACTCTTGGACTTTCTCTTTCTTCTCCATTCTCATGGATAGAAATTCTTTCATTAGGGTAGCTACCGTTTTCTGGTTTCCATACTTCTTTAAAAAACATTTTTCGAAGTCTTCCCAATCGGATATTGAACTAGCTTGAAGGCTAAAATACCAGGAAGAAACTTTAGGTTCAAATGTGTAGGGAAACAATCAGCAAACCACCTCTTCGTGTTCTACATTTAGAAGATTCAAGGCTAGATAAAAAAATTTAAGATGATCTTCTGCAGTGATCCCTTTACCTGGGTCATATTTAGGCAAAACTTTCTCAGGGTTCTTAGGCAGATTATGGAAAGGACCTGCTAGATTCAGAGCTCCTGCTGCTCTCCAAGCCATGATTCTCGGATTACGTGGTGGAGAGTTATGTGGAGTATGAGGTGGAGAATTTTGTGGAGTATGGAACTCTAGAGGAGTTTCAAATCCAATTTCTCCAAATGGCTTAGTAATTTCTTCTAATGATAAATCTACCAATTCTTTTAAGTTTGTACCAGAACAACGTCCCTGGTATACTGTGGTTATCTCTTAGGAGTTGCTCGTCTGGGAAGTAACGAGACTGCGTTCAAACCACCGAGTTTCCTAACATAAGCTCGTGTGTGCCTTCTTAAATCTGTTATTTCAACAAAAGGAACATCATATAGTGTTTCTTGCTGTTCACCTTCAGGATTTGGATTTTCTTGATTTATGGATTCCAGATCTAAATCTTCTGGAACGGCTGTTTCAAATCGGTATTCAGTGGGATTTCTTCTAATGAAGGGATCTCTTCTATCAGCCATGCACTGGTGTCCCTCCCTCTAGCGCCAAAAAATTGTTGATGCCCCGAAAATCGCAGCATCAAGCAGCAACAGATTCTCCCCAGGAGGAAATCCCAATTAGTTCGCTCACCGTTTGGTGTGGGGAATCCATCCGATTAACGGTTCCGGATACTGTGTAAGATTTAAAGATTTGTTGTGTTCTTTACCGGTTGTGGCCCGATCCACCGTTTATGTGTTTTAAATTTATGTATGAGATGCAAGTGCCCTAAGCTAAATGCAAGTAACTAATCTAAATTAACCTAAAACAGTATAAGCAAACCTAATCTATCCTCGCAAGGAGCCAAAATAAGAGGATGAGTAGCGTGTTGTAGATACACATAAGGGTCACGTAGATAGCTGTTTGAACTAGTTTAAATGTGAATTACAACAAAAATGGAGATACATTCAAGATAGCTCAAATGAATTAAAACAATTTCACTACTCATAGTACACAGCATAATACACAAAAAATGAGAAACATTCACAACAATGGAGTAGTCCACAATGAGTTAGAACGATCTCACAATAAACCATTGGTAAGAGAGTCGAAATAGTTCCACATACCTTTACACAGATCCCAAGCAAATGTCATGCAGGCTCTCAATAGACAAAAAACAAACACCTGTATCTTATATCTGGAAAATAGTTCCCATACATAGCACAATCCTTTTTTCTTTTCCTCTCAAAAGTCATTATTCTGGCCTCTGTCTGACTATTTATAGATTTTACAATGCCTCTCTTTTTCCCAAAAACCTAAACCTAAACCTAGGAGGGAACAAAATTTTTTCTTCTAGTGGTTAATAAGACAAATCCCAAAACGCAACTGTCTTTACAAAATAAAATAAAAAACAGAAATAAAGTTCTCTTTTCTTTAAAAAGACAAAATAACATCTGTCTTTCGTTTTGAAGGTTCGAATCATGCTATGGATGGCTCAACTGCTGACTATGATGCTTCTGCTACTGCGCCTACTTCCCCAGGGATGCTAGCTGGTGTTGGATTATCCTCTTGCCGTATATAGATGAACCAATGAGTCATTTCTCTCAGGATGGTCTTTGCTCGCGCCGAGACTATCATTTTCAATGCGATTCATGTTTTTGCAGATTTGACTTGATAGTGGTCATGCCTATTGCTAAGGCTTGAGCAATGTCATCTAAAAAAAAATGCATGTATAGCAATTTCCCCAATGAACTAATGAAAAACCTCTAGGGTTAGCACCTCCACCTTCTTCAAATATTCCAATTCTGCATTTAAACCTACTTGTAGCAAAACAGTTACAAAAATTTCAGAATATGCCAATTTCATAATATGGAAGCCATTTTAACAAAATGATCAACTAATTCATAGTTACAACTACCACTTCACAGTTGAAAATCATGAGAAACAATAGACGCAAATTCCAACAACCTCTACAAAATCCTATGGGTTTTATTCTTGGAATGATGGCCAGGATCAAGGTTGTCGAATTGATGAGCACGGGGCTCGAAACCTTGTGCATTTAAAATGACACATGGGCACATTCATGACCCTACCAACTCCATGGTTGCACATAAACCCAAAATAAATATTCACGCCCAAGGCGGCGATCGCAAGATTGAGCTCTGCGCTAAGACGGCGGGGAAAATATCACTAGGACCTGCGCCTAAGAGATGTGCCAACGGCAAGGTATTCTCAAAGAGTGTAAAGTTGGTGGGAGTCTTAAGGTTTGGTTCTATGCATCGAGCGGAGGATATATTGTTAAGTCTTGTGCCCAAATGATGCGCCAACGACCAAGTGAACGGTATCGTGAATGCAGCGGCAATTGTTTGGCTATGTCCTACATGCGCAGTGACAGTCTTAGTGTTGAACTCTACGCTAACGGGAACTGCGCCAACGAGCCATAAAGAAAAGACTTAAGAGATTTTTTGTGTCAGTGATCTTAAGGACAAATCCTATGCGAAAGCACTTGTCCTATTATTAGGAATTGCACAGATGACGGCCGAGCTAGACTTAGACTCTGCGAAAGAATCATGCGTTAATACGGCACAGATTTTAAACCTTTACTTTGCACTGGGAAACTTCGCTGAAAAACCAAGTTTTGGCAACAAGCCTGAAGCATAAGTCTTAGAAAGTGCGCCTTTCATGCAATACATCAGCCTAAAGTTTGCGCAGCTTTAAAAAATGCGCAATTAAACCTTTTTCGTTGCACCTTTAGCACATAAATATACGCTTCCAATCTACGCTTTGAGAGCACGCACAGTTAACCTTTAAAACAACACATTGCTAAATGGAAGGAAAAAAATGGCTTAGTTAAAAAATCAAAAAGAACTAGAAGGGTCAGCACTCTTAGGAAAATTTGAAGATTAAGTGAGAAATATTTGATCAAAACAAGTGCTTAAACCAAAAAGAATAGGAGGGACCCAATATTTACAAAACTTTTGGGGGGGATGTTGCAGCAACAACATGCCTGTAGCTTGTCGCTGCGTGCACTTTCAACAAAACTGCTTCCTCTTCCTGCTGCAGTGCGCAATGCGTAATTATCAAAATAGGACTTTCTTCCTACTGCAATGCACTATGCACGATTTTCCATACTTATATATTTTTCCAACCCATTTGGGCCCTGCCTAAGAGGCCCCTAACACTGACCTGTGGCTCGTCCCGTGCCACTTTCACTTGCAGAACCTAGTGCCGCATCTTCCCTAGTCCCAAGCTTTAATGTAAAGCTTTGCAGAGTTCCTTCTAACTCTGCGACTATGTCCTTGGCTTTCCGTTCGAACCCTTGAAGCGTCTCCAGAGTAGCCTGCGAGACCTTCTCTCGAGCCACTTGTTCCTGCATCATGCCTTCTGTCGTCTGAAGTTCTATGAACTTCGCGTCGAATTGCTGAATTAATTCGAGGCCTTCTTGCTCAATAGGCTGCAGCCTATCCGATGTGGCATCCTCTTTATCCCTTAGTGTTTCCAACTCTTTTTGCAGGTCCTTGACCTAATTAAATCTCTACACTTTCTCTCTGGTTGGTGCATTCCTCATCTGCATACTTGCGGCATATATGTGCTGCTGCTTCTATTCTACTTCCTCCCTTACCTATTGTAGTGCAGGATCCTCACTCAACCCGGTTACTACTGTAGTTATCTGCCCTAGTAAGGCTTGGCATTTCATCACTTCAGATGAAATGCCATCCATGGTTGCTTTAATGTCCTCAACTGGAGCTGGGCACTAATCTAACGGAATGACAGGGTGCCGAGCCTCGAGATCTGCAATTTTTCCTTTATACAAGGTTTCCATTTCCATTTTCTCAGCAGTTAGGGACTCTACCTTGGCCCCAATTTTCTTTATTGTGTCCTCCATATCATCTTCTTCTTCACATTCTTCTATGTTTGCGCAGACAACGGAAATGGTTTCCTTCATCTTCTGGCCCTTTTCCTTGATTGCGCTCAACTCTTGCTTGGTGTTATTTGGTTCCTGCCTTAACTAATTGATGTATTCAATTAGTTGTGCACACTTATCATATGAGGTGAGGCCTCTCTCCTGAATTTCTTCTGCCACTCTTATGTGAAACTCATTCAGGTCCTCCAGAGGCAAGGCCCCAATGTTCAGGTCGAGGTGCCCAGTCTTTAGTGCCTCCTTAACCGTTTCATTTAGGTAAATCAGGTAGCTTGGTTCAAGGTTCAAGATGCGCGGATACTTACTGGCTGTAACAGGTGGTATTATTTGCGTGCTTGGCTCTCCTTATTTCTTGTCAAGACCTGAACTTGACTGCCCCAATCCCATATGGGATACCAATGTCTTGACCTCCTACACAGCTTGGATTATGGTCAATTGCAGTTGTTCTTGCTTAGCCTCTTTCTCAGCGCAAGTCTCCTCCCATACTTCTTGCACCTTGGTTGCAATGGTCTCGCAATCATCTGGATTTAGTTGTGGCTCGAACTCGGGTTTTTTAGCCTTCCTCTTTGTGCATCAAATTTGTGATTGCAAGGGGCCTTCAGTGGCCTTTCTCTTTCCTTCTGATGTGACTGTATTTTGGCTCTGTGCGTCATCCTTTTCTTCCTCAATGGGCGTTCCAGTTGGTAGTCCTTCCTTCTTTCCCTTCTTTGCTGGTGTTTCTCCCTTGTCTTCCTGATCTGTTTGGGTATCTTCTTCATCAGTATATTTTACATCGATCTTCTCCCAAAGAGGTTCTATGTTCTGCTCATAGTCTGATGCATCATCACATGAAGCGGGGACTTTCCATTCGGGCTCCCATTGCTCCATCATTCCCTCGATTGCCTCCTTATCCAGTCGGTAAAAACCTGGATACCATAGATCATGCTCTATTATATCACCTCTTGGATGAATGAATGTTTGGTGCCTTTTCGCCTGAAACCTCATGATGCAGGTGTATTCATTAGCTAGTGGTTTGGAAATGCGTGGTGTTGCCATAATTGCTTCGCGCAACTAGTGATAGTAAACATAACACAATTCAGTCATTTGTCGCTTCCTAGACGCCTTTGGGTTCACCCTTAGATTAGCAAAGCATGCTCCTCGTCCTTGTCCAGCTAAAGTGGCAACCCCCTGGTAACTCTCTTGCTCCTTCCAGCCTACAAGGGCTATTAACACTAGTAGATAGCTAAAATGGAATGGTGTTCCATCATCTTGGGTATCTTGAACATCTGCCAGAAACTCGTTCAATAGGAACTGGCACCAATTGTAAGCTTTTCCGCGCAATACATTAGCGGCTGCCCTGATTGCGACCGTAGGTACTTCAGGTGGTCTACACTTGTGCAACAGCTTTCCTGCAAGCAGCTGGGTCGTAAAATGTGTAGCGCGGTAATTGATGTCGACCGTTGGGAACCCCCATCCCTTGCGCGCTACGCCGAACTCTTTTTCTATTTTGGCGCCAAGGGCTTTATCGTGCACCTTCTTTATGAAGAGGTTAGCAGGGTCCTCTCCTTGCTTATTTAGCCCAGTGATCTGATGGATCAGGTCGATACTGATATCAACGCGCGTGTCCTGTTGATGTATATGTAACTTCGGAATGTATTTCACCCATGTATTTCATCTATGTATATTGTACTCCTATAAAGATGTTACTATTCCTCTATACCAAAGTGTCGTCATTTGTATTGAAAAGTGTCGCAAGTGTGTTAACTTGCCAATGGGTTATAAGACCACCATGTGTGGGGTTGGCCCTGATTAATTTAATGTTGGATTATTGTACTAAGCTAGACAAGTCGGCCCCATAATTTTATTGGGCAGTCAGGAATCAGGACAAGTATAAATAGAGATCTCCCGATCTCTATTTGGATCACTTTAGAACTCACACTTCCATCACTCGAAAATTGGCGCACATGTGAGGAGGAGGATCAACTGCTAGGAGGAGTCTATCTCTGTGTACTTTGGTTTTACTTTGGTTGTATCATTGCTCTATCTATCTTTGAGGAAGTTGTGGGGTTTCTCACCTTAGGGTTTTCCCCACAGAAGCTCTGTGTGTCTATTGCCTCTTAGGTTTGCATCTTGTGATGATTGATATGCTTGATATGATTGATATGCATTGATATACTATACATGTTATTCTCTCAGTAAAGATCCTAGAGTATATTGAATTAATGCTCAAAAATTAACATGGTATCAAAGCTAACCTGAGAAGAAGACATTGTGCTGTGGTGGAAACCAGGGTTTCTTATTTATTGGGTTTCTCTCCACATATTTTTGAAAAGTAATATGATAGATTGAATCTCCTCGGCAAGGTGACTCTATCTGTCCAATCAGAATTCAGTTCTAAGCACTTTCAGTTTTGGCCCTAAAAATTAGGGTTTCCTCAAAAATAGGAATTTTTGAAATCTAAAGACACAGCTAGAAGCTCCTTGGAAAAATCAAAGTTTATAGCTTTGGATCGAGATTTTTGGCTGGGTAAATCTCTGAGAAACTCAAACCCTAATGCAGGGTCCTCCTTAGTGAATCCGGAAAGACCCAAAGGCACTTATGAAGGGTGAAACTTTGCAGAAATCAAATTCTGAGTATACCAGGCTGATCAGCTCATCAAGGCGCATCTTTCTATCCTTTCAGAAAGTTGGAATTCACATTTTTAATTTTTAGGGTTTCTCTAACAAACCCTAATTCGGGACCAAATCCAGTTTTTCAGCAAATCAAGTGGTAAGACCTAAATATTTTCTATTTCCATTTGAAGTACTCTTTAAAGATGTCTCACCACACCAAGCTTGAGGACAAGCTTGAAGGGGCTAATAACTTTTCAGCCTGGAAGTATAGGATTGGGTTAATCCTGGAAGAGAATGAGTTGGACTCATATATAAAAGAAGAGATCCCTATCCCAGAGGATGAAGAGGCTAACATATTGCATAAGAAGAACTTGGTCAAGGAAAAGAGAATCATTGTTGATTCTATCAAAGACCATCTCATACCACATGTGTCATCTCTGAAGAAACACAATGAAATGTTTGACTCTTTAACAAAGCTACTTGAAGGGAAGAACATAAATCGGAAGATGACTCTGTGGAACCAATTGAAAGGGGTCAAGTTGTTGAATGGAGAGACCATTCAATCTTATTTCTCCAAGGTCTCTCAGATCAAGGAACAACTTGAAGCTATCGATGAAGTAGTAGATAATGGTGAAGTGGTTATGACTACTCTAAATGGCCTACCTAGGTCATGGGACTCTTTTATTCAAGGAATTTGTGCAAGAAAGAAATTGATCTCTTTAAGTAGACTATGGGAGGAATTCTCTCAAGAACAAGCAAGGCTTGTGGCACGAGAAGAAAAGATGGGGAATGAAGATCAAGCTCTCACAGCTCACAACAAGAAAGGGAAGTCCAAGAAAGAGCCATCCCACTTTAGAAAAAATTCACACCACCATTATCATAAGGATAAGAAAGATCTCAGATGCTTCAATTTCAATGAAAAGGGACACTTTGCTTCAGATTGTCCCAAGAAGAAGAAAGACAACAACAACAACTTCGACAAGAAGAAGAAGAACAACAAAAGAAGATATCATGCTCATGCTGCTGAGGATGATGAACCTCCAAAGAAGAAGGCTAGAGCAAAAAGTGATGATGATGACTCATCAAGCAAAGAAGAGTATGTTCTAATCTTTGCTCTCACAGGTACCATTTGTCATGGTTGTAATGATTGGCTTATTGATTGTGGGGATTCCAAACACATGATTGGGTTTAAAGAATCTTTTGTAAATCTATCTGAACATGAATCACCCCATAAAGTGAAACTTGGGGATGACTATCAATACCCTATCAAAGGAAGTGGTGAAGCCTCCTACAACCTGGACTCTCGGAAGTCCTTGAAAATGAAAGATGTATTATTTGTACTTGGGCTCAAGAAGAACTTACTCTCCATATCTACATTGGATGCAAAAGGAATGAGGGTTCCATTTGTAGATGGTCAAGTTCTAATGTGGCCAAAAGGTAAAACTATTGATGATGCAGTAGTGATTGGAGAGTAAGAGGGAGGATTGTATAAATTGAAAGGACAGCCTGAACATGCCATGGTGCATGATTCCATAGAGCCAAGTGAACTTTGGCATAGAAGACTTGCACATATGCACTACAGAGCATTACCAATTGCAAGTAAAGCTATAGAAGGTCTTCCTAAAATCAAGACCAAGCATGAAGGTGTTTGCAAAGGATGTGTAAAAGGAAAGAACATAAAGAAGGCATTTCCAAGCAGTGAAAGCAAGGAAAAAAATATCTTGGAAATTATCCACTCCGATGTATGCAGTCCGATGTCATCCAGTTCTCTGAGTGGGTATGTTTACTATGTCTCTTTCATTGATGACTTCTCCAGGAAGACTTGGGTTTACTTATTGAAGAAGAAAGATGAAGTGTTTGATAAGTTCAAGGAATTCAAGGCCTTGATAGAAAACCACACTGAAAAGAAGTTCAAGACCTTCAGATCTGACAATGGTGGAGAATTCACTTCAGCAGACTTCAAGTGCAATGCAGTGATTCAGGAAGTAAGAGGGAGTTCACCACTCCTTACAATTCACAATAGAAAGGTGTAGAAGAAGTTACTTTAGAATAGGACTCCAACAACTCCTGCAAGTAAGCAAAGATTTATAGGGAGTCCACCCAACAAACAAACAAAGATAAGTATTTGAATTGTCATTTCTTGTATATTTTGTTTGTTTAAAATAATGTTATTCAATGATGTATATGCTTATGTTCATAGACTTAGGTTGTGTATTATGCATATTAGAATAATTGCATTGATGAACAAGATACTACTAATATGCAAGTAATGGGTAAGTGGCCTATGGTACTATACAACATTCCATTGCTACCTATATAGAATGAAACCTTTGTGCTGACATGTTGGGAGTAGTGCAAACTCTTAACAATGTTCTGGTAGAGATTGGAAGGCATCTAGAAAGTTACAGTATATGGATGAATGTTGTATTGAAGCATTGGCTAAAATAATTGCATGACTGTATGACATATATTCTTATGTGTAAGATTTTGTTATGAAACTATGAGATGTTTCTAATCAAGCAATTTTACTTGTCTTGTAGGAAAGATCGTATACCTTCACCTACAAAAGAACGACTACAACATTTGTTCCAGCAACAAAGATATCTATTGAAGATATTGAAGATATTGAAGTTCCCAGGATCTGGGATGAAGTAATGGAAGAATGCCATGATCAGTCGATCATGAAGAATGATGTTTGGGATGTAGTCCCAAGACCTGAAGGGAAGTCTATTGTAACTTCCAAATGGATCTATAAGATCAAGCATGCTACAGATGACAGCATAGAGAAATACAAAGTGAGATTTGTAGCTCATGGCTTCTCACAGAAAGAAGGAATCGACTATGAAGAAAATTTTGCTCCTGTAGCTAGATACACTTCGATTAGATTAGTACTTGCTCTGGCTGTAGTGATGAAATGGAAGATACACCAGATGGATGTTAAGACTACTTTCTTGAATGGTGTAGTTGAAGAGGAAGTGTATGTGGAGCATCCACTCAGTTTTGAAACACATGATAGGGAGTCATATGTGTGCAGATTGAAGAAAGCCATGTACGACTTAAAACAAGCTCCTAGGACTTGGTATGGTAGGATGGACAGTTTCCTATCTAGTTTGGGCTTTACCAAGAGTAAAGCGGATTCCAACCTTTACTACAAGGTTGAGGAAGGCAGTCCTGTGATACTATTCTTGTACGTAGATGACCTATTTGTAACAAGTGAAGATAGATTGATTGTCTATACCAAGAGGAAGCTTGCTGTCGAGTTTGAGATGAAGGACTTGGGGATGATGCACTATTTTCTAGGAATGGAGGTGAGGTAGAGTGCAGATGGGATCTTCCTTGGACAAGGGAAGTATGCAGTAGAGATCCTAAAGAGGTTCGGGATGATGGACTGCAAGGCCATGGCCACACCTATTGCATCAAAACTGAAGCTTTTGTGTGATGATTCATCTAATTCGGTTGATGTCACTATGTATCATCAAATGATTGGGTCCCTGATGTACCTGACGAACACGAGACCAAATATTTGCTTTGCGGTGAACACATTGAGCCAGTTCCTGATGAATCCAAGGAGTGTTCACCTGGTTGATGTAAAGCATATTCTGAGGTACCTGAAGGGTACAGTTGATTATGGGCTCAAGTATGATGTGAATCAAAAGTTTAACCTACAGGGTTATGTTGATTCAGATTAGGCAGGTAGTGCTGCAGATAGGAAGAGCACATCTGGGTGTTGCTTTAGTATGGGATCAGGTGTGATCTCTTGGTTTAGTAGGAAGCAGTCCTATGTAGCACTGAGTACAGCCAAAGCAGAGTATGTTGTAGCTTGTTCGGCTAGTTGTGAGGTAGTATGGATCCGGAAGCTACTGTCTGAGTTATTTGATCTCCCACTGGAGGCTACTGGTATCTTTTGTGACAACCAGAGTTGTGTGAAGCTGTCTGAGAACCCGGTGTTCCACAACAGGTTGAAACACATAGAGATCAAATATCACTATGTTAGGGATATGGTGCAGAGAGGAGCAGTGAAGCTCATGTATGTTGCGATGGATGAGAAGGTTGCAGATGTGTTGACGAAGCCACTAGCCAAAGTGAAGTTCGAGTACTTCAGAGAGAGGCTCGGTGTTCTTCAGATTGATGACACTTTGAGGAAGAAGTGATGGACACATTTGAAGGAGCCATTCCGAGCATGGTGAGAGGAGGATCCTTCCATGGTTGTGGATGTAAGCGTTGGATGATGAGCATCAGGATGATGTTCTAGTTTCTACTCTGTATGATCAGTTGGATCATTTATGTATGTATGCATCATGTTGGATGTTGGATATGATCAGTTGGATCATTTATGTATCATGTTGGATGTTGGATATTATCAATTGGATCATTCATGTATGTATGCATCATGTTGGATGCTGGATATGATTAGTTGGATCATTTGTATGTATTTTGTATATGCATCATGTTGGATGCTTGGACCATGTATCTATATATGTATCAGGTGGATACGTTGTATGATCAGGCAGATCATGTATGTTGATATGTATCAAGTAGATACATTGTGTGATCAGGTGCATCATGTATCTATGTATGTATCAGGTGGATACATTGTATGATCAGGTGGATCATGTATGATGATATGTATCAGGTAGATACTTGGTATGCATCAGGTAGATGCATTGTATGATCAGGATGATCATGGATGAGGAGCTTTAGGATGTTGCTCTAGATTACATGCACTAGGATGATATAGTGTTGATGATCAGGATGATCATGTACATCAGGATGATGTATGATGAGTATCAGGTTGATAATCTGTGGCCATGGATAGGTTGTGCTAATGAGCATGTAAGTAGACCTGGGAGATCTAGATAGGATGAAAAAGGCCTCAGATGCTCTTTCAAGGCATTGCTCTAGGAGGACTTGTAAGACTTGGGAGATCCGATAGGTTGGGCTATGTGCCCGTAATAAGTCCTAGGATGCTCTTTCGAGGGTTTGTCCTGTGACCACATGTAAGACCTAGGAGATCCGATAGGTTAGGCTCTGTGCCCGTAATAAGTCCTGGGATGCTATTTCGAGGGTTTGTGGTGGTGACTACATTTAAGACCTGGGAGATCCGATAGGTTGGGATGTGTGCCGTAATAAGTCCTGGGATGCTCTTTTGAGGGTTTGTAGTGGAAATCACATGTAAGATTTGGGAGATCGGATAGGTTGGGCTGTGTGCCTGTAATAAGTCCTGGGATGCTCTTTCAAGTGTTTGTGATGAGGATCACATGTAAGACCTGGGAGATCCGATAGGTTGGGCTATGTACCCGTAATAATTCCTAGGATGCTCTTTCGAGGGTTTGTGATGAGGGTCACATATAAGACCTGGGAGATCCGATAGGTTGGGTTGTGTGCCCGTAATAAGTCCTGGGATGCTCTTTCAAGGGTTTGTAGTGGAGATCACATGTAAGACCTGGGAGATCCGATAGGTTGGGATGTGTGCCTGTAATAAGTCCTGGGATGCTCTTTCGAGGGTTTGTGATGAGGGTCACATATAAGACTTGGGAGATCCGATAGGTTGGGCTGTGTGCTCGTAATAAGTCCTGGGATGCTCTTGCAAGGGTTTGTGACACACATAATAAGTCCTGAGGATTCCACAGTATGGCCAGTGATGATGAAGACCTGTAGGTGGTGGGCCTACATCTAGTATGAAAAAGGAATGGCTCTGTAGAACTTCCTATGACGAGTAGATTCAGAGATTGATTGAGATAGAAACAGCAGTGACGATGACGATGATTCAAGGACAATGCATCATTGACGATGATCAAAAGAAGAAGACTTGTGCTAGCAGATCTGTGTTGAGAAATACCTTCCTAGTTAAGAGGGAGTGTTGATGTGTATGTAACTTCGGAATGTATTTCACCCATGTATTTCATCTATGTAGATTGTATTCCTATAGAGATGTTATTATTCCTCTATACGGAAGTGTCATCATTTGTATTGACAAGTGTCGCAAGTGTGTTAACTTGCCGATGGGTTATTAGACCACCATGTGTGGGGTTGGCCTTGATTAAGTTAATAATGGATTACTGTACTAAGCTAGAGAAGTTGGCCCCATAAATTTATTGGGCAGTTAGGACAAGTATAAATAGAGATCTCCCGATCTCTATTTGGATCACTTCAGAACTCACACTTCCATCACTCAGAAAGTGGCACACATGTGAGGAGGAGGATCAGCTGCTAGGAGGAGTCTATCTTTGTGTACTTTGGTTGTACTTTGGTTGTATCATTGCTCTATCTATCTATGAGGAAGTTGTGGGGTTTTTCACCTTAGGGTTTTCCCCATGGAAACTCTGTGTGTCTATTGTCTCTTATGTTTGCATCTTGTGATGATTGATATGAATTGATATACTGTACATGTTATTCTCTCAGTAAAGATCCTAGAGTATATTGAATTAATGCTCAAAATTTAACATGTACAACCTTAAAAATCCTTCATGCATGCAAGTGAGCAATGTGCGCACTACGGCGTAAAACTCAGCACTTTTAGTGAAGTGCGGCATCTGCAATAAGTTTAACAAGCCTGATGGCCAGATGGCCCTTAGCCATTCTTGAATTTCCAGTATGTTGGTGCCGATCTCTACGTCCTTGACCCAATTGATATAGGCATCCAGTCTAAACTGTGGGTAATTTTTTGGCATTACCAGCGTACTCTCCAGTAAGTCTTGGTCATCCAGCTTGCAGCCTGGTACGCTACCCATTAGATTCTCCTCAATATTTACCCTGGTGGAAATGGTGGGTAGCGGGATTTCATATTTGAAGTTCTTTTCTATGTTGACTAGTGGGGCATTGAGCTTCCTTGGGGTAATGTAGTCAGGTACAGGATAAAATGATAAGTTTTGAGTCGAGGTTGTTTGTTGTAATGGCACTTCGTAGCCCCCCTGCTCTAAAGCTATTGTTTATTTACCCTTGCTGCTTCCTACAGCTTGTCATGATGAACTTCTGGATGGACTTGATTTTGTCGTTGTCATTGCTTCTAGAATCCCTGCTTGCTCAAATAACCAAGAGATATCTGTTAGCTCAACTGGTTCGCTCATATAATGCTCTGCTCGCTCAGCTCTTGACTAGTTCAAGAACTTTGTAAAAATGGCTAAGTGGCCAAGCGAGGTCTATTTATAGCCACTGCTGGTCTGCTACGTGGCCTTCCACTGTTGCCAAGGCCTTAAAATCCCTATTGATTTCCAGTTCATGCATATTATCTTGGCACTGTCAGCTGATCCTTCTCATGATGTGAATGTTGTTTCCTTAAATGCCAAAAGGCTTCCTGGTAGGCCATCTTGTCATCTCTGTCGAATCAACATTAATGGCTCAGCTTGCTAGTGGGATTTCGATACTAGCTGGTCACTTCAGTCTTTAATGGGTTCCAAAGTGTCACATCTGCCTTTAATTTTTAAATTTCCCTAGTGCCACGAATTTTTGTTAACGGCCCACTAACCGACCAATAGATGTCATGGTAATGGTTTCCATCGTAATGCGCTGGCGGTCTAACATGATGTTTTCCATGGGACACGCACTGGGTGTTGTTTTCTGTGCAATTTTCGTTCCTTGTATTATGCATGATGAGTATCTGAGCTTTCTCTGCGTGGTTTCTCCTTTATTCGCTCTTTTTTTTTCGTGCACAACTTCAGCAGTGCTGCGCGGTACACTTCCCCTGATCATATAGAACTCTGCGCAGTCGGACTATCGTGGTAAATATTTAGTCCACTACCATTTATCAAACTTGGTAAGGTATCTCCAGCAAATGTAGCTAACTGAACTACGCCACCGTTAGTAACATGCATTAAAGTATATGGGCCAAGACAATGCATTTTAAATTTCCAGGAAATTTCATGAATTTGCTATCATACAGGAGGACTAGATCACCTACCTGAAAATTATTTTTCTAAATGTGGTGATCATTCCATGCTTTTTCGCGCTCTTTCCGGACTTGTTGGTGGAAGCCTGCAACGAAGCGATCTTCCTCTAACCCAACCAAGTGTAGGAGTCTTTATTCGAGTGTTGCGCGATCTGCCATGCCTGTAAACGCTGCTATTCTTAAGCTGGGAACAATGTACTATATTGGCATTATCGCTTGTTTCCCATAGGCCAACCTAAAAGGTGTATGGCCAGTTAGTTTCTTGCAGGTAATCCTGTATGCCCATAGCACAGATGGAATGCGTAGGTCCCAATCGTCCCGATTGATGTTACATATCTTTGTTAGCGCATTCTCCAACACTTTGTTAAATGATTCAACAGTTCCATTCACCTGTGGATGATAAGGCGTGTTGCGCTGATGATGGACGTGGAACTCTTCGGTCAAATCCTCAATGGTCTTATTCAGAAAATGAGTGCCTTGATCACTCATCAATATCTTCGGGCATCCAAACCTTGTAAGGATATTCTCATATATAAACTCCGCAGCTGTAGCTATGCTACAGTCTTTGACTAGCTTTGCTTCTACCCATCTAGTGAGGTAATCGATAGCAGTAATGATATACCTCACACCAGTTCTTTTGGCTGGTGGGTTAATAGGACCCACAAAATCAATGGCCCACTTCTCAAAGGCTTGCAGTGTCAGCTGTGGATTTAGTGGCATTTCATCTCTGTGTGATGGCTTCCCTGTCCTCTGACAGACATCACAATTCTGGCAGTGTTCCTTCGACTCTTTATGAATTGTAGGCCACAATATCACTGTGCACAATATCTTCTGCGCATAGCTCTTCCTACATAATGACCTCCTACAATTCCTGAGTGCACATCAGCTAGTATAAATGGTTTCTCATGCTCTAGTACACATCCACGCAGTACTTCGTCCGGTCTGAGTTTGTGTAGCTAACATGCAATTATAGTGAAGTTTCCTGCACGCACTACCAACTGCTTCTTCTGCTGCGTAGTGAGCTCTGTGGGTGCGAATCCAATGGTCAAAAAATTGATGATGTCTTGGTAGTACTCATCTGCAACTTGTATGGCAAACAACTGCGCATCAGGTAGATTGTCCGCTAAATTGGTAGGCTCTTCTCCTGACTCGATTCTTGACAAATGATCAGGTCCCAAATTCAATCTTCCTAGCTTAACAACAATCTCAAAATCATACTCCTGAAAGAGTAATAAGCATTTGCATATGCGCCCCCCTAGCACTGGCTTATTAACCATGTATTTCAACGCAGAATGGTTATTGAACATGGATAATTGCGGACCAAGCAAGTAGTGCCTGAACTTCTACAGTGCATATACCATTGCAAGTCCTTCTCTTTCAGTAGTAGTATAGTTCTGCTCAGCGGATGATAACTTTCTACTGGAAAAGGAAATGGGATGATCAATACATCCCTCTCCTGGTTGAGCCAGAACAATGTCCAATGCTATGCATGAGGCATCCACATGGACGTGAAAAGGATTCTCCCAGTCCGGAAAAACTAGGATCGGTGCAATGACCATTTTCTCTTTCAATGTGTCAAAGCCTTTCTCACAATCCTCATTCCAAATGAATGGGACATCATTCTTCAACAGTTTTTCCATAGTTGTGGTTATCTACGCATACCCTTCTATGAACTACCCTTTTATGAACTTCCTGTAGCAATCGGTATGCCCCAGTGTAGTGCGCAATTGCTTAACTAAATTGGGTGTAGGAAAATTTACAATGACTGCAATCTTAGCAGGGTCGACCATCAAGCCCTGTTTGCATACAATGTGTCCCAAGAAGACTCCATGGGGAACATAGAAAACACACTTCTTCAAGTTTAATGAAATTTGGTGCTGTATGCACTTTTCCAGCATCATCCTGAGGTTCATGGCATGGTTCTTCAATAGCCCAAAAATAGTCCAATCATCAAAGTAAACCTCTAAAAACTTATGTATAAAATCCTTAAATGTTGTGACGACCACTCTAGAGAATATTGTTGGTGCATTCTTCAAACCAAAGGGCATCACTGTGTATTGGAATGGCCCCCATTCTGTAGCAAAAGTCGTCTTGTGCCTATTTGTGCAATAAATCCTAATCTGATGGTATCCAGAGAATCCATCAGTAAAAGAATAGGCCTCATTCCCTCCAACATTATCTAGCACTTCATCTATAAAAGGTGTAGGGAATGGGTCATGCATTGAAGCATCGTTCAGTTTTCTGAGATCCACACAAATTCTGATCTCGCCCTTTGTTTCCTTGTCCTGGATAACCATCGGGGCTTATCCATTCGGATTCTTCGACTAGCTCAATGATGATTGCATCGAGCATCTTATCGATTTTTTCCTTAACTCGTTCTTTATAGCATGGGTTCAGTCTGTATGGTCTTTGTTTCACCGGCTTCAAGCTAAGATTAAGAGGAATTTTCATCACTCCTAAGTCTCCCAAAATACCTTTCATCTCTATGAACTTGGTTAGGAATAGTTCTTGATATTCCTATAATATACCCATGACCTCCTCAACTGTATCTTCGTCCCAATAATCTCCCATAGCTACGAACTTTGGCTCTTCACTAGTGCCAATGTTCACTTTCTTTGTTTTCACAGGTCCACTCATATCTGGAATTTCCACTGGTGGTCCTTCTACCTCGCGTGATCCCTCTGAATCAGGTATCCGTATGTTGCGCAGGTCCTCCTCATCACTATTTGTTGTATCCTTGGTGTCTCCATCGATGTGATAACAATCCATGGCATGCTCTAGCTGCTCCTCCCATTCTGGTTGTAGGCACGTAGGTATGCTTTCTGCACCAAAGAATTCTTCTAGTGTTAGGTTTCCTTGTGTACAATCTGGACTGAATATTTTTTTCTTAATGACTTGCAGTGCGTCATGGATACTTGGATTCTCATCTTTGAAACTAAAATCCTGTTGGAAGGTCGCAATCAAGTCCGACCAGTCCACTGTGCATTTGCGCAACTCTAGGTCGAGGTACCAATTCTTTGGAATCGGTTATTCTAACGTGTGCACGAACAGATGCACCCATTCTATCCGTGGTCTTGATTCCATGTTGTAGAACAGACCCAAATATGCTATCTTGGATCCGTGTGTCCATTATATTTCTCAAAGGATAGGGTAACCTTATCGGCAAACCTGATTTGCATCTTAATTCTACACTGATCCCATGTCGTCAGTGTCTTCTTATGTGCAGCCCATCATATGGCGAGTGTATCGCGCAATGCTATGACTAATGCCTGCAATCAGTGTTCTACTGCAATTACTGCAGTATATTCATTGATAAAAGAATAAACATTAGAAAAACCATCATAGCCAAGGATTGGGTTTACCTCCTTTCCTATCTAGCACACAGACTTTGTGATCTACGCGCATTTCCTGGCAGATACTCCATGCAGTCTGCTTTGCCAGTTCTCCAGTCCTGCATCAGAATCTGAAATGCAAGAGTTGTCACAACGCCAACTGAGTGTGCCATCTGCAATTGGATTAATATAGTCAGCAATATTGGTTGTCATCTTGTAGATATGGTCCAAGTCTTGAGCTCTGTATTCCTCTTGAATGGGTTCAACATATAGCTCGCCTTGCAAAGGGTCCAATGGCGCGATGACCCTCATATCATTGCCTTCAAATATCATTTTCATAGTCTTTAATTCAATAATGATAGAGTTAGTCATTTCCCAATCGATACCCAGTAGTACCGGATAAGGATGGTTGTCATCCACTATTTCAATTACTTCAAAATCTGCATAGTTATGCACTCCATCAATGTCAACAATAGTGTTCGGTAATCTCCCCAAAGGTATAACTATCCCTTGATTAGCCATTCTCAACTGTAGAGGTGACCATTGTAACTTAGGTTTACCCATCTAATGCCATGTTTGCTTGGTCAAGACATTTACTTCAGATCCAAGATCAAGGATGATCTCATCCATCTCATAGTCCCCAATCTGTGCAGTGAGTCTCATTTCCTTTCCTATTCTTTTAGGACTCCTAATATTGTGGATTTTGCCACTGGTAGCCCCCTTCTCACTATTTGGATCATACTGCCTTAGTAGCTTTTCAAACTCTGTGTAAGCATCTACGCTCTTTAGTAATTTCATGCAGCTGCGTAAGAAATACACAACAGAGGTCCCTGTATCTGTCACGACGTTGGTCTGATCTTGTGCCATTGGCATGTTCTCTCTGTGTGGTACTTCACTATGCAATTGTGTTCTAGGGGAGCCAGGTGGCGGTGCCCTGAACATGTCCCGTGCTTCCTCGAATGCTCCCTTATTTTTCTGTAAATCTAGAGCCGGTGCTTTCCTAGGGGCTTTCCTAATCCATCCCGAGTCTCCACGATTCTTCCTAGGGTCGTGCGTTCCAGAGGTCGATGCTTCTGCACCTCCGTCCCTTCCTGTATCAGCACCACTGCGCATTACCACATTTACACTTGGATCTGCAGTTCTTCTTTCTAATGCAATCAACTGAATATTGGGATTTGGTAGTTCTGTTCTTCTTCTTTTCTGCATTTCTACCTCAAGTATAGGACAATCTTCAATAACATGCTCAAATGACTAACAGTAATTGCACGCAGTGCATGGGTTGGTACAATCTCTAGAAACGTGACCTAGCTGGCCATAGTTATAATAGATTACCTGGATGCGGCCTCTTCCTTGTGCCAGGCCAGCATTTCTTCCTCTCCCGCGGTATCCACCACCCCGGCCTCTATATCCTCCTTGATCATAGTGGGTGTTTTCTTGGTTTGGCTGATTTTCCTCTTGAACGTGATACATCCTAGCACCTCGCATTGCTTCCATGTCGCGCTTTCTTTCATTCATGAGCTCATACTCGCGACAATTAGATTCTTCATGTCCCACTGATTTACAGAAATTACAATACAAGCTCTTAGGTGTTCTTACATATTTATGTATTAGGTAACATTCTTCAGGCCTGTTTCCTCTAGTTTTGCATATTTCACACCATGGAGCCTGATTATGATTCATATTGATTGGGTTTGGTGTGCCACTGTCAAGATAATCCTAAAATAGAGGGCAATGTTCTCTGGTATGGCCTTCTCCTTTGCATCTGGTACACCAAACTTCACGTCTGTGTTTGTACCTTTGTTCTTTCCCGTTCTTCATACCCTATAATTCTAACGTCAGTGTAGTCAGCTGGTTCTAAATCTATGACATCCCCGTGCTACTCTCACCAATCGGTGAAGCCTCCAACTGCAATGCAATCTCTAGGTCATCTTCCTACGACGCAATCTTCTGCTGCATCAATGGTTATCTGATATGGGGAAGCAACACAGCAATAAACCATTCCTTATGTTGTTGCGGAGCTATAACAAAGCTCACTTGGTATAATAGTGTCTTAAACTTTTGGTCAAATTCCCAGACCGTTTCAGTAGGTTTCTGCTTGATTTCCTTTAATTCTATTATGCACTGCGATTCTGACTTTGGATTCTTAAACTCTACGACTAGTGCAGCCTGAATTTTTGTTAGGGTTCTCGGCTGTTCCTGAGAATATTTCATAAACCAATGCAATGCGTGGTATCGGAAAGTAGTAATGAGCTGTGCTCTCTTCACAACATCATCTTGGATTTGCTTTAAACTCCATACGGCTTCACATAGAAACCAGTGCTGATCAGGGTCTTCTAAACCCGTTCCTTTGAATATCTATAGTTTTATATCATTATCTATCATTCTCCTTCCTGGTTGTACACTTCTCGGATTAGTGCTGACTATCTGTGCAGAGAATACAAAGGGAATATTCGGACTACTAGGATTCTACGGAATGGGCTGCGCGACACTCGCAGCGGGTGGATTCTGAACTAAAGGTGGCGTGGTTTCTGCAACCCGCAGATTCTGAGGTGTAGTGGGGTGGATTGTAGCTGATAATGGCGCAGTCTGATTATTAAGGTCACATGGGATTTCGGTATCAACACAGAGTCCAGGTCCTCCGGGATTCTTTTCCTTATTAAACTTATATCTCTTTCCACTTCTTAGATTATGTGTCTCTTCGTCAGAATCACTATAAATGCTATTGACCATGACAGATATAAAAATATTACTGCATTCTTAAAACTCCTTTCTCAGATAAAATCATTTTAACGTATAGACTTAGATTGTTCAAGAACTTACCTATGAATCCTTCGAAAAAGTATGCTTGAGCTTGACTGTAGGACTTCAGTGTGTCTACAGCAAACTCGGTCACAAATCCTTCAAGTATACTATCTACCCAAAAGTCGACTGCACGTGACAGTGGGTTGTCTATTGCTTTGAGCTGCGCGGTGAGCTCTGGAGTCCACTTTGTAGGTACTCCCCCTTGAAAACAAGTCTTCTTCTCTGCGAGTCACGATATCCACAAGTGTAGCTCGTTGGGGAACGTAGCTGAAAATATCTCATGAATATATCTCCACCAATATCTGTTCAACCACTGCATGTCTGATAGACGTGATCTATTTTCTTTCTTTGCAAAGTCTCTTTCAATCTTGTCGCACCAATCCTAGATCTCTTTCTTTTCAGGATGCCAATTGTCTGAACCCAATGGGAACTGGTATTCTTCTTCACACATTACTTTCCAACACACTATCACATCACTGGTCTTAGCCGAGCAACGGAACCATTTGTTGGCTGTCAACACCTTCTTTAGGTTTCCAATGTAGACCCAGGTACTTCGCGGTTCAAGGAACCAACAAAACCCCAATTCACCAGCCCTTTCAGCAACAGGCTACGCGCAGCCTGAGGTCTCACCCGAGGTGAAGCTGAGGGGGTGGTTGTGGAATCAAATTTCCACAACCAAGTGATGCGATTGGGGGGGAAGGCTGATAAGCAGTGCAATGCCTTGCGGGTTGTGTGGACAGATGACTGCGTGAACCTTCTGTTCTGCATCAGGTACTTCGGCACACAACCGCGCTTACGTGCTTGCACCTTTAATAACTGTGCGTAGCAAGATACCTTTGCATTATGATAGTAAGCTATGATCAGCTTACCCCGCAGAAACCTTCAATGACTCAATGCATCAACCAGACTGCGTGTCCTTGCCAGGATGTTTAATTCCAACCACTCTACTTAGAATTCTTTATCCCTTTATTCCGTTCAAGTTCTTATCATTAAATTGTATTTGATTTAATAACATGCATTACTGCCCACTAACGCTGTGCGTAAATTCAATGTTCAACTATGTGACCCATTTGACAGATTCATACATTCTTAGATTTGTAAGTGTTGAATACTTAACATTCCTCCGTGCATGTATTACTTAACATATTATTCCCATTCATTGTGGTGAATACATATAAAAGCAATCACATAATAGAGTTCTTTAGAATTTAAACATTCATACCAAATAAAATGGACAATCATAAACACACAATGGTCACATAACACAAAATTTAACGTGGTTCACCCCCTCGGATGGAGGCTACGTCCACAAGAACGGTTGTTAATATTGCTCTTAATGGGAAGGGCACAACCATTCTTATTCTGTGCTCTCGGCTACAAACTCTCTTCTCTCTCAGATAGGTCTCTGCGCACTCAGCTGCAGAGCCTTTACAATGGTTGTCTAAGCTTAATATTTTACAATATCCAAATACTTAACCAAAACTGAAGAGTAACCCTTCCCTTACAATATTGTGCCTTATTTATAGATCATGCCCGTAGGTCATGTCTTTAGAATCATTAGGCTGAAACCCTAAGGTTTCCAAAACTGTGGTGGCTAATTGCCACCCTAGTTGTTTCCGTCGACAGCCTGCTTTGCCTGCTCCAGCTGGGCCACTCATGGCTCACATGCTCTTCTGATAGATGTAGTCCTCAAAATGGTTACAATTGCATCATGGCCTACCCCTTTCCACTCCTTCGCCTGCCTGTCACCATCAGTGTCGTGGGATAGCTTCTCAACTGCTTTCTTCCACACATTCGAACAAGTCACTTTCATCTGCCTTCCACCTATTCCTTACCCAAAATAGGTCATGTCCTCGTCTGACCTTTACTCATGTTCTGAACCAAAAATAGCTCATGCGGTACCTTGCGCATCATCCTACTGTGCAACCGTTCCTTTAGCCATTGTCGTCGCATGACATGCACAATTTCTCAAAATTGCCTATAGCTTTTCACTGCGCACGCTTCCTCTTCCTGCCGTAGCGTGGAATGCGTAATTATCAAAATAGCCCTTTCTTCCTGCTGCAGTGCGCTATGCGTAATTTTCCATCCTTGTATATTTTTCCAACCCATTTGGTCCCTGCCCAACAACAGATTGCCCCCTGATGTGTGAGGGCAGGAGCTCATCATATGGTCAATAGATATCATATTTCTTTTGTCTTTTTCCTGGGTTTTGGAGGAGAGAAGATACTGATTGGAGACTGGAACACCGGGCCCATGCAAACTGCACAAATTGAAAAATACATGTCCTCAAAATGAATGAGGAATAATATCTGATAAAGTACGAGGCAGGCATACCCATGCTCATATCAAGACATATAAATAACAATGAGGCCCAAAAAGGGGGACCTAAACAATACATATCAATCCATTGTGTACATCATAATGGTCTAGAGGGGACACAATGTTGGGATATACACATGGTCATACTATGACTGATCTGAAGAACTGATACACTGGAAAAGAGAAACAATCGTTCTAAATGAGGTGTCAGAAAGGTTGATGAACTGCTGGATCTGAAGGTGTCCAACAACTGTAGGGACTCAATAACTGTGAGTCAACTTCTGAAGAGTATATGGAACTGTATACTCGAGGGAGTATAAAACTAGGGTACTTCTGAATATTGTCGCCAAGCGCAACCCGGATATCCATAGGAACATGTGACTAATTGTTTTCCCAGGTAGAATCACAAATGTGCCAGAGTCAGGTGACATCCAGGGTCTTCAACAACATAACTGAAAGGATCGATACCCTATACGAGTCTCAATGATGCGATCAAGGTGTTGACGTCGAGCAAGTGAGAAACAATCATTTGGAGAGGCATTGAGGACTCCTTTCAAAATGATCCATAGGCACTCATTACTAATGGTGATGAGTCCAAGGCACAGGGACCTCTGGGTCTATCCTCTGGAATAGATTTGGTTGGTCTCGACAGAGGGAGACCAACAACTACCAAGGAAATAATTTTTCCTTGATAGGAGCGCGAGGTGTACAACCAAAGTGTGATAGTACTGATGGTAGGACTGACAGACTGTGGAGATGGGGAATAACTGGGGTCATAGAGTGGTTGGACTCGAACTTCCTTTGTTCAAAGCATGATGACATGGTTGACCTGGCAGCATATGAAACTAACTTTTAGGTGTCGAGATCATAGCTTAAGGGATCGGGGGTATGTATTGTAAAATGGAGTGACTCTGGGGGACAAGCTGATGGATTCTATTGAGAGACTCTCAGGGTGACATATTGCAGAATAATGTGAACAAAGGTGACCATAATGGGGAAGTCGCCATGTGAGTAGACATGATCTGTTGTGGCGCTGAAAAGCACCGTTGGGGCCTTCTTCGTAGTTTCAATGAGCTCCAAGAAGGAATAAAAGTGTGCTAAAAATTGGTACTGTCGCATGGATTTGTGCAAGCCCAGGATTGTTCATGCTCATGGGTGCTTTCAATTTTAGAGAGTCTGAAAGCGATAAGTAGACTCCATTGGTGGTCTTTTTCATATGTTAGTCTCCAAGGCCCAAAAAACCATAAAATGATGCAAATGGAGAACTCTTCTAGCCGATGTGACTAGAGTATTCATTTTGCATAATTAGTCTACAAGGTCCGGAAAAGGGGTAAACTTATACTAGGTAGATTCCCTTTCAGATACTTTTAGAGAGCATGAAAGGAAGCAAGATTGCTCGCCAATCTTTCCATTGTTTTAGGAGTCAGAAAAGAGCTTAACAGAAACTCCCTAAGTTCCTTTTTCGTAAAAGATGTGGTCGGCCCGAAAAGGGATAAAATTATACCGAACAACAAGGTGTGGGTGAGTGTGACAAATGATCTCAAGCATTTTCATGAGCACGGAAAACTGAATCCAAAAATATAAACAATGTCAAAAACATACAACGGTTGATGTGGCACGCAAACTGAGGTGATGAGGGGCATGCAAAAAATGCCCTAGAAATGTGGTGGTGAGAGAGAGAAATGATCTCAAGTATCATCACGAGCGCGGAAAATTGAATCCAACGATATAAAGAATGTCAGAAATGGACAACGGCCGATGTGGCACGCAAACTGAGGGGATAGGTGTGTGTGAAAAAATGCCCGAAAATGGGACTTGTGGAATTGGGAAACTGGCCAGAACATCGTGGAGTTATCGCTGCGATGAATCGAATGGTATCAATGGTTTGAAAAATGGACGTTGTATGGCTCCAGAATGGCTATTTGAAAAATGGTCAAATGTCTATAAATAGTGAGTGGACCCATAGGGACATGTGTCATTTTCACGGTTGAGTTTCACAGGAGATTTGATCTTGGTCAGAGCACTTTCTTCATTTGCAAGAGATTCGACTGTTGGTTTTCCATTCCGCAAGTTTCAGGTAAGCCTATTAGCCTTAAGCTATAAGTTTATTTAATTTGGGGGGGAAATGGGGGACTCAGGGGCAATGCATTGGTCAATTTGAGTGATCATTGGGGAAATCGCAGGTCCTGAGCCCTTTTACGTTATTCAGATTGCGGCTAAGAGCTCTACAGTCGCGATCCAGAATCGCGACTGTGGTTTTCAAAATCACAATCTGAATCGTGGCTATGGTCCTCACAATCACGATCTGAATCACAGTTGTGGGATTCATAGCCGCGATTTGGATCGTGGTTGTGGCCTTCACAGCCACGATTTGGATCATTGCTGTGGCCTTCATAGTCATGATTTGGATCGCATCTGTGGGCTATACAGCCACGATTTGGATCACATCTATGGGTCCCACAGCTATGATTTGGATCGTGACTGGGGAAGAAAATTTGGTATAATTTTCTGAAATATTTTCTATGTTTTTTGGCAGGATGATCAGAGTCCCGAGGCCTGTGTGGAGGGAGAGGGAGATGCCTGCTGATTTGATGGAGATTATTGATGGGGACCATGATTCTTAGGTCGTGTTAGCAACGAGTGGACTGATGAAGTTCTCCTAGGTGCCTATTATGCGGTCAACACGGTTGTTGCTGACCAAGTTGATCAGATTCTGGGATCTGGCCCTTCAGGATTTTATTATTCAAGGTGAGAGGTTGGACCTCACCTTGACGGATGTTTATTTTTTGATTGGTTTACCCCGTTTAGGTGTGATAGGAGATACGCAACCTAGGATTCAGGGGTATATTGATATAGAGGAAATTTTGGAGAGATTTTGTCATCTGGGTTCTCGAGTGCATGTGAATGCACTGTCTGTTAGTGATATAGAGGATCTGTCTATGAGAGTAGTGTTAGAAAAAATAGGATCGCAGAGCAATAACAATAAACAGAAATGCAAATATAATCACACATACACATTACAAGAGAGACACAGATATATCGTGGTTCACCCAACTTGGGCTACGTCCACACTGAATTTTCCAGTCCTTATTATTATTACCGTCCAGCAAGTCGAAGGGATTCAACCTGCAACACAACCGCTGCACTTCCTCTTCTCTGTTTCACAGTATCTCTCTCGATCTCAAAGATCTTTACAATGCATAAAACCTAATACATCAACAACCCTAGCTGTATTACAATGTCTTTCTTTTATAAGGGAAATACAATGGGAAAATACCACGGGATACCCAAAACCATGGGCCCACAAAACAGCTGGCGAAAACAGCCCCAAAAATTTTCTTCGAGGGCGTTGGCCCCGAACCCCCATTTCTCGGGGGCGCTGCCCCCGGACCCCCCAGCCAGGGGGGATGGTCCCCCCTGGAACCCCGTGGGGGGGAGATGCCCCCCCACACCCCCCTGTTGGGGTGAGTGTACAGTCCACCTACAGATCATATAGAACTGGGGTACAAACACGGCTGATACAATATCATCTATGAGACTAGAAGATTTGGCTCCACAACCAACAATCTCCCACTTGGAGACTGATCACAACAACTCCACCGCTGCTGCACTTGTTGGACTTAGACTTGGCAAATTTCTCCTCTTCACCTTCATGCTAGAAGGCCAACTGAAACTGAGCACAAACTCAGTTTCTCTCTGGTCACTACCTTTGTGAACATGTCTGCAGGATTCTGGCTAGTATGTATCTTTTCCAACTTTAATAATTCATCTTCCAGAACAGAGCGTATGAAATGGTACTTGAGCTGTATATGTTTAGTCTTGGAATGGAATGCTGAGTTCTTTGCAAGATGAATGGCACTCTGGCTGTCACTATACAATCTGCTATCCTTCTGCTTCTTACCCACTTCCTCCATAAACCTCTGCAACCAAATCATCTCTTTACTGGCCTCTGTAATGGCAACATACTCTGCTTCTGTTGTTGAAAGTGCAACAACCTTCTGTAGTTTCGAAATCCAGCTTACTACTGTTCCACCTACAGTAAACACATACCCTGTGGTACTCCTCCTGCTATCCTTGTCACCTACCATATCTGCATCAACATATCCCTGTAGAACAGTGTCTGAACCTCCAAAACATAATGCCTCAGTGGTAGTACCTCTCAAATACCTGAGAATCCACTGTACTGCCTTCCAATGTTCTTTACCTGGATTGTTCATATATCTGCTCACAACTCCCACTGCATGTGCAATATCTGGTCTTGTGCACACCATGGCATACATCAAGCTGCCAACTGCTGATTGATAGGGAACCTTGGACATGTAATCTGTCTCTTCTTGTGTCTTGGGACACATTTCCTTACTTAGACTGAAATGGCTAGCCAAAGGTGTACTTACAGGTTTTGCATTCTACATTCTGAACCTCTCCAACACCTTTTGTATGTACTCACTTTGAGACAATGTCAATTTGCGATTTTTCCTGTCTCTCATTATTCTCATACCAAGGATTTGCTTTGCAGCACCCAAATCCTTCATCGCAAATGAATTAGCTAGCTTCCTTTTGAGTACATTTATATCCTGCATGTCAAACCCTGCAACAAGCATGTCATCCACATACAATAACAAGATAATATATCTTCCATTGTCTAGCTTCTTGAAATAAACACAGTGGTCAGAATGACATCTACTATAACCTTGTTCTATCATAAACCTGTCAAACTTTAGATACCACTGCCTTGGAGCTTGCTTCAAGCCATACAAGCTCTTTTTCAACTTGCATACCAGATCCTCCTTACCTTTGACCTCATACCCTTGTGGCTGCTGCATATATATTTCTTCCTCCAAATCCCCATGGAGGAAGGCTGTTTTTACATCTAACTGTTCAAGATGCAAATATTCTACCACCACTAGACTTAAGATAATCCTAATTGAAGTCATCTTTACAACAGGAGAAAATATTTCATCAAAATCTATACCTTTCTTCTGTGCAAACCCCTTTACAACAAGTCTGGCCTTGTACCGCTTCTTACCTCCTTCTTCTTCCTTCAACCTGTAAATCCATTTGTTTTGCAATTCTCTTTTACCAGCAGGCAACTTAACCAAATCCCAAGTCTGGTTTCCTACCAATGAGTCCATCTCCTCATCCATGCCTTGCTCCCACTTCTTTCTAGTTTCCACCTGCATTGCTTCTTCATAACATTCTGGTTCACCAGAATCAGTCATCAATAAATAATACATTGAAGGAAAGTATCGTTCAGGGAGTCTACTTAACCTGGTAGATCTTCTTATAGTTGTAGGAGTTTCAGGTACTTGCTGCTGCTCTTGATTTTCTGGCACCTTCGGAACTTCATTTTCTTTAACTTCATCAAGCACTATGTACTCTGTGCTTTCCTTTTCCTGTTTCTTTCCCTGCAACTGATCTTTATAGATGACCTTTTCATTGAATATCACATCTCTACTCCTGATGATTTTGTTATTTTCATAATCCCATAAACGATAACCAAATTCATCAACCCCATATCCAATAAAGGTACATTTCTTGGCTTTAGCTTCAAGCTTTGTTCTATTTTCTTTATCAATATGGACAAATGCTTCACAACCAAACGTTCTCAGAAATGAGTAGTTTACCTCTTTATTTGTCCATGCTTCTTTTGGAATACCACCATCCAAAGCACTTGAAGGTCCTCTGTTTATTAAATAAACAGCAGTATTTACAGCATCCGCCCAAAACTGTAAGGGCAACCCTGCATGCAGTCGCATACACCTTGCACGCTCCATGATCGTTCGGTTCATCCTTTCTGACACACCATTTTCTTGTGGTGTTCCTGGGATTGTCTTCTCTCTACGAATCCCATGGTATGAATAGTAACTATCAAACTCCTTGCCGCAGTACTCACCTCCATTATCAGATCTGAGACACTTCAACCTTTTTCCTGTCTCATTCTCAACCAAAGCTTTCCACTTCTTAAAAGTAGCAAACACATCAGATTTCTTTCTAATGCAATAAACCCAAGTTTTTCTAGTTGCATCATCAATAAATGTAACATAATAATGAGAGACACCAAGAGATTGTACCTGAGCCGGTCCCCATACATCTGTATGCACAAGCTCTAATTTTTCATTCTTCTTCTGTTTCCCAACCCTGAGAAATCTGACTCTCTTCTGTTTTCCATAAACACAGTTTTCACAGAATTCCAAACTTACCTGCTTCAAATCCGGCAGCAACTTCCTTGAGTGGAGAATCTGCATCCCCTTCTCACTCATGTGGCCAAGCCTATGATGCCACAATGCTGTATCTGTTCCTGTGGAAGCTAAAGAGATAGAATGGTCAGTATTATGAGGACATAAATACAACGTACCTACTCTGTCTCCTTTTGCTATCACCATTGATCCTTTAGTGATCTTCCACCACTTTTCTCTGAACGTAGATAGACAGTCGCCATCTCCCAACTGCCCTGTTGAGATCAGATTTCTTTTCATAGCAGGAATATGCCTAACATCTTTCAACAACCAATCAGTTCCATTCTTAACTTTTATCCATACCTTACCCATTCCAACAATTTTACATGGCTCATCATCACCCAATAAAACATGTCCAAAATCCCCAGGAACATACTCATGAAAGTATTTCCTATGGGGTGTAGCATGACATGAAGCTCCTGAATCTACTACCCAATAATCACTAGTATTATCTAATTCAAGAATCAAAGCATCTTGTAACACATCACCTGCTACATTTGCTTCTTGGGTAGTTTCCTTCTGTGCATCTCCTTTCTTCTTTAGAGATTTGCAGTCTTTCTTCAGATGTCCTTTCTTTCCACAGTTCCAGCACTCTATCTTTCCCAGTCTAGACTTGGATCTGCCCGTTTTAGACTTTCCACGATTACCTTGGCCCTTTCCTCTCTCCTTTTGTCTTCCTCTGCTCTCCATGGTCAACGCATTACCTGATGTCTCACCTGTGCTTTTTCTTCGCATTTTCTCACTAAGAATAACACCAATAACATCATCAAATTTCAAGGTGTTTGAACCAGAGACAGAGTTACTTACAGCCATGAACAAGCTATTCTAGCTTTCTGGCAATGAACACAAGATTAGAAGAGCCCTAACCTCATCATCAAAGTTCACACTTACAGAACTTAGCTGATTTGTAACCGTATTAAACTCATTTAAATGACCAGTAACAGATCCACCTTCAGACATCTTCATATTAAATAAACGCTTCATTAGAAATACCTTGTTGGAAGGCAAGGGTTTTTCATACAGCTTACCCAATGCTTTCATCAAACCCTCTGTTGTCGTTTCTTTTGAGATATTGAAATCCACCGACGAAGCCAGGCTCAACCGTATTGTTCCCAGAGCCTTTCTGTCAAGAACCACCCATTCTTCGTCCTTCATAGTCGTCGGCTGCTTTGCTTTTCCTCCCAACGGTAGGAATAGATCCTTCTGGTACAGATAGTCCTCCATTTGCATCTTCCATAACCCAAAGTTTTGGCCGTTAAACTTCTCGACCTTAAACTTTCCTTCTTCTGCCATTGCTCCCACTCGAAGCAGAAACCCTAGCTTCCTGCGGGTTTAACTGCCAAATAGACCTTTGGCTCTGATACCAATTGTTAGAAAAAACAGGATCGCAGAGCAATAACAATAAACATAAATGCAAATATAATCACACATACACATTACAAGAGAGACACAGATATATCGTGGTTCACCCAACTTGGGCTACGTCCACACTGAATTTGCCAGTCCTTATTATTATTACCGTCCAGCAAGTCGAAGGGATACAACCTGCAGCACAACCGCTGCACTTCCTCTTCTCTGTTTCACAGTCTCTCTCCCGATCTCAAAGATCTTTACAATGCATAAAACCTAATACATCAACAACCCTAGCCGTATTACAATGTCTTTCTTTTATAAGGGAAATACAATGGGAAAATACCACGGGATACCCAAAACCATGGGCCCGCAAAACAGCTGGCAAAAATAGCCCCAAAAATTTTCTTCGAGGGCGTTGCCCCCGAACCCCCATTTCTTGGGGGCGCTGCCCCCAGACCCCCCAGCCAGGGGGGATGGTCCCCCATGGAACCCCGTGGGGGGGCGATGCCCCCCCACACCCCCCCCGCTGGGGTGAGTGTACAGTCCACCTACAGATCATATAGAACTGGGGTACAAACACGGCTGATACAATATCATCTATGAGACTAGAAGATCTGGCTCCACAACCAACAAGTAGTTGCAGCTTGTGTGCTATGATTGCTTGGGTCTTAGGCACCGCACCAGTTCTCAGGTGGCAAGATGATGTTGGTACACTAGGTTATGACTTGGATGTACTATGCCTGGGGACATATGTTCCTAGCTGGTGTTCAGCGAAAGCTGAATGAGGTGAGTCAGTTTGGGGGGAACTTTAGTTATGCCTCCTTCTTATGTTGTTTCTTCTTTGAGCAGGTGCCGACTTTATGGCCCCATATTCCGGTCCAGGATGGTGGTGTTTGTGAGTCGTGGATGGTGCAGTGGGGCGAGATGATGCCTCGCCGTGGTGGTGGGGAGGCGGGACAAGTTTTTACTACTTATATGTACCGGCAGTGGGAGAAGATGCCAGTTTTGTTTCATGGTTTTCCATACCGGGGTATGGACTTTCGTGGTGATGTCGAGATGCCACGAGCTATGGGACAGGTCTGGGGGCCGGATGGTATGTATTTGTTTTTTTTTTTCTACATCATGTTTATATATTTATAGGTTTTTTGCATTATGATGTTTTAGGGTTATTCTTACGATGTTGACTTCTCTGAGTGTTGGTTATTGTAGATGTGGGTCTGAGGCCTCCACCGGGGCATCCAGTTTGCAGAGGTCATGTGGTGGTGGTACCTTGATTACCTCATCACCCTGCTAGAGGATCCATACGTCGCCGTGACGATGTTGAGGGGGAAGATGATATATGTGCTACCATCGAGGGATTACTGGATGGTGTGATAGATGATGGCTGGAGGGACTTGGACCGAGATGTCTTAGAGACATGTTATGATGCTCCGCATGAGTGGAGGTCGATTCTGAGGTGGATCGCTATGTTGGCAGCGGAGAGGAGAGCTCGGGACTAGTTTGATATAGAGGAGGAGCCATAGGAGGATGACTCAAAGGATGAGGATTAGTATTCCTACTACCTACCCCCAAATGCTAATGAGGATATGGGGGTGTTTTTGTTGATACATATTATGTACGGCTGGTGTACTTTTTGTATATTTGGGTGTTGAGGGCACTCTTGACATTATGACTATATGATAATATATATATATATATATTTATGCATATGGATGTGTTTTTTATTATACAGTCGTGTATGCACATGGATGCACATCGTGTCATTGTTTTAATGTCTTGTTGCACGTGGATGCAATTGTATGATGTTTGTTTTCCCATGGAGGCACATTTTATGCACGTGGATGCAATACTTTGGTTTTTTTGTATGCCCATGAAGGGACATGTTATGCACGTGGATGCAATACTATGATTGTTTCTTTTTTTTGTTTATTTGATTTTTTATGCCTATGTGATGCATGTTTTCATATCCTACATGTTTTGGTTGATGTGCCAATCTAGAATGTTATTAGCCACTTGGTCTGCGACACTGTTTAGATTTCGTGGGACATGAGTGAATGAAATGGATTCAAAGTGTCGAATCATTTGTTTAGTGCGCATGAATTTTCTAAGTAGATAGGGATCACATACCTGGTAACATTTTTTGATCTAGGAAACAAGGAGCTCGGAGCCCAGGAAGACGTTAAGGTGACTCATGCCCATCTGGAGAGCAGCGACCAGTAGACCGATCAGGACATCGTACTCAACTTGGTTATTGGTAGCAGCACCTATATACACTCCGTCAAGGTGGATCAACTTGTGTAAGGGGGAATAGAGTACCCAAGCTGCAGAGGCGAGATTTGGAGACTAGTGATTTGCACCATCACCGAAGCCGACATAGTAGAGTGGAACAGGATCCATCTATGTTCATGCAGGAAGAAATGAAAATGTAAGGTTTTGAAAGTTTACAGTGAAAAAATGAATTAAAATGGTACAATATGGACTGTGGTGTCCAAAATATTTTTTATGGATAGAAGCATTTAAGGTACAACCCATTATGAGGGTTGTGCATGGGGTTACCTTCTGATTCGGTCAAAATGTATGCCCCATGTCCAAGGCAGGTGTGTATAATGTATGGGCCTTTCCACATGGATTCGAATTTTCCTTTGCCCGTTTTTCCATCAGCTTGATCGTAAAAGAGTACAAGGTCTCCTTCACTAAATGCTCATGGGTGAACACATTTATCATAAGTGGATTTGGATCGGTTCTTTGCGGCTTCGATTGTTTGGAGAGCTGCGCGACGATCTTCGTCGGCTTTCTCTAAAATAAGTAGGCATTGTTCAATTGGTGAAGTATCCGAGAGGAGTTCGATGGCGATGTGCAATGTTGGGATCTGACACTCAATTGGGAGGACAGATTCTTTATCGTGAACTAAATGGAAAGGGGTGAAACCGGTGGCAATTTTAGTGGATGTGTGGTAATCCCACAATGCGGGGAAGAGCATGTGATGCCAATTGGACTTATGAAGATCGAACATGCATTGGAGGATGGTCTTCAAAATTTTGTTAACAACTTCGACTTGGCTGTTCCCTTGGGGGTACTAGGCGGAAGAGAAATATGTTCAAACTTAAGGAGGGTTGACAATTCTTACCAAATAGATTCCTCAAAGTGATAACCATGGTTTGAGACGAGTTGCTTTGGTATGCCAAAATGAGCGATAACATGGTTGAGGAAAAAGAAGGTAGTAGTGTCAGCTTTGCAATTGTAAGTAGGCATGACTTCTTCCCATTTGGTAAAGTAATCGATGACCACAATGATGTGTTTATGGTCCCCAGTTGATGCAGGATTACAATCTATGAAGTTAATGGCCCATTTGCAAAATGTTCCAACGGTGACGAATGGATGAAGGGGGGCGGGGGGGGTCTTGCCTTGGGGGAAAAATGCTGGCAATTTTGGCAATGTTTGACTGCTATGATGTAGTCAGTAAATAGTGAGGGCCAAAACTAACCTTCGTGGATTACCTTTTGGGTAGTGGCCATTCCAGAGAAATGGCCTCCACAGGAACCGCTATGACAATCATTAAGGACTTGTTTTGCTTCTTCTCGAGAAAGGCAACATCGCAGGATTGTGTTGACGCCACATCGATAGAGGACATCGCCTAAGAGGAGATAACGGGGGCATGGTGACGAATGCGATAGTGTCCGTCATGGTCTATATTGGGTTGAAACTTTTGTGTGCGGACGTAAACCAAAATGTCACCATACCAAGGGTCGTCAGACGAGATGATGAATAAATGGTCATCAATTAGATCAATATGGATAGCTGGTCATGACGATGAGGATTGTAGGTACGTAATGAGCCGAGTGAGTGCTAAGGCTTTGCTTCTCTTTGGGGTTTTAAAATTCAAGTCGTATTATTGTAGGATAATCACCCATTTTGCTACGCGGCCTTGCAAAAGGCGACGTGTCAAGAGATAGACCATTGGGTTGGAATTGGTGACAACTGTGGTATGGCTGAGGAGAATGTAATGGCGCAATTTCTGTACTGAAAAGATGATGGAGAGGGCCATTTTCTCTTCATGTGGGTAGTGCAGTCGTGGGCCTGATAGGGTTTGGATTACATAGTAAATGACATGCTTTTTATGAGCAGATTCTTCTTGGATGAGTACTCCAGAAACGACATAATCGAATGCCGAAATGTAAAGGATGAAGTCTCTTGTGAAATCTGGAGGAGAAATCAAGGGGGCATTTGTGATTGCTTTCTTCAGGTCTATGAAAGCTCCTTCTGCTTGGTCATCTCATACAAAATGGGTATGAAGGCATAGTAAACGAAGAAAACCATGAATTGTTGTGGCATAATTGTGGACAAAGCACCAGAGGAAGTTCGACCTCCACTGAAGGCTTTGTAGTTGTCTCAGTGTGCAAGGTGATGGTAGGTCCATGATGGTTTAGACTTTTAATGCATCTACGGTGATCCTTTTTTCTGAAATGATGAAACCCAATAGATGGCATGCTGGAACAAAAAAACACACTTGAGTGGGTTCAAGCGGATTTGGTATTTGCGACAATGCAAGAAAACTTGTCGAAGGTCGTCTAGATTGTCGGATCATTTCTTAGATCGAGCCATGAGGTCATCTAGATAAACCAATATGATGTTAATCAGGTCATGAAAACAATAATTCATGGCTCACTGGAATGTGGCTCGAACATTCTTGAGACCGAAAGGCATGACATGATAGGCGAAGGTGCCCCATGGGGTAGTGAAAGCGGTCTTGTATTGATCTTCCTTGCGGATTTGGATTTGGTTATATCCAGAGAAACCATCCATGAAAGATAGTACCTCATGTCCTGCACATGCATCGATTAGTTGGTTGATAAATGGTGTTAGGAAGTTGTCTTTGGGACAAGCTAGATTGAGGTCCCGGAAATCAGTATAGACACGAATGGTGCCCACTTTCTTATTGACTGGAACTCGGCTAGAAACCCAGGTAGTATAAGTAATAGGGTATATGAAACCTGTTGCTCGAAGCTTCTCAATTTCAGCCTTAATGGTTGGAATCTTAGATGGGTGAATGGGGCATTGTTTCTGGCGGACAGGAGATATGTTAGGTCAAGTGTCTATGTGATGTTCTACAATGGTAGGATCAAGACAAGGCATCTCGGTGTAAGACTAGGCAAAGACATCGTGAAACTATTGGAAGAGTTTCTTATAGGCTTGGACTTCCTCTTCAGTGCATGATGCACCTAAGGAGATAAGTTTAGGTTTTCCAAGTGTGGTGGAGATGTCAATTTTTATGATAGGTGAAATGTTGGCCATATTACCTTCTTCAAAGGAATCTAGTGTTGGGATTGGATCTTTGAACCAATCGAACTTGGTTGGTAAAAAATATTTTGATTCGATGGATAGTTGGTTTGACGTGGTAGAGGTAGATTCCTCAGGGATGAAATATGACCGATGGTACATATCATCCCAGGGGTGGTCCAGTGCAATGAGTGTTTCTATAATTTCCTCGTCGCTATGGAAGTAGTGTGTGATCAAATCAATTTGTTTAGGCTCGTAGGTGGTTGAAATCATATAAATGGTATTGAATTCTTTTTAAGGGGAAGATTCTAGGGGGTATATTTATTCAATGAGCGGGGGGGATATCTCAAGGTTGGAATTATTCAATTCGTATAGAGTTTCTCTATAATCTGGGAGATCGGGGCAATGATGTGAATAATGGCCGTAGATGTCACATATCCCACAAGGGTGGTTTGTACGCAATGATTTATCACGAGTCTGAGGGGGAAGTTCTAGTTTGACAACTGGAATGTCAGCGTCATCATCCAACATTTGCATATGTTCTTGAAGTGCTAGTAATTGTGGACATTGATGGGTAGCATGGCCTATGTCATCGCATAAAGAGCACTTAGGGGGAACACAGATTGTTGGGGGATTCTTCGCCAACTTGGGAGTTGGTGGGGCAGTGCGAGTTGTGATTCCGGTCGTGTAGGTTTGCAGGCCTCTGCCCCCATTGTAGAAGAGTTGAGGGGGAGCATTACTAGATGTTGATGCAGTGGTCCTAGTTGTAGGTGGTCGGTTTTGGATGTTCGCTACACTTGGTGGTGGACGGTTTGAAGTGTTGATGGGTTGCACCGGTTGTAAAATGACATTCGGTATTGGGGGAGGGGTCGGTGCAGGTAGGTACCATACAGGTAGTCCTAATGTTAACCATGGAATATTTAGTGTAGCCATTACTGGCATGCTAATGACTCCTAAAGGAGGAAATAAGAATGGAATAGTGTGAATTGGTGTTGCAATGATATGACTGGGCACTGTGGGTGGTTGTGGAAGTAATGGTGGCTGTTGAGTATGTGGCTATGTATTGTGAGAAAGGGTGCATAGATAATATATTTCAATTATCCATAGTAGGGGTGGGACATATGGGAACGTGGAGGTCATGGCAGTATCCGAATATATCTCGGGTCCTGTTAGCACTTAGATTTTATTCCGGTTGTAAGAAAATAAGACCTAAGGTAACCTATTTCAAACCAAGCTTTAGGTAGAAGAACTAGCCATTTTCTCTACCAGAGAGGGCTCTCTCGGGATATACATATGAAGGCTAAAATATACAAAGGTTTTCTTAAAACTTCTCAAAAGATATTTTCTGGTCGAAAAGGTAAACAAGAAACATTGGGCATGGAGTCGAAGTTTTCAAAGTGTGATAAACCAGTAAGAGATTTTCACCATAAAAATTTTCACAGAGGCAAGATAGTAATCATGTTACAGTCAATTTGATTTTTCAAGCGACATAGAAAGAATTAAAGACATTCCATCAACAACAGGTATCTATCCAGGATAAATCTATTGTCAACTTTGGAGAATAAAATGGATATTTAAATGCGAATAAAATGAGGCATAACCAGTATGAATCTCAAGTTATTTTCAAATGTTCATTTAAATATAGAAGAAAAACACCATGGGAGATATAACGAAGAAGATAAACATGCACATATAAGGATAAGGAAAGTAACAGACTGCAAGACTGATTAACTCATGAATCTCTGTATCAAAAAATAGGTATCATCACTGTACTGCCTTTATTTCAAAAATAAACTTCAAAACATACTTGTTTCTCAAAAATTTTCCAACCCCTTCAACAATGACCTCCATTGTTTTTTATACAAAATTTTTAGAAGAAGTTCCACATAACTGCTTCTTCTAATCAATAATTTAAAAAGTTTAACTAAAAGATAACCGTCTTCGAGTAACCCATAACTGTCTTTCAAATAATATTACAAATTTAAAAATAAAAAGTCTTTTTGCCACTTGGCAAGACTTTTGGATATCATCATTTTGCCACATGGCAAGAGTCTCAAAGGCATCTAGGTGTGAACAGAATATCTGGTCTTTCCGTATTTCTCTACATAACTCCACTGATCAGCCGCGGGTAAGTCATAACTGGTCATTTCCTTCACCAAGACTCGCATCTCGATATGACCTGCATAAGAAATAGGAAGAAGGTTTGCGCAAGTTGAAATCAGCATATTTAAAATTTCAAATTCCCCTGACATTTTCTCCATTAGGATTTTTCCTGTGAGCATGTGATCTAAATGCTGGAATTTTCGGTGATCCATCCTAATATCAAACAGTAATCTTTTATAATCATTTGGAGGAATTAATTCACCATTTTCGTCCCAGAAAGCTGGGAATCCCTTATTCACTAACTTGTCAAATTGCTTTTTGAACTGGATTACTTCTTTCCTTATTTCTCCTGCTTTGGCCTCGATGTTTTCGATATGTGAGTATTTGCCCAAGATCCTTCTGGCCCAAGTGATGACAGAAATTCTGTTTGTAATACTCATGGCTGTCAGATCTGCCTCGGATAAACTATTTAAAAATGTTATTGCTCTCTGGGCTATTTCTTTCGGTTTTCTATTTAAGCTTTCCCTGACTGCCCGGCAGCTGTCAAAGGCATCTTTGGCTACCTTTTCTTTAACTCTTATATAATCCAGATACGGCCTAAGTTTTTCAGTTTCTTTAATGATCTGGTCCCACACCATATGTTTACATCCCTGCATAGCAGCTTGTCCTGTTGCATGAGCAGCCAATCCTTTATTATTACTGCTCAATTCCTGATTATTTGCCTGCAAAGTTTTTATTTCTTTTTCTTTTGCTTCATTTTCTTCTTTTAATTTCTGTATTTCTGTCTTTAACAATTTGATTTCATTATCTTTTAAACTTATTTGTGACATTGCTTGTGAAATTCCGTCTACACTGGTCTTCTCTTCTTCCGATCCTGTCTGTATTTGCTGCTGATTGTTCTCTGCTAATTGTTTTCTCGCTGTTACCAACTGTTCTTCCAAAATGAACCTTTCTTTTTCCCAATAGTCCTTTTCGTCAGACAGCTTTAACAATTTAGCTGTGACATCATTGACTTCGTTAGATAACTCTTCTTTCTCTTTTTCTAATATAGTCAATTCCGCACCTTGAATGAGTACAGCATCTGGGATTTTTAACTTTCGTCTCAATGTTAAAATCACCTCTTCCTTCTCCTGGAGCAGTTTGGTAGCTGCAGCTCCATCTTTATTAGTTAAGTCCATTTGAAGCTTCTTAATTTGCTGTTGTCGAGATTTATTCTCTGCCTTTTCTTGTCTCAACTGATTATTTAATTTGTCTACTGAATTCTTTAGTTTGTCTGCTCTCAATGTGGCCCCCAAATAGTCTGAGTATATAACCTCTCCAGCTTGTCTATGTAACAAAATTTTGTCAGGGGCATTTATCTTCGACAAATCTACACTCATCTCTGAGATCTTGTTTTTGGTCACAACTGAAAATTTTAAAGAATTTTCTTTGATGTTCCTGCTGGTGAATAAGCTTACTTCATTATTTGATATATTCCTGACCTTTGGAAACAATAGACTTGTTTGTTTCGCTGATTCCTGTTTGTTTTTACTATGTTCATTAAATACATCCATGAAATTTTTGGGTCTATTTACATCATCCCCTACAGGGGTCTCTTCAATATTGTATTCTCTCACTGTAACCTCTGGTATTTCATTTTCTGTAGCTTTTGCTTCTTCTGAAATGGTTGTCAATTCTTGTGATTTATCAGTTTTCAATCGTTTTCCTTTTTCTGTCTCTTCATCATCGATGATCATAATGTCCTGTATAGGTCTTTTGGACCCCACTAATGCAGTATTGATTTTGCTTTCTGTTTCTGCCATTGCTTCTTCTAATGACCTTTCTTTGTCGGACTTGTCAGGGATAATTTCTTCTTTGTATTCGAGCCAGTTGGCTCTGTCTGCCATCCCTTCAACAGTTTGATGATTCAGAGCCTTAATACGATGCTCAATTCTTCTTTTGGATATGATATTTAATGGGTCATATTCCAAGGCTGCATCTGTCTCAAAATTCATGTCTTTTAACAATTTCTCTATATATACAGCAGCGTTCTTATTCTTTATTGTAAACGGACCTAATGTGAAAGGGTATTTGATGTCCGTTGCTTGTCTGTGGACTAAAAAATTGTTATCTTCTACAATCAATTTCTGTCTTAAAAACTCCAAGGCAAAAATCCTCAAGGTGAGGAATGCTGGTAGCACATAGGGTTTATGCTTGAATCCATACAATCTGACCACTGTACTATCTTTCGATAGAAACCAGTCTCCTGTAGCATACTCTGTATTCAGTTGCATTGATACCTGCATTTCTGGCAATACCCTAGGCAGACTTTTTCCGAAAATCATCTTAAAGATAGTCGAGAGCATGTAATTGATGAAATTGAAAATATTGTTTTCCAGTGGAGTTGCGAAAACAATCTCTGGGAACTGTAATTGTTCCTGGCTGGATACCATAATCATTTTCATTAAAAAGGCTTGAAACCTGAAATGTCTGTGCGTGGAAAAATTTACCATCTGGTCATGCATCCTTTCGGCTATGAAGGCTTCAAAATTTAGTCGGGGAATTTGACTTTCGTCAATTCCCGACGGGACTATACTTATTCTGTACAATAAACTCAATTGAAACTCAGTTATATACAAATCCGAATCTAACCCTAAAACTACGGCCAACAGTGTCAAGACCAACTGGGTATTCTCATTAAAAAGGTTGATATCTAAAGGGTAAGGGAGTTCAGAAAGGCTAGTCTCTGGTCTGAGACACGTCGATAAAAACACTTCCCTATCACTCTGAGAAGCGTGGTGAAAATTTTCGATAATCGACACCTCAGAAAAGACTTCAGGGTCGAGGGTTTGGGGAAAATCTATTTCCAGGGCTCTAAACACTTCGGCTGGCTGGATTTTGCAAATGGCTCTAGTTTTCTGATTGTTTAAAACAACTCTTTCTTCCCGTGAATAGTTTTCAGCACACCAGGAGACGAATTCTGGGAAAACAGGAAATTGGTCAGGGCAGAAAGCTATCAGAGATGACTGGTGAACTCTATGCAGGTCTATACCCTCTTTTAATAGCTCAGATAACTTCATTTTTACATCGGAGACCGGGAACCTAATAAGGGTATCGAAAACATCTTCATCTCTGTCTTCTAGGGCATCTTTTGACCTAAAAACGTCTATATCTTGTACAGTATCCATCTAAATGCTTCTTTTAAACAAAATTCCGTTTAAAGAGAGTGACAGGTCACCAGACCCTACCTGTAAGTGCTTGCTTTTCGCCTTCTGTCGCAATCGCCGGCTTCCACCAGTCTTCGGAGCTCTCCAGGATAACGACACATACAAAATGCCGTTATGTGGAGCCCTTTCTTTTTATATAAGCCTTTTTAGAATAACCTCCTTGCACCTTTATGAACGTGGGTCATCTCCAACCATTGATCTTTGAACCTTTATTTTGGACCGTCAGATCTTGTCCCTCTTTATTGCACCGGCGGTATCCGCGATCGAAAAGGCGGTTTCCTTTTCTGGTTTGTTACCCGCGCGGATACACCATCTGCTGACACCTGTTAAGGCTGTTTATTCTCCGCGACCGCTTTCCTTTATATCCCGTGCGCATGTTCCTGGCCGCGGATGAAACGCTGGCCGTTGATTTGATTGAAGTATGTATTAGCCTTCCGATTATTACAAAGTATAGTGACACGTGCCACGGCCCTATCAATCCATTCCTTGTTCGCCACCTGTTAGGTCCCACCTTGCCACGTAAGGTATCTTTCCACATTTCTGTAATGGGTGGTTCCGCGCGGTGTTATAGTGGTTCCCGATACCACTTTCTCCAAGCGCGGATGAATGAATATGGGACACGTGCCTAGGTGGTATTATGTCCGCTACCACCCTCCACCGTTTGTTGACGATTACATTGGCGACGCGGGGTTAATATGGACCGTTGATTTTGATCTATACTATCTCCGCCGTCGGAACCTGGCTGGAGTTTAGCCTTTCCATAAATTTGCTGGCGGACTTTATAAAAATGGGTTTTTACAATACATTTTTCCATATAAAAATCTTTATTTCAACCTTTTGTGATGATTTCTTCTTTTCTAGGTCATTTTAGCAAAAACTCTAGGTTCTTTCAGATCTGGTGTCAACAGGTCCGATTGAGGAGACGAACGATGTGGGTGCACTATGAACGGGTTGCTCAATCATAGGTAGAACATTTTTAGGTGTTGCAAGGGCATTAGGATCATAGTATGTTACCTAGTTGATTTTGACTATGCATCCTTCGTGGGGAAAAATCATGAGGCGAAAAATGGATGAAGTGACAGCCTTCATTTTATACATGTAAATCCATCCTAATAGGAGGTTGTAATCAAGTTGGGTGTTGATGACCTCTATGTCTATGAGAACCAGTTTTCCCCCAAGCTGTATGGGCACGTTAATTAACAGGCCCTGCGGTTGGGCTGAATGACCATCGTAAGCTCGCAATGCAGTAGTTGATGGCTGAAGTGTGGGGGATCCAATTTTCTGCTAGACAAAAGTCGACATAACATAGGTGGAGGCACCTTCATCGATGATGCATCGATAAATGACAAGTTTTTGAATGGATACAGAAACTTGAAAAGCTAGTGACGAAGGAAAACGTGGTTTGGCTTGGTCTAAGTCAAATGCCATCATATGGGAGTTGTTAGGATCTATGGCACCAATGTTGGACAATAATAATTTCCTCTGTGCAAGACATTTTTTTAAGACTTCTAGAGCAGACATAGTAGCAGGGGACTAGGCTAAGTCTTCTACAATGTTATAATTTGAAGATGCATGAGCATTATGGTTATTGTTGATTCATCTTAGGGGGTCGCGAGGGACTTTTGGACCTCCGTCCATTGGCATATTAGGTATGCGTAATATCTGATCAGTTGGGACAGTGCTTGAGGATGGATCAATAGGCATGGTTTCAGGGGCTGAGCCCTATTGGTTTCGATGAGTTTGAAGGTTGATATCATTTGATGACATCATTAGAAAATGGTGAGTGCTCGACTCTGTATGCTGCTAATCGGTTGTAGCATAGGTAATTTGCTGCTATGGTGCAGCGGATCCTTGTGGGGGATCCATTGGACGGGTGTTTACTACTCCTTGGTTGGGTAGAGGATTCTGCAATATCATGGGTTGCGGTTGAGGAGGCGGTGATGGCTGGGTAGTGTGTCCTTGTCATTGGGAAGCATCAGCCCAAAGTTGACGTGCTTTCTCCAAATGGGGGCAATTATGTGTGTAGTGGTCGTATATCGAACAAAAGGAACATGGGTGATTTGTTCTTATGTTGGGGTTTTTGCCCTATTTCGGTGGACGATCAAGGTTTTGATTGGCAGGAGAAACATTATTTTTATTGGGAGGATTAGGTGGCTTCCCTCTTTGGTTTTGTTGTTGGTTATTTCCGCGGTTGCATCCTCTTCCGCGATTTTGTTGACCTCCTTGGTTACGCTGGTTGTTATGGTTTTGGGGTTGGTTTTTTTGTGCATATACTTTCCCTTGGGCAGTAGGGGGGTCTTGAGGGCGAGCACATGCTAGAGTAGGATGTTGTGGATAGTAAGCAGGAGGGTTCGGAGTTGGATCCATTGTCTGTTGTGGTTGTTGGTAACCTTGAGCTATTGGAAGTGTTGGGGTAGGAGGTGGTTCCTGTTGAGGGTAATAAGCCGATTGGGCTTGTGGGTGAATTGGAGTCTGGTTGGCCTACTGACTATAGTATGTAGGTGGTGCATAAGCTGAGGGTGCTTTCCCATAACACTATGGGGGACATGAGGGTCCTTGAGTGTGGTGGGTGTGCGTCATTAGAGCATACGAAGTTGTAGCTCCAGAATGAGATGTAGCCCTAGAGAGGTCTGGGGTATTAATGGTACTCATCATGGTGAAAGGTTTGTTTTGTGCCATAACCTAGCCAATGATACCGTCAGCGGCATTGGATGCCCCCGGCGCCTCGCTTCGGGATGGATCACCGTGTGGGGCGTCCAGTAAGATTGTGTATAAATAGCCAGACTGGGTGTAGATCAAGTCGAACTGCTGGGATTTTAAAATGGCTTCTTCTTCCGACTGGGGTTGTTCAGAAGCTACATCCTTGGATATGAGTGGAAGGAGGGATTTCAGGAAACAATCCAAGAAGATACGATCGTCTAGATTGATCTTGTAGAGACTACGATGCTTACGCCACTCGTGGATATGATTTGTGATATGGGTGGTCGTATTATGTCTACAAGACAGTAGGATTTATACTCCTGCATCATAGCATACGGGTAGTTGAAAGAAATGTAGGAAATTTGAGGTGAGGGATGTAAACGTAGGGTGTGTCCCATGTGGCTACTCCATATACCATTTAACTGCTGAACCTATGAAAGTTCTTTGTAAAAGTTGGAGTCGAATAGAATAATTGACTATGGAGTTTGAGGAACACCATAGGTGAAACGACATAACATGATTTTGTGGGTCTTCTCTAGCCTTCCCTTCAAATTTTGGGATGTTTGACGAGAGCTTTGTGGGCATGGGGGGCCAAGTAGGGTCATGTCTAATTGGGTCATTTGTTAACCTTGCTAGGTCTGGTAAGTTCAAACTAGCCATAAATGGCAAACTGGAAGAGGGGTGTGACATGGTTGCTGGTGCGTAAGTGCTAATGGTAGCATTATGAATTGGGCCACTACCCCCAAGGGGAATATTAGCTATAAAAGGGATGTGCTCTCCACCTAAATATGTGTGAGAGGGGCCAGCGCTTGCAAGTGCAACATGAGTTACAGATGGGTTTGGAATGGTTCTAGTAATTACTGGGATCTGAGTAGTGGCGGTGATAGTAGGTGTAGGTCCCATGTTGGGCATACCTAAGGTAGGTGTGGATCCCATGTTGGGAATCCCTAAGGGAGGTGTGGTAGTTGTGGCTACCATGGTGGCCATTATGATGGCGGGGGTGGATGATGTTCCACCAACAATCCCTCTGAAAAAAGGGTCAAAAGCTGTACTAGCCATGTGGCTAGTGGGTGCGGTGTAGATGGGATTTTCAGATTCTACCTCAGAGTCAGATGTGAAATGAGGTGCGTCAAAATCGGATGATGGGGCTCTATGTCGATGACATGTGGAGTCGAGTGACAAAGCTCTACATCTGTGACATGTGGTGTCAAGTGAACTGAACTGAGGGGGTTCACCCCTGAAACGTCGAGAACGTCTTGGGGACTCAATGGTGACAGTTGTCTATTAAAACTAATGGTTGGTGGTGAGTGGAAAGCTCAAAAACCCTAATGCAACCACGTGTGCAGGAGGGGAGCATAAAAAAAAATGGAACTCATGCCAACAACCAATACTCGAAACACTTACAATAATAGTTGTGCTATAGTAAGTGGAATAATAAAAAAAAAATGTGGTCAAAATACCAACATGCAAACAGCTCCTAAAAATAGAAAATGGTGGACTCACTAAACAAGGGGAGGAAATAGAGCATGAAACCACCTAACTAAAAAGTATTATGACTCAAAAAAACATATCCTCCGCAAGGTGATGAAATCCAAGTCAGAAAATATGAATTGTAGAACCAAAGGCTAGATATCCCCCTACCGGGAGGGACACCAGGTAGACAATCCTAGAAGATAGGCCAATAAGATAACCCATTCATGACACATCCAAAAAGGTGAATCTGCAACTCTTGTTCTATCACTGTTGTACTCCTACAAGGGTGGTACAATGAGAACAACGAGTAGGTGTCCGTCGGTGACTGAATGGATTGCGGTAGTCCACTCAGGCCTCCGAAACCAGTCTGGATACTTCGACCCTTCTAAGGGAGAGGCCTTTCCAACAAATTGGTTTTGAACCATGCCAACAAGTACTAGGGTATTTTGGTACCCTAAATGTCAACCACTATGTCTCAAAATGAAAGTGAGTGAGGGTTGTTATTTGGATACTTATCCCCTCAGTCCTGCCTAACTACAATATTCTTTTGGTGTTCCCCAAATGTGGTTAGAATGTTGGTTGAGTCAAGAAAATTTTAAGGCTCACTTGGATTTATTGTGACAGATTGTGTGATGGTGTGGTTATGTACTAAAACAAAGATGCCTCGCTTGGGCGAAAAATTCACAAATTAAAATAAGGATTTCAACTTGTGAAATATCACAGGAATGTAAATGCTTTTAAAAAATTTTCAAAAAAATATGTGAAATTCTTTAAATTGTTAAAGGTAAAGAAAATAGCATAAAAATGAACTCACTTGGGCGAAAAAACAAATTAAAATTATGGTTTTAATTTGTAAAATATGCAATGTCTACCTGAAAAATGCTTCACTCTTTTTCTTTCACTAAACTGAAATTTTTTAAAAATGATGTAGCAAAGCAAAAAAGCAGGAAATAATTATGATTTTTTAATGTTGCAAAAAATAAAATAGTACGTTGTCCAAATATGCAGGGGAGATGGCTGGAAAAAATGGGCTGCAATGAGAAAAACTCAGAAAACGGATTGTAGCAGACGAAATTGCGGCCGTCTGTGGTGAAAGCCAGGATCAAATCACGGCTGAGAGAGTGCACAGTTGCGCTCGGGACACAACAGGACAAGGTTTGAAAATCACGCATGTGGGGCTAGAAACTGGCGATCAAATCATGGCTGATGGGTTACACAGTCGTGCTCGGGATGCACTAGATCAGGGTTTCAGAATCGCGCCTATGGGGCTAGATACTCATGATCAAATCGTGGTTGAGGGGTTACATAGTCGCGCTTAGGATGCATTGGATCGAGGTTTCAGAATCGCGCCTGTGGAGCTAGATACTCGCAATGGAATCACAGCTAAGTGGGTGTACATTCGTGCTCGGGATGAAAAACTTAGTTTTTTTAAATCGCGGAAGAGGTATTGAAAGCTGCGATGAAATCGTGACTGTGGGTGCAGAAACCCATGATATGCCATATGAAAAACGTCATCGAAAAATGAACCCAAAAATGGAAATTTTGGGCTGTTCAGGCTGTAGAAAAGGCTAATAGATATGGCAGTAAACTAAGAGCTTAGAAGTAGGCTAGATCTACACTATTAAAGATAAAAAACAACTAAAATATAGATCCTAAATCAAAGATTCAAATATTCAACAAAGTGAAGTCGCCAAAAATTGTTGCTTGGGCTTTCACCCAAGCATGTGCTAATGAGCACCTACTAACTTATAGTAGCAATCTCGATTAAAACAGTAAAATAACTCTAAAAGTAAATAGTTAATCTATCATATGCAAGGAAATAAAAACTAGATTTAAGAATAATAAACAATGAGATTCATGAGAGAAACAAGAAATAAGGAATTTGATCTTTTCTATTACCTCAAATGGTGAGGATGGTTGAGTTTGAGTAGCTACAAGGTTGAGGTGCTCCAATGGTCCAATGGTCTCTTCTTCTCCAATGCTCTAATGGGGATCTTCAAACTCAAAAGTGAGGCTAGGGCTCTCAAGAGTGAATTTGGCAGCATAAGGATAGGATGAATGTGGATGAATAGTGAGGAGACCCTATCACCTTTTATAGTTTTTTGGTGATGGGGAATACCATTATGGTTTGAGGAAACCAATGGTATTGACCAAAATGGTTTAGGTTTATTTTTCCCTTTTTTTCCTTTTTTGAATATAATTTATATTTTTATTCCCTTTTAATTGTTTTGAGAATTTTGGACCCCTTTTGACGGTTTTTTTTGTATTTTTGAGGAAAATTACATATTTTGAGTGGAAAAAGATGGGTTTTGGTCTTTTTGGTGACCTTTTGAAGGTTTTAGAGGCTCAAATGGTGGAAAACGTGGACAAATGGGTCATGATAATAGGGGAATATGCTAGTGAACACTTTTTGGGTGTTAACAAAGCCTCCTTAAATCATGGAATTGGTTGTGTGAACTCCTAAATCTATGCATGAGGGTGCATTGGAACTCCAGTGACGTAAATAAGGTGCACTGAGTGGATAGGAGGGCTAATTATGGACAAAAACAAGATCCTGGGGGGGGGGAGTAAGGACTAGGTGCTACGAGACTCAACTTCCAATGCATGGATTCATGGAGTGTTGTATGGAATGCATGGATGCATGCAAACCATGCAAGATCAAAATCATATGGTGGGAATATTCCAACAATCGGATCAAGGTTATTAAAAGTACCATGTCAAATCGAAAGAAGGCCTCTATACAGGTAGAGCTTGAAGAGGAAGAATATAAAGAATGATTGAGTCAACCACCCATTCAATTCCCACTACATCCCAAGTCACCAATTTAAAACATTTATATACTTGAATTAGAATTTGTGGAATTAACGATAATGGTATGTAATTTAAATATTTTATAAGTTTGATATAATATTTTCAAATTTAAAATGATTTTTTAAGTATATATTTTGATGCAAAAAAATATAAATAATTTTGATTGAAATTTTGTATATTTAGAATGCTTTAACCATTATGTTTTCATTTGAAGAGGCATCAATTTTTATAAAAAATATTATTTTATTTTGAATAAGATGTGTAATGTTTTTTTAGAAAATTAAATTCCAAAACATTAAAAAATATACAAACTAAACTTAAAAGCAATAACTTCTATTACATTCTTAAAAAATTTGGTCTTTTCCCATTCAAGGTATGACTATGACTAGATACTTAATATACAAGCATAAGACAATTCACATCATTTTTACTATTTTATTATGTTTCATTTAGATTGTAATCAAACAATCAACAACATATCTTATTCAATATTAAAACATGCATTCCCATCAAAAGAGCATGGAGTGCATGCCCCCATGTGCCTCTTTTTTTGTGTGGTTCATAGCCCCACAACTTCGATGGAACACTCTACAGCCATGGGAATAATTATAGGAAGCCCAACCATTGGGGCCTCACCCTATCGACACCCATTTTGGGAGCCTAACCTCGGAGGACCTAGAGAATTGAACCCTCAACCTCGACCAAGTGGCATCTTGGCCACAGAAGCTCCAACTAACTGAGCTACCCTACGAGGCTTCCCCCATATGGATCTTGTTGGGAGTGGCCCATGTTGGCGCATTTTTGGTGAAGTCCAAGTTGGCACATTTTTTGTGAAGCATAGCTAAAGCGCAGCAGTTTTGAAAAAGAAGTACATGTTAGGTGAGGCCTAGTACTGGCCTATTTTGGGGAGAAACAAATATGTGATTCCTGGGAATAGGGTATGGAGCAACACGAATATCGCAGATATGGGCATGCTTCCTTAGTAAAGGTAGAGATACAAAGGACAACCAGGTTAGTTGGAGTCATTAAGGAAGAAGCGGTGGCTTGACAACTATAGTAACAGCGTTGATGAGGTGAAAAGTGCAAAGGACACACTAGCGTATAGTCAGCGCCGCAAAGTCAGAGAAAGCGACTGTCAGAGCCAACGAAGTGGCGCAAAGGATGGCCAAGGACAAGTGAAGTAGCTAAGAAGTTATGGAAAAGTAAGGTTAGTGGGGTAACCGCGCCGTTTTACGGGGTTTAAGGGTATTATGGGGTTTTTGGCCCATAATTATTGTAAAGATGTGACCTTTGGGCACAATTTATAAATGGGTAAATTTTGTATAGAGAATGGTTGTATTTTGTGGTACTTTGGGTTGGTTGTTAGGTTTTGCAAGTCTTGTAAGAAATCAGATAGAGAGAAAGAGGCTATGCAGCTGTGTGAGCAAAGACCCATTGCAGAGAAGAGTCTGCAGCTATGTGCGCATACTGGAACTGTTCACCCTTCCCATTAATATAAACAACAGTTCCCGTGGAAGTAGATGCCATCTAGGGGGTGAACCACGTAAATACTTGTGTTGTGTGATTGCATCTATGAGATTGCTTCATGTTATGTATGTTCATGATTTTGTATGTATTTTCACGTGTATGGTTTATGAGAATAATATGTTAATTGTTGAACACATATAATTGAATATGCAAATAATTTTGAATATGATGAATGTTTCGTCGCATAGGTAACACTAATTCAGCATAGCCTATAGTGTGTGCAACTTCATAGAATCGCAGTCCCGGAGTCGCGTTGTTGTAGTGCAGTGTGGGTAGCTATCACTAGTGCGCAGTCCCAAAGTGCATTGTGGTATTAGAATTGGATGCGGAGTAGATGTGACTTCGATCAGTGGACCAGTTCCATAACTGCGCATCACCGGGTTATAGAAACCTGCTTTTGTAGCCACCCCATAAATTCACCTCGGGTGAGACCTCAGTTTGTTCGCATGTTGTTTCTGAAAGGGCCAGTGAAAAGGGGTTTTTTGTTGGGTCTTTGAACTATGCATAACTTGGGTCAGTCTAAGAATGAGTATCATGATGGCCAACAAATGGTTCTGTTCTCACACTTGAACTGGTGATGTGATCTGATAACTGGAATTCTGAGAGTAAAGAGATACAGAATTGGGTGATCAAAACAGAAAAGGAGTTTGAGAAGAAAGAAAACAGACATTTGTGCTTATCTACGGAAGAGTGGTTACATAAATACCTATTTTCTGACATACACGAAGTCTTCTTTGCATTTTTTGGTAATGAGCTACATGAGTGGATATAAGACTCACGAAAAAACTATTTTCAGGGTGGAGAACCTACAGTTTGGACTCCAGAGCTGATTCAGAGGCTTAAAGAGGTTGATAACCCAATTCCAAGAGTAGTAGAATTCTGGATGGATAGCGTACTAGAAGGCTATGTTACAGAATTTGTTGTGGACACTTTTAAGTCTTACAACTCAACAGAAGGAGATTTCTTCAAAGGATTCAAAGGTAAGTACCTGAAAAATCTCAGTTTATATTTTAAAATTCTATTAGCAGAAAAAGGTTTCTTGAGAATGCAATAAAACTCCTAGGGATTTGATTTTGTAATGTTCAGTAGCACATATAGTGACACAGATGAACATATTGGTATTTTAAGAAGTGGAAAAATATACAAAGTTAACACTAGAAAGAGGTCTAGTGAAGCCAAACCTCGCACTTTCCTAGAAACTGAGTCAGGAAGTGATAAAGACTCACATCAGGTTGAGTCTAAGACTGAAACAAAACCTAGATGCATTGGTTATCATCCTATTACTCCATAGAAAACCCTAGTTGAGGGCATAAATCTCACTAGTCCATAGAACACTAGTAGTAGTAATACTGCTGGAGAAAATACCCAAAATCAGTCAAGTAGTAGCATACCTAATCCATCTCATAACACTACACCTCCTAAAAGACGAATGGAAGACAACATTAAGATCCTAATTTTTAAAGGAATTGGTTTAGAAGACCTAGAGAAACACTGGTTTCTCTGTGAAGAAATGTGGAATGTTAAGCAAGTATAGGATGATGCTGTAAAACAAGCTCAGCTTGTCACTACATTCAAAGACAGAGCCTTGACATGGTTCATGAAATATTCTAGGGGACATAATATAACACTAGAAGATATCAGAACTGCGTTGATAAGAGATTTTACGAAACCTAAGTCAAAATCTAAATGCATTATAGAATTAAAAGAAATCAAACAAAATCCTAATGAGACTATATGGGAATCTGATCATAAATTTAAAGCACTGTTAGATCAATTTTCGACATAGCACCGCAACAACATCAAGGATGGTTCATAGCTACGTTTTTGCCCCATATCATATTACCACTCATGCAATAGAAGTTTACTTTGCAAACAAAGGCATTAGAGACTGCAATGAAACTAGAGGCTTCGCCCATAGGAGAAACTAGCACAAGAATGGTTGAGATACATACACAACTAGCAAACTTAATGTTGTAGTTGAAACATATAAAGAAAGGAAAAGAAACCCGAGAAGAGGTTTGGTGTACCAAATGTAAAGGATAAGGACATTCCAAGGAACACTGCCTTGTATTCTGATATTGCATCGCTAGTGGAGCACCAATTCCATTGAATCAACAGTAAGGCCTTGGTGTGAGATTTCCCAATGTAGAGTACATCACCTAGAATAATGTTACCTACTTCATAAATATGTGCAAACACCAAAGAACTTGTACTGTACATTCTTTAAGTCATTTGGCCATGATGATAAGAACTGTAGAGTGTATGATCTCATGATAGAAAGAATACATGATGTCTACATAGTTCAAGGAGAAACAAAAAATAATAATTAAAATGTGTAGTATGATCAAGGAACATATAGAGGACGTGGTGGATACAAAGGAAGAGGACGCAACACTGGACAACAGGGCAGAAGAAGAGGTCATACTGTATTCTATAACTGTGCTCAACCTGGACATCTAGCCAAAGATTGTTAGAACCCTTGTACTACCTGTAAATACTGTAAGTCATTGGACCATGTCATTGAGGCATGTCCTGTTTTGCAAGGAAAAATGCAAGAGAGAAGACTAAAAGCACAGAATCAGAACATACAGATGATCACACCTGAAGAACAAAATAAATATTGCAACACCCATGTTGTGACATGAAGCGGAGCTACGACAGGTAGAGATCATAGAATTGAAGCTTCGACTTCTGAGGACCACATCATGAAACAGAAGCCTACTAAAGGGGCCTGGATAAGAAAAGCAACTGGAAAAATTCCTGCCTTCAACCTTAACAAAGAAAAATAATCCTTCATAGAGACCCCAAGAAAAGTATTACATAGCTCAGAACCTATGACACCAAGAATCCAGTTGCGAAGTGAACCAATGCCTGTGGTGGATATGCCAATTTCATATGATGGATCACGTACTGCAATAGAATGCATAAGTCATGTTGCATAGTACCTACAGAGCTACATGAACTTGTTAAAGAATGGAAATTCCTTAGCAAAGTTACAAATCCTATTTAGCCATTATGAGCAACATAATGCCATAAACGAAGCACATAGAACAGTTCACCATATCAAGAGTCATAGAAGGATCGGAAGATAAATGAGATTAAGTGTGCAGATTGGAGATTTTGAAATGGACCAGATCATCCTCGACTTAGGATCATAGGTGAATTTCTTTGCAAAGAAGACATGGGAACAAATGGAAAATCTGAAGTTATCATGGCCATCGATACAGTGGAGATGAAATCAACAAAAGGTTCTACCTTTTGGGACATTATCAAATGTCCTTATTGGCATTGATGGCATGTGAAGTAGAGCAGACTTCAAGGTTATTGACAGTATAGATGACAACAATACTTATCCTGCACTGTTATGGATTGAATAGGAAATGGATAACCTCGCGTTTATCAATTTGAAGAAAAAATAGATAATATTTGAAGGACCAGATATCAGGGTTATTGCACCTTTGGATCCTGCACAAGGACCCATATATATTGAATCAGTATGAGAAGAACGCAGAACTCAATACCTTGATAATATATACAAGATGATAGTGAATCAATCACACTACATCAATCCTACTAACGATGGGACATTGAGCTGGAGATGCTACAACTCCTGCATATCAGAGTCAGACACGGGATTGGAGAATTGGCAGAGTCGAATGCATGAAGTATCCACAAGACGATGTGAAAAGCTCACTAAGTCATTGTGTTGGATTGGAACAGAGGTAAGCCCAATCCCTACTTATGATGGCTTAATTAATATCCAAGAATTTCTTCAAGAATATCTTATGTCAGTCTCAGATTAACATAAGTTAGCATCTTTAGATACAACACTGCGAGTTACACCTGGTATATGGTGGGCTGCGCATAAGCAGAACCTGACCACATGGGAAGAATGTAAGAACATGATGGAGATCATATTTACAGAACAAACTGAGATTGTGCAAGTAAAATACAATGGACAAACTGATCCAAGAGATCATATAGGACTTTGTTTTAAAGCATGGATATATAGACTGCAAGCAGAGTGGGTTCATCTTTTTCTGCACACAATGGAACAAATTCCAAAGAATTGGTACAAAGAGACATAACTTTGCAGAGGGACGATAGAATGGTCCAGTATGACAAAGAAATTCCAAGTGACTTTGAGTTTTGAGGATGATTGTCCAAATATTCACGAGGTTTTGCAGATAATCAAATTGAAGGTATTCAATGATGCATTGTTACTTATGTACAAACAACCAGATTGGGCAACACAGTTGGAGCATGCGCTGGAATGTTACAATGTCGCATTAGATGAAAACGAAGAAGAATATCTGCGTGATGTAAACATACCTGAGTCCAAAGGAAAGCACAACGTAGAAGGACCTGATTTGGAGATTCCAAATCTGAGTATCCTGTAAAAACCTAAAAATTGTGTTGGTTGTGGAGCCTGATCTTCCAGTCTCATAAATGATGATTCAACCATGTTTGAACCCCAGGTTTGGTTATGATCCCGGAACGATCCCCAGGGGGTCCGGGGGGGTGTTGACACCCCCCCCCCCCAGCTAGGGGGCGCGGGGGCCAGCAGGCCCCCGTTGGGGCTTCGGGGACAACACCCCCGAGAAAATTTTTGAGGCTGTTTTCGCCAACAGTTTTCGAGTCCATGGTTCTGGGTAGCCCGTGTTATTTTTCCATTGTATTTCCCTTATAAAATAAATACATCGTAACACAGCTAGGGTTGATGTATTAGGTATTATGCATTGTAAAGATATCTGAGATCGGAAGAGATTGTGAGAGAGTGTAAAAAGTAAGTGCAACAACTGTGCTGCAGGTTGTATCCCTTCACTTTGCTGGATGGTATAATAATAAGGAATAGCAACTTCAGTGTGGATGTAGCCCATCTTGGGTGAACCATGATATATCTGTGTCTCTCTTGTAATGTGTTTGTGTGATTATATTTGCATTTTCTATTTATTGTTTTTGCTCTGCGATCCTGTTTTTCTAACAATTGGTATCAGAGTAGAAGGTCTATTTGGCAGATAAACCCGCAGGAAACTAGGGTTTCTAGTTCGAGTGGGAGTAATGGAAGAAGAAGGAAAGTTTAAGGTCAAGACGTTTAATGGCCAAAACTTTCAGTTATGCAAGATGCAAATGGAGGACTATCTGTACTAGAAGGATCTATTCGTATTGTTGGGAGGCAGAGCAAAGCAGTCGGCGGCCATGAAGGACGAAGAATGAGAGGTTCTTGACAGAAGGCTCTGGGAACAATACGGTTGAGCTTGGCTTCATCAGTGGCTCTCAATATCACAAAAGAAACAACAATGGAGGGTTTGATGAGCGCATCGAGTAAGCTATATGAAAAACTGTCGACCTCCAACAAGGTAATTCTAATGAAGCATTTATTTAATATGAAGATGTCTAAAGGTGGATCTGTTATTGATCACTTAAATGAGTTTAATACGGCTACAAATAAACTAAGTTCTGTAAGTGTGAACTTTGATGATGAAGTTAGGACTCTTCTAATCTTGTGTTCATTACCAAAAAGCAGGAATAGCTTGGTCATGGTTGTAAGTAACTATGCCTCTAGTTCAAACACCTTGAAATTTGATGATGTTATTGGTGTTATTCTTAGCAAGGAAATGCGAAGAAAAATGAGAGAGAAAGAGCAAAGGTAATTGTGGCAAGTCTAAAATGGGAAGATCCAAGTTCAGACTGGGAAAGATGGAGTGCTAGAACTGTGGAAAGAAAGGAAATCTGAAGAAAGACTGCAGATCTCTAAAGAAGAAAGGAGATGCACAGCAGGAAACTACCCAGGAAGCAAATGTAGCAGGTGATTTGTTACAAGATGCTTTGATTCTTGCATTAGATAATATGAGTGATTATTGGGTAGTAGATTCATGGGCTTCATGTCATGCTACACCCCATAGGAAATACTTTCATGATTATGTTCCAGGCGATTTTGGACATGTTTTATTGGGTTATGATGAGACATGTAAAATTGTTGGAATGGGTAAGGTATGGATAAAAATTAAGAATGGAACTGATTGGTTATTGAAAGATGTAAGGCATATTCTTGCTATGAAAAGAAATCTTATCTCAACAGGGCAGTTGGGAGATGGCGGTTGTTTATCTACATTTGGAGAAAAGTGGTGGAAGATCACTAAAGGATCAATGGTGATAGAAAAAGGAGACAGGGTAGGTACGTTGTATTTATGTCCTCATAATACTGACCATTCTACCTCTTTAGCTTCCATAGGAATAGATACAACATTGTGGCATCATAGGCTTGGCCACATGAGTGAGAAGGGGATGCAGATTCTCCACTTAGGGAAGTTGCTGCTAGATTTGAAGCAGGTAAGTTTGGAATTCTTTGAAAACTGTGTTTATGGAAAACAGAAGAGAGTCAGATTTCTCAGGGTTGGGAAACAGAAGAAGAATGAAAAGTTAGAGCTTGTGCATATAAATGTATGGGGACTAGCTCAGGTACAATCTCTTGGTGGCTCTCATTATTATGTTACATTTATTGATGATGCAACTAAGAAAACTTGGGTTTATTGCATTAGACAGAAATCTGATGTGTTTTCTACGTTTAAGAAGTGGAAAGCTTTGGTTGAGAATGAGACAGGAAAAAGGATGAAGTGTCTCAGATCTGATAATGAAGGTGATTATTGTGGCAAGGAGTTTGATATTTATTCTTCACACCTTGGGATTAGTAGAGAGAAGATAGTCCCAGGAACACCACAAGAAAATGGTGTGTCAAAAAGGATGAACAGAATGATCATGGAGTGTGCAAGGTGTATGAGATTGCATGCAGGGTTGCCCTTACAGTTTTGGGCAGATGCTGTAAATACTGTTGTTTATTTAATAAATAGAGGACCTTCAAGTGCTTTGGATGGTGGTATTCCAGAGGAGGCATGGATAGATAAAAAGGTAAACTACTTATTTCTTAGAACATTTGGGTGTGAAGTATTTGTCCATATTGATAAAGAAAATAGAACAAAGCTTGAGGCTAAATCCAAGAGATGTACCTTTATTGGATATGGGGTTGATGAATTTGGTTATCGCTTATGGGATTATGAAAATAACAAAATCATCAAGAGTAGAGACGTGATATTCAATGAAAAGGTCATGTATAAAGATCAGTTGTAGGGAAAGAAACAGGAAAAATAAACCACAGAGTACACAATACTTGATGAAATTGAATAAAATAAAGTTCCAAAGGTGCCAAAAAATCAAGAACAGCAGCAAGTACCTGAAACTCCTGCAACTGCAAGAAGATCTACTAGGTTAAGTAGAATCCCTTAATGATACTCTCCTTCAATGCATTATTTATTTATGACTGATGTTGGTGACCTAGAGTGTTATGAAGAAGGAAACTAGAAAGAAGTGGGAGCAAGGCATTAATGAGGAGATGGACTCATTGGTAGGAAACTAGACTTAGGATTTGGTTTAGTTTCCTGTTGGTAAAAGAGCATAGCAGAACAAATGGATTTACAGATTAAAGGAAGAAGAAGGAGGTAAGAAGCGGTACAAGGCTAGGCTTGTTGTAAAGGGGTTTGCACAGAAGAAAGGTATAGATTTTGATGAAATATTTTCTCCTGTTGTTAAGATGACTTCAATTTGGACTATCTTAAATCTAGTGGCAGTAGAATATTTGCATCTTGAACAGCTAGATGTAAAAACAACCTTTCTCCATGGGGATTTGGAGGAAGAGATATATATGCAGTAGCCACAAGGGTATGAGTTCAAAGGTAAGGAGAAGTTGGTATGCAGGTTGAAAAATAGTTTGTATGGATTGAAGCAAGCTCCAAGGTAGTGGTATGTAAAATTTGATAGGTTTCTGACAGAACAAGGTTATAGTAGATGTCATTCTGACCATTGTGTTTATTTTAAGAAGCTAGACAATGAAATATATATTATCTTGTTATTGTATGTGGATGAAATGCTTTTTGCAAGGTCTAACATGCAGGATATAAATGTACTCAAAAGGAAGCTAGTTAATTCATTTGCGATGAAGGATTTGGGTGCTGCAAAGCAAATCCTTGGTATGAGAATAACGAGAGACAGGAAAAATTGCAAATTGACATTGTCTCAGAGTGAGTACATACAAAAGGTGTTGGAGAGGTTCAGAATGCAGAATGCAAAATCAGTTAGTACTCCTTTGTCCAACAATTTCAGTCTAAGTAAGTAAATGTGTCCCAAGACATAGGAAGAGATAGAATACATGTCCAAGATTCCCTATCAATCAGCAGTTGACAGCTTGATGTATGCCATGGTGTGCACAAGACCAGATATTGCACAAGAAATGGGAGTTGTGAGCAAATATATGACCAATCCATGTAAAGAACATTGGAAGGAAATACAGTGGATTCTCAGGTATTTGAGAGGTACTACCACTCAGGCATTATGTTTTGAAGGTTCAGACATTGTTCTACAGGGATGTGTTGATGCAGATATGGCAAGTGATAAGGATAGTAGGAGGAGCACCACAGGGTATGTCTTTACTGTAGGTGGAACAACAGTAAGTTGGATTTCAAAAATACAAAAGGTTGTTGCACTTTCAACAACAGAATAAGAGTATGTTGTTGTTATAGAGGCAAGTAAAGAGATGATTTGGTTGGAGAGGTTTATGGAGGAATTGGGTAAGAAGCAGAAGTATAGCAGGTTGTATAGTGAAAGCTAGAGTGTCATTCATCTTGCAAAGAACTCAGCATTCCATTCCAAGACTAAACATATACAGCTCAAGTACCATTTCATACGCTCTGTTCTGGAAGATGAACTGTTGAAGCTGGAAAAGATACCACTAGCCAGAATCCTGTAGACATATTCACAAAGGTAGTTACCAGATAGAAACTAAGTTCTTTATAAGTTTCAATTCGTTTTCTTGCATGAATGTGAAGAGGATAAATTTTTCAAGTCCAAGTCTAGCAGCGGTGGAGTTGTTGTGATCAGTCTCCAAGTGGGAGATTGTTGGTTGTGGAGCCTGATCTTCCAGTCTCATAGATGATGATACAACCGTGTTTGAACCCTAGGTTTGGTTATGATCCCAACATGATCCCTAGGGGGTCCAGGGGGCGTGGGGGGCAGCGGGCCCTTGAGAAGGGGGTTCGAGGGAAATGCCCCCAAGAAAAAAATTTGGGGCTGTTTTTTCCAACAGTTTTCAGGCCCATGGTTTTGGGTAACTTGTGTTATTTTCCCATTGTATTTCCCTTATAAAAGAAAGACATTGTAACATGACTAACATTGATGTATAAGGTATTATATATTGTAAAGATCTCTGAGATCAGGAGAGAGACTGTGAGAGAGTGTGAAGAGGAAGTGCAATGATTGTGTTGTAGGTTGTATCCCTTCACTTTGTTGGATGGTATAATAATAAGGACTGGCAAATTCAGTGTGGATGTAGCCCATCTCAGGTGAACCACGATATATCCGTGTTTCTCTTGTAATGTGTTTGTGTAATTATATTTGAATTTTTTGTTTATTGTTATTCCTCTGTGATCTTGTTTTTCTAACAAATTGAATATTAGTACCAGTGAAGAACTAAAGTTCGCTTCTATAGGGGATTACTGGGATGAAGAAACATTGGAACATATAGCATACCTACTGCACAAATATCAAGACTTATTTCCTACCAAGTTCTCTTAAATGAAAGTCATTTTAGGTGACTTGGGAGTTATGAAAATACCTCGCAAGTCAGATGTGAATCCCATCAAGCAAAGACCCTGCAGACGGAATCCCAAATACAAAGAAAGAGTAAAGGTGGAGCTTGATAAGATGCTTGAGGTAGGAATTATTGAGCCAGTAGAAGAATCAGAATGGATAAGTCCCATGGTTATATAGGATAAGATAGCTAAAGGTGATATCAAAATCTGTGTAGATATCAGGAAGTTAAATGATGCCTCGTTGCATGACCCATTTTCAACTCATTCATAGACAAAGTACTGGATAATGTTGGAGGAAATGAAGCATACTCATTCACTGATGGATTTTCTGGATATCATTAGATCAAAATCGCTACAAAAGACAGACATAAGACCACCTTTGCTACTGAATGGGAATCATTTTAGTACAGAGTTATGCCCTTTGGCTTGAAAAATGTACCTGCTATCTTTTCTAGAGTATTTGTTGTTGCATTTTGAAGATTTTATCCACAAATTCTTAGAAGTGTATTTTGACGATTGGACAGTATTTGGTTTACTGAAAAACCATTATGCGAACTTAAGAATGATGTTATCAAAGTGTAGATAGCATTAGATCTCCATGAACCTGAAGAAGAGTATTTTATGTGTTCCTTATGGTACACTATTAGGCCACATTGTATGTAAACAGGGATTGATGGTTGATACAGCAACAATCACAATGATAGTAAATCTACCAACCCCTAGTTCAGTAAAACAACTATGCACTACATTGAGACACATAGGGTACTATAGGAAGTTCATCAAGGGATATGCGCAGATCACTATGCCTATGGAGAAATTATTGAAGAAAGAAGCGAAGTACAGTTGGAACAAAGATTGTCAAAAAGGATTGGACACATTGAAAGAGAGAATGGTTGCTGCACCAAATTTAGTTTTTCCAGAATGGAGTAAACCATTCCATGTACATGTATACGCTTCATCCATATCCCTAGGCATTGTGCTAGCTCAACCAAGAGAGGGAGGCATCGACCATCCCATCACATTTTCAAGCAGAAATCTATATTCAAAAGAAAAGAACTATACTACGACAGAAAGAGAAGGCTTAGCTTTGTTATACGCATTGCAAAAGTTCAGACACTATCTGCTAGGTTTGCATTTATGTATGTTTACTGACCATTCAACTTTGAAGCACCTAGTCATTAAACCACTATTAGGGAGACGAATATGAAGATGGCTATTACTCTTTCAGGAGTATGATTTCAAAATCATTATTCAGCTAGGAAGATTGAATTCAAGACCTGACCACCTCTCGAGAATCGAATCAGGCAAAGAACCTAGTAACTTGGAAGACAATCTACCAGATGCGTAGTTGTTTTCTATCCATATAGAAAATGAATACTACAAGTATTTCATCGAATTATTGACTATAGGCTTAGCACCTATAGATTTTACTACGCAGCAGAATAAATAGTTGGTTGTAAAAGATGATTTTACTCTAATTGCAGGCCAACTATACAAACTAGGACTAGATGAAGTATTGCACAGATGTGTACTAGAACATGAGAAACTGACAATACTTGTTGAAGCACATTTAGGGGTATCTCAGGGCCACTACACAGGAAGAGCTACTACACAAAAAAATTTAAGAGCAGGACTATGGTGGCCTACATTACACAAGGATTCAAAAGATCATTGCCAAATTTGTAATGTTTTCCAGGAAAGCCATCTCGTAGAGATGAGATGTCGTTAATGCCACAAATAACCTTGCAAGCATTCGATAAGTAGGCTATGAGTTTGTGGGACCTACTAACCCACCAGGAAAGTGAACTGGTTGGAGATATAATATCACAGCTACAGAGTATCTAACCAAGTAGGAAGAAGCAAAACCAGTGAAGGACTGTAGTGCATTTACGATCACGCAGTTCATCTTTTAGAACATCTTAACAAGGTTTGGATGTCTGATAATCCTAATGAGCGATTAGGGAACTCATTTCTTGAATAGGACCATTGAATCTCTAACCAAAGAATTTCATATCTACAATAAAAAGAGCACACCATATCATCCACAAGATAATGGCATGGTTGAAACTTTTAACAAAGTGCTGGAAAATGCGTTGACCAAGCTATGCAATACAAACATGGATGATTGGGATCTCAGAATATCAGCAGTATTATTAGCATATAGCAAAACTTGTAAGAAGTTGATAGGTTGTACACCTTTTAGATTAGAATATGGACAGGAAGATGTCATTCCCATGGAATACATAGTACCAAGCTTGAGAAGTGCAGCATTCATAGACATGACTGATGATGAAACAATGGAAGAAAGGCTACTACACTTAGTTGGGATGGATTAAGATCGCTTCATTGCAGGTTTTCACCAACAATTGCAGAAAAACAGATAAAAAGCATGGCATGATAGGAATATCAACTACAAATTCTTCCAGTTAGGATACCTTGTCCTCCTCTATGATAGTAAGTTCATGAAATTTTCTAGAAAATTCAAAATGCAATGGCTAGGACTGTATGTTGTTAATAGGACTATATGTTGTTAAACATGTTACTAATGGTGGCATAGTTCAGTTGGCTATATTACTAGCAGAAAACCTACCAGGACTTATTAATGGAAGTATGCTAAAGCATTATAGGGATAGTACTACTCCTCTAAGCATCATTTAATCAACAAGGAGAAAATTTTAAGTGTCAAGTACAGTTGAAATTGGACACTAGAAATTGAGTAGAGTCTGTACACAATTTTGATAAAAAGCACAGTTCCATGAAATGGAAGCATATGTTGCAAAGTATATATCGTGAGCTGAGATGTGAAGTACAAGCAGGAAGCGCAGATGCGAAGTTCAGAATGGAAATGAGGAAACATGTAGTTAACTGCGTGGATTTTGTCTAAGTCGAGAGCGTAGTCCAAGAAAAACTAGGCATTATAGCTTTTTGGATAAAAAAAGTAGTCGTTATACAGTGTTTTCGTAACTGGCTTCATTCGCATTTAAGACAATTTTGGCCATTTAGGACACATCCAATGAAGGAAAGGACCAAGATCTCGGCGATATTTGACCAATGGACATGGAACTTAATTCCTAGTTACCTATTTTTTGGCACGCCTCAGGTAAGATGCGCCTATAAATATAACTAAGTGCATACATACCAGATTTACCACGATTTTTATTTTTACTGCTTGTAAATTCTAAGTTTTACAAGCAAGGGTAAAAGAGCGATTTTAGGTGAATGTATGAGCACGTGACACTGGATGAGGCTGTTATATATTTCAACCAATCTAGGTTTGAGGGATTCATGAAAACACCCGTGAAGAAGGTCGTTCCAGAAAGAGGTGACTCATCGAGAAGCTCACCACGCCACACATCAGAGATGAAGAAAAAGGATAAGCAACTGGCCACAGAACTAGAGAAGCCAAAGGCAGGGGGAATGCCGAAGCAACCTCTGCAAGAACCACCTCGCAATAGGACAATATTCCTCATGCCTGAGTACATTCCTCCACGAAGAGTTGATGCACCACCTATTCGGTTTCCCAGTATGAGATTCCACTGCCACCAATCTCCAGTCATGTGCACATCCACAAGAATATTGTAGGAATAATTGCAGACTGTAAATTTGTGGATCATGACTTACTGCAGGAGGGGAAGGACCCTTAGACACCAAAGTAACCTTAGTTTCAACCTAACCAATATATGTTCTAGAAATACAATGAGAGCACCAAGAAATCCACTCTTCACTCGCAATATTGGCTTATGCTGCTAGTGTCATTTGGGTTGCTGAAACTTTTGCGCATCCTGCACTTTGATCTAAGTCCTGAGCTCACTGCATTTGTGTGCACTTTATTTTTGTGCAAACATCAAGGTTGATTGTGGCTAGACTGCAAGGTAGACATAAACATTGATCTAATCTACTAGATCACACATCTCAGTAAGAGAGGTGTTGATCCCGTAGTGGATTTCGTGGGAAAAACCAAGGATAAGGAACAATTTGACTTGCAAAAGGGAAGTCGTGGTACCGAAATGAGGTACCGACTCATGCAGTATCCCTAACTGCGAAGGCTAAGGATGGAACTATGTATAACTGGTCAAGTTATCTACTGAATTAGTTCTTGGATGATCCTCGCGAGACTCAAGAGAGTGGGAGCCCTTTATACTACAGTTGGTTGCTGGTGCTGATCCCATTTGTGAGATTAAAAGATCCACTATATCAACATAGTGTCCCAGTGCTAATAGGATAATGCAGAGGGACAAGGTTTACGAACATGTGGGAAAAAAAGAGGCCAGAGAGACAATGGATGAATAACGAACAGTTGTATACCTACTATGAGAATTTGTGCGACGTGGTTTAGCACACTCCGCGCATTACAAAGGAGGTAACAACTGTGCATATCCGTAGGCTCATATGCAGAGATGACCTTCACTTTATATACGTTCATCCAAGGGCTGAGAAACAAAACACAGAATCGTTTGAAGGGTTATATAAGCTAGATGCGCAGAAAATTGAGTTGATTATAGAAGACTGGCCGCCGGAATGGAAGGTTGATTCGCCAATAATGATCAATACAACGTAAGAGGAAAGTGAATCTGTAGATCCATAGAATGGAGAAGAAGAAACGACCGATGTGCAAGCTAAAGAAATAGGCTAAGAAGGAGTTCAACAAGACATTGTTCAGGGGCAGTTAGGAGAGAAGAGGAAGGACCCTGACAGCGTAGAGCTGGAAAAAGGGAAAAAGAAGAAGCAAAAGGAAACTAAAACACCACTAGATGCACAGCTACATGCTGACGATTATGAAAGCATCGCAACGCAAGTCCACGAGCACCTAGAAGAAATGCTCTCCCTTAAGGATAGAAAAAGCAATGAACTCCAAGCAAGTTTGTTGCAGAACCTCACAGAGCTGAGAAGCATGGTAGCAAATATAGAGCAAGTTCAGCAGTACTTCATGCGCGAATCTGACTCTAAAGGAAAGTCAAGAGAGTTAAGCCAAGGGAAGAGGAGGACGCCTACCTTGACAATGAGACCTCACTTAGTCAGAATTGAGCCAATCAGTGTTATCGTTTGTAACGTCTGCTCCCATGGACCCAATTCGATGAAGGGAACATGATACTAGGATCTAGGCTTTTACATAAACTCATCCCATTCATACAAATAAAATCAAAAGTGTGCAGATGCAAATTAAGCAAATATGCACAGCAAAATAAAACATCATCCACACACATTTCATACTCATCTAGCATATCGAAATAAACATCAAATTAATCATTGCAGAAGTAAACACACATAGAGAATACTTATCTTCATTGTGCAATTGTCCCAAGCAACTAGCTATGTCACTGCAACGTTCCACCCAACCATAGGCCAGTTGTGTTCATCAATTTCTCAACACAACTGCCACCCCCAATCTGGGCATGATTCTTACAAGGAAAATGGGACATTCAAGCTCATGCACAACCAAATAAATAGATACCCATAACCCACACCCCAACATACTCTTTTCTCACAAAGAAAGCACAATCATTGGGCATGGATGCACATTTTTAACAATGGGATTTACAAACAAGATGGCCATGGGTTTCCCCAAATCGTTTCCAGCCAAAAAAATGGATTGTGGGATGGGGAAAAAAATCACAGGGAGGAAAACAATTTCTCCTACAAAATATCTAGGCATTCAACAGCCAAAACTGTCTCTATGGAACCCACATTCGATTTCCCTCCTTCCCCATAGGTATATAACACAAAAACGCCCTTCTCCCAGTTGCGAATGAAGGAAAACATAGAATTTTGATGGAGAAAAATGCCCAGCCAGCTCGCAACTTGTGAGAGAGCCCAAACTGGTGATGGGTAATGGCTTAGGGATCAACTCATGGCTCTTTTCTTTCCCAAGAAGCCAAACATGATTTTCCATGAAGGGTGGCTTTCCCATACCCGAAATTGGAAAGCCATACCTCTCCATTTCCCAAGGCATTAACTACTTCACCCAACTCCTAGGAGAAATGAATGATTGGGTACACAAGTCAACATGGGTAGTTGAGGGTTTTATGGGTTCTCCCATTGACACTTGGCTTGACTTGATTGGATCAAGGGTTTGAATATTTTCCCTCCCAATTCCTTGTAAAATCATGCCCCCATCTCTTGTTGCATTGCATAGCTAGTTGTGGGTATTTCATTAAAATGCATATTTACATGATGTCTTAATTTCTATTGTGTGTGGCTAGCACAAGAATTATATGCATCGATTTTTTTAATTGTCAATACATAAAACAATAAATCGATGGCGATGCCTTGGCCTTGATCTCCTCACCATGATTCAATAACGATATTTACATCATTTACGATTTTAATGCCATAGGGTCAAAATGGGGACATTACATCTTCCTAAATATGAACTGCCTTAAGGTGCAAAGCGGTTGGCATACCTGGATATTAATTTCGGCATGTTACCCATTGAAGAATTACATAATTTGCATCTGCAGGTTGTGGAATAAATTTGGGATAAAGACATTATTTATCATAACCAATATCTACAGCTAGAGGAAAGCTATAAAGAGCTAAAGGATGAGTCCATGGAGAAAAGAAGAGAGTTAGTTAGAGTTCAAGAGAAGCACCATAGGTTGAAAGCAATGGTTGCAGCAGTCTGTGCGAAGATACTGGAGTGCGAAGAGGAACATGAGGTAGAGGAAACCGTACTTAATATTGGTGCCGCAGTGGAAAATCTTAAGGTAGAGATGATGGATATGGAGATTTCCTATAAAGAGAATATCATTACTCTATCATCTTAATAGCAAACTGGCACTCTGCAGGATGACAAAGAAGCCAGAAGTGAAGAGTTGAAGATGTCAATAGAAAACATCTCCGCAGAAGTGGTGATTTGTCAGGACCTACTTGAAAAAGCCACTAGAGTATGGGATACGCTATAGGAAGCTCTTGAGTTGCAGAAGATAAAGGATAAATTGTAGCAACGACAAGAAGATCCTGATGCCATGAACACATCTATGAAGACTTTTCCACCAAGGCAGAAGATCCAAAAGTTCAAAGAGACAAAGTAAATATAGAAAGACTTTAAAGTATTGAGGGAAAAGGAGGATGATACTTCAGCGAAGTTACAGCCCATGCAGGAAGAAGCACCCGTGTTTTCGGAGGATATTGAAGAGAAGTTACAAGACCTCTACACCACGGAGTATACGGTACAGGAGCATGCTCATGAAGCCATCTCACAGAAGATGTTGGAGACTATTAACGAGTTTGAGTAGGAAATAATGGAACCAATTGCGAGGCTAAGCATAACTCTTCAAGACTTCACTGTGAAGTTGAGTACCCCAGAGGACGCGCAATCGAAGCCTCCTAGAAGAAGTGGATCGGGGACAACCCACGGGTGAGTGTTTGGGGCCTGTTAGGTGAGGCCCATGTTGGCGCAGTTTTGGTGAAGTGAAGTCCAAATTGGCACAGTTTTTGTGAAGCATAGCTTAAGTGCAGTAGTTTTGAGGTAGAAGTACATGTTAGGTGAGGCCTAGTACTGGCCTATTTTGGCTATAAATAACTCCGCGATTCTCGGGAATAGGGTATGGAGCGACGGGAAGATGGTGGATAGGGGCATGCTTCCTTAGTAAAGTAAGAGATACAAATGACAACTAGGGTAGTTGAAGCAGTTAAGGAAGAAGTGACGGCTTGATAGCAATAGGAACAGCGTTGATGAGGTGAAAAGTGAAAAGGATGCACTAGGGTACAGTCAGCCTTGCAAAGTCTGAGAAAGTGGCTGTTAGAAGAGCATCATAGCCAAGGAATCAATGCAAAGGATGGCCAAGGACAAGCGAAGTAGCTGAGAAGTTATGGAAAAGTATGGTTAGTGGGGTAACCACACCGTTTTAGGGGGTTTATGGTATTATGGGGTTTTTGGCCCATAACTATTGTAAAGATGTGACCTTCGGGAACAATCTATAAAAGGGGAAATTTTGTATAGGGAAGGGTTGGATTTTGTGGGACTTTGGGTTGGTTGTTTGGTTTTGCAAGTCCTGTAAGAAATGAGAGAGAGATAAAGAGGCTCTACAACTTTCTACGCAAAGATCCATTATAGAGAAGATTTTGGAGTTGTGTGCATAGACTGGAACTGTTAACCCTTCCCATTAATATAAACAATAGTTCCCGTGGACATAGCTCCCATCCAAAGGGTGAACCACATAAATACTTGTGCTGTGTGATTGCATCTGTGAGATTGCTTCATGTTATGTATGTTCATGCTTTTGTATGTATTTTCACGTGTATGGTTGATGAGAATAATATGTTAAGTGTTGGACACATATTACTGAATATGCAAATAATTTTGAATATTTTTAATGTTAGTTGCATAAGTAACACTAATTCAGCGCATCTTTTAGTGAATGCAACTTCCTAGAAGCGCAGTCCCGAAGTCGAGTTGTTGTAGTCTAGTGTGGGTAGCAATCACTAGTGCGCATTCCCAAAGTGCATTGTGGTATTAGAAGTGGATGCAGAGTTGGTGTGATTTTTCTCAGTGGACCAGTTCCATAATTACGCATCACCAAGTTACAAAAACTGCTTCTGTAGCCACCACATAACTTCGCCTCTGGTAAGCCCTCAGTCTGTTCGTAGGTTGTTGCCGAAAGGGCTGGGAAAAAGGGGGTTTTTGTTGGGTCTCTGAACTACGCAGAACCCGATTCAGTCTAAGAATGAGTAGGAAGGCCAACAAATCTTGTTAATATAAGAGTGGAATTATAATAATAGAATCTAATGTCGATAGCTCACACTATTTGTAACCTTACCAATACAAGACTATGACCAAATTATTTATTCTTTAACCCACATGTTTTTTATATGAAGAGAACATTTTTTAGAGAAAGTGTACAAAGTAATAAATGAAACAAAAACATTTAAATCATTTTAAAGAAATTTGTTATTATTGTTTTACCAAATCTTTTGAATGAACATTAAATTCACACTTAATAAACCTTAAAAAATACATATAATTAAGACATGTCTAACCAAGAATAAATTATGATTAAAAATTAATACAAATTTTACATTATTTTAAATAAAAAAATTAATTTCGTCAAATTAAACTATTAACATAGTAAAATCATACCTTCACCAGGTTAGCCATCTAAATAAATCAAATAAAAAATCAGTTAGTTATCATATAATGACATTAAATAATTACTACAAAAAAATGGCATTAAGTGAACTTCAACTAAATTCAAACATTATATTGTATCTTCAATTTAGATCACTAACACACAATACATTTTATAAATAAACAACATCAACATAACATGAAATGATAAAAATATACATGAACAATATTTGCAACATGATACACATATACATCATCAGAAACTGATAGGAAACAAACATAATATATATGACAAATAATATGAAATTAATATATGACAAATATACATCAATCTGAATACAAATATATAAGTTGGATATCTACAAGTGCTAAATACTTTCTATGAGGTAGTAGGTCCACCAATTGTTAGAGGCATTAATACCTCCTAATCCAACAAATCCAGATGGATTTGTATCTCCGACATGTAAATTTTTTGAAAAAGCAGCTAAACTATATGTCCCCTATGATCTGTATAATCCAAGCCACTCATCATTTCCAAAAGAGAACAGTGTTAAGATGTACTTGGAGCTGGAGTCAGCTCAACTAGGTGAGGATGGGAGGGCGGTGGCTCAACTGGGTGAGGATGAGAGGGTGGTCGAATGACTTGTTGAGGTGAAGAGGGTGGTTGATCGACCTATGGTGGGTTAAATGGGTGAGTAGGAGAGGGTAGTCAGATGATTTGTCGTGGGTGAACTAGGTGACGAGGAGAGGGTGGTCGATTGATCTATGGTGGGCTGATTGGGAGAGTAGGAGAGGGTGGTTAGATGACATATGGTGGAGGAGAGGGTGTTTGGTCATCCCATGGTGTAGGATAGGGTGGTCAATCAACTTGTGGAGAAGGAGGATGAGATGGAGGAGGAGGTGGAGGAGGTTTAAGATTAACATCCTCATTAGATGAATCAAAACTAATGCTCCTTGTTGGATTCCATCTCTCTAGTATCTTAGTCACAATTGTTAGGATATTTAGACACTTAGGAGTTAGTTAAGATCAACTTGTGTAATATATCTGTTAGGGATAGTGTGTTTCTTTAGTATGCATTAGTATGCATTTGTAAATACTTAATCCAACGGTCATGATATGTTCCCGACATAGAGTGATCCGATGACTCAACTTCTCTTAGATCAAACCTAACCTTGATCTGTGGCTTAACACCCGATTGGTCCATGATCTCTATTTAAAGAGCATGGAGGGTCATTATTTAGTTGATCGATTATGAGAAGCTCATTTGTAACTTTCTTTCTTTACATAATAAATTGTCCCATAGAAGCTATTTGGCCGGGGCCGTGGAGTGTTTCCCTCAAGAGGGTTTAAACCACGTCAAAACATCGATGTGTTGATCTGTGATCTATTTGTGTGAAGTGGTTGCTCTTGGTGTTCGGTCCTTTGGTAGTACCCTGTGTACCCGAACATGGTATCAAATCTTTTATGAAGTGTCGCTTCTGGTTATGATCTAGATCTTGAACTACTGTTGCCGAAACTCGAAAGGGTTTCTAGTTATAGTAATTTTGTGCATTTTTGGGCTGTGGGAGGTGTTCCATTGCGTCCGGAGCATCATTTTCATTGGAAAAGAGTTTTCCTTTGATCGAAAACGGTTCCCAGTTGCTCCAGAAATGCGTATTTCATCAGATCTGAAGGTATAATGTTACAGTGACGCATTTTTTAATTTTGTTTCTTTAAATTTTTTTTTTGGGTTCAGATTGTTGCTTTCCTATCTGTGTATGCTCTTTTCTGTGCACCTTGAGCGATCTCGGCAAATCAGAAATAGAAAAGGAAAGGGTTTTTCTCAGCTGCGTATGCTCTTTGCCGTGCACCTTGCGTAATCTCGGCAAATCAGAAACAGAGAGAAAACGTAGACTTTCCGGGCAAGTTAACAAGATCTAACTCCAGAAGTGTGGAAAAGTTTTTTTTTGTTTCGATTTGTGGTGTGTTTTACAGGAAAAAGGGCAAGCACGCAAACCGAGCAAGAAGAGTAAAAAAAAAAAAACCCTTCCTCATTCCCATATTTTACATACCTTTTAATCTAGCTCACTTAGTTTAAAGTGTTCGGGTACACAGGGTACTACCAAAGGACCGAACACCAAGAGCAACCACTTCACACAAACAGATCACAGATCAACACACCGATGTTTTGACGTGGTTTAAACTCTCTTGAGGGAAACACTCCACGGCCCCGGCCAAATAGCTTCTACGGGACAATTTATTATGCAAAGAAAGAAAGTTACAAATGAGCTTCTCATAATCGATCAACTAAACAATGACCCTCCATGCTCTTTAAATAGAGATCATGGACCAATCGGGTGTTAAGCCACGGATCAAGGTTAGGTTTGATCTAAGAGAAGTTGAGCCGTCGGATCACTCTATGTCGGAAACATATCGTGACCATCGGATTAAGTATTTACAAATGCATACTAATGCATACTAAAGAAACACACTATCCCTAACGGATATATTACACAAGTTGATCTTAACTAACTCCTAAGTGTCTAAATATCCTAACATCCCCCCTTAAGAACAACTTGGGATAGGATTGAAGGATTTACAAAAGTGAAACTATTAGGAGAAGGAAGGAGGCATTAGAGCCTATCCCCCCTTAATGACAAGTTCCTGAACTCCTAACATAGATCGAAGTTTAGAAAACTTCGCTTCTCTAAGAGACTTGGTGAAGATGTCTGCAAATTGCTCATCTGTAGGGAAAAAGAGCACTTCAAGAACACGATCATGAACAAGATTTCTGATGAAGTGCATGTGTAGCTCAATGTGTTTGCTGCATTGATGTAGAATTGGATCTTTGGCAAGCTTGATGGCACTTTGATTGTCGCACCAAAGTGGAGTAGGCTGCTGCTACTCGAATCCAAACTCTGAAAGGATTTCTCGAATCCATAAAGCTTCCTGACTGGCATTAACTGCTGCTCGATATTCTGCCTCTGCTGAAGAAAGAGCAAGAGCTTGTTGTTTCTTACAAGCCTAAGTAATAGGTCCAGATCCCAGACTGAAAACATAACCTGCAGTAGACTTTCGATCATCAGGATCGCAGGCCTAATCTGAATCAGTGAAACCAACCAACAAAGGTTTCCCCCCTATACTGTAATGAATCCCAAACTAAACTGTACCTCGAATATATCGAAGTATTCTTTTAGCTGCTTTCCAGTGACTTTCATGAGGTGTCTGCATATAACGGGCAACTTGACCAACGGCAAAGGAAAGGTCAGGACAGGAATGAGTCAAGTATAAAAGACTACCAACAAGCTGACGATACAAGGTGGCATCTACTTCAGGTGAAGTACAAGTGGCAGAAAGTTTGACTCCAGACTGGAAGGGAGAAGGAACTGGTGTACAATCTTCCATGTGAAAGCGACGAAGAAGGTCACAAGCATACTTAGACTGAGAAAGAAAGATTCCTTCTTTGGTTTGTAGAACTTGGAGACCAAGAAAATAATGCAAATGTCCTAAGTCTGACATTTCAAAAGTTTGTTTAAGACTGGATTTCACATGGGTTATAAGCTTAGGGTCACTACCAGTAAGAATAAGGTCATCAACATATAGAACAAGTATGATGAGATGGTTTCCTACTTTCTTGGTATAGACATTGGGGTCAGAATGGCATCTAGAAAAATCAGTGTCAAGGAGAAAGTTATCCATTTTGGCATACCAAGCTCTAGGAGCTTGCTTAAGGCCATATAAGGATTTCTTAAGGTGGCAGACAAGGCTAGATTTATTCTGAACATAGCCAGGAGGTTGTTCCATGTAAATTTTCTCCTGTAAATCACCATGTAAGAAGGCAGACTTGACATCCATTTGATGGACTTCCCAGATGTGTAAGGCTGCAAGGGAAAGAACAAGGCGGATGGAGTTCATTTTGGCAACGGGAGCAAAGGTTTCATTGTAGTCAATCCCTTCAACTTGGGAAAAACCTTTGGCAACTAACCTTGCCTTAAGTCTTTCAACACTTCCATCTGATGCATACTTAGTTCTGTAGACCCATTTACATCTGACAAGTTTTCTTCCTTTTGGAAGAGGTACAAGATCCCAAGTATCGTTCGCCATTAAGGAACGATATTCTTCATCCATGGCTGCATCCCAATCTGGATTCCCTGAAGCTTTTGCAAAATTTTCTGGATCATGATTCTTGGAAACTTGAGCCAAAAGAGAAGAGGCTCGCTGAAACTGAGAACGTGTTCGACGTTGATCTCTAGGATCACCGGCAAGATCACCAACTGCTTCACATGTTGAATGGACCCATCGAGGAAGCACTTGTGCTGGTGCAACTAGAGGAACATGAGCAGGCGGAGGTGGATTTTCATCCTCACTGTCATCATCAGAAACTGGAGTTGGAAACCTGTCAAGGAAGTTGGAAGAAGAAGAAGAAGGCACAAACGCCAAATCAGGCTCGCAGGACAAAGATGGCACACTCGCCGAGTTAGGCTCGCAGGCCAAGATATTTTCATCAAATTTAACATCTCTTCTAATGATTATAGCATGAGAATGTGGTTGAAGAAGTCTATAACCTTTTACATCTTCAGAATATCCAACAAATATGCACTTTTCACTTTTAGGCTGCAATACTTTCCGTTTTTCATCCGGAATGTGAGCCCATGCTTCACTACCAAACACACGAAAGTGACTTACATCAGGTTTAATTTTACTCCATGATTCTTCTAGTGTTATACCTTGTAATGCTTTTGTGGGGGTGCGATTAACTATGTAATTTGCATAATTTATGGCTTCAGCCCAAAATTGAAGACTTAGTCCCTTAGATTGGATCATAAAATTAGCCATTTCTTTTAAAGTGCGGTTCTTCCACTCAGCTACACCATTTTGTTGTGGTGTATATGGAACAGTGTGCTGTTGTTGGATGCCTTGTTCAGTGCAGAAAGTAGTGAACTGTTTGTTAACATATTCTCCTCCATTGTCAGATCTTAACTTAATAATTTGATGATCAGATTGTTTTTCAACAAGGGCCTTGTAGGCCAAGAACATGTTAAATACTTCCCTCTTAAGTTTTAGGAAATAAACCCAAGTGCGTCTAGTGTAATCATCAATGAAAGTTAAAAAATACTTGAAAGCAGAAAAGGAAGCAGATGGAAGAGGACCACACAAGTCACTATGCACAAGCTCCAAGGGAACCGAGGCGTGCCAAGAGGCACGTTTGTCAAAACTGTCCCGATGATGTTTTCTGAGTACACAACCGGAACAAACACCATCTCTGCAAAATACCATTGGAAGACCTGTCACTATATTTTCTTTACATAGTTGTTGCAATGAGCGATAATTTAAGTGACCAAATCGCTCATGCCAAAGTTTGCTCAAGTTATCACTATGAGCAACAAAAACTGAAGGGAAAGGTGATGACCCAAAGTTGTTAAACTTGTACAACCTGGTAATATCATCAACAATTCTGGTAGCTAGGACCTGTTAAGGATCTTTAAAATCCTTGATTACAACTTGGTGAGGTGTAAAGGTCACATTTTTACCTTCACCAAAATGAGTGATCTGATAGACTGATAACAAATTGCAGGAAATTCTTGGAACACATAGTACATCACTAAAATGACCATTATCTACTGGAACTGTTTCAGCTCCTACAACACTTAGAGATCTATCATCACCAACAAATATTTGTTTGGTGTTACATTCATGCATAGTAGAAAAGATGGCTTGATCCTTAGCCATGTGATAAGATGCTCCAGAATCAATGAGCCATTCATTTGAAGTAGTAGAAGAAGATGCATTATAAGAATAACCAGAAGCACAAAGTGCATGTCCATGAGAGGAAGATTCTGAAGACGAATCTAGGCTGATGTGGTGCTTCTTCATTGCTGCTTCCAAGGCTGCCATCTTCTTGAAACACTTAGATTCATCATGATTATCTTTCCCGCAATAGTTGCAATGACGCTCAGTCTTCTTGCCTTTTGGCTTGGATCCTTTGTTATTTTTTAAAGAAGGAGCTGACTGAGAGGGTTTGGGACTCTTGTTTGACTTATTATTGCAAAAAAAATGTTTCTTGGGAGGCTTGGACTTTTCTTTCTGTTGGGACAATAAGGCTTTCCCAGATGTATCTGCATTGTTGATTATTCCAAGATGAATGAGTTTATCTTGTTCTCTAATCAGGGAATCACAAAAGGATTCAAGACTAGGCTCTTGATAGCTAGCTGCATTCAATGATGTTTTCATGGAGTAAAATGTAGATACAAAAACAGCATATGCAGGTCCAAGTTTGGAAAGAATATCATAAATGCACTATTTTTCTTCCCTCTCAATCTTACATTCTGCACATAAGAGTTTAAGAGTTTTGTACTTAGATAAATAATCTTGAATGCATGAAAAGTGACTTGGATTTAAAGAAATCAACTCATTTTCGAGTTGATGACCTCGAATTTCAATGTGTTTACCAAACACAGTTTTCAACTTGTCCCAAGCAGCATTAGGTTCATCAATTCCAGATATGTGGAATCGCAAATCAGTAGAGATTGACATCCCAATCAATCCACGAGCTTCATCACATCTATTTGCCTATTTTATTTTCTTATCATCATCAGTGGGTTCTTTTTCTTTCCCTGTTGTAATTCTGAAAAGTCCCCTACTTCGTAGAACATCCTCCATACGAGATTTTCATGAGAAATAGTTGGAACTATTAAGTAGAATATCACAAGGGACAGCCATATTTGTAAATTAATAGCTATAAAAGCAGAAACCAATAGTCTGGATGTGAAGAGATCGAAAAAATAGGCGGTTTAAAAAAAAACGGCACTGAAAACAGACTCTGTATGATGAAGTTATGCTTGAACAAAGAAACTATTGAAGATGTCCCCAATAGTGACGTGGCAGCTAGAGAATGTCCAGCTAAAAAAAGAACCCTCCTCTTCCCAAGATAAACCTTTTGACAATCACTTTATAAGAAAGTTGCTTTAAGTGAACCACTTTTGTAAAATAAGTGATTTCACTTTTACAATGATATTACTTTTAAATAGTGCAACAATAAATAAAAAACTTAAGTGACTCACTTGTATTTTTATTTTTTATTATTTAAGTGAGATGCACTTTTACAATAAAGTAACTTGAAAATAGAAATTGCATGCACTTTTCTTTTAAAAGTAACTTCCTAAGACTTGAACTCAAGACCTATTAAGGAATAAAACAACTTTGAACCAAGTGAGCTAGATTAAAAGGTATGTAAAATATTGGAATGAGGAAGGGGTTTTTTTTTATTATTATTATTATTTTTTTACTCTTCTTGCTCGGTTTGTGTGCTTGCCCTTTTTCCTGCAAAACAAACTACAAATCGAAACAAAAAAAAATTTCTACACTTGTGGAGTTAGATCTTGTTAGCTTGCCCAGAAAGCCTACATTTTCTCTCTGTTTCTGATTTACCGAGATCGCGCAAAGTGCATGGCAAAGAGCATACGCAGCCGAGAAAAACCCTTTCCCTTTCTGTTTCTGATTTGCCGAGATCGCTCAAGGTGCACGGCAAAGAAAATACGCAAATGGGAAAGCAACAATCCAAACAAAAAAAAATCTAACAGGAAAAAAAAAAAAAAAAAAAAAAAAAAAAAAAAAAAAAAAAAAAAAAAAAAAAAAAAAAAAAAAAAAAAAAAAAGAAAGATGAAATATGAGATTTTTCTTTTCAAAATACGAAATAAAAAAAATGCGTCACTGTAACATTATACCTTCAGATCTGATGAAATACACGTTTCTGGAGCAACTGAGAACCGTTTTTTATCAAACGAAAACTATTTCCCAATGGAAACGACGCTTGGGACACAATGGAACAGCTCCCATAGCCCAAAAATGCATAGAAATACCAGAACTAGAAACCCTTTCGAGTTTCGGCAACAGCAGTTCAAGATCTAGATCATAACCGGAAGCGGCGCTTCATAAAAGCTCTGATACCATGTTCGGGTACACAGGGTACTACCAAAGGACCAAACACCAAGAGAAACCACTTCACACAAACAGATCACAGATCAACACACTGATGTTTTGACGTGGTTTAAACCCTCTTGAGGGAAACACTCCACGGCCCCGGTCAAATAGCTTCTATAGGACAATTTATTATGCAAAGAAAAAAAGTTACAAATAAGCTTCTCATAATCGATCAACTAAACAATGACCCTCCATGCTCTTTAAATAGAGATCATGGACCAATCGGGTGTTAAGCCATGGATCAAGGTTAGGTTTGATCTAAGAGAAGTTGAGCCGTCGGATCACTCTATGTCAGAAACATATTGTGACCATCGGATTAAGTATTTACAAATGCATACTAAAGAAACACACTATCCCTAACGGATATATTACACAAGTTGATCTTAACTAACTCCTAAGTGTCTAAATATCCTAACACAAAGTTGCTTTATTCTTTAATAGGTCTTGAGTTCAAGTCTTAGGAAGTTACTTTTAAAAGAAAAAGTGCATGCAATTTCTATTTTCAAGTCATTTTATTGTAAAAGTGCATCTCACTTAAATAATAAAAAATAAAAATACAAGTGAGTTACTTAAGTTTCTTTATTGTTGCACTATTTAAAAGTAATATCATTGTAAAAGTGAAATCACTTATTTTACAAAAGTGGTTCACTTAAAGCAACTTTCTTGTAAAGTGTTTGTCAAAAGGTTCATCTTGGGAAGAGGGGGGTTCTTTTTTTTTGCTAGACATTCTCTAGCTGCCACGTCACTATTGGGGACATCTTCAACAGTTTCTTTGTTCAAGCATAACTTCATCATACAGAGTCAGTTTTCAGTGTCGTTTTTTTTTTTAAACTGCCTATTTTTTCGAGCTCTTCACATCCAGACTATTGGTTTCTACTTTTACAGCCATTTATTTATAAATATGGCCGCCCCTTGTGATATTCTACTTAACAGTTCCAACTATTTCTCATGGAAATCTCGCATGGAGGATGTTCTACGAAGTAGGGGACTTTACATAATTATCTCGAGGAAAGAAATAGAACTCACTGATGATGATAATAAAATAAAATGGGCAAATAGATGTGATGAAGCTCGTGGATTGATTGAGATGTCAATCTCTACTGATTTGCGATTCCACATATCTGGAATTGATGAACCTAATGCTGCTTGGGACAAGTTGGAATCTGTGTTTGGTAAACACAATGAAATTCGAGGTCACCAACTCGAAAATGAGTTGATTTCTTTAAATTCAAGTGACGTTTCATGCATTCAAGATTATTTATCTAAGTACAAAACTCTTACACTCTTATGTGCAGAATGTAAGATTGAGAGGAAAGACAAACAATGCATTTATCATATTCTTTCCAAACTTGGACTTGCATATTCTATTTTTGTATCTACATTTTACTTCATGAAAGCATCCTTGAATGCAGCTAGCTATCAAGAGCCTAGTCTTGAATCCTTTTGTGATTCCTTGATTAGAGAACAAGATAAACTCATTCATCTTGGAATAATCAGCAATGCAGATACATCTGGGAAAGCCTTATTGTCCCAACAGAAAGAAAAGTCCAAGCCTCCCAAGAAACAAAATTTTTGCAATAATAAGTCAAACAACGGTCCCAAACCCTCTCAATCAACTCCTTCTTTAAAAAATGACAAAGGATCCAAGCCAAAAGGCAAGAAGACTGAGCGTCATTGCAACTATTTCGGGAGAGATAATCATGATGAATCTAAGTGTTTCAAGAAGATGGTAGCCTTGGAAGCAGCAATGAAGAAGCACCACATCAACCTAGATTCGTCTTCAGAATCTGCCTCTCATGGACATGCACTTTGTGCTTCTGGTTCTTCTTATAATGCATCTTCTTCTTCTACTTAAAATGAATGGCTCATTGATTCTGGAGCATCTTATCATATGGCTAAGGATCAAGCCATCTTTTCTACTATGCATGAATGTAACACCGAACAAGTATTTGTTGGTGATGATAGATCTCTAAGTGTTGTAGGAGCTAGAACAGTTCCAGTAGATAATGGTCATTTTAGTGATGTACTATGTGTTCCAAGAATTTCCCGCAATTTGTTATCAGTTTATCAAATCACTCATTCTGGTGAAGGTAAAACTGTGACCTTTACACCTCACCAAGTTGTAATCAAGGATTTTAAAGATCCTCAACAGGTCCTAGCTACTGAAATTGTTGATAATATTACCAGGTTGTACAAGTTTAACAACTTTGGGTCATCACCTTTCACTTCAATTTTTGTTGCTCATAGTGATAACTTGAGCAAACTTTGGCATGAGCGATTTGGTTACTTAAATTATCGGTCATTGCAACAACTATGTAAAGAAAATATGGTGATAGGTCTTTTGATGGTATCTTGTAGGGATGGTGTTTGCTCCGGTTGTGTACTCGAAAAACATCATCGGGACAGTTTTGACAAACGTGCCTCTTAGCATGCCTCGGTTCCCTTGGATCTTGTGCATAGTGACTTGTGTGGTCCTCTTCTATCTGCTTCCTTTTCTGGTTTCAAATATTTCTTAACTTTCATTGATGATTACACTAGACGCACTTGGGTTTATTTCCTAAAACTTAATAGCGAAGTATTTAACATGTTCTTGGCCTACAAGGCCCTTGTGGAAAAACAATCTGGTCATCAAATTATTAAGTTAAGATCTGACAATGGAGGAGAATATGTTAACAATAAGTTCACTACTTTCTGCACTGAACAAGGCATCCAACAACAACACACTGTTCCATATACACCACAACAAAATGGTGTAGCTGAGCGGAAGAACCGCACTTTAAAAGAAATGGCTAATTGTATGATCCAATCTAAGGGACTAAGTCTTCAATTTTGGGTTGAAGCCATTAATTGTGCAAATCACATAGTTAATCGCAACCCCCACTAAAGAATTACAAGGTATAACATAGGAAGAAGCATGGAGTAAAACTAAACCTGATGTAAGTCACTTCCGTGTGTTTGGTAGAGAAGCATGGGCTCGCATTCTAGATGAAAAACGGAAAGCATTGCAGCCTAAAAGTGAAAAGTGCATATTTGTTGGATATTCTGAAGATGTAAAAGGTTATAGACTTGTTCAACCACATTCTCATGATATAATCATTAGAAGAGATGTTAAATTTGATGAAAATCTCTTGGCCTGTGAGCCTAACTTGGTGATTATGCCATCTTTGGCCCGCGATCCTGATTCGGCATTTGTGCCTTCTTCTTCTTCTTCCAACTTCCTTGACAGGTTTCCAACTCCAGTTTCTGATGATGACAGTGAGGATGAAAATCCACCTCCACCTGCTCATGTTCCTCTAGTTGCACCAGCACAAGTGCTTCCTTGATGGGCCCGTTCAACATGTGAAGCAACTGGTGATCTTGCCGGTGATCCTAGAGATCAACGTCGAACACGTTCTCAGTTTCAGCAAGCCTCTTCTCTTTTGGCTCAAGTTTTCGAGATTCATGATCCAAAAACTTTTGCAGAAGCTTCAGGGAATCCAAATTGAGATGCAGCCATGGATGAAGAATATCATTCCTTAATGGCGAACGATACTTGGGATCTTGTACCTCTTCCAAAAGGAAGAAAACTTGTTAGATGTAAATGGGTCTACATAACTAAGTATGCATCAGATGGAAGTGTTGAAAGACTTAAGGCAAGGTTAGTTGCCAAAGGTTTTTCCCAAGTTGAAGGGATTGACTACAATGAAATTTACAGAAGCGAAGTTTTCTAAACTTTGATCTATGTTAGGAGTTCAGGAACTTGTCATTAAGTGGGGATAGGCTCTAATGCCTCCTTCCTTCTCCTAATAGTATCACTTTTGTAAATCCTTCAATCCTATCCCAAGTTGTTCTTAAGGGGGGATGTTAGGATATTTAGACACTTAGGAGTTAGTTAAGATCAACTTGTGTAATATATCCATTAGGGATAGTGTGTTTCTTTAGTATGCATTAGTAAACACTTAATCCGACAGTCATGATATGTTCCCGACATAGAATGATCTGATGGCTCAACTTCTCTTAGATCAAACCTAACCTTGATTCGTGGCTTAACACCCGATTGGTCCATGATCTCTATTTAAAGAGCATGGAGGGTCATTGCTTAGTTGATCGATTATGAGAAGCTCATTTGTAACTTTCTTTCTTTGCATAATAAATTGTCCCGTAGAAGCTATTTGGCTGGGGCCATGGAGTGTTTCCCTCAAGAGGGTTTAAACCATGTCAAAACATCGGTGTGTTGATCTGTGATCTATTTGTGTGAAGTGGTTGCTCTTGGTGTTCGGTCATTTGGTAGTACCCTGTGTGCCACCACTATATGACACATCATTTATCCTATATAACATGGGAGGATCCTCCAAATATAAGTAATATTCAGGTCTCTAATTATCTTTCTAGCCCAATGAAGGTGCATTTCCTATTGAGACAACAACATAGACAACCAATCTGCCATCTCCTAGAAGAATCTAACATTGGGCCTTCATTGCAGGCTGGGTATTTGTAAATATAGAAGCTTTTCTGCCTCTTCCTATTTCATGTGCTCATTCAGTTGGGGAGGCACATCCCCAGCATAGTTGTCTATATCTTCAAAATTGTAGAGGACAATAATTATACAATTTAATTTAATTATATTACAATAGTACATATGCATTAAAGTAGACAATAAAATGTTACTAGATTAATCAAAACATAAATCTAATAATACCTTTATCATTTGGTGGCTCATCCATGGTAAATATGATGTTTTAACATCCTTTCCAATCCATCCCTGGAAATTATTACAACACCATATATAGGGTGTTATCATCCTCATTGGGAAGTAAATCAAGTATCTTATTAGTGATCCTATGAAGGAAATTTTATTGGCCCCTCTTGGGAAACATTTCCCCCCACATGGGCATATGCATCTCAATCATTATCCTGGGATGTTGGCTTTGGAATGAGGTTTAAGTCACTGAAAACCTATAAAAAATAGTGAAAACAACACTGAATAAAACTGGAATATTTTCCTTCCATAAAACATAGCACAACAACAATCTAGAGAAAAACAAAAATGCCACAAAAAAGTGGAATACTACCCAATGCATCTAGGTCTCTACACTAAATAATGAACATAATATAATAATGGGAAACTAATGCATTTCCCATCAGTCATGACATGGACCATTGCTGGGACCTAAAGAGAGAGACACCTATCCTCCTATGCACAAAAAGAAGATATCTAGAGATGTTTAATGACTATTTGGAAGTCACCAGGGGTAGTGGCATCCTTAGTAACATATATTAGTAAATATGTCATCTAAATGTATACTACAACTCGTTGTGGGACATTAGTAAATGGGTAAAATCCTCCCCTCTCCTAGATAATCCTTTGATGAAGTATATGTCCTCCTTTATGGGTTGGAGCAACATAATAGGACCCACCCTAAAATTTTGTTTTCATTTATCCCAATGACGGATAAACTACATCAACAGTTGATGTAGCCTCCTCATAATACTTTTAGAGGAAAATATGGTTTAAGATTTGTTTGGTATTTTGGTTAATAGGTCGAGGGATTAAATCCCTCTCTCTCTCTCTGATCTCCCACATGTGTACAACATTATATTGGTCCTATCATTGTTATCATTCTTGTTGATTCTCTTGTTGCTCTTGTATTTTATTAAACACATACAAATTTCATTAGAAACATATAGATATAGAGATATATACATAAATAAAACATAAATTTATTTACTAAAGTACAATTACATTTATCAAAAGAAGGAAAAAAATATTTTGTCAAATATTTTTTTAAAGGTTATCCGTGTGCCCATAAAAATGTCATGTATCATCGTTGGTGCTTATTGTATATATTAGCATTGCATGCAGTGCTATAAAACCAAACATGAACCAATCTAAATGCTTGACAATATTTAAAGTGCACTACTTAAATAACAACATTTTTTAAAATATAGAACTTTTGGTCCTACAAAACAAAAGATGAAACGAAAATGGTGTGAGAATATTTAAATTGTGTCGTTTAAATAAATTTTGTTTTTTAAATATAGAACCTTTGATGATAGAAACAAAACACACATTGTTTTTGGTGCATTTCAATATTTCAAGCACGTCGTTTAAATAAAAAACATTTTTTTCAAATATAGAGCATTTAGTGCTTTGTATATTAGTATGCAGCGGCGAGTCCGTATATAAACTGAGCATCGATCAAAAACAAATTATTCATATGTTTGACTCTGCCTATCATGAGGATGCACCGTAGATGGTGCGTCAATATCATATTAGCATCTTTGCATCAATGTATACAGTTAGAACTGGTATGTTGTAAATGATATTATATAGTTTGGGTGTTAGAATTTATTTATGTGTTTCCAATATAATTTCATGATGCACATTAAGAAGATTAACCCATCACTAATGGTGCATCTGAATTTTTAAATAACACCATATATGTGTTAATTTTTTTTATTGAAATTATAGTTTGTGTGTGGGTTCACAAACTATGAATGGTGTGTCATGTTTATGGTAAATCATTGATAATGGTGTTTGCAATTACTTAGATCACACCATGAATTTTTAAAAACTATTCATTGTAAAGTTTAGCAGTGTGCTATATTTAATTAGCACACATCACCAAATGATGTGTATGAGTTATGACAATGAAACTCCCACGTCTTAATATTTGGTTGATCTTTGATCTTTAATTCTTTTAGATGTCAAAAATTGAAACAATGAGACAATTCAATCACATGAAATTCATACAACCATAACAGAAGATATACCTTGGGGAAAATCCTCAAAACAATGAGAAAAAAAAACCCAGCAACTCTTCTCAATATAATATAATGGATAGCACACAATGTCTTTCTTTTGCAACATATCAGAGTGATTTCAGAAGATAAGAGATGACCAAAAAATCTTGGTGAAGATACAGAATCAATATAGAAGAGAGATCAATCGGATGTGTTTTCCAATGTGCCCAACACATCAATTTATAGAAAAAATCACCACCACGCAAGGAATAGTGAATCAATGCATGGAGGATAAGCCTCCCATGAAAACCATAATGAGTTATCTTCTTGGATAGTTGCAGTGCACTTCTAGTTTATTCAATCATGCACCAACAATGCACCAACAATGCACCATGCCTTTCTTCATTAACTTGAATCATGCTTAACTGAATTTGGAGTGAACTCACCTCATAATTGATGTAGGAGCACTTAGTTAACAAGATAACATAAGTGTCATCATGCAATAGGAGCAAATTTACTGTTGTAACTTAAGTTTCATCTTTTAACTTTTAGTTTAACTAAAGTGTCGTCATGCAAAACACTTTAGTTAACTAATTCCTTTTTAACACTTTAGATAACTTTTCTTAATTGAAAATCATGTTGATTGATTTTACTGAAGTGATCACTATGTTATCCTTTAGTTAACTGATTGCATATATTTAATTGTTGCTTTAACTAAAGCATTGATTGATGCATACATTGTTACTTGATTGAAGCTTTATAACTAGAGCTTTAACAATTCAATTTCTCTTTAATTAGTTGAAGCGTTTGCATGGGAAATTTTGAATTCTCTTGATCTCTATGATTTACCTTTATTTCTTTATATTTTATTGCATGGTCAATATGTGCTAACTTTAATTATCTATCACATTACATTATATCCTGTTATATTATTCCAGACCAAATGATCATATGCTAAAGTAATTCACTTTAGAGATGATCAATCTTTGAAGGAGAATTAATAGAAACTAGTGATCATGGTTAATAATACATCACACAACATTAATTTCTTTTAACAAGTAAATAATGACCTTTATACGGAAGTTCCACCTCTATATGGGAGGTCCATCCCATGATTACCTTTATATGGAAGGTTCACATGAGAATCATGACTTGACACACAAGTATGGAGACTTGTCCAACAAGACTTTAAAACATAATTACTTTGATCAACTACCCCTATAATGGAGGAATAACCTTTACACGGAAGGAAATCAAAGTGTTCACCTCTATACGGGAGGATCAATCTTGGTTACACAATATTGGTTTGGAGAATGTATCCTAATGATGTACATTTAACACTCCCTCTCAGTGAGGGAGGCATTCTATGCCATACCAAACTTGTCTCTGAGGTACCTAAACTTTTTCATTGATAGAGGCTTTGTGAACACATCTGCAATCTACTCATCAGTAGCATTGTACTGAAGTTTCACTGTACCTTTTTATACCATGTCTCAAATGAAGTGATACTTCATTTCAATGTGATTCGAGTTGTCATGAAACACTAGGTTTTCAAAAATCTTGATGCAAATCTGATTGTCACACTTAATAACTGTAGGATCACGATTTTCACTGAAAAACCCTCCAAGTAGATTTCTAAGCCACAACGCTTCTCGGCAGGAAACACTAGCAGCTATGTATTCGGCTTCCATCGTGTTTTGGGATATGGAGCCCTACTTCCTACTGGACCAAGATATCATAGTTGATCCTAGGCTATAATAGCAGCCAGATGTACTATTACAATCCACAATGCTTCCTCCCCAATCTAAATTTGTATAACCAAGTAACATGAATCCTCCATTGGATACATATCCGAGTCCATATGAAATTGTACCTCGAAGGTATCTAAGCACATGCTTAGCATTTATCCAATATCTGTGTCTTGGATCAAACATAAATTGACTCAGAATTCTTATAGCATAACATACATCAGGCCTCAAATGTATCAGGTACATTAGAGAGCCTATAAGATGTCTATACAATGTGGGATCTATTGGATTTGATCCAGATCCTAACTCATGAAGTTTCCTCAAATTTGAAACCATCGGTGTAGTCATATATTTTCAACCTATCATGCAAAACCTATGCAATATATCCATAGTGTACTTCCCTTGAGATAGAAAAATTTGATCTTTTCTTTTCCAAATCTCAAGGCCAAGAAAGTAGTGCATCATACTTAAGTTTTTCATCTTGAAACCGAAGATGAGCTCCCTCTTGCACCAAGCAATTAGATGTTCCTCTCCAATGAGAAACAAATAATCAACATACATAACCAATATCAATAGTTGGTTCTTCACTAATTTGAATTACAAATTTGGATCAGCTTCACTCTTACAAAAACCCATTTTTTGAAGGTAGCTATCAATTCTAGAGTGCCAGGCCTTGGGGGCTCTCTTAAGCCCATATAGAGCTTTATTTAACTTGTAAACATGTGATACCTTCCCATGCACCACAAATCCTTTAGGATACTAAATATAAACCTATTCCTCAACCTCACCATTGAGGAAGGCTATATTCACATCCATCTGCTGAAGTTTCCATCCTAGAACGAATGCAAGTGCAATAATTGCTCGCATTGTTGTGTACCTTGCCACAAGGGAAAATGTCTCTTCATAATCAATGCCTTATTTCTGAGAGAAACCTATGGCAATGAATATCGCTTTATACTTCTCAATGCTACCATCAACAGCTTGCTTTATCTTATAAATCCATCTGGAAGTCACAATGGACTTCCCATCAGGTTTGGGAACAACCTCCCAAACATCATTCTTAATTATAGAGTTGTACTCTTCTATCATTGCACCTTTCTAAACTTGCTACTTTGTAGCTTCTTCATATGAGGATGGTTCTAAATCACTGATGTGACTCATCAGTGCAACATACCTTGAATATCTGTTAGGTTTCTTGCACTCTCTAGATGATCCTATTGGTGCTCCATGTTTCTTTACACATTGTAAGATATCTCGGCACCAAGAAAATCTTATTTTAGCAGGAGGTTCATCAGGTGACCTCTCAATCAGTTCTACTAATTCTTAAAGAAGCAGTGAATCCAAGGCATATTCTGGTTTCTCCCTCTCAAACACTGAAGGGGGGAATCATACTTGGGATCCTCCATATCTGAATCACATTGAATCTCTTTCAATCTTTTGAAAGAATATTCCTCATGGAAGGTAACATCTCAATTGAATTCAATGTGTCTCTCACCAGGTACATAGATTCGGTATGCTCGGGATGACTCGCTATAACCCACAAAGGTTCCTTTCTTTCTAGAAGGCTCCATCTTTGTTCTCTTTTCTTTCGGTACATGAATGCATACTATGCTCCCGAATATCCTCAAGTGTGAGATTCCTAGATTCTCACCAATAAACATTCTTATGGTGTCTTCTCATCTAGAATGGCATGTGGATTATATTATGGACGTACACAATTGTACTGGTGGCTTCTTCCCATAATGAGGTAGAAATATCTTAATCATGCATCATTTATTTTGCAGCCTCACATATGGTTATTCTTCCTTTTAGGAACCCCATTTTGTTGAGGGTTGTATGGTACTGTTAACTGTCTACATATTCTTGCATCACTACATAGCTCATTAAATGCATGTGAATCAAATTCACCTCCATTATTAGACCTTAATGCACAAATGTGATTTTCTTTCTAATTTTCAACTAGGGATTTAAATTCTTTAAATTTTCTAAGAGTTTCACTCTTAGCCTTCATGAAATAAATCTATGAATTCCTAGAAAAATCATATATGAATAGTACATAATATAAGAATCCACTCAAGGAGGGGGATGACATGGGACCACATACATCATAATGTATTAAATATAAAATACCTTTAGATCTAGTAGTACTGTTGGAAAAACAATTCTTAACATTATTCCCAAGTGCACAACCTCGACATACACTATCATGCTCAAAATCAATTATGAGCATACATTTTACCATCTTTTGAATTCTCGGTATCACTTTGTATTGTAGTTGTCCAATGCTTCGGTGCCATAGCTCGCATGGAATTATAGTGTGGTGAATCATACCTTAAATATACTTCCTAGGTACCTTGGAGAGTCCTCCCTCTCAAACTCCAATAACAACAACAGATTCTAGGCTTTTGTTTTTTGGCCATAAACGTGCTTTGTTATCCATGAAGATAACTCGAAAGCATTTTTCTTCAACAACCAGAATTGAAAGGAGGTTATTCTTCAATCCTGTAATATATAGAATGTACTCCACACGTAAAATATCATCATCGCTCAAATTGAATTAGGTGGATCCAAATCCTTGGGTCGTATATGTTGAGTTGTCCCCCAACTCTACCATGCATGTGGATTTTTTCTCCTTTAGGTTAGTTATGGCACTCTTGTAACCAATAATATGTTTGGATGCGCCAATGTCAATCAACCATGTGTCTTCACTTGTGATGACAGATCCTGAAAGGGATGAGAAAAGGTAATACTCCATTCTTGTATCCTTTTCTTCGGATTCATTCTTTTGAGTGGTTTCATATTCTATGGCAGTAGAAGCATGAAACTTTCCTTTCCTCTTTGCTTCGCACTCTCTTGAGAAATGGCATTTCTTGTTGCAATTGTATCATCTAGATTTTGACTTGTCAAAGCCTTCGTTGAACTCCTTCTTCTTTGGATGAAAGAACTTATTTTGGAAGAAGGGTTTCTTTCCTTTCTTCATTCTTGTTGTGAGGGAAATATTTTCTTATTTAGTGCAGATATATTTTCTCTAGATTCTCCCTTCCTCTTGGATATAGCCATGCCACAATATTTTGAACCCAGGTTTCACTTCTCAGCCATTCATAGCAGCCAACACTGTCTCCCATGAAGATGGGAGACCATCAACGGTGGTTTGGATGAGATCATATTCATCCACTACAAATCCAATGTTAACAAGATTATCTCTTACGTGGGAGATCTTAGTGAAGAAGGAGGCCACTGTCTTGTCCTTCTCCATATTGAGGTTTCGTAACTTTTTATTCAATACCCTCTTTTGAGTTGGGCATTTATTCTCATATATATTATTCAATGTATCATAACATTATTTTGCAGTCTTCAATGGTGCGATCATGGGAATCAAGTTATCTTTTACTGAATCATAGATGATCTATTTGGCCTTAGCTTGATTATTCTTGAATTTGATACACCTTGAATTAGTTGTAGGCTTCTCCAGCACAGTGGATACGTAGCTATCCATGTCATGTTCCTCTAGGATGTTGAGAATATTGGCCTTCCAATTGTTGAAGTTTGAGGTGCCCTCAAGATGGTCTTCCAGTCATACAGATATTCATGCCATAGTCTTCAAATCTTGTGCTCAACTTCTAAAGATCGACATAGGATCTAGATGGAATGCAAAAATGAGCTCCTTCACTCCCTAATATCTAATACCATGTTAATATTTGGTTGAGCTTTGATCTTTAATTCTTTTAGATTCTAAAACTTGAAACAATGAGACAATTCAATCATATGTGTTTTCCAACATGCCCAGCACATCAATATATAGCGAAAATCATTTCCATCCAAGGAATAACGGATCAATGCATGAAGGACAAGCCTCCCATGCAAACCATAGAAAGTTATCTTCTTATATAGTTGTAGTGCACTTCTAGTTTCTTCAATCATGCACCAACAATGCGCCATGTCTTTCTTCCTTAGCTTGAAAACATGCTTAAGTGAATTCGGATTGAACTCACCTCATAACTAATGTAGGGCCACTTAGTTAAAAATATGACATAAGTGCCATCATGCAATAGGAGCAAATTTAATATTGTAACTTAAGTGTCATGTTTTAACTTTTAGTTTAACTAAAGTGTCATCATGCAAAACATTTTAGTTAACTAATTCCTTTTTAACACTTTAGTTAAATTTTCTTAACCGAAAATCATGTTGATTGATTTTACTGAAGTGATCACTAAGTTATCCTTTAGTTAATTGATTGTATGTATTTAACTAATGCTTTAACTAAAGCATTAATTGAGGCATACATTGTTACTTGACTGAAGCTTTATATCTGAAGCTTTATAACTGAATATTTAACAATTCAATTTCTCTTTAATTAGATGAAGTTTCTTCATGGGAAAATTAGAATACTCTTGATCTCTATGCTTTAACTTTATTTTTTTATCTTTTACTGCATGGTCAATATGTGCTAACTTTAATTATTTATCACATTACATTATACTAAGAAGAATTATCAGATGTTGTGATCATCTTATATTATTCTGAACCAAATGATCATATGCTAAAGTAATTCAATTTAGAAGTGATCAATCTCTAAAGAAGACTTAATAGAAACTGGTGATCATGGTTAATAATACATCACACAACATTAAATTATTTTATCAAGTAAAGCATGACCTTTATACGGAATGTCCACCTCTATATGGGAGGTCCATCCCATGGATACCTTTACATGGAAGGTTCACATTAGAATCATGACATGACACGTGATTCTGCAGCCATTTCCAAAAAGACTTTACAACATCATTACTTTGATCAATTACCTCTATACAGGAGGAATAACCTTTACAAGGAAGGAAATCAAAGCGTTCATGTCTATATGGGAGGATCAATCTTGGTTGCACAAGATTGGTTTGGAGAATGTCTCCTAATGTTGTACATTTAACACCACGGTGCATCAATTTTTTGATAAGGGTTCCCATTTTAGATGCGCTTTATGTTTAAACACAATGCATGGATGTATTGATTCTGGTGTAAGCTAAACAGAAGATGCACACCACACAACTTTAATTTTTTTTTTAAAGAACAATTTTAAGAAATTTTCAATTTTTAATCTACTAGAAAATTAAATGATGAGATAATAAACAAAATACTCTGACACTTTCTTTCTTAGGAGGCATGGTTTCCATGTAAGGAAGAGACCAAATTTTCCAACCTCGTGGAATATTTCAAAATCGAATGACCAATAAAATCACAAGAGAAATTCAATAAGGTGCACTAATTATGTGGGGCACACAAGGTCTTCACTTAGTGAAATTATTCCATAATGCCTTCATTCATGGGATATCAAAGAATACCCCTAATTTTACTAGATATTGATAAATACCTACCAAAATACTTTTATTCAACCCGCTTCCCAATACATATTCCCAATTAAAAAAACCATATTTTTATGAGATATTCCCTATTTTAATTAGATACCGCCTCTTATACCACCCTAATACCTATAAACCGCCAATACCCTAGTCCCCACCCTCAATACCTACAATATATTCACCTTACGTTTCACAATTTATAAACCTTCCTTTAGGAATGAACGTGATAATATATTAGTCAAGAAGTTGAATCCTTTGAGGTGGGGCGTGGGTGTCAAAAGGAGCATCGGTTCTTGGGTGGGCGAAGGTGGTCTCCGACATTGAAGAAATGAAAAAATGGCATCTCAGTGCCATTTTTTATTGCTTTTAACCTTGTTTCAGTGCACATGATTTCATGGTGCACTAGTGCACATAATTTTTTATATACATACCAGTGTCCTTAGTTTTATAGGAAGTATCACTTGGAAATATTTTTTTTATAAAAAAATTGTGTTATATATCATACAGTGCGTGGTATATTTTAATGCACTGGTGAGTCGTTATACATCTAACGCACTAGATACTTTTAATGGATATATGAGGAATTTATTTTTTCATTGTGGTGCATTACAATGTTGCACCTATCGGTGTGTCCATTTCATTTGTATGCATCATAAATTATTTGTCGAGTGTTATAGCTTGAAATGACACCTCTCCGTCCGTGATGACACTTGCTTCCCTTGGTCACATGACGACATTTCTTGAGATCAAGTTCAGTCACACAATAGGACATTTGTGGATGGAGGAGTCATTTGGGACACTAAAAATGGTTGAAATTACCTCATTCTTGACCCATTTGATGTATATGACCCTTAGGAACATTTTTCCAGACCAAACCATCTCCTGAAAATGAGCAGAAAAGACTGTTTTTGGACATTTTTCAATATGAGCGCGACTCCACTGTTGAAATAGTAGCATGTGTACGCGACTTTGTCTCATTTAAAGTAGCGCCCATTGCCATGTGTACGTGAATTTGTCTACTATAGAGTAGCGTACACCCCTATTTTGGTCAAAATCTCGAAATTCAAATAAGTTAAGTTGGTTGGGAAACCTCTTGAGTGGTTATAACTTCTTTTCCTCTTCCTCATTGACTATATAAGGAGGGTAGAAGGGTCATGTGAGAGGAAGCCCAATTACAAAGTTATGCTGGAGGAATGGAGACCCTCATCCCCCTCTCTTGTGCTTCAGTTTTGGTAAACCCTAGTACAATTACTTAGAGGCTGGGATCCTTGGAGAACGGAAGCAGGAGACCTTGAATCTAGGTTTCATGAAGTGCCAAGCTTGAAAGAAGGTATAACTTTATGTACTTGCTTTCATTCATTAATAAAGATCAGGCGTTCTTCTCTTTCCAAATATGACCTATTAATGTGTCTTAGATTTGATTACTGTTTGATTATAGTTTGATGTCTCTTTCCATTATAGATATCAGTATTTTATATGTAGTCAAATGTATTTGAGAAAGGTATCAAGTTGTTTTGCAGGTCTGGGCATTGCGATACTGGATAAGCATTGAAGAGCGAGGGAGGCAAAGCTAGGATCAACCTTCTGAATAAGGTTCCTGCATCTCTAAACCCTAATCTCTTCATTTATTTGTTGTACTTGCAGAATGCTTGTAAGTCTATCTTTATCACCGTAAGTTGGTAGTTTCTCCCTTGAACTATAGGTGCATTTTCCTCACAACAGAATGGCGACTCCGCTGGGGAAAGCCTAACTGCTTAGGGGTATCCAAGGTCATTTCTTCAATCTTGTTTGATGGTCTCTATTCATTTTATTGATTAGGATCATTTAGTAGGCTCTTTTTGACCCTCCTTGGCTCTTACAGACCCTTCCCAGCCCTTGCAAACCCTTGTGGACCCAGGTGTGGGGGTTTTAACCCTATTTTTTCAAACTTTTTCTACATGTACGCTACTGTTTGTACAACACAGTAGCGCCCATACGCTACTTTTCTTCTACACAGTAGCACCCATACTGCTATGGGCGTTAGTTTCCTTCATACATAGTAGCGCTCAAAATCTGGGTTTGATTTTTTTGAGTTTTTGGGTTGTGGACCCAATTCTAGGGGCTGTGGCTACATTTTTTGGGGTCCTTGATGACCCTAGGTTTGAGTTAAACCATTGTAAGTGGTTTCCCATCCTTGTACTAATCCTATATTCATGATTTGAACCTCTTTTGATCATTTTGGGCTTGTTTGGAAAGTTTTGGGGCTTGTTGACCCAAGTTGGGGGGTTATGGACCTGTTTGGTGTTTTGTACCCTAATTTGAGTCTGATTGAATTTGCTTGCCCCATTTCCACTAGATTTGAAACCTCTTGAGTCTTCTTGACACTGTTTGTATATATTTGAGTAAAATTTCTCTTTTAGGTTGGTTTCTTATCCTCCCTTATGCTTTTAGTTTTTCTTTTGTAGTGAAAGCTCAAGTGTTTTGGCTGTTATTCAAGACCTTGTTTGCATTGTTTATGTGCAGACCTGACTTTACCAAACCATACTTCTTCATAGGTCATTTGCTTCGTTTGGGTCTAAAAGCAGTTTTTTACTCTTTTCCCAATGGTTTGCATGCTTACATCAATAAGAATTTGAAAGTCATATTTGGTAGCTTTTACTGTTTCATAAAGAGAACCTAAAAGTTTTCTTTGCTTTACTTTGATAGTAGGTTAGTTTCAGTTTTTTTTCTTACCTTTGAAAAGCATAAAGAATTTTGATTCATTTTTTGAATAGAGTACCTCGCGAGTGGCTTAAAAGATTTTAGAGTGCTTTGCATAAAAAAAGAACAAGTTTTCTTTTGCATACCTAGTTGCTTGAGTAGCTGCATTCTTAGGTTTTGAGTTTAATTTTGTACATTTAGACTTTATTTTTACCTTTTTTGCATTCGAAAGATTAAAAACTGCATTTGCACATGCATTCTAGATCAGAATTTTAAGACTTGCATTGAAAAGAAAAAGATTTGTTTGGTGGTAAAAATTTCATTTTCAGTACTCTATCTCTACTATAACCACTCTCACACACCCACTACCTTTTTGAGTAATCAAGTAACCTTTAAAATGAACCCTAATAAAATTTACTAGTAACATTTTCTTTTCTAGGTTACACTACACCAACTAGTTTTGGTTAGGATCTTGGGTTTAAAACACCTTAAACCACCCAAGATCACACATTGCACAAAAATCGTAGTAAGACTATCACAGGTAAACCCATTTCACTCAAAACTTGCCTGGGATCTATGCAGTAGGTCATTGCAAGATCAGATTGTTGGGAATACTCCTCCTACTTTCTGTTTGAGCATACGCCAGGATCGGATTGCGTATTGGGGACTCTTTCGAGTTTCGGGCTTAGCTACCCTGCCCACGCTTTCTGATTCGATCGGTGACTGTTTCCCCAGGAGTTTTCGGTGTTGTGGTATCCTTAGTACCTGACTCTAGGTTCATACACAGGTGACAGCAGAGGGTATATCTGTTGTACCTAAGATAGACATGGGAGGAAATACCTTGTAGGTCTTTGGGAGGGCGGTTGGGTGATTCTAGCGCTTGCACCCTTATTCATTGTATTGTGGACCTTGGGTAACTGCCTTTCTTCCTTCGTTGATCTGTTCTGGGCCCTCATCATCCTAGACTCTTCTCCGGAAGGAATCTGTTTGCCTGGTTTGATTTACCTAGGACCTTTTTAGTGGTGTGCTCTTTGTGCTACTTGTTTTAGCTTGCCTTAGAGAACTTCTTGTTCATTTGAGCAGGAAACTATGTCTAGAATTCCGGCGAGTGCCAATAAAGGTACCCCTGTTCCGAGGGATCCTTGTGCTATTCCATTCATTGGAAACATTGGTACTCCCTTAATGGCTACTCTGAATTTTCCTGGATTCACTATTGGGCTGCTGGTTCGGTTGTTTTCCACTCCGAATGCCTTGCATGCTCCTAACGCTTCTTTTGTGAGCACTTCAAATCAAGAGCATCAGAACCCTGTGCCTCCCTTGCCAGTAACATCTTCTCCTCCTCCTTCTACCTCATATGGTGAAAGTAGCAATACTAGTAACCAGCAGTCTAAAAGGAATAGATGGAGGAAGAATGGGAAGAAGATGCCAAAACAAAGGGGCAGCAACCCAGCCTCTGTGAGTCATGCTGGGGGCAAGTACCCTTCCTTTGCAAGTCATGTAGGGGGAACCTAATCATCCTCTGGAGGTCATGCTGGGAGAAAAATTTTAGTCACTGAAAATCATACTGAAAGTTTGTCTTCAACCACTGTCAGTCATGTTGAGGACATGTAATTGATCACTGCTAGTCATATTAATGGAAAGTCACCAGTTCCTGTGATTCATACTGGAGACACCAGATCAGCCATTGCAGGTCATGTTGAGGGAGTTGACATTGTCGACAAACCAAACAAATAGAATCTTAAGTTCCCTTGTAAGTTTTGCGAGGGAGATCACCTTACTTACTTGTGCCCTGTACTTCCAGAAGTGCAAAAAGTGTGGTCCTTAGTTCAAAAGTTTGATGCTTCTGAGTAACCAGCCTCTGTGAGTCATGCTGGGGGCAAGCTATCAGCCAATGCTAGTCATGCTGAGAGTATTGGAGTTGTAAAGGAGTCTAAACCTATAGGACGAAAACCAAAGTTCCCTTGTAAACTTTGTAAGGGAGATCACCTTACTCACCGATGCCCTGCCATTCCAGAGGCAAGAAGAGTGTGGTCCATGTCTGAAGGAACCTCTGTTCCTGAGTTGTCTATAGATTCCCTGCAGTCAGATTAGCCTTTGGTTGATAAAGTGGTTGAACCAATGCAATCTTTGGTCGACCCCACTCTTCCTTCGGAGAGTGAAGTGATCGAATCGATGCAATCTTCGACCTATCCCATCAGTCCTTCGGAGATTGATGCACCTACTGCTGAAGTCTTCTGCATTACCAGTTTGGATGTTCCTGAAAAAGGGGGCACTTCATCTGTGCCATGTGAACCCCTACCAAGCCCAAGGATTGTTTCCTTTGATTGGAATAGTCTAGCTGAGCCTCGTCTTCCTTCTTCGACACCTTTCCAAATAAAGGTTGATATCGGGAACCATACGGTTGATCGATGCATTGTTGATGAAGGTGCTTCTGTTAGTATCTTATCTGCTTATGCTTGGAGATATTTGGGTTTCCCTAATGTTATTCCAGCTGTTAATTGGCCGTTGACCTTCGATAAAAGATCTAGTGAACCGTTTGGATTCCTCCGTCAGGCACCTGTTACTTTGGGTGGAAAAATAGTCTTAGTTGATTTTATGGTTTTAAAGGACCCTATGGACTTTGATATGATCCTCACGCATGATTACATTTATGCTATGCATGCTGTGGTGTCTACGCTTTTTCATGTGATGCATTTCCCTCATAACGAAAACATTGTCACCATCGACCAGCTTGCATTCGTTGATCCTCCTTATTACCCAACTGTAGACCAGTCGGACCCCTTGTCATTAGGCACTACTATATCACATGGGAATGTTGTGGCATATTGTTCCTTGAGTTCAACTACTACTGAGAAGAAGTCTCTGAGTTCATGCTTACCTTCTCGGGACTTGGTCCCAGCTTTTGACCAAGTGACCCCTCCATTTGAATGTTTAGATATGTGTTCTATCTGGGAGGATATACTTCCTTCTGATGAAGTTTTCCTAGAGTCCATAGTACAGTCTACCATTCATTTGGATGTTGATCCAGTCGTAGTTATGTCCAACCCCGTTTTGACCTTAAAGTCTGATCTTCCTACTGTTGAGTCTTTGGACTCTCCTATAGATCCGCAAATCGATGTTCCTGCTGAGTTTGATTCTGTTTCTATAATTTTCAACTCCTGTGATGATGAATTTGTTTCTGTAGATTCCATCATGTCCTTCAACTTTGATCTTCATCCTGAAGTTGATCTTGTTGATTGTAAGTCCTCGGGCTTGGGTACCATAGAGTCTTCATTCGAAAACTCTGCCTTGTTTATGCCTGTTGTTGATGATAGTGAAGTTGAAAGTATTTCTACCACAGTGACTTGTATCGGGTCTTTCCTTACATATGTTTTAGATATGATCCTGGTACTAATGTTTCTGGGAGACAGGATTCTTAGCTGGATGTATGCTTTCTTACTGGTCCTTTTCAACACATTGCGTGACCATTGCAGGTATATTCGAAACCTTGCATATAGGTTTAGGCTTCCCCGCTGTTATGTTGCATTTGAACCTTTTGCCATCCGAATTCGCCATAGGGTCGAACCTGTTGGATATTGGTGTGTTAGCCATATCTTTATGCATTGTGCACCAGTCCAACAGCAGAGCCTACCTAACATGGGTCACCCTAGTCAGCACCCTTATGCCATTCTGGTGCCCATGCTGAGTTTTTCTCATAGGCTCAGGATCCTTTTTAGATTTACCATAACTTTGAGAAGAAGCTTCATATCTTTGTTCCTCATCTATTTCTGGCCATCCCTGATAAGGCTCCCATCTTTATATTCAAATTGCATATTCATTTGTTATGATCCTGCTTGTGCTAATGAGCCTGAAGCCGACTTCCACGTTTTTAGCTTGTTATATAAGCCTCCATCTCCAATCTCATTTCCGCTAATCCCTGTATCATTTTGACACCTTTTACCTGGAGGAGACACAGCCTGAGTGTCCTTATCTTGCTCATGTTCCTTGCATTAGGCATAGCTTTGTTCCATGTGCTTGGAGCTAGTTTTGCATGTCCCTGACACTCGTCTCCTCCCATTGCGAGCATTCTTCTTTTACTTCGAGCTCGTTAAAAACAGTAAGTAGATTTCGAGCATTCTTCTTTTACTTCAAGCTCGTTAAAAACAGTAAGTAGGTTTCGAGCATTCTTCTTTTACTTCGAGCTCGTTAAAAACAGTAAGTAGGCTTCGAGCATTCTTCTTTTACTTCGAGCGCGTTAAAAACAGTAAGTAGGTTTTGAGCATTCTTCTTTTACTTCGAGCTCGTTAGAAACAGTAAGTAGGTTACGAGCATTTCTTCCACCTTTCCTTCGAGCTCGTTAAAAACAGTAAGGAGACTATGAGCATTTCTTTCATCTTCACTTCGAGCTCATTAAAAACAGTAAGGAAGTTGTGAGCATTTTCTGTATCTCCTTTGAGCTCGTTAAAAACAGTAAGGAGGTCATGAGTTTACTTTTTCGGACTCGTTAAACCTTTACGAAAAAGATCCCTATGGAGTTCTTTTAAGCCGTTTTTAGACTCCTTAAATAGGAAAAGTTTGCCGAGCATAGTTGTCTTTTTGGGCTTGTTAAAATAACTGAACCGACATCCACTTAGGTATAGAATTACCCATTTTCCGGGCCTTGGTGGATAATTTACGGAAAAGGTATACTCTAGGTATACTCTTGTATGCGTTAGAAGAGTTCTTCTTCCATAATTTTACACTTTTTCGGGGAAGGAGACTAACTTTACGAAAAAGGACCTTTGGAGTCATCTTTAGGGTTTTCAGACTCTCAAAATGTGAAAACACCAAGCGAGCATTTACCTACTCGGGCTCGATGTGAAATCCACAAGATGGTTAATAGAGGACTGTTTAAGTTTTTCAACTCTATAAACAAGAAAACACCGCCGAGCACAGACCAATCCGGGCTCGATATAAAATCCATAGATAGGTGTATAGAGGACTGTTTAAGTTTTTCAACTCTATAAGCAAGAAAACACCGCCGAGCATAAACCAATCCGGGCTCGATATAAAATCAACGGATAGGTGTATGGAGTTTTCTTCTAGGTTTTTCAGACTCCTTAAATATGAAAATACCATCGAGCATGCTTTAGTTCTTTGTCAAGCTCGTTAAAAAATGAAAAGGGAAAGGGAAAGGAAGAATGTTAAAATATCTTTCGGTATGATGGCAGCAAGTCAACTATCTCCTTGAACAAAGCACTTGTTTTGAGTCTATCAAACAAGTTGGGTTCTAGTGTTGGCCTTAGGGTAAACCTGATCTCAGGGTTCTTACTCCTCCGTTTGGTTAGTCTTCCAATCATATGGAGAATCTGTTAATGTATCCTACATTGCAGATTTGTATCGTGGTCCCTTTGTGTTAAAAGATGCCTAAGTCACTCTTGTATCGTGCTCACTGTTCAAGGATACAACCTGTGTCGGCCATTCTGCAGTTGCCTTGACCTCATGTGTCGGCCATTCCTTGGTGTCAGTATGTTTCATCATGTGTTCAGTCCTACTCCAAATCAGCTCATACCTGTTGAGTGTCCCTCGTGTTGGATGATGGAGGATGCATTAAGGCCTCCCTTCCAACGGACTTCTTCCCATCGACTTCAACTCACTGTGCTCTGGGAATGAAGTTTAGAGTTTCGATTAGTACCTTGGGGATTGCATTCATTAGTGGCAGTTTCCCTCACTATTGGATAGATGGGAATACATCAATGTCTCATATCTGATGGATTCTTCAAGTGTTCGACGACAAGACCACTTATTCGCACTTGTTTGAATGTATTAGGTACCTTGGGTTCCATTTTCATTATTGGTGGACACCCTCACATTTGTTAACGGTATACATCAATGACCGGTAATCAAACGATACCTCCCATGTTCGACAACAACTCATTTATTCGCATGTATAGGTTTGTACCTTGGGTTGTTTTTGGATGAAGACCTTGGGATCCTTGATAGCATCAACTCATTTATGTTATCACCCAAGTTGCACAAGACTGAGCCACACTCTTTTTGGGCTCTTGATGAGACATAGATCCAGCTTGTTCTCTATGGCTATGTTCTCCAGTTTTGACATAGATCCACCTTGTATTTATGTGGCTATGTTTACACTTATGTTCCTCATGGATCCACGTTTGTATTTTAGTGGCCATGATATATGCATCAGTATTTGGATCATTATTGTATCCTCTTGGAGGTCATGTTCCACCATTTGAACATGGACAGTTACCCCAAGGATAAGTTTGTCTAACTTTGCCTTTGCTTTCAGGTACTTCATTTGAGCCTATGATTCTTGGTTTCTCCGTTCCTCCATGATTCAACTCTTTATTGTTTATAATGTATTTTGTCTATCGTTTCCCATACTCCCTCTGACCTCATACATTAGGGGGCATCTGTTATAGCTTGAAATGACACCTCTCCGTCCGTGATGACACTTGCTTCCCTTGGTTGCATGACGACATTTCTTGAGATCAATTTCAGTCACACAATAGTACATTTGTGGATGGAGGAGTCATTTGGGACACTAAAAATGGTTGAAATTACCTCATTCTTGACCCTTAGGAACATTTTTCCAGACCAAACCATCTCTTGAAAATGAGCAGAAAAGCCTGTTTTTGGCCATTTTTCAATATGAGCGCGACTCCACTGTTGAAATAGTAGCATGTGTACGTGACTTTGTCTCATTTAAATTAGTGCCCATTGCCATGTGTACGCGACTTTGTCTACTATAGAGTAGCGTACACCCCTGTTTTGGTCAAAATCTCGAAATTTGAATAAGTTAAGTTGGTTGGGAAACCTCTTGAGCGGTTATAACTTCTTTTCCTCTTCCTCATTGACTATATAAGGAGGGTAGAAGGGTCATGTGAGAGGAAGCCCAATTACAAAGTTATGCTGGAGGAATGGAGACCCTCATCCCCCTCTCTTGTGCTTCAGTTTTGGTAAACCCTAGCACAATTGCTTAGAGGCTGGGATCCTTGGAGAACGGAAGCAGGAGACCTTGAATCTAGGTTTCGTGAAGTGCCAAGCTTGAAAGAAGGTATAACTTTATGTACTTGCTTTCATTCATTAATAAAGATCAGACGTTCTTCTCTTTCCAAATATGACCTATTAATGTGTCTTAGATTTGATTACTATTTGATTATAGTTTGATGTCTCTTTCCATTATAGATATCAGTATTTTATATGTATTCAAATGTATTTGAGAAAGGTATCAAGTTGTTTTGCAGGTCTGGGCATTGCGATACTGGATAAGCATTGAAGAGCAAGGGAGGAAAAGCTAGGATCAACCTTCTGAATAAGGTGCCTACATCTCTAAACCCTAATCTCTTCATTTATTTGTTGTACTTGCAGAATGCTTGTAAGTCTATCTTTATCACCGTAAGTTGGTAGTTTCTCCCCTGAACTATAGGTGCATTTTCCTCACAACATCGAGAACATAAAATAAAGATATTTATTAAAAGTTTCATTAAATATTTTCATATAGGTGCTTTTAAATAATGTGAACTGGTGCATTTTGATAGATGTGGAGCATCGTACCTTTATTCTATTTAATTTTAGGTATCAGGTCAGAAAGGAAATTTTTAGCAGCGAAATTTATCCCATGGGCTAATTTTAAGGGGTTTTTTTTTATGAAAAAATACTATTCAATTTCAGTTTTTTTCTAAAGTAATTCACCCAACTTCCATGGGATAAAAATATTTTTCTCTAAAAATCCCCAAAATTGTCCAAAAGTATATAAAATCCTTAGAAATTTGAATATTTTTTAAAAGATATTGCCAAGCATTTTATGGTTCTAGGAATTAGTAATATTCACCAAGGTTTCTACACTTTAAGAAAATTATGGATGCCTAAAATTTTCCCTATTGGTCGGTGCTATATAGGTTTTCCAACACTGGTGTGTCTACTTCATCATCATCCACTGGAATTTTTTCTGAAAATCCATCGATCTATCTTGCCTTCAGCACCAGTGCTTGTTTCCTATATGCACATTAGTGTTTGGTTTGTGTTGGAAAACTGATGCATATGGATAGAAGAAGAGCACCATATTTCTTTTAAGAAAAAAATATTTTACTTTTTACTTTTTCTTGTTTCTTTTTTATTCCCACATGCACCAATGTGGATGGTTCAACAAAATGCACTTTTAAGTATATATATATATATATATATATATATATATATATATATATATATATATATATATATATTGCCATCAGTGCACGTCATAGAGGGGTGTACGCACTAGGTTTCCACTCAATGAAACTATGTCATAACGCCTTCATTCATGGGATATTAAACAATACCCTTAATTTCACTATATATTTATAAATACCTACCAAAATCATTTTGTTGAGCCCCCCTCCCAATAAATACTTACAATTAAAAAAAACCCTATTTTATGAAATATTCCATAATTTTACGAGATAACCCTTTTACACCCCCCTATACCAATAAATCCCCCATACCCTACTCCCTCCCCCCCCTCGCCACAGCCCAGTACCTACAATATATTGACCCTGATTTTCACAATTTAAAAACCCCCCTTTATGAATGAATATGATAAAATATTGGTCAACAAGTGTTAAGTTTAAACCAAATAGCCAAGCAAGATCACTGAAAGAAGCATAATCACAAGATAACACACAATATATCCTGGGAAACCCTCATGGGGTAGAAAACCCAGTAAAGCTTTCCTCAATAAGATGATCAACCAAAATACAAAGATGTGCTCCTTCTCCTTGACTCCTTAGCAGATCTCCTCAACTAGTGCGCACTCTTCCACAAGTGAGTGAATGATCTAATGAGGAGTTCACCTCCTCTATTTATACTTGACTCTCAACTCACTAAAAGACTGTTGGGGCCGACCTCACCTGGAGAAGTCTAATAACCCCTAAAATATAACTACAGGGCCGACCCACACATGGTGGGTCTAATAACCCTAGTTAATACCAACCCCTGGAGGAATAAACATCTCCAGATACATAGTAGGGTTACCTCGGAGGAATGAAACATCTCCGGAATAAATAATGTACAAATATAATATTCTTAGAAGTTACAATATTCAACACTCCCCCTTAACGAGAAGGATATTATAACAACATCTGTAGGAACAAGGAGTCATTTACTACATCATCTATATATCATCGGAAGCTTTCTTCAATTCATCATCATCAGTAACTTGACTAGTTACTGGAACATCATCATCGTCATCAGCATCGTCGTATGATCATTAGTATCGTCATCACACGATCATCATCATCATCGTCACACGATCATCAACATCGTCATCACACGATCATCAGCATCGTCATCATACGATCATCAGCATCGTCATCATACGATCATCAGCATCGTCATCACACGATCAGCAGCATCATCATCACACGATCATCAGCATCGTCATCATACGATCATCAGCATCGTCATCACACGATCATCAGCATCGTCATCACACGATCAGCAGTATCGTCATCACACGATCATCAGCATCGTCATCACACGATCAGCAGCATCGTCATCACACGATCAGCAGCATCGTCATCACACGATCAGTAGCATCGTCATCACACGATCATATTTACAGGATGATCAATCCTGCTCTCTTTAGGACATGAGTCCATGGATGATGCAATCCAGATCAAGTTCCAGGATGATCAATCCTTATCACAACTACAGAGCCAGCCCTGTCTCATGCTGGATGTATCATAAATACAGAGCCAACCCTGTTTCATGCTGGATGTATTACAGCTACAGAGCCAGCCCTGTTTCATGCTGGATGTATCACAACTATAGAGCCAGCCCTGTTTCATGCTGGATGTAACCTAGAGTAATTCTAGGATTTGTCACGTACATTTTGAACCGAGGTTCAGGGACGATTCAGTCCTGTCATTCAGTTATCGGAGACCTCATGTCTACGGCTCTTCTTTAGGACTGAAGTCCGGGAATGATCCAATCCCCTCAACTGTCCACTAAGGACTTCATTCTCGGAGACCTCACGTCTACGGCTCTCTTTGGGACTGAAATTCCAGGGATGATCCAATCCCCTCAACTGTCCACTAAGGACTTCATTCTCGGAGACCTCACGTCTACGGCTCTCTTTAGGACTGAAAGTCCAGGGATGATCCAATCCCCTCAACTGTCCACTAAGGACTTCATTCTCAGAGACCTCACGTCTACGGCTCTCTTTAGGATTGAAAGTCCAGGGATGATCCAATCCCTTCACATGTTCACCAAGACAGAACATGTATCCTTATCATCAAAACATGTATATCCACAACATGTATCATCATCATCAAAACATGTATAACCACAACATGTATCATCATCATCAAAACATGTATAACCACAACATGTATCATCATCATCAAAACATGTATAACCACAACATGTATCATCATCATCAAAACATGTATAACCACAACATGTATCATCATCATCAAAACATGTATAACCACAACATGTATCATCATCATCAAAACATGTATAACTCTATCATCAAAAGCATGTATACATCTAACATCAAAATCATGTATACATCTATCATCAAAAGCATGTATACATCTAACATCAAAATCATGTATACATCTATCATCAAAAGCATGTATACATCTAACATCAAAATCATGTATACATCTATCATCAAAAGCATGTATACATCTATCATCAAAACAAAGAATATAAGAGTCCTAAATCTAAATCATTCTAGGTGAATAAAAGCAGAAAAAATAGGTAACCTCATCATTGATGAGATAGGCTTGTTTTGTCAGATACTGAGCTACTCCCCCTTTCGAGGAGGGTTCTTCTGAACTACACCAAGCTTGTCTCGAAAGTGTTCAAACTTTACTCGAGACAGAGGCTTAGTCAGAATATCAGCAATTTGATCCTCAGTGCTTATGTACTCCATCTTGATAGCTCCTTTCTGCACCATGTCTCGTATATAAAAGTATCGGATCTCTATGTGTTTTGACTTATCATGAAATACAGGATTTTCAGTCATCTTGATACAGCTTTGATTATCACACATAATCACAGTGGGATCCATTTCTAAGTCAAACACTCCAGATAAAAGTTTCCGAAGCCATACTGCTTCACAGCTAGCAGAGCAGGCAGCTATATATTCTGCTTCAGCAGTACTGAGAGCCACACTGGATTGTTTCTTGCTGAACCAGGAAATCATGGCAGATCCAAGACAATAACATCCACCAGAGGTACTTTTTCTGTCTGAGACACTTCCTGCCCAATCAGAATCTGAGTAACCATGTAATCTGAGTTCATGATTTCCAACATAAAATAGGCCAAAATCTAATGTACCTTTTAGGTACCTCATTACATGCTTTGCAGCTATTAAGTGAACCTTTCTAGGTTCTACTAGATACTGACTTAGGGTATTTACAGCAAAGCATATATCAGGCCTAGTATTAGTTAAGTACATCAATGATCCAATGATTTGTCTATATAAAGTTATGTCCACTAGTTCTGATGAATCATTAACTAATAACTTTAAGTTGGAGTCCATGGGAGTGGCCATGGCTTTACACTCCAACATATCAAATCTTTTGAGAATCTCCACAGTGTACTTACCTTGATTTAGAAAGATCCCTTTTGGTTCTTGCCATACTTCTAAGCCTAAGAAGTAGTGCATCAATCCGAGATCTTTCATCTTGAATTCTGAAGAAAGCTTCTTCTTGCTTTCAATAATCTGTTTCTCATCTCCAGTTAGAAAAAGATCATCTACATATAACAGCAATATAACTGGTTCATCATCCATCACCTTGAGATAAAGATTTGGGTCAGCTTTACTTTTAGTAAAGCCCATGCTAGTTAAGAAATTGTCAATCCTTCCGTACCAAGCCCTTGGAGCTTGTTTCAACCCATATAATGCCTTCTTCAATTTGCAAACATGAGTTCTTCCATCATTAACCTCAAACCCTTGAGGTTGCTCTATGTATACTTCTTCTTCAATTACACCATTCAGAAAAGCTGTCTTAACATCCATTTGGTGTAATTTCCACTTCATCATGGATGCAAGTGCCATGATAGTTCTAATTGAAGTATACATGGCAACAGGTGCAAATGTTTCTTCATAGTCAATTCCCTCCTTCTGAGAGAATCCTCTGGCTACAAATCTTGCTTTGTATTTTTCGATGCTTCCATCCGCGGCATGTTTTATTTTGAAAATCCATTTGGAAGAAACCACACTTTTATCTTTCGGTTTGGGAACAATATCCCAAACATTATTTTTCATTATTGACTGGTATTCTTCAGTCATTGCTTCTACCCATTCTTTCTTTTGAGCTGCTTCTTCATAGCTAGTAGGTAGTTGATCCACAAGGTCACACATTAAAGCCATGTAGTTGGATACCAATTTTGGCTTCTTCCTTTCTCTAGTGGAGCCTTCAGGAGCACCATATCTATCAGCTCCTTGAATAATATCTCTAGCCCATGCTGGTCTTCTTTTCCTGGATAATTCTGCAACAGGGGGTTCTTGTGGTTCCAGCATGTCATGATCCTCTGGTGTAACTTCTTCAGGGATGTGAACAGTCTCTGAGATCCTGGGTGATGAATCTTCTTCATAAACTTCTTCAAGTTGACACTTTCTGGATTTCTTGAGAGCTGTTTCCTCATCAAAGGTTACATCTCTACTTCTTTCTATATGATGGAAACCTGGTATGTAGATTCTAAAGGCTTTGGAAGTTTCACAATAGCCAACAAACATTCCCTTCTTACCTGAGGGATCCAACTTGGTTCTCTTTTCTTTTGGAATGTGGATGTACACAGGACACCCAAATATTTTAAGATGACTAACCTCAGGCTTCTTACCTGAAAACACTTCTTTTGGAGTTTTGAATTCAAGAGCACTGTGAGACAATCTATTTTGCACATAAACTGCTGTTTTGGCTGCTTCAGCCCATAAGTACATGGGAAGATCTTGGTCATGTATCATGGTCTTCACAGCTTCCATGATTGTTCTATTTTTCCTTTCAGCCACCCCATTTTGTTGGGGATTGTATGGAGTAGTTAGTTCCCTTCTAATTCCAGCTTCTTTGCAAAAGTCCTCAGAATCCTTTGAAGTGAATTCTCCGCCATTATCTGTTCTGAGAGTTTTGATTTTCTTGTCTGATAGATTTTCTATTAGAGCCTTGAACTCTTTGAATTTTCCAAAGACTTCATTCTTACCTTTCAGGAAGTATATCCAAGTTTTCCTTGAATAGTCATCAATGAATGAAAGATAGTATTCATACCCACTTAAGGAAGTGGTGGGCATAGGTCCACATACATCTGAGTGTATAAGCTCTAAAATGTTCTTAGTCTTAGTTTCACTCTTTGGAAAGGGGTTCTTGATATTTTTCCCTTTCTTACATCCTTTACATGAGCCATCATGATCAGCCTTCAATTCTGGTAATCCTATGACTGCCTTGCTTACATAGGGTAAGGCTTTATAATTGATGTGAGCTAATCTTCTATGCCATAGCTCACTGGGGCTGGAGACCTCATGTGCAAGGGCAGCTTCTGGATGACCCTTGAGTTTATAGAGACCTCCTTCTTCTTCACCAATAACAACTGCATCTTTAATTGTCTTTCCTTTTGACCACATGAGTACTTGTCCATCTATGAAGGCTACTCTAAAACCTTTCTTATCTAGTGCTGAAATAGAGAGAAGGTTCTTCTTTAAACCTGGTACATATAAGATGTCTTTCATCTTCAAGGGTGTTCCCGAATCTAGCTTGTAGCTAGCTTCACCAATTCCTTTGATGGGATATTGGTAGTCATCTCCTAGAGATACCTTTTGTGAGGAAGACTTTTCTTCAAGAATTGAGAAGGTCTTCCTTTGACCTGTCATGTGTTTGGAGGCACCACTGTCAATGAGCCATGTATCTTCTCCAGGAGATACAGATCCAGAGAGTGCAGAGAATAGAACATATTCTTCTGGATCTTCTTTCTTCACCTTGTTTCTTTTCCTTTTAGGCTTTACCTCTACCTCTTCTTCTTCTTCATCTTCTTCCCCTTCTTCTTCTTCACTATCATTTTCTGCCATATGAGCATGGTGTCTTTTGTGGACAAACTTCTTCTTTTGTGAGGGACAAAATCTGGAGATGTGACCTAGCTTATCACAGCTATAGCATTTGACTGAGGAATAATCTCTTACTGGAAATGGTCCTTTTCTCTTTTTAGAGAAGTGTTGAGATCCTTTGTGGTCAACCTTCTTGAGATGACCTGTTCTTCTTCTTCTGGTATGGGTGGCCAAAGCTTGGTCATCTTCTTTGAGAAGAGCTTCTCTGTTGGCAACCCTAGCTTCTTCTTGAACACAATCCTCCCATACTATATCAAATTTCATGCTTTCTTTCCTAGCACACATGGTTTGTATGAAGGATGCCCAAGATCTAGTGAGGCCATTAAGAGCAGTCATCACTAGTTCATCCTCATCAAGAGTATCACCAATTGCATCTAGTTGTTCCTTGATTTGTGAAACCCTTGAGAAGTAGTCTTGAATGGATTCTCCTTTGTGCATCTTGGTACTCTTCAATTGAGTCCTTAGATTCATCTTCCTATTGATGTTCTTTCCTTCATACATTCTTCCTAGGGCATCATACATTTCCTTTGGAGTCTTCTTGGAGGCCACTTGGGGAATCAAGTGGTCTTTAATGGAATCAGCTATGATTCTCTTTGCCCTAATCAAATCCTTCCTATGCTTTTCTTTGGATTCATCTCCTTCTGGTTCTGCAACTTCTTCCTTGATATACTGAGCAAGATCATTCTCTTAAAGAATGAGACCAATTCTGTATTTCCATGCCCGAAAATTTTCTATACCTTCTAGCTTGTCTTCAAGCTTAGTGTTTGGAGCCATCTTCTCTTGGGGGAGTCCAAGAGACAGAGCAGACTTACCTGAAAAGTTGTTTTTCACTTTTCCGGAATCTGGAACAGAATTTTATCGCACTTTTGGTAGAATTAGGGTTTGACTTTCTCGGAGTTCTACTCAACCAAAAAGTTAGATCTATAGCTCAAAAGAATGCTCTTGAGAAGGGCTACTCAGCCATGCAATCAGAATTTAAAAATTCCAACTTTTTTTCTGAAACCAAAAACTGACGTATCACACTTTTGGTAGAATTAGGGTTTGCAATTCCCGGAGTTCTACCCAACCAAAAAGTTCGATCTAGGGCTTAAAAGAAAGCTCTTGAGGAGGGCTTTCCAGCCATGCAACCAAAAATCAATAATACCAACTTTGGGCTGAAAACCCTAACTTCACCAAAAAGGAGAGAGAGAGATAATCTTACCTTGTGAAAGATGTCCTATTCAGTCTAGCTCTGATACCATGTTAAGTTTAAACCAAATAGCCAAGCAAGATCACTGAAAGAAGCATAATCACAAGATAACACACAATATATCCTGGGAAACCCTCATGGGGTAGAAAACCCAGTAAAGCTTTCCTCAATAAGATGATCAACCAAAATACAAAGATGTGCTCCTTCTCCTTGACTCCTTAGCAGATCTCCTCAACTAGTGCGCACTCTTCCACAAGTGAGTGAATGATCTAATGAGGAGTTCACCTCCTCTATTTATACTTGACTCTCAACTCACTAAAAGACTGTTGGGGCCGACCTCACCTGGAGAAGTCTAATAACCCCTAAAATATAACTACAGGGCCGACCCACACATGGTGGGTCTAATAACCCTAGTTAATACCAACCCCTGGAGGAATAAACATCTCCAGATACATAGTAGGGTTACCTCGGAGGAATGAAACATCTTCGGAATAAATAATGTACAAATATAATATTCTTAGAAGTTACAATATTCAACAACAAGGTGAGTCCCCTATGGGTGCACCCTTTTGTCGATGCTCTTACATTTGTGACACATCAATGCATCTTGTCATAAAACACATAGTGCATGTTTGGTTTTTAGTGCACCAATTTAAGACCTCAGTTAAAACCTTCGCCCGCATATCTCCACTAGCCACCTCCACTAAAAATGGATAAATGAGATTTTTTTTGCAAGATCTAAAAAACGTTTGCTAGAAGGTTTTTTCTTTGTAATACTCAACTCCTACAAGTAATTTAAAAAAATAAAAAATGATTTTTACTATGACTACTTATATAGAAAGAATTAAAAGTTTTATACTTTGCACATTTCGATCAACATTTTAAAGTTCCCTCCTCAACAACCATTTTGAACATTTGTAACATATTTTTTTGAAACCATCCTATGGTATAGGAAAAATGTTTCCTCATATTAACATATATATAGACTTCAAATATATAGCGTGAAATTTTTGACCTTTTGATCAATTCAATAAATCATATATTCTTCTTCATGGTCTCATTTTGGAGACAATGTTTAGCGTGAAATTTTTGACCTTTTGATAAATTCAATAAATCATATATTCTTCTTCATGGTCTCATTTTGGAGACAATGTTTTATTTGAAGACTCAAATTAAATATTTATTGTTTATGAACATAATTTTGTCTTTATTGGCTATATAATACAATTTTCTTATGCCAATTATATTATATTTTTCCTTAAGATCAATGGGTTTTGTTTGGTTCTAATTTTCATTATTGGTAATAAATCATTTTTTTTTATTCTTAAACTTGTATTATGCCTAATGCATCAATTCAATGCAACATCAAGACTATATGATATATGTGCCACATCAATTTGTTGTACTTCTTTTTATATCATGTTTAAAAATACTTATTTGACTAAGCAAAAAAGAATTACATCTCGGGAAAGAAAAATACTTACTAGCAAAATAATTGTTTGATTTGCTATAGTAAAATGCATACTTCAATTTTTTTACATTTGTTGTACGTTTCATTTTAGTAGAGACCAAACTTGCTACTTTTCATAATAGAAAAATTGTTTCTTTTTATTAAGAGAATCAAGTTGGACAAAGCTTAGAGGTTGAGTTATTCAACTAATCAATCATACAAATTTAAAAAACACATATTTCATAATCATTCTTTCAAAAGTTATGCTTATTTTAAGTTTTAGTTTATGTTGTCAATAACCTTTTGTCTATTTTAAGCATTTTAACTACCCATAATAAAATGGAGGGATGCATTATGCAAGATCGCATGGAAAATTAAGCTTATAGGTTACATGTTGTTGTGCAAAGTATTGTTAACCACACAATTCAAATTTTAGCTTATGGAGATCATAATAAAATGTAGGGATGCATTAATGTAGCTAGGGTTTTCAACCTAGCTTGTGCAAATGAGCACCTACTAAGGAGAAGGGCCTCCTTAGTAGCAGTTCAATAAACAATAAATTAAAGCAGTAAAATAGTATGAAATTTAACCTAGCATGAACATTAACAAAAATTAAAAACAATGACAAGGTGATAGAAATTTTTCTTTTGTATTAATATTACCTCAAATGTTGAGGTTGGTGGAGCTCTTGCAGTAGTCCAGGAGGGCTACTTATGTGCTCCAATGGGTTCCTTCTCCTTCTCCAAAATGTTTGGATGATAGGCCAAAAGGGGCACTCAAGTGGGAAATTAGCTCAAAATGGAGAGCTAGGGTTTCAAGAGTGATTTTGGCAGCCTGAGGATAGGGAATATTGTGGATATGAAATGGGGATCCTCCATCACCTATTTATAGGTTTTTAGTGGTGGAGTATTGACCCATGGTTTTGGGCATCATATGGTTTAGGTCAATTGTATAGGGTTTTTGCTTCTTTTTTATATTTTTTATTCCCTTTTATTTGATTTTTGGGAATTTAGGGCCTTTTTAGAGGGTTTTTGCTATTATTGGAGGAAATTTAAATTATTTTGGGGAAAAAAGGGGTTTTGGGCCTTTTTGGTGGCTTTTTAGGGTTTTGGAGGTAAATATGGTAGGAAATATAGAAAAATGAGTCATGTAATGAGGGAGATGAGGTAGTGAGCACTTTTAAGGTGTTAACAATTATGCAAGATCACATGGAAAATGGAGCTTATAGGTTACGTGTTGTTGTGCAAAGTATTGCTAATCACACAATTCAAACGTTAGGAGATCTAGTGAAATTTGAATTTCTATTTACTCTTCTCCTACTTAGTGATGATAGTCCTCATCATGATAGATAATAGAGATATTTTTAGTGAAATTTGAATTTCTATTTACTCTTCTCGTACTTAGTGATAATAGTCCTCACTATGATAGATAATAGGGATCTTTTTAGGTTAGTTGATCAATATTATTGCTATATTCTCTTCTAATATGCATGAATGATGCTTTATGTTAGATAATAAATGTTAATTTTTCCATTCTTTAGGGTTTTTTCACTTTTGGTGAGTGCTTTTTTAGCAAGAAATTTTCTATAACTTTTCTATTATGGAAAATTATATTAAAAAAATACAAATTCGGTACTTGGATTAATTCAAACCTTGAATACTATCTAGATCCATGTATTAAATTTTATGGTTCTTGATGTCTTATAACCCAATGAATCTTTTCAACAACCCAGAACTCAATTTTAACAAAAGCATTTCCCAATCTATTCTTAGATTTTTTAATATCTATTTAATATTTTGATGGAACTTCATTTTTGACATATTAGATGGCATTTTATATGATTCTTCTTTTGTATTTATTTCCAAATTCTCCATATATATGAGTTGTATCTGATATGAATTATATCAATAATCACATATTTCCATTTGAATATTCCTCCATTTGTGGCTACTTTAAAGATAGGTCTCATGGATTCTCCTTTTCTACCTAAGTATCATTGTCATGGATTCACATTTTGCAACGTTTAATATTGTTTCATAAAACATGTTTTTAATGTAGTTCCTATAACATAATACTTCAACAACAAACAATCTCTTTTTAAAAGCCAACTTAATGTTTTGCAAAAATGCCATATTATAACACAAGTTTTTTTTATTTCTCTGAAGCACTGAGATGACAACATTTGTAAACTCCACCTCTTTATCTCAAAGATACCTAAAGGAATGGAACAAATAATCTCTTTTTAAAATCCAACTTAATGTTTTGCAAAAATGCCATATTATGACACAAGTTTTTTCTATTCTCTTAAGCATTGAGATGACAACATTTGTAGACTCCACCTCTTTATCTCAAAGATACCTAAAGGAATGGATGTGATTGTCAAATGAAGACGTGGTTTTGAGAATTTTCATTTAGTAAAATGCACTATTTTTGTTTTTTCATATGATTTATGTAGTTTCTTTTTCTTTAAAAATGCTCTTTACTCACGTATATTTCATTTTCCCAATAGAATTAGAAAGTCATGTTTCTAATCATATTTTTTCTTATATTACTTGCAAATTAAATGTGAAATTATAAAATGGAAAGAAATATACACTACTTCATTGAGGAAAATAAAATTGAGCTAGAGATTCACATTTCCATTATGTACCTAAGCAGTATTAAAGAAAGAGATCCTCGAAAATTGTGTCATATTGTTAGAGATATATTGGCTAAGCACCATTCTTAAAAAAGAGATCTTTGAGAATTGTGTCATATTGTTTAGAGATATATTGGCTTATGGCCATTACGTATTTCCTAAGAAAGTATTTCCCAAGAAAGCATTTTGAGAATTGTGTCATATTGTTTAGAGATAGATTGGCTTATGGCCATTACTTATTTCCTAAGAAAGTATTTCCCAAGAAAGCATTTATGAATAGGCTCACTCTTGTAGAAGTAATCACATTAACAAAGTAATATAGTGTTTGTGTTGATAACAAATATCTTGAACATCAATGTTGATAATGTACAATATCTTAGCAAATATCATGAACCTAGTTTTAATTCATCTCTTTGTATTTTAAAATATTTGAGGTCCTTTTTTAAGGATTTTGTTACTTGTGAGAAGTCATTATGAAAAATATTTTTTTATGTTGTAAAATGGTTTTAATAAAATAAGAGACACAAATGAAATACTTGTCATTATTCTTTACTAAATTCAATGTCATCTTTTTCTTTTCAATCCAATTCTAGGTCACTTATCACTATTTACATTTCACATCAAAACTAATTTATCTTTTTGTAAACCAACCTTAAACTCTTGCTCTTTTGTTAACTTAAGCTTTAAGCAAATTAACAAGACATTACTAAAGCTTTATCCTTTTCTTTTCAATCCAATTCCATGTCATTTATAGCTATTTGCGTTTGACATCAAAATTGCTTCTGTCTTTTTGTAAACCAACATTTAGCTCTTTCCCTTTTCTTTACTTGAGCTTTAGGCACATTAACAATACATTGCAACTATAAAACTTCACTTTTATCTTTTTCTAGACCAATGTTTAACTCTTGTCCTTTTGTTCACATTAACCAGACATTGCAACTATGACGCTACTCGTTATTACGGAAAGTAATTCTATTTCATTCCCTCGTTACTTTTCTATTCTATTTTAGGTAACACTTGTCATCCCTATCTCTAGGCATTCTTATTTTAAAATGAATGTTTTTTCTTCGTTGTTTGGGCATATCAGAAGCAGGTAGCTATGCATTCTTATTTTAAAATTATTATTAAAATGAATGTTTTCTCTTTGTTGTTCGAAGCAGGTAGAGTTTCGATGGAAAGCGACAATGTTAAATAAAGACCGTACGGTTGTAATTTTTGTCTTCATTTGGGTTGAAGTGGCCAATTGAAAATCACTTCCTCCGTCATTAAGAAAATATTATTGTATATAGTTACATCTCCATATATATATATATATGCATAATTATATAAAAATGGGGAGACATTCCATCAAATTGGAATCATATAGAAGATTAGTATGGTTGACTGAGAATATATTCTTGTATAGTTGTAACATTTCTCTTTATATATAATAATATAAAAAATAAAAATGGGGAGATATTCCATAAAATTGGAATTATACAGATAACTATCATGGTTTTTGTTGAAGAATCACAGGCAGAAATCTAGAACTAGTTTGATTTTTTTGTCAATTGAGTGTAGATTGGGTGGTTGAGAGGAATGTTATTATACTCCTCAGATCTCACTACGTGATATGTTATGTAACCCAGCTTCAAAACTATGGCTAGAACCCTTCTTTCTAAAGTTTTTAATCACCAGCATAGATCCATCTTAAACTCGTATCTATCAAGCACAGAGAGGGATCCAATTTCTTGAGGTGTATTTCTTTTTTTAAATTTAAACTCAAGAAATTTGATTATTGATAGATCCTGGTTTAAGTTTTAAGTTTTTATTTTATAAACGATCATCTATTTTTTAATTACTATTCATAATATTTTATTTTATGAACCAACATGGATTTTTTTTAAATACTTTCCATAATATTTTATTTTATGAGCCGAGTTACATCACAGACTTTACATCACAAATGTTACAACATCTCCCCCATAGTGGGCTGTAGAGCACCTAGTTTCACTGGGTGCAATAAAAATAAACTTTTATAGCAATCCAAGCAATCCTTAAATAGACCACTAGTCTTATGAAATGTTAACTATCATCATCATTGCTCCGAAGAAGCCCATTCTACAGCCTAGTAGGGAAGATGTGTAACTCTTTCCGTGCCCTCATCCCGTAGGTGACACTTGTCTTTTTAAAAAATAATAAAATATGTAGCTATTTAAAACATTTACAAAAGCATATATATAAAACTATAACTGCCCTTGGTAGATCCCCTTTAAGATGGATCTATGCTGGTTATAATGCAATTGAGTTTAGAAAATCTGGAAACTTTTACAGGTTTCATAGTTAGATCCAATCGCCTAGACAGGATGCAGTTTTTATAATCATGGCTATTAAGAATTAAGCAGAGTTGTAATTATGGCTGTTTGGAAATAGTCTGGAATTTTCATTTATTCATGGTTCCAACTTACACTTTAAATTATTAACTAATTTCCACACAGCAATGATGAAAGTTTGCACCCTCAATAATATTGTTTGCCGTATTATTATTACTAGTATTATAGCTTCAACTGAAAAAGAACAGTAAAACCAGAACAAATTATTTACAAAAACAGTAAAACCAGAACAAATTATTTACAGGAAACTGAATGCATTGACTTAAAGCTTGCCCTTTTAAAAGTTTCCTGATGAGATGAAGCAGTAAAGGTCAACTCTCTATGATCCGATTTTATGTTTTACATGGAGGCAAAGGTCAGCCATGCTGAATCATGTAATGATACCAGTCTGCACGAGTACTATGAAGCCATTACATCCACACATTGACTTCCAACATATCTCTCACTTTTGTAGCATGAAAGGAACTCATGAAAGCTGACAGAGACAAGGAATTAGGTTATACAGATGTAACTTTGAATGCTATAAAGACTTGCCTCATAGTCAGTCCATGATGAGGACGCATTGACATTCGTTAAACATTTTGCACGCCCACTCAACTCAGAACTCCACTAGCAAAAACACTGTACAATGCCATCATGAAATCCCATACATGGGTCAATGCTGATTATAACATTTCTTCTCCAAAGTCTCAGCATGAATGACTGTTTGTTTGACGCGTGGATGTGTATATCTTCTCGATTCTCAGAATTCAATGCTGAATACTTTGACGTGCCCCTGACGTCTCAACAATTTATCAATATATATGTGTGAATGAGGAACTGAATTTTGTAAACACACGTATCATGAGTGGATGGACTTCTTTTTCCTTCCTATTGCTGTTGGTGAAGTGCCTCTGCAATCTAAGAATTGAAAGCAACATCCACTGGTCAATATACAACCGTTAACAATTCAATAACAGCTATTTTTTATTGTTTGAATATGTCCGCTGGGTGGGTCATCTTTGCAGGGTGATTAAAGCTGCTATGCCCCAGACATGGACATCAAGTCATACTGGTGGGAATTTTCAGCACTGCTCGTTCTGCACGCTGAGAAGGGAATATATATTTATATATTCTTTGAGATATACAGCGACATAGATATGTATATGTATTATTATATATATACACCTTTCGGTAGCACAAAAATAAATGGAAAAGTAGTGGGGACCGACTGGGCTTACATCCCTATGGAGACAATAATTGAAACCTCACCTCTTCTGCGTGCGTATATAACTATTATTGAAAATTTGGAATTATGCATAATACGTCCGAAGATCTCCACGTGCAAAAAGGTGGTGATAAAATTGCAAATGTAAAATATTTGGTTGGCTTTATTTATAAATTTTCTTTGAAAATATAGGTCTTCTCCGAATGCGCCACTAAAAGCTCTACTGGTTGGTTGCCTCTCTCTTTCCCGAGTAAGTGCTGGAAGAAAACATAGCAATCTTTGTTTTTCCGTTTTTTATCAGACAGATTGAATACAAATTTGAGGGTCTCTCACTGCACGCTTAAATGTGGACGGCCTGTATGCCCGTGTTGTTGATAATTTCGAAACCCTTATTTTGGATAAAAGTATTCAAACAAGGTTCAGATATTTTATAAAAATACAACCTACACGTGGATTAAATTAATAGTATTCTTGGATAATTAAACGGAGCCTCTTCTGTCATGGTCTGTTTTTTGTCATTGGTTTTTGGTTTTTTAAAAGGAGTGAGTGTGATTCCCACAGGCCTTCATTATTAACAACACATAAATTCTACCCTACAGGTAACGCAGCGTGTAACCATAAAATATCATAATTCCAACTGCCTTGTTTGACACTGGAAGACTTTTTGTTAATGGACATTTTTTCATATATCCAATGTTTTCAATGTCTTTATATACAAAATTTTTAACAATTCAGAATGAAAGTTAATTTTTCATGTACAAAATTTTCAACAATTCAGAATTAGTATAGCTACAAGTAAAGTGTCTTCTGAACATCAATGGGTATAATTAAACACTTAGTTTTGTGGAGATGGCTGGTTGTTAAATAAAGGTTAACCATTAAAATAATTAATATAAATATTAAAGTAACATAAAAATTAAACTAATTAATATAAACATAAAAACAAATACTATTTAATAAACATACCCCTTTTTTAACCATGACTTAATTGACCATGAAATGAATCTTCACTTTACATTTGTTACAGTCAAGTAAATCTTGTTGATTCAATCAAGGAAATCTAAAATCTCAGATAATATCTAAACACCTGTTGATGTAATTAATAAAATATTTTCTATAAAAATAATAAAAAAAAATCTTAATTAATTAATTATTTCCATAACTATTTTTCTTAACAAAACCATCCAATTTGTTTACTGCTTACTTGGTTCCTAACCATTTACCTTATTCAACAAAATCATCCACCTTGATTATCCATACTAGGTCTTAGACACTACGTTTGCATAGAAAATGCTCAAGTCGCTCTATCTTCTTGGATGAAATTCATTTATTAGTATTAGGTTCACCGAATGCTAAAACTACAAATCTATACTGATTGATCGAGGGTAATATTCAGATACAGTTCTCTTATCATACAAATGAGATAGCTTGTCATAAATGTTTTTGAATTGAATTTACTAAATATTCAATTCGTCTAGAACAGTGGAGGAGTGGAGCAAGCATCTCTATTCACTTTGAAACACAAGTAGATTTCATAAAAATAATAATAAAAAGCTCCATCATAATAAACAAATTGGAAATTTAAATGTTTTTCTCTTTCACAGTTTTTTTTTCAAAGTTGTTTGAAGCAAAAGTATTTTATGAATTTTGAATATATTGAATAATAATTTTTTATTATTTGACAATTTTTTTATATTTAATTTTTAATATTTTTATTTATTTAAAAAAGTAAATTGATAAAAAATATTTTTGATAATTTCATTGCTTTAAATTAGTATTTTACCTAGATTACTGTTAACGGATGAGATGAAGTAAAAATGCAGCTATTTATATATACAATAATATTAACTATAACTCAAACCTAATCATTTTATATTTATATAATTAAAATATAAATATAAATATTAATCAAAAATATTAATATCTAAAATTCGATGACTTTTAAAGTTATATTTATTTATTTTATATTTATATAATAAAAAATAAATATAAATATTAATTAAAATATCAACATCAATATCTAAAATTTGATGACTTTTAAAGTTATATTTATTTATTGTATTGTATATATTAAAGAATAAAAGTAAATTTTCATGATATGGATTTTGAATTTAAAATGAACAATTTTATATTTGTATGATTAAATTGAAAATAAGAATATATAAATTTTGATGATTTTGAATAATTTTGAAAATGAATTTTAATGATTTTGATTTTGAATCTAAAATGAATTATTCAAATTTAAATTTGGAATTATTTTAATATATTCTTTTAAATTATAAATAATATTTAAGATAATTTTTTATAATTATTATTAAATATTATTATTATATTGTTTAAAATTATTAATAATATTTAAGATAACTTTTTATAATTATTATTAAATATTATTATTGTATTGTTATTTAATTATTAAAGAAATGCCAATATATAACTTTATTTAATAGCTTGAGATTGACATATGAAATGATTCAGTGTTATTTTGATCCCTAAACTAGCCTTCAAAGAGTTAGTTTTTGACGATATTACTAAATGATTAGAGGAAGATGGAGCTGCCCCTAGCGTTTCATGTATTTTCTGCAGGAATTTCTGACTACGACAGTTGATTAGATGATTTGGGGTCTTTCGGCGACTTGGAGTCCGCTGATTCGATGAATCAGCTTAGTACCAGCCAAGGAAAAAAAGTGGGAAGTGTTTGTTTTTTGCCGGAGGCTTCATCTCTTCTCTTCTACTAGAGTTTTCGGGTTTCCTGCAGAAAGGGTTTTTTTTTATTTCTCTTTTGGTGCCAGGTTACAAGTTGGGTCCCATTCCATTTTTGGATCTTGTTTTCAGTTTTGGGGCCAGGTTACAAGTTGGGTCCCATTCCATCTTTGGATATAGTTTTGGCTGGGCCTATTTTGGTGGTTCCGTCTCCATCGGTGGAGGTACCACTATATGTGAACTGGGCGACAGGTGTCCTGGTGGTGACCGGCAGCTGCAGGGTGATACTATGTCTTCGTTGGGGGATGATACACAAGTCACAAACCCTCTTTTGTCGACAGAAGTTTCTGGTCTGGGGGTGCGACCGGGCTTGGACAACGGCAATGTTTCACATAGGGGCCGCGTTCGGGGTGTGAAAGCCAAGCACAAGCGTTTGTTGAAGACTATCAAAGCCCGTAGCGAGATTTGTAGGTTTGACATTGACTCTGATCAAAACCTTGACAGAATTTGGATTTTGTCTGAGCGAGCATTAGTTGGCCGGTCTGAGTTCACTTTAGGCAACAAGATGGAAATTGCAGAATGGGTTAATAGGGTTTGGGTTCCCCTCATTGGATTGGCTCCCCGCATCAATTTGCTCCCAAATCGTTACATGCTGTTCACCTTCACGGAGGCATCCCATCTGGACTTAATTCTGTCAAAATTTTGGGAATTCAAGAAGGGGTCTTTGTTTATAAAACGCTGGCACTTAAATTTTGATCCTTCCAAAGAAGTACAGTCCCTGCGCCATCTGTGGTTGATCCTTCCAGGTCTGCCTATTGAAATTTGGTCTGAGGAGGTGATAAAAGGCATTGCAAATACAGTGGGAAGGTTTATCCGTTTTGACAAACAAAATCTGTTTGGAATGGACCGGCGGTTTGCTAAGGTGATGGTAGAAGTTGATCTGAAAGATGGTCTTCCAGCAGAAATTTTAATTACTTGGGGCTCTTGGGTTCGGCATCAAGTGTTGGATTACTTTAAGATTCCTTTTAGATGTTTCTTCTGCCGTAAGACTGGTCATCTAAAAGCGGCTTGCCCCACTGTTCGTGAATGCTCTCAGAGCTCGTCTGAATTCTCTTCGCCCGGCAATGAGCTGCAATTTCCTGCATTTCAAGAAGCTGGTAAGTATATAAAAGACCCTTCTTTAAATTATCAAGACTTGTCAAATGAAGAATTGGCTTTCATTGAATCTTCTGAACATAACTTAGCTACCCGTATCTCAAAAGGGGAAGTCCATTTAAGGCATGATATTGTGACTGGGTTACCGGTCTCTAAAAAGCCTTTAGGTCCCTCTGATTCTTTTGTGAACCGTAAGTTATTTGAGGATTTGGCACCTGTAGTTGCAAAAAAGGGTCTCAATATATCGGCACCTGGTAGGGACACAATGTCTAACCCTATTCCTGTCTCTGTCGCGGACTCATTGTCAAACCCTACCATAGAATCTGCTTTGGACCCCATTCCAGTCTCTGTTGGGGACACATTTACAAACCCTAATCCAGATTCTGCTTTGGACACTATTCCTGCCTCTACTGTGAACCCTTTGTCAAACCCTAGCCCAGTTTATGTCTTGGTAGATAATCACCCAGATAGACAACACATTGGGGACTCTACGTCAATTCCTTCTTTTGAAAATGACATTATTGAATTTCAGCCTGGAAATCAACCCAAAAGTTCTAGTGGAACTTTACCTGATGCATCTGGGGACGCACTCTGTGGCTCTGAAATCATTGAGAGGTATATCCTGAAGGGTGATCCGGGTGTAAACATCTCTGGAAAATTCCCCAATCAGTCCGATGTGGATATTTTATCCAGCAGTGGATATCTCATGTCAAAGTATGGAGAGGAATTCCCTCCTCTTCATGTCTACACTAAGAACCCTAGCAGAGAGTCTGAAGCCAATCCTTTGCTTTCCCTTAACAGACAAAATGTTACCATAAGAAAAGGCAAGAAGAAGAAAGATGCCTCGAACATTCCTGTTGGAGAGAACTTCCGCAGCATTTAGGAAGCTGCTAATTTTGGGAAGGATAACTAATTTTGGAGAGAAAGTACCAATTTTGGCGGTAAGACAAAGATATCGCCGTAGCGCAAATCCCGGCGGGAATCACGGCGATAGGTACAGAAAAGTCAAGCATGTGGTACAAAGAAGAGGCCGAAGGGAGAGCTCAACCACCGCAATAAAGGCGCCGAAGATGAAGAGAGGGTTCAGCTACCCTCATTAAAGAAGAAGGACTACAGTCAGCGTTGCTTGAACCAAGAAGAAGCGACGGGCCGATGCATTAAAGACTAAGGACTGCAGGAAGCGGCGACGAGACAGAAGGCGGCCATGGAAGTACAACCAGTTGACTGTAAGTGGTTAGGGTTGAGTCACTGTTGGGATAAGGCCCACAGTTTTGTAACTGCGATGAGACCTTCGGGCCATCTATATATAGTAGTCTTTTTATATGATAAGGGGTTGGCCACATAGTGATAGAAACATCAGGTAGAGGTTAGTCAAGCCTTTTGGGGTTGCAGAGTCTGGACATCCCTGAGAGAATACAAGGGCCAACCTGTTGAGAGATAGTGCGATCCGCTGGGATTGTGAGAGAAAGAGAGTGCATTGTAAAAGGCAGGAAGAGAAAGAGGTCTATAGAGAAGGGCTCCCACTGAGGTGGAGTTTCCCAGAAGACCCTTGTTGTAAAGAGTGGAACGGAACTGTGTTTATTCTTCAGAGTTGTAAACAAGAACCGTAGTTCCCCTGGGCGTAGTTCTCGCCCTGGGAGTAACAACGTGCTTATTTAAGTAGCACTATTGTATTTGTGTAGCTACTGCTCTCATTCACTTGTCTGTGTTATATATGAATGCTTCAGTCTGTTATAAGTAATGTACATGGTCGTCAGTTTAACTTCTGAATGATGTATAATAATTGCGATAATCATAGCTACCCGCATAGCAACTAGATAATTGTTAACAGAGGATGATGTGCGAGTAGGAACTGAATGTAAGTCATGAATGGTCTACTTAGACACGGCTCAAAGTGATATTCTACTTAGTTACATTGTTGCGAGATATCAAGGGTCAAGTTCATTAGCGAGGGTTAGGCTTGGAGACTGAATGTTGTAGCTAACTGCAGTACCAGGATAAGGATAGCGAAGACCACTTATTAATCCAGGAAGCGGTCAAGATTCACTTACCACAGGAACTAGAAGGGGAAGATATCGCGCCTACGATATCTTAGGTATCGCTAGACGGTCTCACGTAGGGGGAGGACTTATCGCACCCCTTGCGTAATGCGATAAGACAGAGGCGTAGCCGGAGGAATGGAATGCGATAGACAGCTCCAGTCAAAGGGATTAAGGTGGATTTAAGCACCCTGGATGCCTCGGAACTTGGCTGAGGACACTTGAGTCTTCTGCCTCCCATTAGAATCACTTCGGGTGAGACTTCAGGTTGCCTCTGCGACCTGTTGCCGAAAGGGCCAGTGAGCTAAGGGTTCTGTTGGTCTAAGAGATTACCGCAAGCCCGGGTCTGCTAGAAAGGATAGAGAGAAAACCAACAAATGGTTCCGTTGCCGGTTTGAACACATTGAGCTGATGTTCTGTTGGCATCCTACCAAGCAAGAACTTAACCAGTGGGTTGAGTCAAAAGAAAGAGAGTTTGCTGCAAAAGAAAACAAGAATCCTAGACTGAGCACTGAGGCTTGGCTACAGAAGCACATTTTTACAGATCTCCATGAGATATTCTTCGTAACTTATGCTATTGAGTTATATGGTTGGTTATCAAAGCTTGTTGACAACAGCGGGTGTCAAGAAGAATCGAGAAGTTGTCTGGACAGCAGAGCTGATTCAGACCTTGAAAGGTGTCGATAACCCCATCTCACGCGCAGTAGACTTCTGGCTTGCGAGTCTGCTGGAAGGCTTCATCACAGAGTTCGCGGTTGATCAGAGAAAGAGTTTCAGCGCAGCAGAACGGTACTTCTTCAAGGGTTATCGCGGTAAGTACCTAAATTCTCTAAGTCTGTCCATTAAGCAATTACTATATGAAAAAGGAGTACTGGATATAATCTCAGATGAATAGTAGCATGATATTGTAATGTCAGTAGACTCTGAAAGTGATTACGAGTATCTTGGACATACACGTAGTGGTAAAAGATATAGAGTCAACGATTCATCTTCTTCTGAAGAAGACAGCTCAGATCACCCGAGACAGCAGAGTCAGAACCCTAGGACTCCTCAAAAGCCAGTCGAAACTCAGAATAATCCCGCAGGAACCCCGTCCAGTAGCTCTTACACAGCGAATACTGCCGCTACACCCTCCACATCTACACAACCGAGTGGTAATCATACAGCAAACCAGAACCCACCATCTAGAAACAGAATGGGAGATGATATGAAGCTACCAACATTTAAAGGTACAGGGTCGGAGGACCCTGAGCAACACTGGTTCTTATGCGAAGCCATATGGACCATTAAGCAAATACAAGACGATAATGTCAAGCTTGTCCAGCTGGCCACCACATTTAGAGAAAAAGCATTAACTTGGTATATGAAGTATACCACTGGCCATAACAGAACGCTTGCACAGGTTAGAACTGCTATGATTAAAGAGTTTAAAAAACCTAAATCCGAGTCACATTGCATAGCAGAACTTAAAGATATTAAACAATTGCCTACGGAAACGGTTTGGGATTTTGACCAGAGGTTCAAGACCCTCATTGATCAGGTAAGCTTTGAGCTTGCGCCTCAACAGCATAAAGAATGGTTTATCGCAGCAATATTACCACACATCAGACTTCCGCTAATGCAACAGAAATTAAATACACAAGATGAAGCATTAGAAATGGCAATGAAACTAGAGGCTTCACCTCTAGCAGAAACTAGCACCGGTATCACTAATCTGCAGAATCAGCTAGCTAACCTCACCTTACAGCTGCATGAAATTAAGAAAGGAAAGGAGGTTGCGCATGAAATTTGGTGTACTAAGTGTAAAGCGCAGGGACACAGTAAGGATAACTGCCCTGTCTTTGCTGACTATATCGCCAGTGGAGCTCCTAACCCGTTGATACAGAACCAGGGGCCATGGTGCGAGATTTGCAGAACCAGAGGACACAGTCCTCAGGAATGCCCTCTCCTTCAGAAATATGTGCAGACACCAAAGAACCTATATTGCAACTTCTGTAAATATGTGGGACATGACGAAAACAACTGTAGAGCTTATGAGTTAATGATAGAAAGGAAGCATGACCTTTACAGAGTTCAGTCAGAAGCATCCGGACCAGCAGTACGTGCACAAACTGATCCGAATCAGGGAGGCCGTGGAGGAAATTTCAGAGGCCGAGGACGCGGAGGAGGCTATGACTCTGGCCGTGGCCGTGGAACTATCACCTGTTATAACTGTGGAGGCACAGGACATTACGCTAGAGACTGTCAGAACCCTACTACAACGTGCAAGTATTGTAAATCTTATGATCACACAATAGAGGAATGTCCCATACTGATAGCTAAGATCAAGGACGCCAAGCCAGCAACCAATCAGACTATCCAGTTTATCGCTGCTGAGCAGAACGAAACCGAACCACGGGTCAATATTGTAACTCGCAGTGGTCTCTCCACAAGCAACATATCGCAGGACGTGGAAAAAAACGACAGGAACGCAGTGGGTGCGCAAAGCTCCAGGAAAACCTATCCCACTTGATCTACAGAAGAATAAGGAGGCATTTCAACAAACTAAGACTTCCTTTGCTGAACAGACACCGCCCAGATCACTATTATTACCATCTCAGGGTATACCACGGAAACCACCGCAGGATGTTAGTACTGCGCAGATACCACAGGCTAGCACATCTGGAAGATGCGACGAAGAGGAATTGACCGGGAGTGTACAGTCCTTCTTGCAGAGTTGTTTGAAACTTCTAAGAAACGGGAAAGCTGTAGAGGAACTTCAGAAAGTTATTGACCAATGTCAGCAGAGCCCTTCTGTGAGCAATACACAGCGCACCATTCACCATATAATGGGCCATACAAGGACAGGAAGAGAGATGAGGCTCACAGCGCAGATCGGACTATTTGAAATGGATGAGGTTATCCTAGACTTAGGATCAGAAGTAAATGTCTTGACTAAGCAGACATGGGAACAGATGGGAAGTCCAAAACTAAGCAGGTCCCCTATCCATCTTAGACTAGCTAATCAGCAGAGAATATCACCGATGGGTCGCTTATCGCATGTCCCAGTGGACATCAACGGAGTTCACACATATGCCGATTTTGAGATCATAGAAATTATTGGTGACACCAAACCCTATCCAGCTCTATTAGGTATTGATTGGGCTTTTGATAACAAGGCTGTTATCAACTTAAAGAAAAGGCAGATGACATTTGAAGATGCTCAAGTCCGGGTTATCGCACCATTAGACCCTTTACAGGGTCCTCGCTACATTGAGCCAATCAAAGCAGAAGAGGAGGTGCATAACATGGAAAATTTGTACCAAATGACTTCTAATCAGACAGATTACATTGACCCTACAGCTGATGGACATATCAGCTGGAGATGTGATAGCTCCTGCACATCAGATTCAGATGTTGGCTTAGAGAATTGGCAAAATAGACTCCACGAAGTCTCTATTCGCAGATGCGCATTCATGACTAAATCACTGCGATGGATTGGGACTGAAAACAGGTATATTCCAACTTTTGATGGATTAGCAGACGTCAATGATTTTTTGCAGCAGTTTGAACAAGAGATTCCTCAAGAGCAGAGGATGGAGGTTTTTGACCTTGCAGTTCGAGCCACACCTGCAAGATGGTGGTACACACACAAGGAACATATCGCATCATGGTATGATTGTAAGAGATTGATGCGCATTAGATTCTCTAAAGAAAGAGACTGTACACAGCGGAAATACACAGGGGAGAGTGATCCCAGAGCACACATTATGAACTGTGAACAGAGTTGGCTAGAAATTCCAGCAGAAGAATGGGTTCATTTGTTTATCCACACACTGGATACAGTTCCACGGAACTGGTATACAGAAACAGAGCTAAGAAAAGGAACTATCTCATGGCCTATTATGATTGAAAACTTTTTGGTCACGTTCAGTTTTGAATCTGAGCATCCAAGCATTGATCGGGCCTTGAAGATCATAAAGACTAAAATATTTGAGGATTGCCCATCACCAGCGGCTTCGCAACCCGAGTGGGCTATTCAGATGGAACATGCACTGGAATGTTACAACTGCGCACAAGATTCAAGCGATGAGGATGAAGATCCTCGCAGTATCAATATCGCAGAAACAGAAGGTACGCGTGAAGTTGAAGGTCCACACTTAGAAATCCCAGCTGTAACAGAACCAATCAAGATTAGAAAGAGCAATATTGGCACAGAAACAGACCCTAAGTTTGCCTCTATTGGAGATTATTGGGATGATGAGACAATTGGCCAAATCACAGACCTATTACACGAGTATCAGGACCTATTTCCTACCAACTTTACAGAAATGAAGGGAATAGTGGGTGACTTAGGAGTCATGAGAATACCGCTTAAGAAGGATGCTAGGCCAGTTAAGCAACGTCCATACAGGTTGAACCCGCGGTATAAAGCAAAAGTAAAAGATGAAATAGATAAGATGCTAGCAGCAGGCATCATTGAACCTGTTGAAGAAAGTGAGTGGGTTAGTCCCATGGTAGTACAAGAAAAGAAAACAAAAGGAGACATCAGAATCTGTGTCGACTTGCGCAAACTGAATGATGCATCGCTGCATGACCCATTTCCGACACCATTCACTGATGAAGTCTTAGACAATGTTGGAGGACAAGAAATCTATTCATTTACTGATGGCTTTTCAGGCTATCACCAGATAAGAATCCATCCAGACGACAGGCACAAGACCACATTTGCGACAGAATGGGGCTCCTTTCAGTATACGGTAATGCCCTTTGGTCTTAAGAACGCCCCAGCAATTTTTTCTAGAGTAGTTGTTGCTGTCTTTAAGGAATACATCCATCAATTTTTAGAAGTTTATTTTGATGATTGGACTGTATTTGGACTAGTCAAGAAGCACATAGGAAACCTGCGATTAATGTTTGAAAAATGTAGACAGCACCAGATTTCCCTTAACTTAAAAAAATGTATATTTTGTGCGCCTTTTGGTACGTTGTTGGGTCACATTGTGTGCAGACAAGGCTTGATGGTAGATCCCGCGAAGATCGCCATCATTGTCAATTTACCAGCACCTAACTCAGTAAAGCAGCTGAGAACTACACTTGGTCATACAGGGTATTACAGAAAGTTTATCAAAGGTTATGCCAAGATTACCGCACCAATGGAGAAATTATTGAAGAAGGATATCAAATTTCAGTGGAATGAGGAATGTCAGAAGAGTCTTGACGCTCTAAAAGAAAAAATGGTTACAGCACCTATTCTGGTCTTTCCAGATTGGAACAAGCCTTTTCATGTTCATGTGGATGCATCTGGCATCGCACTGGGCATTATTCTCACGCAACCAGGCGAAGGGGGTATTGACCACCCTATCGCATATTCGAGCAGGAGACTATCGACAGCTGAGAAGAATTACACCACCACAGAGAGAGAAGGGTTAGCAATGGTGTATGCTTTACAGAAATTTCGGCACTATCTGTTGGGTGCCCCGTTCAAGATGTTCACCGACCATTCTGCATTAAAGTACTTGGTCAATAAGCCAGTGTTAGGGGGAAGAATATGCAGATGGCTATTGTTGTTCCAGGAATATGATTTCGAAATCATTGTTAAGCCAGGAAGACTAAATGCGGGACCTGATCACCTGTCAAGGCTAGACTCAGGTGAAGAACCAAGTAATTTAGAGGACAACTTGCCTGATGCGCAATTGTTCTCCATTCAGGTCGCAGATGAATATTATGGAGACATAATTCAATTCCTTACTACAGGGTGGGCACCACCTGAGTTTACCAAGCAACAAAAGAAACAATTAGTGGTGAAAGCAGCAGACTTCACCCTGATTGCAGGACACCTCTATAAGTTAGGACCAGATGAAATCTTGCGCAGATGCGTTATGCCCCACGAGAAACAGACCATTCTTAAGGAAGCACATTCGGGCATTGCAGGAGGCCATTTCGCAGGGAAGCCTACCGCTCAGAAGATCCTAGCAGCCGGACTATGGTGGCCTACATTACATAAAGACAGTAAAGAGTTTTGCAGATCATGCGATATCTGCCAAAGGACAGGAAAGCCCTCCAGAAGAGATGAAATGCCGTTGCGACCACAGATAACGCTACGCGCATTCGATAAGTGGGCCATAGACTTCGTGGGTCCTATTAACCCCCCAGGAAAACGAACTGGTGCGAAATATATTATTACAGCAACAGAATACCTCACCAGGTGGGCTGAGGCGAAAGCAGTCAGGAATTGTGATGCTGCTACAGCAGCACAATTTATTTTTGAAAACATCATCACTAGATTTGGATGCCCAGTGACTTTGATGAGTGATCAAGGCACACACTTTTTGAATAGCACCATAGAAGCCTTGACAGAGGAATTTGAAATACAGCACCATAAGAGTACACCTTACCACCCTCAAGCTAATGGTACGGTGGAGGCTTTCAATAAGATATTAGAACAGGCTCTTACAAAGATTTGTAACAGTCAAAGGGATGATTGGGACCTCAGAGTTAATGCTGTATTATGGGCTTACAGGACCACGTGTAAGAAACTAACAGGGCACACACCTTTCAGCCTGGTATATGGACAAGAGGCTGTTATGCCTATGGAATACATCTTACCCAGTCTAAGGATTGCTCAGCTTACAGAGATGGCTGATTCTGATACTTTAGAGGAGAGATTGGCACAGCTGCTCAATCTGGAGGAAGACAGATTTATCGCAGGATTCCATCAAAAAGTGTAGAAAGCACGAGAAAAAGCTTGGCATGATAGGCATATCAAGAACAAAATCTTTCAGCTTGGAGACTTGGTACTCCTTTATGACAGTAAGTTTATAAAGTTCCCTGGAAAATTCAAAACTCATTGGTTAGGGCCATATGAAATTCAGCAAATAACAGATGGAGGTGCTATACAGCTTCGTACTATGAGTGGGGAGTTTCTTCCTACCCTGATCAATGGCAGTCGGCTTAAGCTGTATCGCGACGGCCATGCCACCTCCCATCCCTAGCCCAGAAAGGAAGCTAATGGTGTAGATGTTCAGTGTAGTTGAAATGAAGCATCGCACCCTAAGGAGTCTACATCGGGAAATACTTTAGGTAAGAATTCGCAGCCAGCTTTCCTGGTGGTTGCGATAATTTTGATATGAGGCGAGTTTGTGGCACTTTCCATCTCTAGACGATGCGATATCTTATCGCAGAGGACAGAAAACAGATGGATGCGCTACCAAATTTTGAATTCATCAGAGGGCTAGTCACTTCGCCATCTGACAAGCATTAACTGCAAGGCCGACAAGTATCTGTTGTACTAAGATTTGGCAGCAGTACGACGATTCTTCTAGATTTGGAAAATCCGATGCGACACCACTCCGGCGCACAGTTTCCCAGCGAAAATTCAAACGGCGTTTGCAATAAATAGGCGCGGGGTGCTGTCTTGTCTATGCATTAAATGCCGCCAGCGGGTCCAGTCACTGGTCCGTTGCCATTTAAAATTCCGCCTTATGATAAATGCACGTTCTATTCAAAGCACGGGGCTACTTGGTCATTTTCACCAAAAAGGAGCTGAGGCACAGAGAACAAGTCACATATGAGCAAAATGTTTTGCTGTCTAACGACAATGTGCAGCTCATTGCACAGCATGAGGCAGAGAGTGCCCAGTTGACGCAATATGTTCAGCGAGAGCAGGATGTCTCTCTTGTTTTAAAGAATATTGCAGCAGAACTTCCGCAGTGCGATATCAGGCCTGAGTTAGAAATAACTCAGAAGATCAGAAAAATAGCGGAAAGAGCAAAGGCTCTAGATGAAGAGAAGAAAAAGATGGAGGAAGAATACGAAGCAAGGATTGCTGCACTTGAAGCAAATAAGCTACCTACTCCAGAGGAAATCCAAGAAGCACGAGTGCAAGCTTTCAGAATTGTACAGACACAGATGCACTGTCGGGTGGAAGCAGCAGAGGCTATCCTGGAAGATGCATCAAAAACATGGCTGGAGCTAGAGGAGCTCCCACAGAAAGCCGAGCTCGATCAGCACATTAAGCACTGTGAAGATGCGATAGCAAGAGCTGAAGAAGAGTACAAGGGCTTGAGTGCTCTTGTGAAGATAAGAAAGAAAGGAGAAATCACACAAATTCAGCAGCAGGTGCAGAAATACAGAGCACAGCAGATCAACCTGGCTAACGAAGTTAGCCCGCACGAAAGCAAAGTCGCACATCTGGTTGATGAACTGGAGCAAAAGTTGAAAAGCTTCACCTCAAGTAAAGGAGTCATTGAGGGCACAAAGGACTCCTTGGTAACTGCTGAGCTGCTCAGCGCAGCGCAGGAAGAAGTAACACACATGGATGAAAGTATTAAAGCGCTTAAGGCACAATTCGCAGCAATCTCACGAGCAGCAAAGGATAAGCTTAGGCAGATGAATCAGGCTATTGTTGCGAGTGGCTCGGGGACGAGCCACAAGTAAGTGTTAGGGGAGTTGTTGGAGAGAACTTCCGCAGCATTTAGGAAGCTGCTAATTTTGGGAAGGATAACTAATTTTGGAGAGAAAGTACCAATTTTGGCGGTAAGACAAAGATATCGCCGTAGCGCAAATCCCGGCGGGAATCACGGCGATAGGTACAGAAAAGTCAAGCATGTGGTACAAAGAAGAGGCCGAAGGGAGAGCTCAACCACCGCAATAAAGGTGCCGAAGATGAAGAGAGGGTTCAGCTACCCTCATTAAAGAAGAAGGACTACAGTCAGCGTTGCTTGAACCAAGAAGAAGCGACGGGCCGATGCATTAAAGACTAAGGACTGCAGGAAGCGACGACGAGACAGAAGACGGCCATGGAAGTACAGCCAGTTGACTGTAAGTGGTTAGGGTTGAGTCACTGTTGGGATAAGGCCCACAGTTTTGTAACTGCGATGAGACCTTCGGGCCATCTATATATAGTAGTCTTTTTATATGATAAGGGGTTGGCCACATAGTGATAGAAACATCAGGTAGAGGTTAGTCAAGCCTTTTGGGGTTGCAGAGTCTGGACATCCCTGAGAGAATACAAGGGCCAACCTGTTGAGAGATAGTGCGATCCGCAGGGATTGTGAGAGAAAGAGAGTGCATTGTAAAAGGCAGGAAGAGAAAGAGGTCTATAGAGAAGGGCTCCCACTGAGGTGGAGTTTCCCAGAAGACCCTTGTTGTAAAGAGTGGAACGGAACTGTGTTTATTCTTCAGAGTTGTAAACAAGAACCGTAGTTCCCCTGGGCGTAGTTCTCGCCCTGGGAGTAACAACGTGCTTATTTAAGTAGCACTATTGTATTTGTGTAGCTACTGCTCTCATTCACTTGTATGTGTTATATATGAATGCTTCAGTCTGTTATAAGTAATGTACATGGTCGTCAGTTTAACTTCTGAATGATGTATAATAATTGCGATAATCATAGCTACCCGCATAGCAACTAGATAATTGTTAACAGAGGATGATGTGCGAGTAGGAACTGAATGTAAGTCATGAATGGTCTACTTAGACACGGCTCAAAGTGATATTCTACTTAGTTACGTTGTTGCGAGATATCAAGGGTCAAGTTCATTAGCGAGGGTTAGGCTTGGAGACTGAATGTTGTAGCTAACTGCAGTACCAGGATAAGGATAGCGAAGACCACTTATTAATCCAGGAAGCGGTCAAGATTCACTTACCACAGGAACTAGAAGGGGAAGATATCGCGCCTACGATATCTTAGGTATCGCTAGACGGTCTCACGTAGGGGGAGGACTTATCGCACCCCTTGCGTAATGCGATAAGACAGAGGCATAGCCGGAGGAATGGAATGAGATAGACAGCTCCAGTCAAAGGGATTAAGGTGGATTTAAGCACCCTGGATGCCTCGGAACTTGGCTGAGGACACTTGAGTCTTCTGCCTCCCATTAGAATCACTTCGGGTGAGACTTCAGGTTGCCTCTGCGACCTGTTGCCGAAAGGGCCAGTGAGCTAAGGGTTCTGTTGGTCTAAGAGATTACCGCAAGCCCGGGTCTGCTAGAAAGGATAGAGAGAAAACCAACAATTCCTGACTCCTATACACCTATTTCTAGGAGGTTGGAGGAAGCTGAAACACATGATAAGTCTGAATCCCTGGGGCTTAGAGCAGTGACCCCCACTAGAAATGTTTCTTGATGTCTTTGCTGTCATTAAATGTTAGGGGATTGGGCAAGGTGACTCGGGCTCAGGCCTTGTCCAGTCTGATTAAAGATACTGGCCCTGCTATCATTTTCCTACAGGAGACTATGTGTGAGGATTTTATAGCCATTCAAAAGCTATGTAATATTCTTCCAGATTGGGAGGTTTCAGCTGTCAGCTCAAGTGGTCAATCCGGGGGTATTGCTGTAGCTTGGAATCCAAATTTTTTTGATTTAAAAGCCTATCTTACTCCTTGGGGCATTTTTTTAAAAGGTACATTTTGTAGCTGCAAAAAATCTATATCCATGCTCAACTGTTATGCACCATACAGATATAGGCAAACTTTCTGGACAAAGTTAAGGGATTCGGGGCTTATGGATACACCTGATTTAATCTTGGCAGGTGATTTAAACTTCACTTATCAAGCATCTGAAATCTGGGGCATCACAGCCAGAATGGATGATTTGGGGGATTTCTTTTTAAATTTGCTTATGGAAAAAAACCTTGTTGATGTCATGCCACATAAGCTTTCCCCTACCTGGTCAAACGGTAGATTTGGAAGTGAAGGTGTTCACAAGCGAATTGACAGATTCCTAGTTAAGGCGAACCTGCTGTCATATTTTCCAAAGCACAGGTCATGGGTTCACACTGTCAAATTCTCGGACCACTGGCCCATATTTCTGCAGTTGGAACAATTTGAGCAGTTTAATTTAATACCCTTCAAATTCAATGCTACGTGGCTCGAAGATAATTCCTTCTGTCATTTGGTTAGAAATTTCTGGACTCAATGTGAATTTTTCGAATCAAATCCAGTTCTGAATATTTGTTATAAGCTGAGAAAATTAAAAGAAGTTGTCATAAAATGGATCAGAGATAAGAAGCAGGCAGATAAGGTTGAGTTACTTCAGCTAGAATCTCAATTACAGGAAGCAATTAATGCAAATATTAACAATACCCTTTCTATGGAAGCTTTTGAGATATTGAAGAAGTTGGAGTTGAAAAAAGAAGAACTTATCTTGCAAGAAGAAAAAGCTTGGAGATTAAAGAGCCGTGCAGTCTGGATTTCTCTAGGTGATAAAAATACTAAGTTCTTTCATTCATTTGCTTCTGCTAGGCGGCGGTCTAAGTATATTTGGGAAATACAGGATGACAATGGGATACAGTGCACAGGTATCGACAACATTAAGTCTGAAGCTTATAATTTTTTCAATAATATATACTCTGATCCTGAGGAAGTCTGTCAAAGTGCTCAGATTGAAGTGGCATCTTTATACCCTAGGTTCTTTGATGAGCAAGCTGCAGATAGCATAAAATGCAAGGTCACAAAGGATGAATTAGAGCAGACATTAAAACTGTTTGCAAAAGACAAAGCACCTGGGCCGGATGGTTGGCCAGTGGAGCTCTATATTCACTTTTTTGAGTTAATGGGTGAGGAACTATTGGAGATGGTAAATTATTCCATGACAAATGGCTACATCCCAGGAGGACTAAATTCTACATTTGTTACTTTGATTCCTAAAAAAGATAAGCCAGCATCTTTTGGAGATTTTCGTCCTATTGCTCTCTGCAATTTGTTATACAAGCTTATTTCAAAAATTATTGCAGACAGATTGAAGAAGGTACTATCTGCACACATCTCTGAAGAGCAATTTGGCTTCTTAGAGGGGAGACAGATTCATGATGCAATAGGCATTACTCAAGAATTGATTCACAGCATCAAGTTACATAAAAAGAAAGCCATGTTGCTTAAGATGGATCTAGTCAAATCCTATGATAGGGATAATTGGGCTTACATCAGATTGATCCTTATCAGGATTGGAATGCCCTCAGTTATCATTAAGTGGATTATGGCTTGTATTAGATCCATGAATATTTCCGTTTTGGTGAATGGTAGTCCTACTGATTTTTTCAGCTGTTCCAGGGGTTTAAGACAGGGTTGCCCCTTATCCCCACTTCTGTTCATTTTGATAATGGATGGTTTTAGCAGACTGGTGAACAAGGCTTTGATGGGAGGTCAGATCAAGGGTATCAAATTCACAAAAGAATGTGTTTTTACACATTTGATGTTTTCAGATGATGTTCTGGTTGGAGGTAATGCCACCGTGGAAGAATGGTTAATGTACAAAAACATCATTACTACTTTCAGCAATGCAACAGGCATGCTTGTCAGTGAGGCCAAATCCAGCTTTTTTCATCAGGCTATTCAAGAAGATCAGATAAGAGACATTAGAGCTGTCTTGCCATATAATTGTTCTAAGTTTGATCAGGGTTTTAAATATTTGGGTTATATCCTTAAACCAAACAATTATCTGATCCGAGATTGGCATTGGCTTTTGAAAAAAATAGAAGATAGAATTGTGCAGTGGTCCTATAGGCTGTTATCAATCGGTGGAAAGTTTATTCTGGTGCAGTCGGTGCTTTCCAGCATACCTGTGTACTGGTTCTCTATGTTGGAAGTCCCAATCTCCATCATTAAATCTATTAAGAGATATTTTTTCAACTTTCTGTGGAATGGGACTGCGTACAGTGATAAGATTCCAATGGTAGCAGCTGAATCTCTAGCAAGACCATATAAAATCGGTGGATGGGGAATTAAAGATTTGGAGGTGTTTAATATAGCTCTCAGATTAAAAAGTTTTTGGCGTGGTATTCATGGCAGCTCCCTTTGGTCTAAAATTCTTCATATAAAATACATTAAGACAGATGTAAGTACCTGGATCAGAAATCCAAAATTGACTAACTGGGACTTTTCTCCTATGTGGAGAGGGTTCATGAAAATTTTTCATTGGATTAAAAGTGACCTAGTATGGCATGTTGGGTCTGGAACACAAATCAGGGTTGGGATCGATCCCATTATTGGGCTTGATCAAGAACAGGGTCTTCCTCCTATTATTCCTCAATATTTACAAGTCACTGGTCTCTCCACTTTAAACATGATACATCATCGGAACATTGGCATTGTTGGAAGCTCGAAGTGGTTATCGGCGCAGGAGATTGGACTATCCGGGTATCTTGCTTGCATTTGGGATAATTTTACAAAATCATTGAACTCTGCTGGTGTCCACTTAAATAACTCTGAGGATAAACTGGTTTGGAGTGGTAACACTGAATCTGGCACTGTCACGGCTAAAGCTGCTTACAAAAGAATTCTTCAGCACAAGTATATTTTCCCGCCGGACTGGTGGTATTCGAAGATTTGGCAGTGGCGCATTCCAGTCAAATTAAAATGTTTTGTCTGGCTGATTTTACAAGATAAGTTAAAAACTTGGGATAATCTCTGTAGGAGAGGATGGATAGGTCCAAGCTATTGTGTTCTCTGCAAAAATGATGCTGAATCTAGACTGCACCTTTTTGTACAGTGCTCTTTCTCTCGCAAGATTTGGGAAATGATATCTATAAATTTTAAAATTACTCAATGCTGGGCAATTGGGGATTTTAACTTGTGCTTCTTACAATGGTATAGACATTGCAAAAAGCACTTTTTTCTGGCTGTATGCATACCCTGGGCAATTTGGCATGCCAGAAATTGTGCCATATTTCGAAATTCTCCACCTGATCACATCAATTGTTGTTTGACAGCACTTAAAATGTATAACTCCTGCAAGTTGGATGAGAGGATGCTGAAAACTGACAGAGTTAGTACTTTTAATCTCAATGTGGATCGTCCTGTTTTGTTTTTTGATGGTGCTTCACAAGCAAGTATCTGTGCAATAGGTGGAGTTATTTATCTAAATGACTCACATTTCTATACCATCAAGCTCAACTGTGGAAAGGGATCAAACATGAAGGCAGAATTAATTGCACTTTGGTGTGTTCTAAAGGTTGCCAACATCTTTGGATTGAACAACATAAAGGTTTATGGTGACTCTCGGGTTACCATTAAATGGGCAGAAGGTAAATTCAAGCTAAATGTCTTAAATCTGAGACACTGGGCCGACAGGACACTTTTTGAGATACAAAAACAGCAGAACATCATTATTGAACATATTTATCGTGAGCATAACTGTATGGCGGAAAAGCTTTCCAAACAAGCTCTTGAAGGATGTGAAGGTCACTTGATATGGGAGGATTGGTGTGAGGGCATTATGCTGGACTGTGGTTCTATTTATTTCTATGACTGATCTGCTGATGATGATCTTGTCTATCTTTGTATTTAAAGTTTTTGCTGGATCTACATTTTGGTTTGTATTTTTGGATGTAATAAGCTATGTGCTTGGATAAAACTGTCGAGTATGCTCAGATTTGATATATCCTTTATGGGATAGGCACATTACTTGTATGTCAGATCTTTGAAGATAACTTCTTTAGTTATCTCAGAAGGTTCCAGCTGGATGGATTAGGAACATTTTTTGTACTATTTGATTCTAATAGGAATATCAATAGTAGTCTTTTTTTTCTCTGGAAAAAAAAACTTTATTTAATAGCTTACAAATATTATAAGCTAAATTATATAATTCATTATCATGCATTTAAATTAGTTCATTATTACTCCCTAAAATAACTCTAAATGATAGAAAACCAATTTTCCCCATTGGATTAATAGGCTTGCCATATCACACTTAGTAACTTCAATTTCTATTTCAAAATACATTTTTAAATTACCCATTATGAGTAGGGATTGGCTTTAAATCTATTACGTGCAATATTCAAATGATGTCCATTGGTTCTTACCATGGCGTACCAAAAGCTATAATTATAATATGATACCAATAGCTATAATTATAATATGATAAACTTTTAACTCACTCTCACCAATCACATCCACAATTACACTAAGAAATGCTTAGTCAAATTACACTTCTCCATGTTTTCTCGGAGCTAATGCATCCTCAATGTTCCTAACACGTCACTTAGATGCACCATATGCTTCTCCCAAGTAGAAATGAGGATCAAGATTCAAAATGGTGTCCAAATAAACTATGAAAAATGAATCTATGAATGGACACAATTAATGTTTCATTTAACACATTATTAAAGTTAGTTGGTGCATTACTCAAACCAAAAGGCATTATTAGCCACTTGTAAATACATTTTTTCATCTGGAAGGAGATTGTTTTGGGGATTTTGTTGCATTAGTGAGAAAAAACCCTTAATATAATTAACTTGTGAGCTAGAGAATGGAAAATAGTTAGTTGTGGGATAAGGACAGGACAAATATAATAGAAAGTAACAAGAAAGAATCATGCAAGAAAAATTCTTACAAGATTAACTACAAGATTGCCATTTAAATAGAAGAAAATGAGGGAAACAACTCAAACAAGCATGAGGGAAATGAATGGTAGAGAAAAGAAAGAGATATGCTTGATCTCTACACATAGCACTAAATCATAAGATTTAAATTATTATCTCTTTCAAATTATACCCTGTGGATTTCATTTCAATATGGAAATTTTGAGCTCCAATGGTGAATTAGTTCCGATGTGAATTTTCCTCATTCAAAATGGGATTTTGAATGCTTGATAGAAAATTTTGGGAGGCGAATATACTCAACATTGATAAGTTAGGAGCTTGAACTCAACATGTGCATCACTATAGGGCCACTTGAACGAGGCCTATGGGCCATTAGTGCACCAAAAATGATGCACTAACTCATCTCAGTAGACTTAAATGGATATAAAGATATTATGCGAGTGTATCCATAGGGAGGTCATGAAAGTGAATACAAACCCATTTTTATGGTTGATCTTAATTAGTAAGGTGTGTCACATAGCCATGAAGTAATGTTATTATGTTTCTTTATTGACAATTGGTGATGCTTGAGTGTATTATCGTAGGAATATTACGTGTGATTAAATTTGAAGTGATAATAGTTTCCCCCTTAATGTGTGAGGTTACAAGCACCCATATAGCCAAAATACATCATTTTTTCTTTCCCATTTACTTTTCTGTTAATTGTTTAGAGAGAGAGAGAGAGAGAGAGAGAGAGAGAGAGATACCCATAGAGGACTAATTAAGGACACTTGTGAAGTAATAAAAAGTATTATGGTGTCCCATTTATACAAATGAAGTGGACATTCCCATGCTCATGAAAATGTTAAATTGCATTACAATAAAAGGAATAGCTCCTTTCATCCAAATGAAAGCATGATGATCTACCCATATGAAGATAGATTCAATTGCTAATAAAGGGAATTGTTGATTAAAGATCCTTAGAAGGAAAGAGTGTCGACCATCACGGTGAAAGTAACCGTAAAATACTACTCATTGGGAGGGTCCCTAAAATCTATAAGGATTCACCAGAGTGGAGGCTCTCAATTAAGGTCTTGGATATCCATACAAGCCCATAGGTCTTCAACTAAAATTTAGGACACTGTAAACACTATGTTTATGCCCTCCCATAATGCGATAATGAGTTGATGTCAAACATAAGGGGCCTACTAAATCAAAGTGAAATAATGATCATCTTTGCATAGTCTAGGCTCAACCATTGATGATCATGAATGGGTACCAAGGTACATGAAACCTAGTTTATGTATTGCTAGAAAAAAAAAGTTGATTTCGATGGGAGTGAGTATTTTAGAGTGAAAGATGGGAGGCCATTTTAAATCATAAGGTTCAACAAGTAACTAACTGTAATTGACTAGGAATTTCACAAGGATAGATGAGATTTGGAAAATGAGTGTGAGACTCAAGAACTCCCTTGATTGAAAAATAATAATGGATAACATGGGTAGCAATGACAACCAAACTAATGTAACACAACCTAGTGTAGAATTATAAAGGGGGCATGCAGGGTATTTAAGAATAATGGGCACTAAGAACCATTTTAATTACATGAACAACTGAACTACCTAACTTAGGATAATTAGATTTCTAGATGATGAAGATAACTCTATGGGATACAAGCGGTTTTGTTAGTGACTAGAATCAATGTATGTATAGGTAACTTAGAGTAGATGTTCTAACCGAGGGTGACAAGGATTGTTTCCAAGTGAAGGGAGGTTGTTGGACATTAAATGGTAAAAGTATTGATGTTTCCCTCATTTTGGATTTTTAAATTTTCATGTATTTTTTTTTCATTTTCCTTCTTTTCATTTAATAAAACAATTTGGATATATTATAGACAAGGAGATGGGTTCCCTATAAAAATGTGACCAATTGAGTCTTCTTTGTATGTCAAGAGTAATGAAAATAACCAAGGGTGGGCCCCCTACAGTGGTTCGGGTCTCCATGGTGGTATTACGAGGGATGAAGTGAAATGTAAATCGTCCATGGTTAATGGATGAGATGAGAAGTTGATGGGATGAAACTAATTGTCTCACATATGAATTGATAATAAATATTTTGTGAATTAATGGGATTCCATAGGTGTGAGTTAGCATAATGATATGGGGATTTTATCTCAAATATGGAGACTATATTGACTCTTGATCCAAAGGGGGTAAAGTGGCATGGGTTTCATAATGAAATTGGGCATGGCACTAAGGAAACCTATGAAGATGGAGTAATATTATCATGCATGTTCTTTTTCTACAACAAGAGTGGATAAAGAATCTTATCAAGATAGGTTGGAAACTTGTGGTAAATTCACAAGGTGATGGAAGCTAAAAGAAAAAATAGTGGAGAGACTTCCCATACTTAAATACTAGTGTACAAAATACAAATGAAGTGTTGGCACTACAAGGAGAACACCCTCTAATAAAGGTTTCTGCATAGGTTTTTTTCTCCAAAATGTTAATTTTTGAGAATTAATTCAACATACTCTAGGATCTTTAATGAGAGAATAACATGTACAACATATCAAGTATAAAAATGCATATCAATCACACCAATCAATCACATGAGACAATAGACACACAGAGTTTCACTGGGGAAAACCATAAAGGTGAAAAACCCCACAACTTCCTCAGAGATAGAAAGAGCAATGATACAACCCAAGTACACAAAGATAGTCCTCCTAGCAGCTGAACCTCCTCCTCCACTAGTGCGCCACTTTTTGAGTAGCATAGAAGCGAATAATGAGATGATCAAATAGAGTGCCTCCCGCACTCTATTTATACATGACCTGACCTACCTAATAACCTAGCAGGGCTGACTTGTCTAACTCAGTCTAATAACCCATAGTTATATTAATCCGAGCCGACCCCACACTTGGTGGTCTAATAACCCATCACATGCAACTTGCAACACTTGCAACACTTGCCAATACAAATGATGACACTTCTGTATAGAGGAATAATAACATCTCTATAGGAGTACAATATACATAGGTGAAATACATTCCGAAGTTACAATTACATCAACACTCCCTCTTAACTAGGAAGGTATTTCTTGACATAGATCTGCTAGCACAAGTCTTCTTCTATGGATCATCATCCTCGAATAATCGTCATCGTCACTGATGCTACTATCTCAATCAATATCCAATCTACTCGTCATAGGAATTTCTACAGGGCCATTCCTTTTTCATACTAGATGTAGGGCCAGCACCTGTGGGTCTTCATCATCACTGGCCATATTGTGGAATCCTCAGGACTGATTATGTGCATCAACAAAACCTAGCATAGACTATAGGTTCTTTTACATGTTGACCTTCACAAAACCTACTTAGAGCATCCCAGGATATTATGAGCACATCGTTGTACCTGTCTGGATCTTGATAGAGCATCCCAGGATGTTACAAGCACATTGCTCTACCTGTCCAGATTTTAAAGGATCTTTTCTATGTGAACTTTCGCAAAACCTACTCAGAGCATCTTACGATGTTACGAGCACACTGCTCTACCTGTCTAGATCTCGATAGAGCATCCCAGGATGTTACGAGCACACCGCTCTACCTGTCCGGATTTTAAATGATATTTTCTATGTGAAACCGTAGCAAAACCTACTCAGAGCATCCCAACATGTTACGAGCACACCACTCTACCTGTCTAGATCTCGATAGAGCATCCTAGGTTGTTACGAGCACACCGCTCTACCTATCCAGATTTTAAAGGACCTTCTCTATGCTACATTCACAACCTGTCCACGACCATAGAGTATCAACCCGATACTCACCATACATCATCCTGATGTACATCATCCTGATGTACATCATCACATGATCAACCTGATCATCGTCATAGCATCAGCTTGATGCATATCATCTGGAGCAGCATCCTGAAGCTCGTCATATGTGATCATCCTGATCATCATCATAGCATCAACCTGATGCATATCATCTGGAGCAACATCCTGAAGCTCGTCATCTGTGATCATCCTGATCATCATCATAGCATCAACCTGATGCGTATCATCTAGAGCAACATCTTGAAGCTCGTCATTTGTGATCATCCTGATCATCATCATAGCGTCAACCTGATGAATATCATCTAGAGTAACATCCTGAAGCTCGGCATCTATGATCATCCTGATCAAACAATGCATCCACCTGATGCATACCAAGTATCTACCTGATACATATGAACATACATGATCTACCTGATCATACAAGTTTCCACCTGATACATATGAAAATACATGATCCATCTGATCATACAATGTATCTACCTGATACATATCATCATATATGATCTACCTGATCATACAAGTATCCATCTGATACATATGCAAATATATGATCCACCTGATCATACAATGTATCTACCTGATACATATCATCATACATGATCTACTTGATCATACTTATACAAATACATGATCTACCTGATCATATCAATGTATCCACTTGATACATATACAAATACATGATCCTCCTGATCATATCAATGCAACCACCTGATACATATACATATACATGATCCAACTGATCATACAAAGCATCCAACATGATGCATATACAAATACATGATCAAACTGATCAGAGCATCCAACATGATGCATATACAAATACATGATCAAACTGATCAAAGCATCCAACATGATGCATATACAAAGCGTAACTAGAACATCATCCTGATTCTCATCGTCCAGCACTTACATCCACAGCCATGGGAAGGATCCTCCTCTCACCATGCTTGGAATGGCTCCTGCAAATGTGTCCATCACTTCTTCCTCGAAGTGTCGTCATTCTAAAGAACACCAAGCCTCTCTCTAAAGTACTCAAACTTCACTTTGGCTAGTGGTTTCGTCAGCACATCTGCAACCTGCTCATCTGTCGCAACATACAGGAGCTTCACTGCTCCTCTCTGCACCATATCCCTAATATAGTGATATTTGATCTCAATGTGCTTCGACTTGTCGTGGAACACCGGGTTCTCAGACAGCTTCACACAACTCTGGTTGTCACAAAAGATACTAGTAGCATCCAATGGGAGATCAAATAACTCAGACAGTAGCTTCCTCAGCCATACTACCTCACAACTAGCCGAACAAGCTACAACATACTCTGCCTTGGCTGTACTCAGTGCTACGCAAGACTGATTCCTGCTAAACCATGAGATCACACCTGATCCCATACTAAAGCAGCACCCAAATGTGATCTTCCTATCTGCAGCACTGCCTACCCAGTCTGAATCAACATAACCCTATAGGTTAAACTTTTTATTCGCATCATACTTGAGCCTATAATCAATTGTACCCTTAAGGTACCTCAAAATATGCTTTATAGTAACTAGGTGAACACCTCTGGGATTCGTCAGGAACTAGCTCAATGTGTTCATCGCAAAGAAAATATCTAGTCTAGTGTTCAACAGGTACATCAAGGACCCAATCATCTGACGATACACAGTGACATCAGCTGGATCAGATGAAGCATCAAACAAAAGCTTCAGGTTCGATGCTAGAGGTGTGGCCATGGCCTTGCAGTCCATCATCCCGAACCTCTTTAGTATCTCTACTGCATACTTCCCTTGTCTAAGGAAGATTCCATCTATACTCTGCCACACCTCCATGCCTAGAAAGTAGTGCATCATCCCCAAGTCCTTCATCTCAAACTCGGCAGCAAACTTCCTCTTGGGATCAGCAATCAATCCATCCTCACCTATTACAAATAGGTCATCCACATACAAGAGTAGTATAAAGGGATTTCCTTCCTCAACCTTGTAGTAAGGGTTGGAATCTGCTTTACTCTTGGTAAAGCCCAAACTGGATAGAAAGCTGTCTATCCTACCATACCAAGTCCTAGGCGCTTGCTTCAAGCCATACAAGGCTTTCTTCAACCTGCACATATATGACTCCCTGTCATGTGTCTCAAAACCAAGTGGCTGCTCCACATATACTTCCTTTTCGACTACACCATTCAAGAAAGCTGTCTTGACATCCATCTAGTGTATCTTCCATTTCAGCACTGCAACTAGGGCACGTACTGATATGATGGAAGTGTACCTAGCTACAGGAGCGAAAATCTCTTCATAGTCTATTCTCTCTTTCTGGGAGAAGCCTTGAGCTACAAATCTATGCTACCAACTGCAACATGCTTGATCTTATAGATCCACTTGGACGTCACAACAGACTTCTCTTCAGGTCTTGGGACTACATCCCAAACATCATTCTTCATGATCGACTGGTACTCCTCGATCATGGCATTCTCCCATTACTACATCCTGTATCCTGGGAACTTCAAATTCTTCAATATCTTCAATAGATATATTTCTTTAAACTTCGTTGTTGGAACAAATGTTGTAGTCCTTCTTTTGTAGGTGATTGTATACAATCTTTCCTACAAGACAAGTTAAATTACATGGTTAGAAACATCTCATAGTTTTTAGAACAATTTCTTACACATAAAGAAATATGTCATACAATCATGCAATTAATTTAGCCAATGCTTCAATACAACATTTATCCATATCTCGTAACTTTCTAGATGCCTTCCAATCTCTATCAGAACATTGTTAAGAGTGTGCACAACTCCCAACTTGTCAGCAAAGAGGTTTCATTCTAGATAAGTAGCAATGGAATGTTGTACAGTACCATAGGCCACTTACCCATTACATGCATATTAGTAGTATACTGTTCATTAATGCAATTATTCTAATATGCATAATACACAACATTGATATATACATCTTTGAACAATATTACAAGAAATGACAATTCAAATACCTATCTTTGTTTGTTTGTTGGGTGGACTCCCTCTCAATCTTCCTTGTAGGAACTACTAGAGTGTGCTCCCTCTTGATCTTTTCTTCCTGGATTACCTGTCCTTGAACTTATATCCATCCTCAATCACTATGCATGCTTACTAGTATCATCATTGTGTTATCCTCCAGATCTCATACATAATCATACATTCATTAGTATAATCTTAATACTATCAAAACACAATAATCTTAAACATGTATAGTCATGATCATTTCGGACACAGATAATAAGCATTAGCATTCAAGGTTTCAGGGAAGACTTCTCTTATGCATATTCATATTTAACCATAGAACTCTTATGGTTAGTCATATCATCAATCAAGGTAAGAGACATAATATGCATAAACCCTAGATTACTCAAAATTGTAACTTCATGAGTAATCATTATCAATCATGCAAAAGTATAAGATCTTTACATAGGGTAGGATTCTAACTTGATATAGGAAAAAACATATCTGGTCATCATATTTGCTAGTTATGTCTAGTAATGTTTTTCTTGTTCTCTTCAATGACCTACATAACTCATAAGTTAACCATTGTAGAACCAAATTATACATACCTCTATGTGATCCATGACTATGGATGAGTCTTTCTCTTCATGTCACTATGGTCTTGATCTAGGACTTGATTTCTACCTTCACGTTAGTGGATAACATTCTCCTCATACAACACCATAGTGCATTAGTACAATCATAATACAATCATAAGTGTCATAACCCTAATCAATGAATGTCTTCTATCATGCATTCATACTCTTACTAGGGTGATAAGACAAGTCTTAAATTAAACAATATTGTTACTAAACTAAATAACATGAAGACAATCATGTTATAAACTTAATCATGAACATATTTCAAAACATACATGTAAGTCATGCCTGTCAGATTGCTTGTAGTAGTTGTTGTTGTTGTTCCTTTTGTTCTTAGGGAAATCTGAGGAAAAGTGTACTCTCCTTGGTATGTGCTATGATTGCTTGAACTTCATTCCCATATTCTCTTCTCGAGCTACAATCCGAGTGGTGGCCTTTGAGAATGGATTCCTAATAAGGGCAGTTGGACTAAGAGCCTACTTTAATTATTTACCCGGGGGACATACAAACTTTAGAGGTGCAAGCACTATATGTGCTCTTCTAGGATAGTCTTTGTTGAAGTTGGGTGTTTGTATCAATGTTTTTTAAAGAGTTTGCCTAAAAAGGATTAAATGAGCTATAAGGATTGTTTAATCTATGGAGGAGAAATTCCTATACTAAGAAATTCAAATACTGAAAGAAGGAAATCTATGTCTAAGAAATTAAATGTAGGAAACAATAAGCATATCTTCAAGAATTAACTTGCTGAAAGAAGTAAAAATTATACTATGGAATTGAATGCTGAAAATATAACAGATCTATTCTAAAGTAATGAAATCTTGATATTTTAATCTAAGGAGTAATTACTGTAAATCGAATGCATAAAACTCAAAGACTGATCTAACATAATCTAATGCTAAGACTAAGTTCGGAATACCATTATCTAATGCTGCAATTTTAATCAAAATGTTATGAAGTGAATATCATCATGTAACCAAAAATACTAAAAGTAATAGATGTTCATGAGCAACTATAATAATGAAGTAAATACATAGGCTTTAAGATCTGGATCCCTGCTTCAGAAGTAAATGCAAGCTCATAGGAAAATAGGTGTTAAATTATGCCTTGGCTGAATGCTGCTACAAGACTGCAGACATAGCATTACCAAACTACAGAATGCGTTATAATGAACTACGGAATCAGAAGGGTTCAACTACTACATAAATCAATCATGCAATTTAAATGCTATTTAAAATACTCTCATCTGCAATATAAATTCAACCAATGCAAAACACATAATGAGAAATACCTGAACAGTAAGATCTCCTAACTTACGTGTTGGAGTGGCCCTCTCCAACCTGTACTCAGGAGTGAAGGGAACTTATAAACACTGAATTGTAGGTAACATCAAGTCTTTATTTAAAATAGGAACTTCATAGTTTAAAACCAAGTCTATAACACAACTGTCTCGGTGGTATAAAATGTAAAACAATAATTCTCCAAAATAGCAGCAGGGGCCTCCCGCTACCCGAGAGTTCCATATTTATATAATTCTAATGCTTAACCTAACTAAATGTCTAAATGTTGATTCTCTTTGAACAAGAGTTCGTTCTCTACAGATCAGGAAAAAGACGCTGAGTTTGGTGATGTTGTTTCATTTCTTCACTTGATTTGCGCGTTGTCCTTTAGTGCACCTACACCTGCTTATTCAAACTCATTTGTCATGCAATTAGCTCATAACAATGCTTTCAAAACATAATAGAAATAATATTTTAAACAACTTCACTAAATAATTAAGGTAAATCATTTTTCCCACAAAACAAGTGTATTTCTTCTCCCTTCCTTGTATTTTTGCTGTGGGGAAAGGCTTATCAGATACCTGTATTTTGGACTCATCATTCTCCCCCATACTTGAAGGATTCACGCATCCTTGGGTGATAGATTCAACTCTTCAATGACCTCTCTGATCTCCCATGCTACTACCCCGGGGGTCCCTGCCTGCCTGTGATAGCCCAAGGTCTGATCCTCCTTGACCCATGCTCTCTTCTCTTCTTCTTCATTGATCTATTCCTTAATAACCAGGGGAAGGAAGAATGGGGGATTCAGCCTCATTACCATCCATCTAAGTTGGTTCTTTATCAGGGATTCCCTGTAGAGCTTAGCTTTGGAAAGAGCATCTTCAAGTCTGAGAGGGGAGTGGAGCTCTTTTCTCTTTAGGCCGTTTTCTACTCTGTACCATCTTTCCTTAATGGACTCATGAACCTCTTTTTGTGTGCCTTGGAGAGTAACATCAAAATGAGCCACAGCCTCCTGCTGTTTTGCAAGGAGAATGGGGACTAGCTCCTCATCCTGAGTGAGGATCCTATGGTTGTAAATGATTCTTTCAAGGTGAGTGGCCTCTTCCTTGACCATTAATGGGATTTTCCATTTTGCTGCAACGTAAATGTGGTAGTCCTGAGCTCACTCAATTTCATGATTCATCCATGAACATAGTGCCCTCAACTGGAAATCGCCCATGTAAGGGTTTGGTGACCAGTTGGGCGAGCTAGGGACTACAAAATTGTGTAAGAAAAATTCGCTTAACTGGTCCTCCAATTCTGTGGCATTCAGAGATGCATCCATAAATTCTTTGGGGGAGCTTATCTCTATCAGGAGTCACTGTTTTAACCTTTGGAGCTGAAATTTGCCCCACTTTTCCTATAGATAAACTGCATAAATTGGTGATGGCGGCCAAAGGTCCAGTAGTTTATCATATATTTTAGTGGTAGTAGCCAAAACATCCTTTAGTTGAACAATTTCCTAGTCCTTTTTGGCTAGGTCCCCTTGTGCCTTAGCCAACTTCTCCTAAGTGCTGAATTTGTCTGTTCCGACAGTCTTAGCTCTCCTGCATGATGCATTTTCAGGATTTGTGTCTTTTCAGATGAAAACATGGGTGATGTGGGATGGCTTCCTGATTCAATTCTCAATGTTTCCAGTTCCTTTCTAAGTTTTTCTAATTCCTCCCATGCCTCCGCGAGTTGGTTGATGACCCTAGGGTTTTCATTGTGCTCAGGAGGGTTCCCCTAGAGGTTTTCTTGCTCTTATTGTTCATTCTGCTCTTCTTCTACCTCTTGTTCTTCTGGTTCATTGTCACCTACCCAACTTCTGAGAATATTATTTTATTTGCAAAATACTTTATGTTAAATTTTAATTACAAATTTTTGTAATTATGACCAAGTTTGGTCAAGGATGAGTGTAATTACTTATTATTATTATTTAATAAATTAAAGTAGGAGACAAACACCCAACGGAACTGTTAAATGATTGTTCACTGACCCACTAGGAGGAATGGAAGCTGTTAGAAGGTATGGGACAGATGGCAGCATTTGCACTCCACCACTAGCTGTTGGTTATGGGACAATTACCCCTAAAAATGTGGCATTATCCCCCAGGTGGGTGGAAGTGAGCAGGTAGGTCATTAATGACTAGTTAACCACTAAAAGGCCTAGGCAGCCTACATAAGGCAATTCAAATTGGGCAGGCAGCCCCTTACAATATTTTCTGCAGAAATATTCCTCAAGTGCATCAAGTGATCACTAAGAGATTCGAATAGGGAGGCTATGTGAGAGTGCAATTGTGAGTCTGCTAATTATACTGAGAAGGAAAACTAGAGGTGCTGGTGCAAGTCTCTTTGACTGCTGAGTCTTGATGACTAGTCAATCTACATTCTATTGCAAGTTGATGTACTAAGGATTCTACAGAATCTTCCTCTTGGTGGTTCAGTGAACAGGTTCAAGGGTCCTAAGGCAAGTAACTTGGCTGTCTTCAGGAATAGGTTGGGTGGAACAGGTTCCTTGGGATGTTTGTTTCTTCTACAGTTAACCAAGTTTTACTGTTCCTACTTTTGTTTACAGTTAAATGTTTCTATATAGTAGAATTATTAAACTCAGTCATGTATAAAAGAAATTATTTTATATTCTCATCTAAGTATGATTCTGAATGAAAAAGCTTTGTGAAATAATTGAATCGATGACCATCTCTATATTTTCCCCCATGCTGTTCTTTGCATCGTACTCCAATATAGAGAAGTAAATTAAGAAAGATGAGAGATAGGCAGAATGCCATTGATTGGAAAAGTGAATACAGTAGTGTTCTTGTAAAATTCTATCATATATTTAAACATAGTAAACATTATAGTATAGTATCAATAGATGCATAGAATTCATATGATTATTAGATAAAAGAAAAACATATTTTGTTTCTACACAGTTCTTTATATTTCCTTTTAACTCTATTTAGTTTAGATAGTAAGCAGATGCAATTCAATATTATACATTTCATGTTTTCAAGCAAATATATTTTCAAGAATTATAGCAGTTGCAATAATTAATCTTTGTATAGATTTGTTATAATTATACATATTTTATTTCTTCACTAACTTTCACCTTTGATTTCAACTATTGATTATCTACACAGTAGTATCAAACCCTAAAATACTACAGACCCTAGTTTCTGTTTACACAATTCATAATTTTATTCTCAAGCCATTCATGACAAACTTTAGACATTTCTTTTCTGAGCCTAACAGCGATAGATTTTCCAAACCCTAACTAACATTTCGAGACTACTACAAGATAGTATTCATCACTTAGTAGAAAGCACGATTATGTACTAATGTCTATCGATAGCTCATAACCCTAGTAAGAATACATACACAACATCGAAAACGTTTGTTGTAAAGGTTAAGTCTTGAGTACAATAGCAAACGAAAGCTACAGGTAGGTTTTCAATCATGAATTAAAATAGAACACCGTGGCATATCCATTCCAAAAATAATTAACAGTTAAACTATCTTATCACGATTCCAAAAAAGAAATGAATATCAATAACGATAACAAAAGTACAGGGAACAATTATTAGAGTTATGCAAACCTTAACCCTCGGCCAAAAATAACTATCATTCTTTCGGCATCACATAACAGTTATACAATTATTTCCTCAACCTTTAATTTTAAAACAAGTCTTTTCATTTCAAGCAAGCCATTGTCTTTAGAATAGGATAACCCTCGGCTCTGATTTCACATTTAAAAAGTATAACAGAGTTTACATTACGGACCTGTCAAGGTTCCCAACATTACACAAAAGTTTAACCCTTGTCAACCAAAACGTTCAAACGAGAACAAGGTCCACAAACTACATAGGGTTTTACCCTTCACTTTTAGCAGAACAAAAACAAGTGCCAAGTTCTTAATAATGATGTAGGCAGGCATCAAATAGCCAAAAAGAAACTTAAACAAATGAGGGTTACCCTCTGTACAGTATGTATCAAATTAAGACTTTAGAACTCAATACTCGACCATCACCAAAAACAAAGTTGAATAGTTCCAACTCTTGGCACACAGTAGTCACCATCAAAACCATGCAAAAGGGAACCTACGAGGTTTCAAGAACTACCAGAGCTTACCAAGAAGCAGTAGCAGATTTCCATTTTCCAATTCTTATCCACAAGAATCATTCTACGAAGTGGGGTACCTGCAAAGTTCACAGTTCGGAGAGGTTAAAACAATAAAATGCAAGAATAAAAACAAGTAACACAGTATTAGTATCATTATCATCAGAACTTACCTTTAGAAATGAAGCCCTGAACCTTGGCACACCACACCAATAAAAACGACGGAGCCTGTTGGCATTTGATAGCAACCACGATTTAAACACATAAGATCTTTTCACAAACTGGAGGATTGAACCCTAGTTCAACTATGAATTCAACAACTGACAGAAGAAAAACCACACACAACTTCCATGCTGTATCGTAGTGCTATGGCACAAGATTAGGCCTACAACTCTTAAGAAATATACCTCACAGGTCCAACATTCAAAACCGAGGAAGGAGTCCTCGTCTCAACCAACTCTAAGACCCTACATTGCAGCAAACAGTCGGCTCCACGACCTTCCACCAAAAGTGAAACAATGAATGCTGAAAACCATTTTTCCATTACTTACCAATGCATGGATAGGGTTTCATTCACAGCCCCAGATCTTGCAGAGATCAACGGTGGGAGATCTGTTAGATAAGGCACATTGATTATCAAACCATAATTGCGATCAATATTGCATTAATTACTTCATCTACCAATTTCCAAGTAAGTAGATCGAGAGCTAGTGCATGGCATAGCTCAGCTCATGGTGATGCTCATTTCAAACACAAACCACGTGATTACCTTACAACTGGGCTTCCACATCACTCAACTGTAGAATGATGTTAATGTTAGGCCTACCAATGCCAGCTTGGGAAGCATGCCAATTTAATACCCTATCAACATAAAAATAATTGCATTGTTATACCCGTGGATCGTATTTCTTATTAGTCTCTATAGTTTATTGTTATGCATCGTAATATTGTATTGTATGCCAATGTTTGGTGTGATTGTATAATCACTATATAATGTTAACAATTCATTTACTAAGTCTCGGGTATAGATATATATAGAAGAAAGCTTAACTATGTATATATATTGTTAATCATTGATAATGGAGACCATAGATATAGTTAGGATTCTAACTATGCAAAAGTAGAATTAGATACTATATACATTATAGATATCATAGAATAGCTATAAATTTTCCAATTCATAATAATAGTGTGATCCTATAGTTATAGATAAGTGATACACATTTTAATATGCTAGCCATATATTGCAAAGTTTAATTGATAGATGTAATACCTAAGGCATACTTTAAATGGTAACGTTATACACTATAGTGTTGAGTTCATAACACTAGTCACTAGACTGTTCATATATTAACTGTGTAATGATAATCAAATAATGAACTCGGGACTTAGAATAGTCTGAGTTCTGTAGAATCAAGATTTAATGATAGTTCCAAAGTATAAACACTATTTTCTACAATCTTTCTAATAGCTTTATCAATAGATATTGGTATCACTGTTTTGATAATAATGACAATAGTCATATGATAATAATTGTAGCATTATAACAAATAATTGGACGACGTGAAATCATAACACTGAAGGGTTTTGAAAGTCAGCATACAAACTAGTTTTAGAACCAAGTATCCATACCTCCAGTAACTTGTTTCGCAAGGATGTACTTAGCATTCTAATTTTACATTGACGATGAATTGAAAGACACATGTACTCTTAACACATGTTGTCGTAGAATTTCTTACCTGCGGTCTGCACATGGAAACAAGATTCAAATGCCTTAGCTAAATGTAGCTAAGTAAACTCCAGGGTACCTCGTAGGACCCCTTCATCAACATACAAACAAACTATCAGCACTTCATCAAGAACATCACAATAGTACAAACTATGTACAACATGTAATCATATTCAAAACTTAAGCAAATCTGTAAACTGTATTCTTATGCATAATCATAAAAGGATCTTTCGTTAAGAAGTTTAGCATCCGTTTAAATCTGAAATAGAAAATACAAATATATCATATTTTATATGAGAAGTATGACATGTCATCGTTATTGATTATCTTAGTTAAGAAATTTAATTAATTTCTATGTTCCACATTAACAACTTCGATAATTATTGCTATTATAAAAAATTTTAAATTTTGGTATTTTTACAGGATGTTACATTCATCTTGCATTTCTTGCTCATCCTACTCCTCTTCTGTAGTGGGATCCTCCTAATCTACCCAAAGATCATCGTCCTCATTCGACACATTTTGAACTATGGGACTGGGTTTCCTACTCTTTTCCATGGTAATTCAGATTCTGGATGCTTGTGTGAATCTCTTACTTCTTCTCTTTGGCCCTTGATCACTGGCAGGAATCTCTGGGTTCATTTTGGGGGAGTCATCTTGTGAATGCTTTATTTTCACCAGGGTATTAGCCACACTGTCCAAGTCAATTTTCCTCTTCGCCTTTGATGTAGAGGTGGTTTTTTTCATTGATCCTAGTGGTAGGGGTACGCCAGCAGTGGGTGTACCCTTCATCCTTTGAACATCTTCAATAGATACCAACATGAATTATTCCCAAGAAAGCTATGGTATCTATGCTTTCCATTCCTCACAAACAATTAATTTGACCATCCCATGATGGGCTAAGGCGTTCCCCCTTACCTTTAATCACTTTCTTGCTCATTTCTGCTAGATATTGGAGCAGGTAGTATGGAATACTAATGTTGTTGTTTGGTTGATGATGGGCCCTGTGCCTCAACAAATCTAGAATTTGAAAATGGAAAATGGGGACATAACTTAACCTACCAGTGCAAGTAATGTACTTCTGAAAGATTGTAGCCAATTCCTCCCATGGTGTCGGCATGGAGAGTCTTTTGAATCCATTTTTGTCTTCGTCGTAGACCTCACCTCGCTCGAAAAATGCTTCCTTTGCTTCATGATTTGCCTCCCGGTCATCCCTGTTCCAATGCAGAAACTTATGTAGACCAGTGAATTTGGAAATCACATCATAATCCAACTTTATACGTAACCCCTTCACTCGGGTGATGAACTGTTCATCCTTGATATGTTTTAAATTTCTTGCAAACTTCAGAGCCACCCCTGTATTGTACCCTTTCAATCCTAGGATGAAAGGCATCCAGCCCGCATTGCGTATGATTGTTAGTATTCGCAGGTTTTGGTAAATGGCGATGTGCTCCATTGGTTTGCTTTTCTTGAATCCTTTTGTCATCTTAAAACCTCTTCTGTAATCAACAAAACCAAAAATTTGAATTGTGGCTTTTACCTCAACTGGTCGGGGTCAATTACAGGCTCAAGGACTGGATTACTGGCTGGGTGACCACACTAATTATGGTTCCTTGTGTCTGGAGAGTTCTAAGAGGTTCGTATATGCAAAACTGGCCCTTTGGAAGATTATACAGCCTTACTTAACTTCCTTTCTTCACTTAACCTCATCATTGTTCAGTGTACTTGCCACTTTATCCATTTCTTTCCATAACCAAGCCCTTCATTTCGTTTCATGATTGTACTTTGCACTTCTGCTCTGATTATTGGGAAGTATGGTGGTTTTATGTGGGTTCATCATTTGTTGATATGATGGGGGTGTGCAATCATGATTTTGTAATCTCAACCTTTCCCCTGACTTTAGTGAAGGGCTGTCCTCAGCTTAAAAAATGACCGTTTTGGGGGATAATGATTTGACCTTAAAGAATATAACAAAGATGTTTAGAGATTACCTCATTATGCCTTAGCGTACCTGAGTTGATGAGTTGGCTTGATTTCTGTGTGTGCATGATTCTGTAGTAGATTTGGTATGTTCCGTAGTAAATTTTGTCATGTCAGTAGTTACGTGTGCTGTCTACATTTCTCTTTGGCTCGTTTGAATTTGTTGTATCACCTTCATTTGAACTTCGTGCCATTTCTAATTTGACATTGTGATAATGCTGTGCATTGATTTTTGATCTCGTTCTGTGCTGGCTCACTTGAATATGTGGCAGGCTCATGTGATCATATGGCAGAGTTGATTGAACAGTGTGCTTTGATGTATTTCTGTAGTGGTAGATATCTTTGTTGGCTCTCTTGAATACATGTCTGGCTCGTTGGATTGCTATAATTGTTGATAATTTTTGGGCTTGCTTGATTTGTTGTTTAGCTCGCTTGTATATTGATGTTTCTTTTGCTTGATATTTCTCTTTGCAATTACTAACGCTGCATCTTCATAGGTATGTATGTGGCTTTGTACTTTGGCCTGTTATTCATTCAACAATACTTATTTTTCTTTCTTTCTTTTCCTTTTTATTTTTTATTTTTGCTTTTTTTCATCTTTTTTCATTTCTTCTTCTAGTTTTTTTTCATTTTTTTCTCTTTTCTTTTTTTCATCATTTTTTCAATAATATTCCATATTCTCTATCAACATCAATTGTTGCTGGTAGAGTACCTATGCAAACTCTTCCTTTAACTATGGTTTCTTGTAAAGTTTTAGCCGATGTCCATTCACTATCATGGGAAACTGTTGTTCGTCTATTGTAACAATTTTCACTGCTCCATTTTCATAGATATGCTCAATGATGTAAGGTCCTAGCCATCTAGTTGTTAGTTTTCCATTGAATGTGTGAAACCTAGAGTCATAAAGTAGTGCCCAGTCACCTTCCTTGAACTTTTTATCCTTTAGGTGTTTGTCATGCCACTTATTTCTTTGCTTGCTGGCATTGCTCATCCAGTTGATTCAATTGTAGCATGCATTCTTGTTGTATTCCTGATAGTTCCATATTCAATTCTGCTGCAATCCTTAATGTTTTTATTTCAAATTCTATTGGCAGCATGACATTCTTTCCATATACTAGTTCATATGGTGTGAATCCTGTTGTTGTCTTCCATGTGGTATTATAGGCCCAAACCTCCTCACTTAGTCTGTCGGCCCAATCTCTTTTGTGGAGTTGGACTGTCTTTGTTATAATTCTCTCTAATTCTCTGTTTGTGACCTCAGCTTGACCATTTGCTTGAGGGTGATAGGAGGAGGACTGTCTGTGCTTGACTTTGCTTCTCTTAAGCAAGTCTTCTATTAAATTTGATGTAAATTGTGGGCCTTGATCAGAAACTAGTTCCCTTGGTACTCCAAACCTATGAAATATCTGCTCAGTGAAGAATTTTTCTACATTGGTTTCATTTGCTGCAGCAAGTGCTGCTACCTCAGTCCACTTTGTGAGGTAGTTAGTGCATACTAGGATGTAGCTCTTCTGATTTGAATGTGGGTTGATTGAACCAACGAAATCAAATCCCCATTTTTTGAATGCCTCGAAGGAGATCTGTGGATGGAGTGGCATTTCTTCCTTTTGTGTTGGTTTTCCCATCCTTTGGCAGTCATCACAGTGTGAAACATATTCATAAGTATCCTTGTGGAGTGTTGGCCAATAGTATCTTGTTTGTAAAATATTATAGGATGTCCTCTTTGCAGCATAGTGTCCTCCACATGGTTCATTGTGAGTGGCATGCATTATTCCATGCACTTCGTCTTCTCTGATGCACCTTCTGAGAATTTGATCAGGTCCTTGCTTGAAGAGCATGCCTTCTACCCATGTGTATGTTGCACTTTGCATTATTACTTTTGTCTTTTCTTTATAACTGTAATGTTTTGGAAACTTTCCAGACACTAAATAGTTTGCTATGTCAGCAAACCACGGGCTTCTTGTGGATATGGAAAAAAGGTGCTCATCTGGAAAACTGTCATTGATTACTTCATTGTCTTGTCCATGTGTCAGTGTGGATAGAAATTCAACCACTACATTGTGTTTACCTGGCTTGTCTAAAATCGTGATGTCAAACTCTTGGAGTAGTAGCAGCCATCTAATTACTCGGCACTTATGTTGGGTTTGTTTATTAGATATCTTATGGCTTAATGGTCTGTATGAACAAAGACTTGGTATCCAGTGATATATAGCCTGAATTTATTGATGGCATGGATGACAGCCAAAAATTCCTTCTTTGTTACAGTATAATTTGATTCTGCCCCTGCTAAATTCTTACTGATGTAATATATTGCATAGGGCTTCTTCTCTTTTTCTTGTCCAAGGACAGACCCGATTTCCTTATCTGACGCATCAGAGTGGATGTGGAATGGAAGTGCGCAGTCTGGTCCTTGGAGTACTGGGGCTGTAATTGTTTTTTCCTTAATATTTTCAAATGCTGTCATGCAATTGTTTGTCCATATGAACTCAATGTCTTTTGTGAGAAGTGCAAACATTGGGGCAGCAATTTTGCTATAATTTTCAATAAACCTTCTGTAGTACCTTGTTTTCCCAAGGAAACTTCTCACATCCCTTTGTTTAACAGGTGGTGGTGGCATTTTGATTACTGAGACTTTTGCTTGATCAACCTCTATCCCCCTCCGTGATATATGATCCCCTAGAACGATGCCTTCTTCCATTAACATTCTGCATTTGTCATTGATAAGGAATAGATTCATCTCAATACATTTTTTTAATACCAATTCAAGATGGTTCAATGCTTGATCAAAGTTTTGTCCATAAGGTGTGAAGTCATCTATGAAGCCTTCCATTTGATCATTTATGAAATCAGAGAATATACTGAGTATGGCCCTTTGGAATGTTGCTGGAGCATTACATAACCCAAAGGGTAGTTTTTTTGTATGCGTAAGTACCCCAGGGGCATGTAAATGTTGTCTTATCTTGATCAACTGGGTGTATTAAAATTTGGTTGTACTTACTAAAGCCATCTAAAAAATGAAAAATACTTGTTCCCAGCTAATGTCTCCAGTACCCGATCTATAAATGGCAGTGGAAAGTGATCTTTCTTGGTTGCTTTATTTATCTCTCTATAGTCCACACAAATTCTCCATTTGCCTCCTTTTTTTGGTACTATAACTAGTGGTGAGACCCATTTGTTGTCAAAAATGGGATATATGAACCCTGCATCTAATAATTTCTGTAGTTCTATTTTGACAATGTCCTTTAATGTTGGGTTCAACCTTCTTTTGTGGCTGCCTGATAGGGATAGAACCTTCTTTGATGTAAATATAATGTTTGCATATATCAGGATGTATACCTTTCATGTTTGCATATGTCCATGCAAAAGCTTTATTTTGTTCTGATAATACTTTCATTAATTTCTTTTCTTGCTCTGGCTTGAGATTGGAATTATTGTTGACTGTCTTTCTAGGCATAATTTCCACTGTCTTTCCTTTTTCTGATTGTTCTTCTAGATGTAGTACTTCTGCCCACATTTTATTTAAGTTCTGGTTTGAACTTTCGCCTTCTTGTTTCTATGCTATGGAAAACAATATTTCAAGACCAACATTGTTAGAATATGCATTTTGTATAAACCTATCTATATGGCCATCTTCATCTATTGCTTTCAATGATAGTGCAACATCAATTGTTAGGATAGGTCGTAGGTTCTAATTTGGTGTGTCCTGATAATCAACAGTCCAATTTTGATATTCTAAATATGAATATTTCTTTGCTGGTGGCTAGATCGTGATTTTCTTCCTGGCATATCCACTGGTGATAGTCATATTTCCTGATCGACAACCTATGTAAGCATCCACAGTTGCTAACCAAGGTCTACCTAGTATGATTGGATAACCACTAAGTTTACTTTTGACTTCAATTACTATGAAATCAGCTAGGTATTCCCAGGATTCAATATTGATCATAATGTCTTCAAGCATCCCTTCGGGTTTCACAGTGGATGTGTCATCTAGCTGGAGTACTGTAGTTGTTGGTCTAATCAAATATTGGAGTCCTAGGTATATCATGGTTTCTTTAGTCATGAAGTTGATATCAGCTCCCAAATCTATTAGGATTTTATTTATTTGCTTGCTATTGATGGTGACGTTCACTACAGGGCTACCTGGATCAAGATACTTAGGGTTAATAATAATACCCAGCACTAAATCAGCCAATTGTCCTACTACATTTTTTGTTGGTGGGTCACACTTCCTCCTCCCAGGTTTTTTCAGACAATTTTATCTAATAAATTTGTTATAGATGGGCACATCCCTTATGGCTTGCAAAATCAGGATTTGGATGTTTAAGTGTTTTAATTCGTTTAAAATTGCATTTTCTTGTTCCTCTTTTGTACTTCGTATAAGTTTCTCTGGAAATGGAGGGTTTCTGTTTTGTGGGAGTGGTTGGGTTTCTTCCTCTGGAGGATTTGGTTCATTCGGATGCTAAACATAGGGTTCTATTATTTTCTCTTGAGCTTTAGGTTGTGGGATATTCTGTGTTGATGTATTTTGCAACATTTTTTCAAATCCGAGGTTTATTCTGTTTATTTCCATGGTGTCTACGACATAGGTAGGGAATTGTGTGATATCAACATTATAAGTCTGTTGATGTTGTGGAGGTCTATTATAATTAGGGTTTGGGATGGGTTGGGCTGGGATTGGTGGGGGTCTGGGGGGTGGTTGAGTCTATGGGGGTGCCATAATAAGTGGCTGCTATAATGGGGCCCTCAAATTTGATGGATGGGTATATTGATTTGCATAATTCGTGGTTGGTGGAGGAAAAGGTGGGGGGTAAGGAGGGTAAGATGGTGGGTAATAAGATTGTTGATAAGGTGATTGATAAGTTTGTTGATTCTGCTAATAAGTCTATTGTTTTTGCTGCCATTGATTTGAATTTGGCTGTGCTTTACATGGATTTGGTGCAGAGTTCCAATTTTGCTAGCCTTAATTATAGTAGGCTTGATTGCTAGGCTGATATGGTCTAACAAAGTTACTCCTCCTTTGATTTATAAAACAGAGCTGTTCTATTGCTCCTTTAGCTGCGGGATCTTGAATAGCAGCCTTACATGAGGGTAAGAGGGGACATTTATCATTGGAGTGGTCATCAGTGTAGAGACCACATATTTCTATGGTGTTTAAAGTGCACTTCCCCTTCTCATGTTTCTTTCTACAACGAGGACAGAATACTGCCAAGGCTTGGTTAATTTCATCCTGCTTTTTTTGATATGGAGTGCATCAAGTTGCATGGCTAGAGACTGTAAGATGTCAGTCTTCATATCATCTAACAGGTTTCCTAGATCATATTTTGTAAGATTTGGTCCTGAAGATATGAGGATCCTATGGGTAAATGTGTATCTCTTGTCCCATTCTTGCTTTTCCTAGACCTAGAATGGTTCTTGAAGATCTGGAGTATCTGGTCATACATCTTCTGAAATATGTCTCCATCTCCTAAGAGGTTTAAGATCTCAAAATGCTCTTCTTTGATCCCTCTAAAAAGGACAAGTTTCAGCAATTTGGGGTCTAGGGTGCAATGGTTAGCTCGTTTGTAGCTGAGTTGAAAACGCTAGGCATAGTCTTCTAAGGATTCACGGTCTCCCTGCTGCATCCTAAATATTTCATCCCTTGTATCCTTTGCTTTGCAGTAGTCCCTATATTTTTCTAGGAATGCCTATTTCATCTGATCCCAACTAAAAATACTATTTCCCTCTAAACTCATGAACCACCTAAGTGATAAATCTTTCAGTGTGGAGGTAAAAAGTCTCAGCTTTTGTGCATCTATAGTGTAATCAAAGGATCTGCAAACTACCTCAAATTCAAATAGGAATGTGTTGTGATCTTCTGAAGTCAATCCATGGAATTTTGGTAAATTTTTGGGGTTGATATTCTTCATCCTAGCATCTCCAAGAGGTATGCTAATGGGGAAGGTGAACAGCTGCTTAGGTTCCTCTTCTTCATCTACCATAGTGGTGTTTGAGCTGGAACTAGTAGAGAAGTTGTCTCTGTTTGGATCATATGTGGAGTCGTTTTCAGAGTTTATAAATTCAAATTGAGAATTGTCAGAACTGTTGTTATCGTTGTTGCTCATGGGAGGCTTAGGTAGGAAGCATCCAAACCTATCCCTTTGCTAATGAGGCATTCATCGGTAAAAATCTTTATGTTTTTTTTTTTTTTATATGTGATTTTTTTCTTTTCTTTTTGTGCTATTTTTGAAGATGTCTCCTAAAAGATAACAAGAGATAAGATTCTTCATGTGAGCATTCTTCCCACAGCTTACTGAAAGAGATAAGATTCTTCCTAGCACAAATTCCTTGAATGAAGGAATCCCATGACCTAGAAAGGCCATTAAGAGTGGTCATTACCACTTCTCCATTCTCTATAACTTCTCCCACAACTTCAAGTTGTTATTTTATCTAGGAGGCCCTTGAGAAATAAGACTCCATGGTATCCGCATTTTGGAACTTGATATTCTTCAATTTATTCCTCAAGTTCATCTTCCAATTTATATTCTTCCCTTCCAATAGCTTGGTCAAGGAATCAAGCATATCCTTAGGTGTCTTCAGAGATGACAGATGTGGCATGAGATGGTTTTTGATAGAATCAGCAATGATCCTTTTAGCCTTGACTAAGTTCCTCTTGTGTAAGGCCTTAGTCTCTTAACCCTCTAGGACAGGAACCCCTTCACTTATGTAGGTGTCCAACTCACTCTCTTCTAGAATTAAGCCAATCCTATGCTTCCATGCTCGGAGGTTATCATCCCCTTCAAACTTATCCTCAAGCTTGGTGTGGTGAGACATCTTAAAGAGTACTTCAAATGAAATAGAAAAGATTTAGGTCTTACCACTTGATTTACAGAAATCTAGATCTGGACCTAGATTAGCGTTTGTTAGAGAAACCCTAAAAATTCAAACTTTGAATTTCAAACTTCTTAAAGGATAGAAAGATGTGCCTTGATGAGGTGATCAAGCTAGTATACTCAGAATTTGAAAACTGCAAAGTTTCACCCCTCAAATTTGCTTTTCAAACTTTCAGATTCACTAAGGAGGACCCTGAATTAGGGTTTGAATTTCCCGGAGCTTCACCCATCCAAAAGGTACGATCTTGGTCTCTAAAATTTGATTTTCCAGAGGAGCTTCCAGCCATGGTCTCATATTTCAGAAATTTCAACTTTTGCAAAAGCCCTAATTTTCAGCTTCACTAGAGGACCCCAAACTAGGGTTTGATTTTATCAGAGCTTCACCGAACCAAAAAGTTCGATCCAAAGCTCTAAACTTTGATTTTTCCAAGGAGATTCCAACTAGGGTCTCATAATTCAGAAATTCCTATTTGTGTGGAAACCCTAATTTTTAGGGCCAAAAATGAAAGTGCCCAGAATTGAATTCCGATTGGACAGAAAGATGTGCCTTGATGAGGAGAGTCAAAATACCCTACCTTCTTTCAAGATCTGTGGAGAGAAACCCAATAAACAAGAAGCCCTAACTTTCGCAACTGCATAATGTCTTCTTCTTAGGTTAGCTCTGATACCATGTTAATTTTTGAGCATCAATTCAACATACTCTAGGATCTTTACTGAGAGAATAACATGTACAACATATCAAGTATAACAATGCATATCAATCAAACCAAGCAATCACATGAGACAATAGACACACAGAGTTTCACTAGGGAAAACCATAAAGGTGAAAAACCCCACAACTTCCTTAGAGATAGAAAGAGCAATGATACAACCCAAGTAGACAGAGATAGTCCTCCTAGCAGATGAACCTCCTCCTCCACTAGTGCACCACTTTCCGAGTAGTGTAGAAGTGAATAATGAGATGATCAAATAGAGTGCCTCCCGCACTCTATTTATACATGACTTGACCTACCTAATAACGTAGCAGGGCCGACTTGTCTAACTCAGTCTAATAACCCGTGGTTATATTAATCTGGGCCGACCCCACACTTGGTGGTCTAATAACCCATCACATGCAAGTTGTGACACTTGCTACACTTGTCAATACAAATGACGACACTTCCGTATAGAGGAATAATAACATCTCTATAGGAGTACAATATACATAGGTGAAATACATTCCAAAGTTACAATTACATCAACACAAAATGGATCCAAGCTCTCGAATAGTTGTAATGCTATTAATTGCAATGTAATATAGCAATTATTAAAGGTGATACAATAGATAAAATAAAATACAAGGAAAAGAAAAATGTAAACAAGATAAGAGAGGAAAAATTAAAATGGATTAAATGTAAAAATTAAAAATGAAATAGTAGGAAAAGGATGGGGAATGGGAAACAGAAGGTGAGGCCTGTTGGCCTTCCCATTACCCAATCTATCCCTATTCTTCATTCATTTTTCACTCATAAAAAGATTTTGTTGGCCAGGATAAGAGGATGCAAACGGGATCCATAAACAACCTTGTAACCATAGATTACCAAGATATAGTAAGAAACCATTCAAAGTTGGTTTTCCCATTTGGATTTCCAAGGTAAATTTACGTGTCCATTATGTTCTTGATTGATTTCTCTTAGTCATTTTATTAATTTTTGCTAGATTTTTAATGGGATTTTGTCTATGATTTAATGCTTATTTGGTTCACGGGGTGGTTTAAACATTCATTCTCAGTTGTTATGTGAGGTTGTCTTTCATGTTTTCAATTTGCCTTGCAAAATACAAATGCCAACAACTCTTAAACTACCACCATCCATTCCAATATGAATCTTGAGATCAATGGATCTCATCTAAGAGTTATTAAAATTTTCCAGGTACTTTCTAAATTTTTTTTTTAATGTATTTGATTGTTGGGTATTTTTCTCACTAGTTAAGAGAATTACTCTCTTACTTGGGCATTTTTTCCATTACCTGAGGTGCACTTTTGCATCGCCTATGTTTTCCTATGATTGCCTAGTGTGTTTTTATCACAATTGGGTGAATTTAGATGTTCCTGGGGCATTTTTTTATCATGGTTGGGAAAATCTAGAAGTGCCTAGGATTTTTTATCATTGATGGGAAAATTTAAAAGTACATGGGGTTGTTATTTATGAATGTTTAGACACTTTAATAGTGTTTGAGCGATTTTAAACATTGTTAGGTGAATTCCACATGATATAGAACATTTTTCTTTCGGGTTGAGTGTTGTACATCTTTTCTAGAGTCTATTCCTTTTCCAGGTATCATAACTATTTGGTAATTAAGTACAAGAAGCTCATAAGCATTGAGATGGTTGGTTTGATTTAAAACCCAACTAGTTGACAAGCCTAGAAAAGTCTTGTGATAAAAAAATTGGTACAGGGAAGATATTTTTTCGTTTCGTATGCTGGTAGGCAGTTAAGATGAATCAGCTACGCAGCATCCATGTAGCATCACGGATGCTGCGCAAGGTCAAAGATGCCACGCAAGGAGGAGAACCACGCACAAGTCGGAAATAATAGTATTTTATGCATTTTTGGTCATTTTGAACCGCATTGTGTGGGTTAGGGTCATCCGTTTTGTAGAGTTTCTTAAAGAGGTAGTTAGGTGGTTCCTAAGTGGACCATGAATGTAAAGGCGCAAGCCTTTAAATAGATGAAGTATTGCAAGTAATAGATCATCTTTATCCAGAGAATTGTTATTACGGTATGTTTTGGATATTGATCAAGGTCTGGTTGGATTTGGGTATACAACAGAAAGACTGTATTGATGTATCTGTGATTTGCAGCGAGGATTAATATGACATAATGGAGTTTGAGCAGAACCATTGTGTCTTTTCCCATTTTCTATTATAAATGTGATATGTGATATGAATCTATAAATGATGCAATGTTTTCCTGTTTCAAATGATCTTATGCTGTTAGATCTGTTTGCACATTGATGGTCTTGTTGACAACAAGATCTGTTGAATTATGTTGTGACTCAGTTTAATGCAAAAATAACTAGATCTGGTAGATAATGCTACGCTAAGTCGATAAGTAAACACACATGGTCCTCCTTCATTTGGCGGAAATGTGGTTCCGTCAAATCTCCCTCGAACATCTCGGGTGAGACTTCATCTGCTCTGCATGTTTTGCTGGACAGGGTAAAACCTATCTGGTCCGGTGCTCAGGTAGATCGCAGTGGTTTGGTTGTCAACAGAGTGAGGAACCCCTATCAACTGGGTTCATATCAACAAATGGTTCAATTTCCAGCACCTTAGTGCTAAGTGGAGGGAGGACTTGTTATGGCATCCGACAAGACGGGAAATTCAAGATTGGTTTGACCAAAAGTTGCGAGAGTTTGCTGAAAAGGAGAATCAGAAACCTACACTAACAATGAATGGGTGGCTGGAAAGGTATATACACGACGATCCACATGAGTACTTTTTCTGTGAATTCCCAATCATCTTGTATGAGTGGCTGGCACAGTTGACCTTTCGCAAGGTAAATTTCCAAGGTAGTGAGCCAACATCCTGGACCCCAGAAATTCTCCAGGAGTTGCAGAAAGTCGACAACAAGGCATCGCGGGCTGTTGAAGTCTGGTTTGACAATATAGTGGAGGGATATATCACGAAGTTTTCGATTGACATGACAAAATCTTATTGCGAAGCTGAAAGGGAGTTTTTCAATGGACTGAGAGGCAAGTTCTTGTTGTTGCTGCAATTGTCCATTAAGATGATCATTTGTGAAAAGGGCATGCTGAAGATGAACCTCGAGTAAACAACGCTGGTGGGCGGAGGCTGTGGATATCACAAAGGAAGGGGGCGGCGAATGGAATGATATGGGGTAGATGGGTGCAAGTTACGAAAAGAGTGTGAAGGAAGCCGCGGAAGAGAGTGGTCTTACGAGGGGAGGAGAAAGGTTTAGACAAGAGAAGAGGCAGAGGACAAGGGAAGGTCCTGCTACGATAAAAAAGCAAAACCATGAAGGAAGACCACATGGGATGAAGTGGCCTCATAGTGACGATGAGGACAACTAGGCTACACCCCAGATAGAGGCAGGGCCAGTTTCAGAATCAAAATCAGATGTAGAATCAACAACCATTGCAGAATCAGAATCAGGTGTAGAACCAGAATCAACGTCAAAATCAAAAGGCAAATCAGAATGTGAATCAACTTGCGAATCGACCACCAAACCAGAATCAGGGACCGACTGTCGCGATGATTTCAGCAGAACCGAGGACACAAGATGCCATTGTTGCTGTTATCACTCATGGAGGTGCTACGACAGGAGAAGATGGTTCACATCCACTAATCCGGCTGGTTGGGAAGAAGAAGGTGCAGTTTGATATTGATGTTGAGCGATACAAATTCTTTGAAGCATGTAATGCGATGGGAAGAAATCTTGGTAAGACAATTATTTATGACATGCCCCTTGATTTTGACTCAACTTCAAAAGAAGGACCATCCTGATAGTCTAGTACTTTGCATAATTTATTGGAAAGTTTCTTATCACTGACACGCGATCCCGATGCTCTTGCCGTGATCGAGAGTCTGTTGCATCGACTGGCCAAGGGATGGAAAGAGTCTGTGGTGAACTCTTTACAACGGAAGAAGACAGGAAAAGAGATGCACATGAATGTCTAGATTGGGGACTACGAGATAGATTCAGTCATTCTAGATCTAGGATCAGATGTCAATACTCTAACAAAGAAGGCATGGAAAAAGATGGCGAGCCCAATGTTGAGCTTGTCTCCCATGCAGCTACGATTAGCTAATCAGGCTAAGGTAACATCGATTGGGAGAGTTCCACTTCTTGTAGTGGACATTGAGGGGATCAAAACATATGCTGATTTTGATGTTATTGAAGTTATCGAAGGTGGAAGCTCCTATCCCATGTTGCTGGGGATCAGATGGGCCAAGATCATTATGGTGGTAATTAACTTCAGGAAGTGGGTGATGACCTTTGAAAATCAAGACCTCAGAGTCATCACTCTGTTGGATCTGAATGAAGGGCGATGGTATGTTGAACTAGTAAAGGATGAAGTTGTAAGAGGATGGGATCACACATATAACATTTTAGAATATTACATCCATTCCACTGTTGACGATGAACTCGGTTGGCGCTCCTCTAGTTCTCAGCCTTTTGACTCTGGTGATGCATTGGACAACTGGTAGAATCGCATGCATGAGGTGTCATTCCGAAAGTGTGGTGTGATCACACAGTCGTTGTGTCGTGTCGCGACTGAAATTGTTGACTTACCATTATATGAAGGACTGCCCGGATTGTCTGAATTTTTAGTGGCATTTGAAGACAAGGTGCCAGAACCACAGCGGTTGGTGGTGCCGATGGAGGTGTTGAAGGCTTCTCCGACATGATGGTGGGAGACCCATAAGAATTCGATTACTGGATGGTTGTAGTGTCGAATATTGATGACAGTTCACTTTGGCAACAAAGACGTATACCACACTGGAAAGTATGATGGATGGAATGACCTTGGTGTTGATGTATATGTAACTTCGGAATGTATTTCACACATATATATATTGTATTCCTATAGAGATGTTATTATTCCTCTATGCGGAAGTGTCGTCATTTATATTGTAAGTGTCGTAACTTATACTTGATGGGTTATTCATCCTATTGGGTGTCGTTCATGTGGGTCAAAGGGCTATTAGACCACCCTAGTGGGGGTCGTCCCAGTCAGCTTTATGTTAAGTGGTTAAGTTGAGGCCGACCTAGTTGAGTAAAGGTCAAGTCAAGTTAGTGTATAAATAGAGAGTGTGTCTCTCTCATTTTACACATTCTATTCTCTCACTCACACTTGGGAGAGTGGTGCACTTGTGGAGAAGGAGGCTCTGCTTCTAGGAGAAGACTATCTCTTGTATTCTAGTTGTATCATTGCTTTATCTATCTCTGAGGAAGTTATTGGGGTTTTTCACCTTTATGGTTTTCCCCAAGTAAACTCTGTGTCTCTTGTGTGCTTGCATTATTATGTCCATGATTGATATGCTATAGATTTGTTGTACATGTTGTTCTCTCAATTAAGATCCTAGATCAGATTGAAGTAAATTCTGAAAATTTAACATGGTATCATAGCTAGCCCGAAAGAAGGCATGATATGGCATGTATGACACTTGTTGAACTTACGATGCTAGGGATTGATATAGAAAACACCAGTCATCGTAGCACTTTCGCTATAAATCCATTTTGGCAAAGTTTACAGATATGAACCTTTTACAGGTAGAAGATCAAATCCCCATGTACATTGTGTCCAAAGGACAACCTCTAATTCATTGTACTTTGTGATTTATGATCTGTACAATATAGGGTTTATGCCTCTTCCAGATCTGAGTCAAAATCAGGTGACCTTGGGACAAAGGTCATAACATGGGCTAGGAAGTTCCAAATGAAATTTCGTAAAAAGTGATAGGTAGTACATATACTTTAATATCTCAAAAAAAGTTTTCAGAGGCCGAAATTGAACTAGTGACACGTGGAACACCATACAAGTTCGCTCTCCTGTATTATCCCATAAACAGGTCATGTTGCGACACTTGTCATAACTCTCTCTCAGAGAATCCAATTGAGGTCAGACCTATCGGGATGGAAAGATAATAGGTCAATATATCTCAGTAAAAGTATTCAGAGGAAGAATCTAAACCAGTGACACGTGGCATGCCATACAACTTCGCTCTCCTGTATTATCCCATAAACAGGTCACGTTGCGACACTTGACATAACTCTCTCTCAGAGAATCCAATTGAGGTCAGACCTATCAGGATGGAAAGATAACAGGTCAGGCTATCTTAAGAAAATTGTTCAGACCCTGTGGATTTAAAATTTTGGAGTTACACCAGAAACAATCAGCTACATATTTCTGTCAAAACAAAATTATTTTTTGAGCACCTTCATTCATGACTTCTGGAATTTAGGGCTTCGGAGAAAGTTGGAATTTCTCTAATCGGAGACCACGGCTGGATGATACTCATCAAAATAGAAATTTAGAGACCAAGATCATATTTTTTGGCTGGGAAGAAGGCCGAGCTTGATCAAACCCCGGTTCGGGACTTTGATCGGAAAGATGGAAAATTAAGGCTTCTGCAAAACTTGGAATTTTGGAAATCTGTGACCACAGATGGAAGATCCTCAGAAAAATCGAAGCTTAGAGATTTGAATCAAATATTTTCGTTGGGAGAAGCTCTGGGAAACTCAAACCCTAATTCAGGGTCCATCCCAGTGAATCCAAAAATCTAAAAGGCAATTTCGAGGGGTGAAACTTTGCAGTTTTCAAATTCTGAATATACCAACTTGATCAGCTCATCAAGGCGCATATTTCTATCCTTTCGAAAGTTTGAATTTTTGGGGTTTCCTTGACAAACCCTAATCCATCTCCAAGTCCAGTTCTTGCAAATCAAGTGGATTGGGTTAATCCTAGAAGAAGATGGATTGGTCACCTACATAAGTGAAGAAGTTCATGTCTTAGAGGGAGATGAGGCTAAGGCCTTCCATAAGAAGATTACAAGCAATCTTGACAGGTATGGCTTATAGGTATGTTTCATGGTTAATTTTATCATATGTTTGTCTTCATATAATTACAGTACAATCTTGATTAATTACTAGACTTATCGTATCACCTTAATAGAAGATATTCATTGATTAAGGTTTTGACACTTATGAATGTACTAATGCATTGTGATGTTGTATGAGGTTTATGTTGTTCGCTAACATAAAAGGTACACCAAGAAAGACAAATCATGTTCTACTTCAAGAACATATGATCATGGTGACATGAAGACAAAGATTCATCGATTGTCATGGATCACATAGAATATCTACTTTCGAGGTATGTATAACTTGGTCCTACAATGGTTAACCTATGAGACATGCAGGTTACTAGCACAAGTCACTGAAGAGAACTAGAAGACATTATGCGGGTATGTTATACATAACTAGCTAGCATGCTAATCCAAGTATGTTTTTCCTATATCAAGCTAGAATCCTACCTTGTGTTATGATCTTATACTGTTGTGTTGTTGATAATGATTATTCATGAAGTCATAGGTTTGAATAGTCATGGTTGTATGCATATTATGTTTCTTACCATAATTGATGATATGACTAACCAGAAGAATCATGAAGGTATAGGTTTGAGTAATCACGGGTTTATGCATTGATGATTTAACTAATCAGAAGAGTCCTATGATCAAATAAGAATATGCATGAGTAAAAGAAGACTTCCCTGAAACCTTGAATACTAATGTTTATTATCTGTGAATGATCATGACTATACATGTTTAAGATTATTGTGTTTTGATAGTATTAAGATTATACTAATAAATGTGTGATTATGTATGAGACCTCAAGGATAACACAATGATGATACTAATAAGCATGCATAGTGATTAAGGATGGATGTAAGGTAATCTAGGAAGCAAAGATCAAGAGGGAACACACTCCAGTTGTTCCTGCAAGAAAGCAAATGAGCACACTTCAGTAGTTTCTACAAGGATGCAGATATTCAAAGGGAGTTGACCATGTTTCTACATTCCACAACAGAAAGGTGTAGAAGAAGCTACTTCAGCAGCTCCTGCAAGGAAGCAAAGACTCAGAGGGAGTCCACCCAACAACCAAACAAAGATAAGTATTTTTAATTATCATTTCTTGAATATTTATTTGTTTAAATAAAATTGTTCAATGATGTATATGCTCATGTTCCTAGACTTAGGATATGTATTGTCCATATTAGAATGATTGCATTAATGAACAGTATACTACTAATATGCATGTGATGGGTAAGTGGCCTATGGCACTGTACAACATTCCAGTGCTACTTATCTAGAATGAAACGTCTTTGCTGACATGTTGGGAGTAGTGCAAACTCTTAACAATGTTCTGGTAGAGACTGGAAGGCATCTAGAAAGTTGTGGAACATGGATAAATGTTGTATTGAAGCATTGGCTAAGATAATTGCATGAATGTATGACATATTTCTTTATGTGTAAGAATTTGTCTAAAAATTATGAGATGTTTCTAATAATGCAATTTAACTTGTTTTGTAGAAAATACCGTATACCTTCACCTACAAAAGAAGGACTACAAAATTTGTTCAAGCAACAAAATTATCTATTGAAGATATTGAAGTTCCCAGGATACGGGAAGAATGCCATGATCCGTTGATCATGAGGAACGATGTTTGGGATGCGGTCCCAAGAGCTGAAGGGAAGTCTATTGTGACTTCCAAATGGAACTATCATATCAAGCATGCTGTAGATGGCAGCATAGAGAAATATAAAAGTGATGAAATAGAAGATAGACCAGATGGATTTCAAGACAGCCTTATTGAATGGTGTAGTCATATATGTGTGCAGAACCTGGTAGGATAGACAGCTTTCTATCCAGTTTGGGCTTTACCAAGAGTAAAGCGGATTCCAACCTTTACTACAAGGTTGAGGAAGGCAATCCAGTGATACTACTTTTGTATGCGGATAACCTGTTTGTTACAGGTGAAGATAGATTGATTGCCGACACGCAGCGGAAGCTTGCTGCTGAGTTCGAGATGAAGAACTTGGGGATGATGCACTATTTGTCTTTGGCATGGAGGTGTGGTAGAGTGCAGATGGAATCTTCCTTGGACAAGGGAAGTATGCAGTAGAGACCCTGAAGAGGTTCAGGATGATGGATTGCAAGGCCATGGCCACACCTATGGCATCGAATCTGAAGCTTCTTTGTGATGCTTCATCTAATCTGGTTGATGTCTCTATGTATCGTCAGATGATTGGGTCCTTGATGTACCTGAAAAACATGAGACCAAATATTTGCTTTGCGGTGAACACATTGAGCCAGTTCCTGACGGATCTGAGGAGTGTTCACCTGGTTGCTATAAAGCATGTTCTGAGGTACCTAAAGGGTACAGTGGATTATGGGCTCAAGTATGAAGCAAATCAAAAGTTTAACCTGTAGGATTATGTTGATTCAGATTGGGCTGGCAATGTTGCAGATAGGAAGAGCACATCTGGATGTTGCTTCAGTATGGGATCAGGTGTGATCTCTTGGTTTAGCAGGAAGCAATTCTGCGTAGCACTGAGTACAACTGAGGTAGAGTATGTAGCAGCCTGTTCAGCTAGTTGTGAGGTAGTATGGCTACGGAAGCTACTGTCTGATTTATTTGATCTCCCATTGGATGCTACTAGTATCTTTTGTGATAACTAGAGATGTGTGAAGCTATCCGAGAACCCAGTGTTTCATGATAGGTCGAAACACGTAGAGATAAAATATCACTATATCAGGGATATGGTGCAGAGAGGAGCTGTGAAGCTCCTATACATTGTGATGGACGAGCAGATTGTAGATGTGCTGATGAAACCACTAGCTAGAGTGAAGTTCGAGTACTTCAGAGAGAGGATTGGTGTTCTTTGGATTGATGACACTTCGAGGAAGAAGTGATGGACACATTTGCAAAGGCCATTCCAAGCATGTTGGAAGGAGGATCCTTCACATGGCTATGGATGTAAGCGCTAGATGATGAGCATCAGGACGATGCTACAGTTACTGCTCTGTATATGCATCAGGATGATGCTAGATATGATTAGTTGGATCATTTATATGTATATGTATGTATGCATCATGTTGGATGCTCAATATTATCAGTTGGATCATTTATGTATGTACGCATCATGTTGGATGTTGGATATGATCGGTTGGATCATTTGTATGTATTTTGTATATGCATCATGTTGGATTCTTGGACCATGTATCTGTATATGTATCAGGTGGATACATTTTATGATCAGGTAGATCATGTATGATTAGGTAGATCACGTATTTGTATTTGTATCAGGTGGATACATTGTATGATCAGGTGGATCATGTATGATGATATGTATCAGGTAGATACTTGGTATGCATCAGGTAGATGCATGATATGATCAGGATGATCGTGGATGACGAGATTCAGGATGTTGCTCCAGATGACTTGCAGCAGGATGTTGCAGTGATGATGATTAGGATGATCATGTATACATCAGAATGATGTATGGTGAGTATTAGGTTGATACTCTATGGCCGCGGATCAGGTTGTGCAGATGAGCATATAATTTGGCCCTGGGAGATTTGAAGATAGTCTTTCGAGGTTTTTCCTATGGCATATAATTTGGCCCTGGGATATTTGGAAAATGATCTTTCGAGGTTTTGCTCTGGGAGGACATATAATTTGGCCCTGGGAGATTTGGAGATAGTCTTTCGAGGTTTTTCCTATGGCATATAATCTGGCCCTAGTATATCTGGCAGATGCTCTTTCGAGGTTTTGTCTTATGGCATATAATATGTCCCTGGGAGATCCGATAGGTTGGGATGTGTGCTCGTAATAAGTCCTGGGATGCTCATGCAAGGTTTTTCCATGACCACATATAATCTGTCCCTAGGAGATCCTATAGGTAGAGCTGTGTGCTCGTAACAGCCTGGGATGCTCTTGCGAGGTTTTGTGGTGACCACATATAATATGTCCCTGGGAGATCCTATAGGTAGAGCTGTGTGCTCATAACAGCCTGGGATGCTCTTGCGAGGTTTTGTGGTGAGGTCACATATAATGTGGCTTGGGGAGATCCTATAGGTAAAGACGTGTGCTCATAACATTCTGGGATGCTCATTCGAGCTTTTGTGATGCACGTAATAAGTCCTGAGGATTCCACAGTAGGGCCAATGATGACAAAGACCTATAGGTGGTGGGCCTACATCCAGTATGAAAAAGGACTGGCTCTGTAGAACTTCCTATGACGAGTAGATTCAGAGATTGATTGAGATAGCAGCAGCAGTGACGATGATGATGACTCGATGATGATTATCTAGTGACGATGATCCAGAGAAGATGACTTGTGCTAGAAGGACTGTGTTGAGAAATACCTTCCTAGTTAAGAGGGAGTGTTGATGTATATGTAACTTCAGAATGTATTTCACATATATATATATATATTGTATTCCTATAGAGATGTTATTATTCCTCTATACAGAAGTGTTGTCATTTATATTGGAACTGTCGTAACTTATACTTGATGGGCTATTAGACCACCCTATTGGGGGTTGTCCATGTGGTTCAAAGGGTTATTAGACCACCCTAGTGGGGGTTGGCCCAGTCAGCATTATGTTAAGTGGTTAAGTTGAGGCCAACCTAGTTGAGTAAAGGTCAAGTCAAGTTAGTGTATAAATAGAGAGTGTGTCTCTCTCATTTTACACATTCTATTCTCTCACTCACACTTGGGAGAGTGGCGCACTTGTGGAGGAGTAGGCTCTACTGCTAGGAAAAGACTATCTCTTGTATTCTGGTTGTATAATTGCTCTATCTATCTCTAAGGAAGTTATTGGGGGTTTTTCACCTTTATGGTTTTCCCCAAGTAAACTCTGTGTCTCTTGTGTGCTTGCATTATTGTGTCCATAATTGATATGCTATAGATTTGCTGTACATGTTGTTCTCTCAGTTAAGATCCTAGATCAGATTGAAGTAAATTCTGAAAATTTAACACCTGGAAGTCATCTGGTAGAATGTCATACTTTGTTGGAATCGCGACCAAAGGATGAATGGGTCCATTCCTTCATCCACACTTTGTATGAAGTACCACGATCTTGGTATGCCGCAGCTGAGTTACGCGGGGATATTACCACTTGGTTAGAGTTGACGGTTTGCTTCACTAATACCTTCAGCTTCGTGGATGCCAATCTAGATATTCACAATGCCCTGCAGCTCATCCGCGATGTTGTTCTGAAGGTGGTTCTAGTTTCCTACCATGTAGATCCGCCTACGCATTGTTAGATGTAGTCGATGATGGAATGCTATAATATTACAAGAGGGCCAAAGGATGGTGATGATCCATAGAATATCAATATTCCAGAATCAGAAGGGATTCGGGATGTTGTAGCACTTGACGTACCGACAGATTCAACAAATCAGCCATTGAAGCTTAGGAAGATCAACATTGGGTTGCAAGAGAACCCAAAGTTTGAAAATGTTTGGGACTACTGGGATGAAGAAATGATGGCAAAGGTCATTGAACTATTGCATGAGTTCCAATATTTGTTCCCTATGAAGTTTTTAGAGATGAAAGGAATATTGGTGTTGGACCTGGCCCAAGTGGGGCATTTTGAGCAAGAAGAATTTTTGGAACTGCGGAGCTGAGCACAGTTCAATTGAAGTATTTTTTGTATAAGTTATGGGATGCTGCGAAGTTGCACACAACACAACATTGGAAGAGCTGCGAAGATCAATGCTGTGAGGAGACAGCGCTGCGGTGTGTCCAATCTACATGGATTAGACAAAGCAAAGCATTAGACGGAAGACGACACAGATTCCAGCTACACCAGCGATGGTCTATTTTTGGTAAAGATGCTCCAAGAGTACCAAGTGGTGGGTAGGAGCAAAGAGGAAAGAAAGCAACTGGTCACACAGGTGAAAGAACCACTATCTGAACTAGTTGCATGAGACCGTTAGAGGAAGAACGGCTTGGTGAAAGCGACCTGTTGGCTTGCGTGCAACATGAAGGCCGATATCAACGTGAGGCATGCGCTGAAGGTTGCCATGATGGAATATTCTCTACCAGAATCCAGCACGTCTAGTTAAGGGAAAACCGTGACAGTTTTGTAAACCGAAGGGTTTTAGCCTTTGAATTGTAAAGACATGACCTACGAGCATGATTTATAAATAAAGCATATTTTGTCTGGTAAAGGGTTGTTGGGTTATTGAATAATATTCATAGTTGATCTTTTTGGTTAGTGAAGACTCTCATTTTTGTATTGTTCTCATTATTGATTTGATAAACCTCTGTTGAAGAACATTTTGTAAAGGCTATGCAAGTTGTGTGCGCAGAGACCCATTGAGAGAGAAGAGAGTCTGCAGCTGAGTGCGCAGATAAAGAACTGTTGTACGCTTCCCAAAGACTAATATAACCACAGTTCTTGTGGACGTAGCCTCTATCCTGGGGGTGAACCACATTAAATATTGTGTAGTGTGATTGTTTGTGTGCTTGCATTTACCTATTCGCTTACATTGGATGCTTGGATTCTCATTTATCAGTTGGTGTGTTAATGCTTTTATATGTATTCTCCATAGGAGAAAGATGGGAATGATATGTTAAGTATTGCAAGAATGAATGAATGTTTAATGCTCAGTAGTCCAAGTCTGTGAAAGTATCAGTTCATTGAATAATCACATGCATATGTAATGTTTAGATTGTATAACTCTTCGATGCACAACACCCAGTGCATGCAGCATTGTATGTTTGTCTACTTGCATTTGTTATAATGCTAATTAGTCTAAGGTAGTAGATGAATGACTAAGTGTCAAAGTAAAACCTCCATAATGGTTAAGTTTGGAAGAGGAAGCGTATAATCTAGTTACACTGCCCTATTATTTGTATCCCGCTTGAACCGCGTAGCCTTTGGGTGCGCTGGTTGCACAAGCGGTTAATTCGTAGAAGTGTGGACCGCGATGCAATCTATCGTCGCATAGTCCTCAATTCGCAATGCAAGTCTGATAGTGCGCTATGCCGTAGTCCTTTTCGAACAACTCATCACACCACTGTGGAAACCTGATTCTGTAGTTCCCCCATAGCTACACCTTGGGTGAGACCTCAGCTTGTTCACAGGTTGTTGTTGAAAGGGCCGGTGAGAAGGGGTTTTGTTGGTTCCTTGAAACCGCGAAGAACTTGGGTCTACATTGGAAACCTCTAGATCAGTACTTAACCCAAAAATTGGGGGATTTAGGGGAGATGAAGATTCTGTTGAAGCCAGATGCGAAACCAATAAGGAAGAAACCATATCATTTGAATCCGCAACACAAGGAAATGGTCAAAATTGAACTTGACCGAATGTTGAATGATGAAATAATTGAGCCAATAGAAGAATCAGAATGGATTAGTCCCATGATGGTGCAAGATAAGAAGACAGGTGAGGTTCAGATTTGTGTCGACCTAAGGAAGTTGAATGACATGTGTATGCATGATCCATTTCCAACGCCATTCATTGATGAGGTACTAGAAGGAGTGGGCGGTCAAGAGATTTATTCCTTCACAGGTGGATTTTTTGTTTAACACTAGATCAGGATCGTGAAAGAGGATCGCCACAAGGAAACGTTTGTGACTGAATGGGGTTGTTTCCAGTACACCGTGATGCCATTTGGGATTAAGAACGCCCCTGCAATATTCTCCTGGGTTGTTGTCGTTGCATTCATAGATTTTATTCAGAAGTTTTTGCAAGTCTATATGGATGACTGAACAGTTTATGGATTGATTAGAAATCATCTGGAAAACCTGCGACTGATGTTAGAGCGTTGTAGACAGCATCAGATCTCGCTGAATTTGAAAAAGTGCATTTTTTGTGCACCGTTTGGGATGTTGTTGGGTCACATTGTTTGCAATGAAGGATTGTTGGTTGACCCAATAAAGATTGCAATTATTTTAATCTTGACACCGCCTACAAATGTAAAGCAGTTGCGAGCGACGTTGGGGCACATAGGGTACTATCATAAGTTTATCCGCAGTTATGCTGTGATCATGACTCCTATGGAAAGGTTGCTAAAGAAGGATGCGGTATTCTTGTGGAGTCCAAAATTTCAAGTAAGTTTTTAGATGCTGAAGAATAAGATGGCCTCTGCACCGATACTAGTATTCCCTGATTGGAGCAAAGAATTTCATGTCCATGTGGATGCATCATCGATTGTGCTGGGAGTAGTGCTCTCGCAACCATGGGAAGGAGATATGGATCACCTAATTGCTTTTGCGAGTTGGAGGTTGTCATCTGTGGAGAGAAATTATACGACTGTAGAGAGGGAAGATCTGGCAATGGTATAGGCACTACAAAAGCTTAGGAATTACCTGTTGGGGGGTCACTTCAATATGTTCACAGAGAATTTTGCTTTGAAATATTAGGTCAATAAGCTTGTGTTGGGGGGGAAGATATGCCGCTGGTTACTTCTCTTTCAGTATTTTGATTTTGAGGTTATTGTGAAGCCAGGTCGCTTGAACGCGGGGCCAGATCACTTATCATGGATTGAGCAAGGGAGGAACCAGCAAACATTGAAGATGGATTGCTCGATGTGCAACTGTTCAGAATTGAGGTGGCTGACAACTGCTATGAAGATATAATTCAGTTTTTTGCAACAAGAACTGCACCAGAAGAGTTTACCACAAGTTAGAAGAAGCAGTTGGTGGTTAAGGCTGCAGATTTCCAGTTAATCGCCGAACAGCTCTATAAAATAGGACCAAATGAGATCTTGCAGCATTTTTTCCTACCTCATGAATAAGGTGTTGGTCGCAGCACTATTCTAGAGGTTTTCTAATATAGACCCAGGTACTTCACAGTACAAGCTACCAACAAAACCTTTATTCACTGGCCCTTTCGGCAACAGACTACAAGCAGCCTAAGGTCTCACCCGAGGCGAAGTTGAGGGGGTGGTTGCAGAAGCAGGTTTCCACAACCATGTGATGCAATCAATTCTGCTGATTAATGCGTAGCGAGGTGACGGACTGCCCAACTGCATTTAGTGATTGCGTGGAGTCTCCTACTATGCGTCGAGTATTTTCAAGAACAAGGATATTTGCACCCTCAGTGCGTCCAGAGGCTGTGCAGTGGGGTCTATGAGACTTAATCACTTCTACTCAATCTTATTCAATAGCCCTTAAGCATTCATCATTATTTAGTCTGATAAACATTGTGATCTATGTGGATGAGTGAGATACGCAGTGCTGTGTGCTTTGATACCACAATTCACTCCTAACAATTAACTGTGTGGTTTAGGGGCTTGCCTGCTAGCATTGGTCCATACATGAACTATTATCATCTTATTTCATCCCTTCCACGGAGAATATAGATAAAAATAAACACATATAAAATAACGATAACCTTATGTATGCACTGTAAGTAATTTAAATAACAAATTAGTAATAATCATGCACAACAATCACATAACAAAATGGTTTAACGTGGTTCACCCCCTCGAATGGGAAGCTACATCCACAAGAACTATTGTTTATTATTTAGGAAAGGGTACAACAGTTCTTTCATCTATGCACTCAGTTGAAGTCGTTCTTCTTTCTTTCTCTCAAGATTAGGTCTCTGCGCACTCAGTTGTAGAGCCTTTACAATGCTTTTCTCTAACAGATCTCACAATATTCAATAATATTAACCAAAATGAGAGTTAATCCTTTTCCTTTACAAAATTTCCTTATATATAGATCAAGACCCGTAGGTCATGTCTTTACATTTATGAAGGCATAACTCTTAGGTTTACAAAACTGTCGTGGTTTTCCCAAAACCGGACTACTGATATCTGATAACGGATCTTCTATTATATGCGCACCAACAGGTTGCTTCAGCCGATCTATTCCTTCTTTTCCATCCTTAGATGACTGGTTCGAGTAGTAGTATTCTTCTGCCTATTATGATCAATCACCTACCTCCGATCTGCACCTACCCACTTTTTGGTAGTTATCGACGATCTTTGACAAAAAATAGGTATTATGTGACCTAACCAAAATAACTGCCTTCATCTGTCGATGCTACGCTTAGCTGGATATTCATTGACGCGGCACATCGCGACACTGTACTCCTCATAGCACCGACTTCGCAGCTCCTTTGACACTATGCTGCGCGCAACTTCGTAGCATACCAAAACTTATCCCAAAGTTGCTCAAACTTAATTGCACTTAGCTCCACAGTTCTCACAATTCTTCCTATTCAAAATTGCCCCATCTGGACCAGGCCAAACACAAGGGCAGATATTGGTAAAGGCACATGCAATAGTGGTTGGTGGACACTATGGTGGTTGCGCTACTGCCAGGAAGGTGCTTCGCGCAAGGCTTTGGTGGCCCACTCTTCATAATGATGCAATGCATTATGCGGGGACTTGTGACGTCTGTCAAAGAACTGGAAAACCATCGCGAAGGGATGAGATGCTACTGGTGTCACCTACCCAAATTCTAAAAATATTATTTTATTGGAAAAATACTTTATGTTAAATTTTAATTACAAATTTTTGTAATTATGACCAAGTTTGGTCAAGGATGAATGCAATTACTGATTATTATTATTTAATAAATTAAAGTAGGAGACAAATACCCAAGGGAACTGTTAAATGAGTGTTTGTTGACCCACTAGGAGGAATGGAAGTTGTTAGAAGGCATAGGACAGATGGAAGCAATTGCACTTCACCACTAGCTGTTGGTTATGGGACAACTACCCCTAAAAATGTGGTATTATCCCCCAGGTGGTGGGATTGAGAAGGTAGCTCATTAAATGACCAGTTAACCTCTAAAAGGCCTAAGCAGCCTACAAAGGCAAATTCGAATTGAGCAGGCAGCTCACACAAGATATTTTCTGCAGAAATATTCCTCAAGTGCATCAGGTGATCACTAAGAGATTTGAATATGGAGGCTATGTGAGAGTGCAACTGTAAGTCTACAAATTATTCTGAAAAGAAGAACCAGAGGTGCTGGTACAGGTCCTTTGACTGCTAAGTCTTTAAGACTGGATAACTTTTTCTACTGCAAGTTGAGGTCCTAAGCTTCTAAGTTTCTTCCTCCTGGTGGTTCAGTGAATAGGCTCGGGGGTCCTAAGGCAAGTAAATTAGATGTCTTCAAAAATTGGCTGGGTGGAATAGGTTCGTTGGGTTGTTTGTTTCCCTACAGTTAACCAGGTTTCACTCTTCCTACTTTCTTTATAGTTTAATGCTTCTACTTATTCAAACTCTGTGATGTGAAAGAATTTATTTTATTTTCTGATCTATGTTTGATTCTGAATGATAAAGTTTGTGAATTATTGATTATATAACCATCTCTATATTTTTCCCCATGCTATTCTCTACATAGTACTCTAGTATATAGAAGCAAATTAAATGATAGATGAGATATAGGCAGATTGTCATTGATTGGATAAATAATTGCAATAAGTGTTATGTTTACAATTCTGTCCTATATTTAAACATAGTAAAAATTGCTGTATGGAATCAACAATAATATAGAACTCTTGTGTTAATACATGAAAGAAAACATATTCTAAATTCTGTATAGTCATATATTTTTATCTTAACTCTATTCATTAAGATAGCAAGTAAATACAATCAAATTAAACATTTTATGATTTCCAAGTAATAGTATTTCCAAGTAATAGCATTTTCAAGAATTATAGCAGCTGTAAAAACTAATCACTGTATAGATTTCTTGACATTATACATACTTTATTTATTCACTAATTTCCTGCTTTGATTTCAAGTATCGAATATTTATTACAGTAGTATAAAAACCTAATACACTACAAACCCTAACTCTGTATACAAACATCATAATATATATCTCAAGTCTTCTATGGCAAACTGTAGACATTATTTCAGAGAATGATGACATTTATGACTTACTAAAACTTAGACATTATTTTTCTGGAACCATACTATCTCTTACATATGGTAAGTTTACTATCAAAGTATTATTTTAGCAGTCAGCAGAAAGCACGATTCTATACAAATATTATCAATAGCTCAACCCTAGTAAGAACACAAATCAACTTTAAACATTTGTATTATTAAAATCTTTTATGCATAGGTTAAGTTTTTACGTACGAAAGCTTATTGCAAACCAGTTAGCAAATCAAAAGCTACAGGTAGGATTCTTTCAAAATTTAAAATAGACATTGTGGCCTAATCATTTCCAAACTTAAATATCGATATCAATGACGAATTATGAGGAACAACCATTCACACACGAACTAAGATATTTTCGCATTCGAACTTGACCCAACAGTTGTCCCAAACAAACTTTTAAAACATCCACATTACAATACAAGAGAACCAATAGCACCAAAGTAAGTGAATCACGACTCTATTAAGGGTCGTCCAACAACATAGAAGAACACTACAGAGATTTTTATTGTTTCCATTTAAGATTTCCAAAGTAAAACTTCCCATTGCAAAGAAAAAAAAACATAGTTTACAAGCGTAAAAAGAACCCTCAGCTCTGGATTTCCATTCCAGACATATGACAGAGAATTACAAGAGTTACCCTCGACATTTTAACAATAAGTCGAGACTATGGAACCACAAAAATACAAAGGGTTTTACCCTGAAAACTTAACAACTCATGGTGCAAAGACCAACTTGAAGTTGGTTCAAAAGTTCAACAAAAACACCACTGAGCCGAACATTAAATACAAGACTCGGGACCAACCTCTTACAGAATAATATCAAAACATTACAAGCTTTCAGCCATCACTGAAATAGGATGAATGTTTCCAACTCACGGCATACAGAAAATACCATCCAAGGTACCTATGAGGTTTGTTGTGAACCACCGGAGCTTACCAGGAAAACCGTAGCAATGTCCAATTTCCTATTCTTCACACAGCAACCTCATTCGAGCGGGTACCTGCGAAAATATACAGTGGAAAGTTAAAACAAGATTATGCAAGACCAAATCAAGTATTACAGTAATATGTTACATTTCTCGAATATTTACCTTTAAATTTTCATTCTGATTTATCAATCCACTACACCATCAAACGATGAAGCAAATTGGTGTTTTATAGCAACCCTAAAGCTATCAAAGCAGACAAATCTCAACTGTAGAGAATCAAACCCTGTCCGAAAACTTATGCTAAACTGGAATAAGAAAACCCTATCACTATTCAAGTATCGTGGCTCAAATGCAGAAGGCTAAAATCTTGTAACTATTTAGAAGACTGCCACTCACAGGTCGTAAGATCGACACCCTGAGAGATGCTCTCACCAAACCCTACATTTTGGCAGTTTGTCAGCCACACCCTAGCGTAACAATGAAGACCGGGAAGTTTGCAAAACATTACATACAACAAGGTTTAGGGTAACAACATCAACGGTTGAAATTTGATGAGATCAACGAGCATGGAGATGCCAACGATGCTACATTGAAAGCCAAGCAAAACTGCTTTAATATCCCATTAATTACATCAACCACATAAGTGCCAACACTTCCTGCTAAGTGAGCATTACCGTGTACAGCATGAAGGAGGGGCAATATGTTATCAATCAAAGTTCACGTGGGTGAGCTACGTGGGTTGAAAATCAGGCTTCCCACTATGGAGTTCAGTCATAACATTTAATACATGATCGTAACTCTGTCAACCTGTCAAAAGCATTTTTAATGCACATCAACTTAGCACTCCATTAACGAGGCTTGGATGAATTCAAAACATACATTAGTTATACTTAGGACCAAAGCATAAGTCATAATATGTTTCAATATAATGTTTATGTCATAGCCTATAAAAGTTTATCCCATCATATTCATGGTTTGCATATGATAATATCCGACAGTGGTAACGTATAGCTAGGTTTGCACATTATAATCCTGTCATTGCATAATGACAACCTTATCATTCTAAAATGTAACGTAAATATTATATAGCCCCAAGTTTAAACATGGCCATATAGATATATATTATATTGCTAATTCATGGAAAACTGGATATAGTTAGGATGCTAACTATGTACAAGATTATTAGTTACAAGTACACTATAGCATGCTATCCAACCCAAATATTAATATGAATCTATAAGTATAGATAATTGGGTAATACACATCTAACACTAAGTCCATTGCTTAATCATCATACGTGCAGTATATTAGGAATGTTAGCTATGTATTACGAATTCTAACGACGAATGTAATACTATAAGCATAGTTTAAATAATGACGATATTCATTCTTTTACTAACTTCATGAGTACCAACAGTAATCACTATACTTTCCATATATTTTAACTATGAATTGAAATGATAAATACATGGCATAGAGTAATATAAGGTTGTAGACGCCAAGTATGATGATAGTTCGAAGGTGTAATCATTATTGCTACAAGATTCACAATAGCATACTTAATAGATAGTATTACCACTTTTTTAATATTAATGATAATAGTCTTATGACAATAAATATAGCATCATAACGGAACTTTTGGACGATATGGAATGATAACACTGAAGAGCTTTGTAAGACAATACTTAAACTAGGATCAGAACTATTTATCCATACCTCCATTCACTGGGGTCGCAAGGAAGTACTTAGCATTTTACATTGACGATGAATTGAAAGAAACAAGTACTCTTAAATTATGCTATCTTATAATATTTCTTACCTGCGGTATGCACATGGAAACAAGATTCAAATGCCTTAGCTAAATGTAGCTAAGTAAGCTCCAGGGTGCCTCATAGAACCCCTTCGTCAACATACAAACAAACTGTCAGCACTCCTTCAAGAATATCATATCAGGGCAAACTATAACAGCATGCAAATATAAGCAAGAACTTAAATGAATTTGTAAACTGTACTAGTATACATAATCATAAAGGATCTTTTGTTCAAGAGATTAACATCTGCATAATTCTGATGTAGCAAATACAAGTAAATCATAATTAATGGAGAAGTACGACATGTCATCGTTACTAATCATCTTAGTTAAGAAATCAAGTTAATTTATATGTTCTGTATTAACAACTTTGATAATTATTGCTATTATAAATGTTTTTTTTTTGGTATTTTTTGGGATGTTACATGTGGTATCAAGAGCTCATGTTCGAAATCTAGGCCTGAAAAAGGGTCCAAGAACACGCAGCATAAAAATTTATTTAAAGAAGAACTTTTACTAGTTCAAAAATTTAAACTATTGTGTTATACATAAATTATTTTGAGTTACAAGTATGGAAAACTCAGCTGAACATTTAGAAGACAGATTTCAACCCAATGGTCATAGCACGGGAAGGCATTTTGAAGGAGAAGAATTTCATGGTGAAGTAAACAACAATTCGTTAGAATTATTACAAGAATTTGAAGAATTAAAGGCAGAAATCAGATCTATAAAATAAGATAATGAGAGAATCTTGACAGCACAAGAAGAGTTAAATCAAGTACTGTTCGAACAATGCCCAACTGATGAACATAATAGAAAAATTGAGAATACTTCCAAGGTTGAAGATTTACCTCATCCAAACAGAAGTAAAAAGATGAAAACTGATGATGCAAACAACATTTTGATATCATCAGAAGCTGCCCATGAAAAACAGAAAAAGAAAAGAAATTATTCAAGTGACAGTAGCGAGGGGGACTACAAACCCAAAAGGAAAAGTCACAAATAGTATGAGCAAATTTATGGGGAGTTCAAGAAAATCAAACCCCCAACCTTCAATGGTGAAACTGAAAAAGGAGAGACAACAGAAGCTTGGCTATCCGGCATGAAAACGTATTTCCAAATATATGATTATTCATAATCTTTGAAGGCAAAGATGGAAATCTACAACTTGATCGGCAAGGCGGATATTTGGTGGCAGGACATCAAGAGAGTGAAAGGCATCAAAGACAAGGACATCAACTGGAGTACTTTCAAATGATATTTGAAAAAGAAGTTCTTATTAGAACAATACTATGAAGAAAAATCAAAGGAGTTCTATGACTTAAAGCTAGGAAGTATGAACATGAAGGAAATGAACAATAAATTTATGAACTTACTAAGATATGTGCTTGTTGGCAGGTGGTTCGATGGGGAAATGTCGCGGTACCGCCGACGCTGTGACAGATCAAATGAGGGCGCGAAAGGAGTTTTTTGTGTTAAAGAACACCGCAGTTGGCGGGTTTTTGGGTCACTTGGACCATATGTTATGTATTAGTGAGTCATTTGTACCGCGGTATGCGGGGTTTTGGGGTCATTTGGACCGAGTCAGTTAGATATTGGGTCAATTGTCCATAGTGTTGGTTAGGAAGTCAGTTGTAAGTGGACAAATATTGTAATGGTAGAAGCCTATAAATAGATGAGAGTTGTAAGTGTTACATAGAAAAGAATACAAGAAGAACGATACAAGGAGAGAGAGAGAGAGAAGACAGAGAGAATAACAGGCAAGAGATAACGAGATGTATGTAGATCTATGTTTTTCTTTTGGTATATGACCGCGACACTAATATAATGATGATGTTTAGGTACGATATTTATGCAATGTTGCGATATATGAACGTTGTTTGATGCAATGTCTGCTTACTATTGTTGTGATGATAAATGCTGTGATTAAGTAATATGTTCTATGTCGAATGTGATGATAAATGCTGTGATTAAGTAATATGTTATAACTCCTTGCCGAATCTTTAAAGTTTCTGTTTAAGTATCACAATAGAGTTAGTACATGCATCCACAACCCTCCTCCTCCCTCGGGAGAAACATGGTTCCGTCTGCTCTTCCTGGACGCCTTGGGTGAGACCTCATCTTCTCTACGGGTGTTGCTGGGTGGGATCAAACCTGCCCGGGCCAGTGCCCAGGGAGACTGCAGTATGTGTCGACAGTGAGGCGAACCCTTGTCAACCGAGGTCACATTGGTCAACAAATGGTTCCATTTCTAGGACCGTGTGTAGAGTAAAAGGAGGTCATGTTGTGGCACCCGATGAAGCCGGAAATACAGAACGGGTTTGATTAGAAGTTGCAGGAGTTCGTTGAAAAAGAAAGCCGGAACATTCAACTTACAGTAGATCACTGGCTGGGAAGATATATTCGCAACGGTCCGCACGAATGGTTTTTCTGTGAATTCCCAGTTATTCTATATGAATGGTTGTCAAAGCTGACCTTTCAGAAGAGGAACTTCCAGGGTGGTGAACCAACGGCTTGGACCCCAAAGTTGATTCAGGAGCTGCAGGAAGTAAATAATAAGGCATCACGGGCTGTCGAAGTTTGGCTTGATAGTATCTTGGAGGGATATATCATTGAATTTGCGGTTGACATGAAGAAATCCTATAGTGAAGCTGAAAGATACTTCTTCTGAGGACCAAGGGGAAGGTTTATACCATCTCTCCAACTGTCGATTAAGATGCTAATATGTGAAAAGGGTATATTAAAGATGCACCTTGATCAGTAGACATCCTGGTGGGTGAAGGTCGTGGGTATCGTGACTGCTAGGAAATGGTACATCGAATGGTAAGGGGTAGATGGGTACAGACCATGAGGACTATGAGCGAAGCTGAGGAAGAGAGTGGTCTTACAAGAGGAGGAGCAAGGTTTCAACAGGAGAAGAGGCAGAGGACGGGAGAAGATCCTGCTGTGATCGAACCATAAAACCGCAAAGAAAGACCACACGGGATGAAGCGACCTCACAGTCCTGATAGGGATGACTAGGCTATGCCCAAGATAGAGGTAGGACCAAACCCCGATGCCAACGTACCCACACCTCCGCTCACTGACTCACAAACAGTAAGAAATACCACTTCGACACCGCCAAGTTCATCAATCGGTAGTAGCACAACGATATGAGGAAGGAAGCCTAGAATGGCGAGTTATGATGCTAAGTTACCGTTGTTCCATGGAAGTGCGACAGACAACCCAAAACAGTATTGGTTTTTGTGTGAAGCGGTCTGTACCATGAAACAGATCACTATTTCCGATGCTAAGAAAGGACAGTTAGCCACGACTCTGCAAGGTCGTGCATTAGATTGGTTCATGAATTTTATTCTAGTCCCTACGGGGCCCCAGAGAAGTCACTGGATGATATTCGGGATGGGTTGATTGCTAAATTTAGACAGCCTAAGTCGGAGGCTCAATATATTATTGAATTGAAGGAAATTAAGTAGTATCCCAATGAGACGGTATGAGATTTCGACCAGTGATTCAAGACACTGATGGAAAAGGTTAGTTTCGATATGAGCACCGTCCAACATAAAGAATGGTTCATTGTGGCACTGCTACCCCACATTCAGCTGCTGCTGATGCAACAAAGCATATCGACACCTAGAGAAGCTCTAGAGATTGCAATGCGATTGGAGGCATCACTGATTGGAGATAATGTAGCCAGGATGTCGTAGATATAGATGCAGCTCGCCAACCTGACTATACAACTGCAAGATTTGAAAAAGAACAAGGAATAGCGCGATGGAGTATGGTGTATGCGATGTTGAGGAGAAGGGAATATGAAGGATAATTGACCGGATTTCCATAATTATTTGGTGTGAGGTGCGCCAAACCCGTTGAATAGCGATAGTATGCTGTGGTGTTGCGTTTGTCAGGTGTTTGGGCACGGTCATGATAATTGCCCATATATGCAGAAAATGGTCACAACCCCGCAAACTATTTATTGCACATTCTGCAAGTCAGTGGGTCATGATGACAAGGATTTTCATGCATATGGGTTTCTACAGGAGAGGATGTGTGATGAATTCTGCGTCAAGGACGATCAGCACGCTGTCCAACAACCACAGCTGCAACCGTAAGTAGCCCAGCCGCTACCGCAACCGCAGATGCAGTTTGCACCACAGCAACAACAACTGTAGCAGTTCATGCCGCAATACACTCTGATTCAAATGACTCCCCTACAGCCACAGTATGTACATCAACCGCAGTATGCACCACAAGGGCAAGGGATACCACCAGCACCATTGCAGCAACAGTTTAACCAACCTCAATACCAACAGCAGGGCGACTACCAAGGAGGATACAGGGATGGACGTGGTAGCAAATTTGGTCGTGGAGGAGGAGGTTGAGGAGGTCGTGGACATGTTCAATGTTACCACTATGCGGTATGGGGGAATTATCAGCGTGACTTCCCACTGCTACAGAATCAGTGTATGTTTTGTTTTGATAATGATGACATGGTTGAGAATTTCCCATAGTTGATTGCACGATGGTAGGTTGGGAATGCTCAGCAGCTACAGAATCAGGGCCAGCCACAACAACCAGTACAGAACCCGGTACAACAAACAACACAGAACCAACCCCCGCGACCACCGTCGAATGCTAATCAAAATGTCAATCACCCAGGGAATCTATAATAAAACCAGATGCAGGTTGCAAATATTGTGACCATTTCTGCAGAACCACAACCGCAAGATGCTTCAGTGGCTGTTGTCACTTGTGGAGGAAAGACAACTGGGGAATATGGTTCGAGACCACTGATATGGTTGACTGGTCAGAAGACGGTACCTTTCGACATTGATATGGAGCGGGAAACATTCCTGGAAAAATGTCGCACCTTGGAGAAAGACCGCGGTAAGGCTGTTATTTGTGATATGCCTCCTGTCTTTGATACTACATCAGACGCTGATTGGCCACCACCACCAGGGACATTGCAAACATTTCTTGAAAATTTTCTATTATTGGCCCGAGACACGGCTTCCCTGGTTGAGATTGAGGGATGGTTGTAGCGATTTTTGAAAGGATGGCAGGAGTCGGCAGTCAACTCGCTACAGCGACGGAAGACTGGGAAGGAGATGCAAATGAATATTTAGATTGGTGAATATGATGTTGACTCTGTGATTCTTGACCTTGGTTTGGATGTTAACATCTTAACCAAGAAGGCATGGTAGAAGATGGGGAGTTTCCCATTGAGCTGGTCTCCTGTGCAGCTTCGGTTTGCTAACCATGCGAAGGTAACACCCATTGGGCGAGTTCTGCGGCTCACGATTGATATTGAGGGTATGAAGACTTATGCTGACTTTGATGTTATTGAAGTGGTTGAAGGAGGAAGCTCTTATCCAATGCTCTTGGGGATCAGATGGGCTAATGATAGTGGAGTTGTCATCAACTTCAAGAAGTGCATGATGACCTTTGAGAATCATGATTTCAAAGTCATATCCCCATTGGATCTGGCTAAAGGATGCCGCTACGTGGATCCTGTAAAAGATGATGATCCCGCTAGATGGGACCATGCATTTAATATTTTTGAAGATTACATTCATCCTACTTCCTATGGTGAGTTGGAGTGGTGCAGCGAGAGCTCTACGTCTACCGACTCTGATGATGCCTTAGAACATTGGCAAAACTGAATGCATGAAGTACCATTATGGAAATGTGGCTCAGTTACGCAATCCTTATGTAGTGTTGTGATAGAAACAATCACATTGCCTGTCTATGAGTGGTTTCCTGGCCTAACCACCTTTTTAGCAGAATTTGAAGACCGCATCTCGGAACCATAGCGATTGCTGGCATTCGAGGAAGCACTGAAGGCTGCTCCAGCACGCTGGTGGGCGACGCATAAGAAATTCATTAATGATTGGTCACAGTGTCGAAGGTTGATGATGGTTTAGTTCGGTGATACTGAGGTTTATCACACTGGCAAGTATGATGGTCGGACTAATCCCAGTGATCATGTGATAGAATGCCAATGCTTATGGGTAGCACGACCCAGAGATGAGTGGGTCCATGCTTTTGTCCATACTTTGGATGAGATACCACGCTCGTGGTACACTGTAGCCGAGTTGCGCCGAGACATTACAGCATGGGGGGAGTTAACGATTTGTTTCACTCATATGTTCACTTTTACGGATGCCAACCCTAATGTCCATAACGCCCTACAGCTCATCCGCAATGTGGTACTTCAGGTTGTTCTGACAGTCTACCCTGTCGACCCACACACACATTGTCAGATGCAATCTCTCATGGAGTGTTTCAACATCAGCGGTGGGCCATAGGATGATGATGATCCCAGGAATATTAACATTCCTGAATCTGAAGGAAGTCGTGATGTGGTCCCACCTGCTACGCCAAGTAATCCGTTTAGTCAACCATTGCAGCTCCGTAATACGAATATCGGTACCAAGGCTACTCCCAAGTTTGCCAATGTTGGGGATTATTGGGATGATGAGATGATGAGTAAGGTTACTGAGTTACTTCATGAATTGCAAGATGTGTTTCCCACAAAAGTTTCTGAAATGAATGGAATCCTAGGTCATTTAGGAGAGATGAAGATTCCCTTAAAACCAGATGCTAAGCCAGTCCGGCAGCGACCTTATCGGCTGAATCTACGACATAAAGAAAAGGTCAAGGAGGAACTTGATCGCATGTTGGATGCTGGTATTATTGAACCTATGGAAGAGTCCGAATGGATTAGTCCTATGGTAGTGCAGGACAAGAAAACAGGAAAAGTGCGCATTTGCGTCGACTTGCGAAAGTTGAATGATGCCTGCTTGCATGACCCTTTTATGACCCCATTTACTAATGAAGTACTTGAAGGAGTGGGTGGCCAGGAGGTGTACTCTTTCACTGATGGATTCTCTGGCTACCATCAGATTCGCATTGCCAAGGAAGATCACCATAAGACAACTTTCATTACTAAATGGGGTTTTTTTCAATACATGGTAATACCGTTTGGTTTGAAGAATGCACCTGTGATATTCTTTCAGATCGTTGTTGCAGCATTCAAAGATTTTATTCAGAAGTTTTTGTAGGTATATATGGATGATTGGACCATTTATGGATTGATTCGTGACCATCTGGCCAAACTGCGGTTAATGCTTGAGCGATAACGACAGCACCATATATCGTTGAACTTGAAGAAATGTATTTTCTATGCACCATTTGGGATATTGATGGGTCATATAATGTGTAAGCGGGGATTGCTTGTCGATCCAGCCAAAATTGCGCTCATTTTGGGGTTGCAACCACCAACCACCGTTAAGCAGTTGCGCGCGACCTTAGGTCATACGAGATATTATCACAAGTTCATTAGGGGGTATGTTGTGATTACTGCCCCTATGGAAAAGTTGTTGATGAAGGACGTGACATTCCAGTGGAGCTCAGAATGCCAGGATAGCTTTGAAATGCTCAAAGCGAAGATGGCATTGGCCCCAATTTTGGTCTTTCCAAACTGGAGTAAGGAATTCCATGTCCATGTTGATGCTTCATCGATTGCATTAGGTGTTGTGTTGGCTCAACCTGGAGAAGGTGACCTTGATCATTCCATTGCTTTTTCCAGTCGGAAGCTTCCCTCTGCAGAACGTAATTACACTACCACAGAACGAGAAGGTCTGGCCATGGTTTATGCGCTGCAGAAATTCAGGCACTATTTGTTGGGTGGCCACTTTAAAATGTTCACTGATCATTCTGCATTGAAATACTTGGTCAATAAGCCTGTGGAGCTGGAAGAAGATCGATTTATCGCTGGCTTTCACCAAGGGGTGGAGAAGGATCGCAAGAAGGCATGGCATGATCACCACATCAAAAGTAAACAGTTTCAGCAAGGTGACTTGGCGTTATTATACGACAGCAAGTTTATGAAATATCCAGGAAAATTGCAGATGCATTGGCTGGGTCCATATCGCATCAATAGTATTACTTCAGGTGGCGTGGTTCAGTTGCAGCAGTTGGATGGGGCGATGCTCCCCAAGTTGGTAAATGGTCACAGGTTGAACCCCTATCTATCGGGCTTGGAGCAGTGCGATGTCTGAGTCACATCGAAAAAAAAAAGTGTGTGTTGCAGGTTGCTTGGTGGAAGATGGCGCACCAACAGAAGAAGGTATGCGCAAGCAGGGAGGCTTGTGCCACAAGTTTGGAGTAGTCAAAGACACATGGAAACATTGTCACCCAGTCAAATCAATAATAAATGCCAAAAGTTTAGACAGTTAATTAATGACGTTGTTTGAATGATGGACATTAATGGCGGATATGGTCGTTCGACGAACAGGATCGACGGTGGATTTGCCTCATTAATACAGGATTTGGTTGAGTTAATGCATGATTTAGTAATGATTACAGTGGATTTGGGTAGATTATATAAGTATGGTTTAGCGTCGAGCAAAAGACACCAAGGAATTAGTAAGACATGTTGTTGTGGAGTGCTGTAGTGATTTGAGCCACTTGTTGTTAAGTATATAACGAGGAGTGGTGAGGTATGCCAGGCGAACTAGAGACAGTGGACATTAGCAGTGAAGTGGAGTCTCAATTCATTCTAGTTGCTGTAGAATGAGAAGCTGTGTCCTCAGACACTGTTGATCTTGGAGCCGAGGTTGCCAACATGCCAGTGGGATCATCAAGTGTTGCTAAGAAGCGTCGAGGTGGTCAACCTTCTGAATCTCCGCAGAGTAAGAGGTTGCTTTGGTCTGCAGTGGCTGGCGAAGCTCCGGAGCAGGTGGGGAAGTCTAGTGGCACCGTTAATCCATCTACCCAATGGATGGGATAGACAACTAGTAATATCCTTGGTTACATCCATCCTATTTGGCCGGATGCCCCCCGCGTAAGATAAACCCGAAACAGAAATTCAGTGTGAAGATGCCCACACTCCTAGCTGGGATGAAGTGCTCAGTGGATATTGGGCCAGCGCTGATGCGCCTGCACTACAAGGACCATGACATACTGGCCCAACCCAAAATTGCATAAACACCATATGTGCCTGAGACACGCAATTCACTAGTTCCAGAGATACACGACCGGGCATGAGGACTGCGGCAGGCCGGCTTGTTAGGGCTAATTAACATGCCACATTTTGGACGCCTAGTGGAAGTTGATGCTTGTGTAAAACAGCTCTTGTCATGCTTCCATGGGGGTTCGTTGTGGTTGGACAAAGAAGTCCCGATCACCGTTGACTTGATTTCTTTCATTACAGGCTTGCCTAAGAATGGCGTTGATCCGACACAGTTTATTCAAGGAAAATCAAATGAGAACAAGCGGGCACATCAGTTGGCGCAAAAGTATGAATTGGAATCGGATGGACATGGGTATCACATTAGTAGCTGCAATGATCAGGCGTTACTCACGGGCATTAAGATCTTGTACTGTAAAGTGATAGGGGGAGGTCTCCCTAACCAATGTAATTCGGGAATAGTTGCTTGCGTAGAGCAATGTGCGGAAGGAGTCCGGATGAATTGGTCTCTATATCTCTTGAATCAACTAATGGAGGATGTCGCAGAGGTCCAAGTGGGTAGAGGCGCTTTCTCATATAGTTGGTTGTTGCTGCTGATTGCTCTAGTTGCATGGAAAGACCCCAACACCTACCAGGGTATGGACTGCCCGACTATAGCGGAATGACGAGGGGCATGTTATCAGAATCTATGGTATGTATGAGAGCCCGAGCGCATCTGGGAGTGCCAATTTCAGTTTTGGCTGTATTCGGAAATGCTTTGTGATGCAACAACACAGGTCCCATGAATATGCGAAGATACTGTGGCACGATTCACACCTGTCATGGAATTTGCAATATGACCAAGTGTCATACATATACAAGTTTGCCGTGATGTTGATCAATAATGGTTGTAGACCAGGTATAAAATGACAGCGACAGATTTGGAGGCTATTGTGAATGAGTGGCCGGAGGCTTGGTGACAACCCATGAGTTTAGTAGAAATTGATGTTGGAGGTCTGCCGATGGGTCTTATGGATCGAGTATCAACGTAGGATCAATAGAGTCATCATGATTCTGATCATGAGTCGATCAAAACACCAACTATCGATGATAGCAACCGCGCTCTTGAGGAAAATTGGTCAAAACGACACCACGAGCATGCGACAGTTAGTGGGATGTCTTTAGCAGTAGAGGTGCAATTGGGCCAGTTAATCACATCCCTTAACCATGCTGCCACATCGGTTGCCGACAATATGTCTGTCAAAGCGAAAGAGGGATTCTCTATGAATGCTACTCATATGGATTCTTTGTGTAATGCAGTGTTACAAAAGGAACCCGGTAATGTACCCATGCAGGAAACGGTCACAATCTGCACCACGCCCTGGGTCCAGAATATCAACATTCCCCCGACTGCGGTTGTGACCGACAATGAGGCTTTGCAAAAGGTGCTGTAGACGGTTACCCAGGTCACTGTCAATGTTAATGAACTACCAGCAATGGCACTAGCGACAATGCAGAAGGTCGCCTCCGAGGAAATGGTGGATAGAATGCATGAAATCAGCAAGAGCTTTCAACACTTGCATGCAAGCGAAGCAACTGCAACTGCCACTATTGACGAGCTTACAAGCAGGGATACTACAGCACGGAAAGCAATGGATGACCTTGAAGCTGACCTTAAGAAGGACCAGGCTGAGAAGGGTCGCGCACTTGAAGCACTTAAAAAGGATCAAGATTTTCTTATCATAGAAAAGACTCGTCTATGGGACTACAACGTGAAGTTAGAGACGACGATTTGTGATGCATGCCAGCATACGCCAGAGCCCATTCCCGATACTGATCTGCTCGAATGGGTGCAATGATTGGGAATGTTCATTGTTCAGTTGCGACAAGAGAACAACATGTTGAAGGCTCAGTTGAAACCAGGTATGCCTCAGGTAGAGGTGGATGAACAAAGAAGCACTTGAGGAAGTTGCCACCCAGATGGAGGAGCTAGAAACATAGGCAACTAGGCTCATCACCGAAATGGTACAATTTTGGGGCTGCATTGTTCACGATAAGAAAGTTGAACAGCTCACTAAAATCTGGTAGGAAGTGGAGGGCCAGGTGGCCACATTAAAGGGTGCAATGAGAACCCTGCCACCAATGGAGCAAGTTGCTAAGTCGCATGAGCTAAAGGACTTGCAACAATGGGTTGCTAAGGCAGATGAATGACAGAAGATACATGCGGCCCAGTTGGAAGAATTCCAGGACACTTGAGGGAAACTGATGTTGCAGGCTAGTGAAGCACTACAAGCAATACATAAGTATCAACAAAAGGTCATGGACAAGCTTGCCGATCACCCATCAGCCGACGATGTGATTAGCAGTCAAGAAACAGCTAAGGATGCTTAGGAGCTGGTGCGGAATGTTGAACAACCGTATGCAGACTTCAAGGCAAATACCACGATGTGCACTATGTCCAGTAGTTGACATGGCTCGAGGGAGAGCCATAAGATTGTGTTGGGGGCCTGTTGGTAGGCGGTTCGATGGGGAAATGTCGCGGTACCGCCGATGCTGCGACACATCGGATGAGGGTGCGAAAGGAGTATTTTGTGTTAAAGAACACCGTAGTTGGTGGGTTTTTGGGTCACTTGGACCATATGTTATGTATTAGTGAGTCATTTGTATAGCGGTATGTGGGTTTTTGGGGTCATTTGGATCGAGTTAGTTAGATATTTGGTCAACTGTCCATAGTGTCGATTAGGAAGTCAGTTGTAAGTGGACAAATATTGTAATGGCAGAAGCCTATAAATAGATGAGAGTTGTAAGTGTTAGATAGAAAATATACAAGAAGAACGATACAAGGAGAGATAGAGAGAGAAGACAAAGAGAATAGCAGGCGAGAGATAAGGAGATGTATGTAGAACTATGTTTTGCTTCTGGTATATGACCGTGACAGTAATATAATGACGATGTTTCGGTATGATCTTTGTGCAATGTTGTGATATATGAATGTTGTTTGATGCAATGTCTACTTATTGTTTCTATGATGATAAATGTTGTGATTAAGTAATATGTTCTATGTCGAATGTGATGATAAATGCTGCGATTAAGTAATATGTTATAACTCCTTACTGAGTGTTTAAAGTTTCTGTTTAAGTATCGCAATAGATTTAGTCTATACAGCCACAACTCTCCTCCTCCCTCAGCGGAAACATGGTTCTATCTGCTCTTCCGAGATGCCTCGAGTGAGACCTCATTCGCTCTGCAGGTGTTGTTAGGTGGGCTCAAACCTGCCCGGGCTGGTGCCCAGGGAGACTGTGGTATGTGTTGATAGTGAGGCGAACCCCTATCGACCGAGGTCATGTTGGTCAACAGTGCCATACCTCATGGAAGAAAAATCGAAGATCCAAAGATACTTGAGCTGTCTACCTTCCAATATCAAGGATAGAATCAAGTATGACAGTCCGAAAACCTTAGAGGAGGCTATGAGGAAAGCAACTTTCTGTTATGACACTAATCGGAAAAGAGAAGGAATGTCAAACTGGAAAAGTCATAAACCTAGCAATTTTGAGCTGAAAAAGAAAATTTTCAGATTTAGTGGAAATTCTGGTTTTCAAAAGAAAAATTTACAGAATCGAAATTTCCAAGGAAACAATTCCAGAAAGAGTCAACAGGAGAATTTTACAGCTCCTAGAAACACTCCCAATGCTACAGAAATAATGATCAAAAGGAACCTATCAGAATGTCCCAAGAGGAAGATGACAACTAACAACATTCACTCTATTCAGGTGGAACCTACTGTTGGAGACTTGGTGAGGGAGATGCCTACAATCAATGCAACACTCGACAACAGGTAAGCAGATCATCAATTCTCTATGGTAGAGATTGAAGGTATGCTACAAAATCATCCTATTACTATTTTGATTGATCCAGGTGTTAGCTTAAGTTATATATCACCAGATATTGTGGAAAGTTTTAAATTGAAAATAGAAAAGTTCAGTAAATCTTGGTTAGTTAGACTAGCAACAGGGACAAAGAGAAAAGTATTAGATTTTATTGAAAGTTGTGCTTTATCCATGAACCAGTTAAAGACACAAATCAAGTTGAATATTTTACCTTTAGGATCTTGTGATATCATAATCAGAATGGACTCGTTAGAAGCCCATCATGTCATTCTGAACTGTTATGAGAAAATTTTTACATGTTTTAATGATGAACAAGAAACTGTAGAAGTAAAAGGTATTCCAAGAAAGACAACCCTTAAACCAATTTAAGCAATGCAATTTAAGAGGGCAGTTAGGAAAGGATGTCAGTTAATTGCAGTAAATGTAGTAAATGATGAGTTTATTTGTAAAGAGGACAAACTGAAACTAGAAGACATACCTGTCCTAAAGGATTTCAAGGATGTTTTTCCTGAGGAGATTCCAAGATTACCTCCTAAAAGAGATTTAGATTTTACCATCGAGTTAATACAAGGAGCAGTACTGAATTCTAAAGCTCCATATAGGATGAATATATTGGAATTGAATGAATTGAAATCACAGTTGAAAGAACAGATTGATAAGAATTATATAAGACCCAACGTGTCTCGTTGGGGAGCACCTGTTATAATTGTTAAGAAGAAAGATGGAACCCTAAGACTATGCATAGATTATCGCTAGCTTAATAAGATGACAATCAAGAATCAATATCCGTTGCCCCGCATAGACGATCAATTTGATCAGCTGCGTGGAGCAACGATATTTTCAAAGATTGATCTAAGGTCAGGATATCATCAAGTGTGGGTTAAGGATGAGGATATTTTCAAAACAACTTTCCAAACTCGATATGGACATTACGAGTTCGTAGTCATGCCATTTGGCTTGACTAATGCCCTGACTGTATTTATGTGTTTGATGAACAATATTCTGCACAAATACTTAGATAAGTTTGTTGTTGTGTTTATAGATGACATTTTAGTGTATTCTAAAAGCAAAGAAAAGCATGATGAACATCTACGGATTATCTTACAAGTTCTGAGAGATCATCAATTATATGCTAAGTTTAGTAAGTGTGACTTCCACAAGGACAAAATTCAGTATTTAGGACACATAATTTCTAAAGAATGAATCTTGGTTGACCCCAACAAGATAAGAGCCATTAATGATTGGATAGTTCCTAAGGATGTGTCAGATGTAAGATCATTTATGGGTATTACTGGATATTACAGAAAATTTATAGAGGATTTTTCAAAGATTGCAAACCCAATAAACTCCTTGCAGAAGAAAGGGAAGAAATTTGTGTGGGATTAGAAATGTACAGATAGTTTTAAGAATTTAAAGGAATTATTGACTATAGCACCTATTCTGAGGATAGCGGATCCTAATAAGGATTTTATAGTTTGCACAGATGCATGTAATGACAGACTCGGTGGAGTCCTAACACAAGAAGGGTATGTCGTGGCATACAAATCTAGAAAGCTGAAAATACATGAGAATTGCTACTCTGATTATGATTTAGAGTTATTAGCAGTAAGTCATGCTTTAAAAATGTGGTGTCACCACCTTATTGGCAGAAAATTTACCTTATTGAAAGACAACATGGGTCTGAAATATTTATTAGATCAGACAAATCTGAACACTAGACAAGCTAGATGGTTAACTTTCCTAAGTGAGTATGATTTTGAAATTCAACATATTAAAGGGAAAGAGAACAAGGTTGCAGATGCATTGAGTCGTAAAGCAAAACCGAATTTTATTTCAGCCATCAGTACTTGCTCAACAGATTTAGAAAATAAGATCCTTGAAAGGAGTGAAACAGATGAAGAATACAAAAAATTAAAGGAAAATACAGCAAATAATAGTTCTAAAAATTCTATGGCAGATTGCAGTGTGAAGGAAAATGGACTATTGTTATACAAAGACAGATTGTATGTACCTAACATACCAGAAGTAAAAATTCTGATTTTAAATGAGATGCACAAAAGCCATTACTCTGGCCATCCAGGTTATCAGAAGACCATTACTATGCTAAGGAAATAATACTATTGGCCCAGAATGAAAGATGAAGTAGTAGAGTACATAGCTAAATGTTTGTATTGTCAAAAAGTGAAAGTTGAACACCAACATCCAGTTGGATTGTTGCGGCCATTGCCTATACCAAGCTGGAAATGAGAAGTGATAAGCATAGACTTTATTACCGGACTACCCAAAAATCAGAAACAAAATGACTCTATCATGGTTGTAATAGACAAACTAAGCAAAGCAGCACACTCTATACCTGTGAAGACTACTCATAAAGCTCCAGACATTGTAGAAATCTTCATGAAGCAGATTTTTCGACTACATGGTATACCAAAACTGATAATTTCAAATCATGACTCTAAGTTTACTGGAAACTTTTGGAGGTCTTTGTTTAAAGGGTTGAATACAACCTTAAATTTCAGCACAACATTTCATCCACAAACGGATGGACAAACAGAAAGGGTGAATCAAGTTTTGGAAGACTTATTGAGAATGTATGTTAAGGATCAGCCTGGTAAGTGGGAAGACTACTTGCATTTAGCATAATTTACATATAATAACCATTATCATGCATCAGCCAGACTTAGCCCATTTGAAATTCTTTATGGGAAGAAATGTGATACACCTATTTCTTGGAATGACCTAGTAAATAGAGTTGTTTTAGGACCTGAATTGTTGCAGGAGATAGAATTAATTGTGAAATGTTGATGTATATGTAACTTTAGAATGTATTTCATATGTGTATATTGTACTCCTATAGAGATGTGTTATTCCTCTATAAGGAAGTGTCATCATTTGTATTGACAAGTGCGCATGTGTCGTAACTTGCTGATGGGTTATTAGACCACCATGTGTGGGGTTGGCCCTGATTAAGTTAACCATGGGTTATTAGGCTAAGCTAGACAAGTCGGCCCCATTAGTTTATTGGGAAGGACAGGACAAGTATAAATAGAGATCAGGAGATCTCTATTTGGACATCTCATTACTCACTTCTACATCACTCGGAAAGTGGCGCACATGTGAGGAGGAGGATCATCTGCTAGGAGAAGACTATCTATTATACTTGGGTTGTACTTTGGTTTTATTATTGCTCTATCTATATCTAAGGAAGTTGTGGGGTTTTTCACCTTAGGGTTTTCCATGGGTGGGTGAATAAGTTGTTGTTATTGTCCCTTTTGTTCTTGGGACAATCTGCAGCAAAGTGACCCTTCTCATTACATGTGAAGCATCTTAGATCCTTCTTATTCTTTTGATGATAGTGAGTAGATATCTTGTGCTGATAGTGCTCCTTCTTAAGATTTCTTCTTTTGTTGTGAGTTGCGAGAGCTTGATATTCACTTCCCATATTTTCTTCTCGGCTACGAGCCTAGCCTCTTCTTGTGAACATTCCTCCCACAGTCTACTGAAGGAGACCAACTTCTTTATGTTTACAATTCTGTCCTATATTTAAACATAGTAAAAATTGCTGTATGGAATCAACAATAATATAGAACTCTTGTGTTAATACATGAAAGAAAACATATTCTAAATTCTGTATAGTCATATATTTTTATCTTAACTCTATTCATTAAGATAGCAAGTAAATACAATCAAATTAAACATTTTATGATTTCCAAGTAATAATATTTCCAAGTAATAGCATTTTCAAGAATTATAGCAGTTGCAAAAACTAATCACTATATAGATTTCTTGACATTATACATACTTTATTTCTTCACTAATTTCCTGCTTTGATTTCAAGTATCGAATATTTATTACAGTAGTATCAAAACCTAATACACTACAAACCCTAACTTTGTATACAAACATCATAATATATATCTCAAGTCTTCTATGGCAGATTGTAGACATTATTTCAGAGAATGATGACATTTATGTCTTACTAAACCTTAGACATTATTTTTCTGGAACCATACTATCTCTTACATATGGTAAGTTCACTATCAAAGTATTATTTTAGCGGTCAATAGAAAGCACGATTCTATACAAATATTATCAATAGCTCAACCCTAGTAAGAACACAACTCAACTTTAAACATTCATATTATTAAAATATTTTATGCACAGGTTAAGTTTTTAGGTACGAAAGCGTATTGCAAACTAGTTAGCAAATCAAAAGCTACAGGTAGGATTCTTTCGAAATTTAAAATAGACACTGTGGCCTAATCATTTCCAAACTTAAATATCGATATCAATGATGAATTATGAGGAACAACCATTCACACATGACCTAAGATAGTTTCGCATTCGAACTTGACCCAACAATTTTCCCAAACAAACGTTTAAAACATCCACATTACAATACAATAGAACCAATAGCACCAAAGTAAGGGAATCACGACTCCATTAGGGGTCATCCAATAGCATAGAAGAACACTACAGAGATTTTTATTGTTTCCATTTAAGATTTCCAAAGTAAAAATTTCCATTGCAAAGAAAATGAAACATAGTTTACAAGCGTAAAAAGAACCCTTGGCTATGGATTTCCATTCCAAACATATGACAGAGAATTACAAGAGTCACCCTCGACATTTTAACAATAAGTCGAGACTGTGGAACCACAAAACTACATAGGGTTTTACCTTGAAAACTTAACAACTCACGGTGCAAAGACCAACTTGAAGTCGGTTTCAAAGTTCAACAAAAACACCACTGAGCCGAACATTAAATAAAAGACTCAGGACCAACCTCTTACAGAATAATATCAAAACATTACAAGCTTTCAGCCATCACTGAAATAGGACGAATGTTTCCAACTCATGGCATACAACAAATACCATCAAAGGTACCTATGAGGTTTGTTGTGAACCACCGGAGCTTACCACAAAAACCGTAGCAACGTCCAATTTCCTATTCTTCACACAACAACCTCATTCGAGCGAGTACCTGCCAAAATATACAGTGGAAAGTTAAAACAAGATTATGCAGGACCAAATCAAATATTACAATGATATGTTACAATTCTCGAATATTTACCTTTAAATTTGCATTCTGATTTATCAATCCACTACACCATCAAACGACGAAGCAAATTGGTGTTTTACAACAACCCTAAAGCTATCACAGCAGACAAATCAAAAATGTAGAGAATCGAACCCTGTCTAAAAACTTATGCTAACCTGGAATAAGAAAACCCTGTCACTATTCAAGTATCGTGGCTCAAATGCAGAAGGCTAAAAGCCTGTAACTATTTAGAAGACTACCACTGACAGGTCGTAAGATCGAAACCCTGAGAGCTACTCTCACCAAACCCTACATTTTGGCAGCCTGTCGGCCACACCCTAGCATAACAATGAGGGCCGGGAAGTTTGCAAAACATTACATACAACGAGGTTTAGGGTAACAACATCAATGGTCAAAATTTGATGATATAAACAACCATGGAGACACTGATGATGCTACATTGAAAGCGAGCAAAACTGCATTAATATCACATTAATTACATCAACCACAGCAGTGCCAACACTGCTTGGCAAGTGAGCATTACCGTGTACAATGTGAAGGAGGGGCGATACAACATCCTTGCCAGCTAGGACTCTTAGTTATGTTATCGATCAAAGTTCACATGGGTGAGCTACGTGGGTTGAAAACCAGGCTTCCCACTATGGAGTTCAGTCATAACATTTAATACATGATTGTAACTCTGTCAACCTATCAAAAACATTTTTAATGCACATCAACTCAACACTCCATTAACGAGGCTTCGGTGAATTCAAAACATACGTTAGTCATACTTAGGACCAAAGCATAAGTCATAATATGTTTCAATATAATGTTTATGTCAATTCCTATAAAAGGTTATCGTATCGTATTCATGGTTTGCATATCATAATTTTCGACAGTGCTAACGTATAGCTAGGTTTGCACATTGTAATCCTGTCATTGCATAATGAAAACCTTATCATTGTAAAATGTAACGTAAATATTATATAGCCCCAAGTTTAAATGTAGCCATATAGATATATATTATATTGCTAATTCATGGAAAACTAGATATAGTTAGGATGCTAACTATGTACAAGATTATTAGTTACAAGTACACTATAGCATGCTATCCAACCCAAATATTAATATGAATCTATAAGTATGGATAATTGGGTAATACACATCCAACACTAAGTCCATTGCTTAATCATCACACGTGCAGTATATTAGGAATGTTAGCTATGTATTACGAAGTCTAACGACAAATGTAATACTATAAGCATAGTTTAAATAATAAAATATTCATTCTTTTACTAAGTTCATGAGTACCAGCATTAATCACTATACTTTCCATATATTTGAACTATGAATTGAAATGATAAATACATGACATAGAGTAATCTAAGGTTGTAGATGCCAAGCATGATGATAGTTCGAAGGTGTAATCATTATTGCTTCAAGCTTCACAATAGCATACTTAATAGATAGTAGTACCATTGTTTTAATATTAATGACAGTAGTCTTATGACAATAAATGTAGCATCATAACAGAACTTTTGGACGATATGGAATGATAACATTGAAGAGCTTTGTAAGACAATACTTAAACTAGGATCAGAACTATGTATCGATACCTCCAGTCACTGGTGTTGCAAGGAAGTACTTAGCATTTTACATTGACGATGAATTGAAAGAAACAAGTACTCTTAAATAATGTTGTCTTATAGGATTTCTTACCTGCGGTCAGCACATGGAAACAAGATTCAAATTCCTTAGCTAAACGTATCTAAGTAAGTTCCAGGGTGCCTCGTAGGACCCCTTCGTCAACATACAAACAAATTGTCAACACTCCTTCAAGAATATCATAACAGTACAAACTGTAACAACATGCAAATATAAGCAAGAACTTAAATGAATTTGTAAACTGTAATAGTATACATAATCATAAAGGATATTTCATTCAAGAGATTAACATCCACATAATTCTGAAGTAGCAAATACAATTAAATCATAATTAATGGAGAAGTACGACATGTCATCATTACTAATCATCTTAGTTAAGAAATCAAGTTAATTTATATGTTCTACATTAACAACTTTGAAAATTATTGCTATTATAATTTTAGTTTTTTTTTGGGTATTTTTGGGGATGTTACAGCTGGTACCTCAAGTGACATTGCAACCATTTGATAAATGGGCGGTGGATTTCATGGGGCCAATCAACCCACCTGGAAAGAGAACTGGTGCACGATACATCATTATAGTGATAGATTATTTAACGAGGTGGGCGGAGGCTGCACCTGTCATAGATTGCACACTGCGACATCAGCATGGTTCCTGTTTGACAACATTGTTACTTGGTTTGGATTCCCAAAGATATTAATGAGTGACCAGGGAAGTCATTTCATCAATCCCACAGTCAGCACATTAACAGAAGAGCTCTAGATACAACATAAGAAGAGCACCCTGTATCATCTGTAGGAAAATAGAACAGTGGAGGCTTTCAACAAAGTGTTGGAGCATGTGCTTACAAAGGTGTGTAACGCAAACCGCGATGACTGGGATTTGAAGATTCCAACAATCTTGTGGGCATATCGCACCATTTGTAAAAGGTTGACAGGATAGACACCATTCAAATTGGTGTATGGGAAAGAGGCAGTTATTCCTATGGAGTACATTGTTTCGAGTCTACGCATAGAGGTAGCAACAGGCATGGATGATGAAGCAGCGTTAGGATACCAACTGGTGTAGCTAGTGCAGCTTGAGGAAGATTGTTTTATCACAGGCTTTCACCAGTGTGTCGAGAAGGATCGAAACAAATCCTTGCATGATTGACATATAAAAAACAAATAGTTTCAGCAGGGCGACTTGGTGCTATTGTATGATAGCAAGCTCATGAAGCATCCTAGAAAGTTATAGATGCATTGGCTGGTACCATACCTCATTCGCTGTATTACTTCAGGAGGTCCAGTACAAATGCGACAGTTAGATGGAGCACTGCTACCCAAGCTTGTGAACGGTATCAAGCTGAAGCTCTATAGGATGGGAAAGGAACCATGCGATTCCTAAGGCATTGCACAAGCAGGAAAAAAAAAGCGGGATGCTAGGTGGCAGGATGGTGCACTAGCAGGAACAGAATGCGTAAGTCAGAATGATGATAGTGCGGTTAGGGAGCCATGTTGCGATAGCCACAAGGTCACGACATAGTCAAATCAACAATAAATGCAGATAGTTAAATGTAGTTAGACGACGACACTCGGTGAAGGGATGTGTATTTATGGTGTATCCGACCGTTAAATTGACAAGATCGAAGACAAATTTGGACAGTTAATGCATGATTTGGTCATGATGATCGACGTGATTTGGTCATGATGATGGCGAGATCGATTTAGCACTATAAGAAGGGGTTGAGGCCAACTGGAAGCCATTATTTTGCAGAGTGTGAATTGAGCCGAGTAGTGGTGAGTTGAATTGAGGATGAGTAGAATTGCGAAGCGGAACACATTTTGTTGAGCGAGTTGTCAAAGTAGGGGAAGGTTAAGAAACAATTCAGCATTGTGCGGCACTGGTGCGGCATGCAGAGCGAACCAGACACGGTGGAGATCTCGAGTGAAGTAGAATCACCAGTCATCCCTGTCACCATTGAAGAGTAATTTTCTAGTATGCCGGTCGGTTCATCATTAGTGGTGCAAAAGAAGAGGGGGGGGTAGCATCCTAGTTCCCCGCTGCTAGGGAAGAGGCAGACTAGATCATCTGCACAACTGTTGGAGGAGGTACCTGCACATGCGAGTTTGTCGAGCTCAAGAGTTGTGGAATCAGTGGCTCAAGTAGGGGTATCCATCGTGGATATCCTAGGGTATATACCTCCATGTCAACCTGGTGTGTATCCCCAAAACCTTACGAAGAACCAGAGATACCAAGTCAAGATGCCGGTGATCCCACAAGGAATGGTATACACCGTCAACATTGTGCCTGTGCTGATGCATATGAAGTATGATGATCATGATCTACTGGCGTTGTAGGACGTTATGATAGAACCTTTTGCACTGAGAGAAGCAGTTGGAGGCGGCCCAATACCACGCATTCCATATGATTGGGTGCGCGGATTGGACAAAGCAGGAATATTTGGTTTGATCGACATGCCACACTTTGGGCGGTTGATTGAGGCAAATGCCTGTGTTAAGCAGCTTTTGGCTTGTTTTCATGGAGGAATTTTATGGTTGGATAGACTGGTCACAGTCACGATCGACCTAATTTCCAAGATGACGGGGTTGCCGAAGGATGGACCTGATCCCTAGCAGTATTTTTCAGGGGAAAAACAATGACAAGAAGCTTGCAGCTTGGTTGCGGACGTGCTATGAGTTGCAACACGACGGATAGGCGTACAAGCTCGACAATATCAATGATCCAGCGGTTCACATCGGAGCACAGACCTTGGATACTAAAATAGTCAGGAATAACTGACCCAACCAAGGCAATTTAGGGGTCATTGCATATGCCGAGTTGTGTGTGCAAGGGGTACAAATGAATTGGTCACTCTTTTTGCTGAATCGGTTGACAGAGGATGCGGCGATAGTCTAGGAGGGTAAGCGGTCCTTTGTGTACAAATGGTTGTGGATCTTAATCGTGCTCATCGCTTGGATGGAGCCCGATTACTATCAAGGAATGGACGTGGATGCGGTCAAGGTTTGTAAGGGAGCACGCGGCCATAACCTTTGGGGGGTGCAAGAACCTAAACGCCTTAAGGATTGCGCAACGTAGTTTTGGTTCTACTAGGAAGCACTACAGGCAGCTGATGAGCGTGTTCCATGATTGTCTCAGGTGTCCATAGTGAAATATAAAGGGATTTCTCAGTTTGCGGTTGGCCCACACAGCAATCATGTACAAGCGCAGTGTGATCCGGGGAAGCAGTGGTTGTCAACACCATACAAATTGTCCGATGAGGAGCTAGATGTGATTGTCGATGATTGGCCCGTAGAATAGAGTGAACCAATTAGTACGGAAGAAGAATTAATAGGGCCACCAATGGATGCACGAGAAATGGAACCGCAAAATAACCCTGATTTGGATCAAGAGTCATCGCAGATGCCTACTGATGAGTATGTAGCGCATGAGGTTGAGGAGGGCAAAATGAAGATGCATCATGAGTGAGGTATGACCAATGGCGCAACACCAACAATGGAAGTACAACTGAACCAGCTTATTGCGGCCTTAACAAATGCAACGAATGTGACAACTAACGCAATGAAGATGCAGGCGGCAAAAGGTTTCAATGAGGTAAAAGATTGACTTGATTCCTTATTTGATATTGTTTTGAAGAAGGCACTGGAGGTAGCGACTATGCAAGCAGTTAGTGCAATCAACACTGGGACGCAGGTTCGGAATGTGTGAATTCCCCCGACTATGATTGAAACTGACAATGAGGCTCTCAAGGCTTTGCTATAGTAGTTACAAGGTTTGTCCATCAACATCATCGTGTTGTCCTCATAGACGTTGGTGTAGCTACAGATGATTTCCATCCAAGAAATGGCGGATAGGGAGCAAGATGTTAGTGGTCACTTCTTGCGATCGCAGGAGAATGAGGCCGCAACTAGGAGAGAAGTACATGAATTAAAGGGGAAAGCAATAGCAGCATGGGAGGTGGTCGACGAACTGGAGAACAAGCTAGAGCAGTTGATTACCGAGAAGGCTAGCGCCATAGAGGCATTGAAGAAGGACCAGGACCGTTTGACGGTGGAAAAAGAAAACCTCTAGGACAAGATAGTGCAGATGGAAGAGGTAATTGCGGAGGCCTGTCAATATGTATTGGAGCCAACCATGCAGTTGGACCCGGTCGAGCAAGCACAACAACTTGGAGCTATCATTGCCCAGTTGCAGCACAACAATGCTAAGTTAACAGCTCTGCTACAACCAAGAACACCACAGGAGAAAGTAGTAGAAAGGAAACATGCCATGGAAGAGTTGACGACCCAGTTAGGAGAATTTGAGCACGCAGTGACAAAAATCATTGCAGATACTACGCAATTTTGAGGAATCGTAGTCTAGGATGAGCAATTAGAACAACTAACTAAGCTGCGGAAAGAGGCGGAAAGGAAGCTGGCAACACTAAAGACGTCGATGAGAACATTGCCACTGGTTGTTTAGGTCACCAAATTAGTGGAGCGGGAGGAGTTACAGTAGGGTATTGCAAAGGCACAATAGCATCAACAAAAGTGCAATACACATTTGGATGAGTTCGAAGAGATTGGAGCACAATTTTCTCTCAAGGTAGTTTCTACGCTACAGGCGGTACAAGAAGGTCAGAGGAAATTTACTGCTAAGTTGATTGAGCACCCATCAGCACAAGACTTGACAGAGAGTCAGGAGATCACTGCAACGACCAAGGATCAGGTGAGATAGATCGATCAGCTGTATGAAGACTTAGGGATGAAAATCAATGAGTACACCATGTCCAGCTGACGTGGCTCAAGGGAAAGGCACAAGATTGTGTTGGGGGCCTGTTGGAAGGTGGATTGGATGAGTCAGCTGCGTAGCATCGGGGATTCTATGCAAGGTCAAAGATGCCACGCAAGGAGGAGAACTATGCACAAGTCAGAAATAATAATATTTTATGCATTTTTGGTCATCCTTTTTGTAGAGTTTGTTAAAGAGGTAGTTAGGCAGTTGCCTAAGTGGACCATGAATGCAAAGGCACAAGCTTATAAATAGATGAATTATTGCAAGTAATAGATCATCTTTATCTAGAGAATTTTTATTGGGGTATGTTTTGGATATTGATCTTGGTCTGGTTGGATCTGGGTATACGAGAGAAAGATTGCATTGATGTATCTGTGATTTGTTGTGAGGATTAATATGACATCATGGAGCTTAAGTAGAACCATTGTGTCTTTTCCTATTTTCTGTTATAAATGTGATCTGTGATATGAATCTATAAATGATGCAATGTTTTCTTGTTTCAAATGATGTTAAGCTGTTAGATCTGTTTGTGCATTGATGGTTTTTGTTGACAATAAGATCTGTCGAATGATGCTGTGACTCTGTTTAATGCATAAATAATTAGATCTGGTAGATAATGTTTCGCTAAGCTAATAAGTAGACCCACATGGTCCTCCTTCATTTGGAGGAAATGTGGCTCCTTCAACTCTCCCTCGAACATCTCGAGTGAGACTTCATCTACTCTGCAAGTGTTGCTGGACATGGTAAAACCTATCTGGGCTGGTGTTTAGGGAGATCGCAGTGGTTTGGTTGTCGATAGAGTGAGGAACCCCTGTTGACTGGGTTCGTGTCAACATGGTATCATTTTCAAACATCACAAGTGATCCATATCATAGTTGGCATTGTTGGCGAATGCTAACATCAACTGCGACAAGTTGTCGACTTTGACACAACTTCGACAAGTTTCGAACTCGACATGAATACGACAAGCTCCGCACAACTTCGACAAACTCCGCAACTTTGACAAGTTCAGCGACCTCAAATAGTTTCGCGATTTCAACATGCAACATCAACTTGCAACTATCAAACTTTGACAGATTGTCTCTTTGTCTTCCATTCAACTGTAATGGTTGAACTTCCGAAACCGTTCTAACTTCGCTTGTAACTAAACGTAATGGGAAGGCACCCAAGCATCTCAGCACTCTCTATATAAGCATGTATAATATGGTAACATACATTAGATCTATATTATCTTATCTGGTTTTTAGTAATAGAGAAGAACAATTTGCATTCTTGCATATTGTCTGTGTGTATGTGTTCATTTGTGCAGTGTATTCCTACTTTGCATATTCTCTTTCTTATGCTTCTGCCATAACAGATCTAACTCATTTAGTCGAACTGTTTCCCCCTTTGTGCTTCTTGTCCATGTGTGGATCATTGGTATCAGATCTCATTCAGAGATTTGTTAGAGCGCATCATATTTGTTCATTCTTAAGTTTTGCGTAGACACTTCCATCGAAGCTACCTGACTTATGCCAGTTCAAACACTCTCGTAGACTCAGCAATCCAAGCAGACACTACCTCTAGAGATGGCAGAAGAAACAACTAATAGAAATACAATTGACAAGACACAACAAGTCATAGAGAAAGCATTGGCTCGACAACGAACTGAGTTGTTTTCCCAGTTCAATGATATTCTCACACGATTTTCTTTGACTTTAGGAGCATTTTCGAGGAGAACTAACTTTGACAAAATCAGCTCCTTCAAAGTGCAAATGAATTTGGACATACCGAATCTAGAAGGTAAGATTGACGTGGAATCCGTCGACAATTGGGTACAACAATTGGAATCCTATTACTTTATGAATCAACTTTCAGAAGACGACAAGATCACCATTGCATCCTTAAATATGTCAACATATGTGCACTACTGGTGGGAGAACCTCTCAACAAAAATGGAGAAAAGAAGAGACCCCATTGACACATGGGAGAAATTTGTCGAGTACATCCGAGGGGATTTTTACCCGCCCAATTACCTTGAGCAATAGTATAAGAAGTGGAAGCAACTAAGGAAATGGAAAAACCAATTAGTACAAAGTTACACCGACGAGTTATATCGACTCATATCTAGACTTGGCATTCAATAAGAAGAAAAATTGCTTGTTCTGAAGTATGTCAACGGATTATCCCAATACATTCAGCAAGAGATGGAGTTTCTGATTGCCAATACGTGTGCGGATGCATTCCACTATGCTAGCAAACTCGAAACCAAGCAAAAAATAAAATCACGCTTCACAACAAAGCTGACATCATAACAACCACCCGACAATAAGGCACTAATAGACTTTGACAATTCAAAATCTTCTCAACCAACTCTGCCCAATCCAGATCACGACAAAATGCCTTTTCAAAAAAGAGAACATAGAAATCAACCTACCGTGAAATGGTGCGATTACCACCACTCATATTGGCATGATATGTCTGAATGCAAATCCCGAAAGACCACTTTGGAAAAAGTGTCAACATCCAATATGTTCGACAAGACTGTGGTAGAATCTGACCTAGAAGAAATGGCTCTTTTGACATCGACATCGACAACTACAGCATCTTGACTATCGTTGACGAGGAGGAACGAGAGCATCTATTCCATACACAGATATGGGTTCAAAATAATCCATAAAATCTGATTGTGGACAATGGAATCGAGAAGAACTTTGTTTCTGAATAAATTACGAAGAAACTAGGTCTTGTTACCACTCTACATCCTCATCCTTACAACATCGGTTGGATGAAGGATGGACAAGAGCTAAGGATCACCTGACAATGCAATCTCGCATACTTCATAAATCCTTTTGAAGATGAATTACTTTGAAACATGGCACCACTCTCCATAGCCGACGCCCTGTTTGGGAAGCCTTACCTATGGGATCGCCATGGAAGTTAACGGTCATGACCGCAGAAGGTGATTGTCAGAATCCGCAATCAACAGTACAACATACCAAAATGACGACCTACAGTAACGGTTGCAATGATATCTACTAAACAAACAAAGAAGCTCATTAATCATGCTCAGAAGTTCGAATTGATTATGATAAAGCCGCAACATTCTAGGAAGACTGCAACAACCAGTCGAGTCATCGACCATTGCAGCTCCCGACAGAAGCAGCAGATCGACAATATTCTTCATGAGTACCAGAACTTATTCTAAGTTCCACCCAGAGTACCTCTACATTGCTAGGTAAAATAGTCTATAGAACTTTCTCCTAGCTCTTCTTTTCCTAATGCATATGTTCAGAAGATCCATTCTCGAAAATGAAGAGATTCACAGACAAATCCAAGAATTTATCAACAAAGGTCTTATCTTACCCAGCTCCTCCCCTTGTGGAATTCTAGTCATCCTCGTTCCAAAGAAATATGGGACTTGGCGCATGTACATCGACTACAGGGAACTCAACAAAATTTCGGTGAATAATAGGTAACCTCTTCCGTGGATAGATGAGCTCAGCAACTTTCTGAAAGGTGCTAAGTTCTTTACTAAGCTTGACCTCAAGTTGGGATATCATCAGATTCCAATCGAGCCCTCAGATGTATGGAAAACTGCTTTCAAGACAAAGGAAGGATTGTTTGAATGGCTAGTCATGCCTTTCGGTTTAACCAATCCACCTGCAACCTTCATGCGATACATGGATAACATTCTTCAACCTTTCATCAGCAAATGGGTCATTTTCTATCTTGAAGAGATACTGATTTTCAGTCGATCATGGGAAGAACATGTCGGACAGCTTCAACAAGTCCTTGACACTCTCCAGCAACATCGACTCTACTTGAACGTGTACAAATGTTCCTTTGCGATGAACATCAAATATTTGGGGTTTGTAATTGACTCTGTAGGAATTCATGTCGATCTAGACAAAGTACAAATTCTCAAATATTGGCCCATTCCTCATGACATTCAAGAACTAAGAATTTTTCTTGGTTTGGCGAATTTCTATCGACAATTCATACTCGGATTCGGTCACATAGCCTGGCCCTTGAATTAGTTGACGAAAGGAAGTGGGAGAACTATCTTCAAATGGACATCGACAAAATAAGAATCTTTTGAACAACTCAAGCACAAGCTCTGCACTACACCAGTACTTGTGTTAGCTGATTTGCATCAGCCCTTTGAGATTGAGACGGATGCATTGGATTATGCCTTGGGAGCAATAATCACTCAGTTTGGTCACCCAGTCACTTTTCATTCCGAAAGTTTTAATGACAATATTAGAATATATTTGATGTATGGAAAAGAACTATATGCCATTGTGCAGGCTCTCAAGCAATGGAGGCAATACATCCTTGGTAAGGAAATGATCATCCTCACTGACCATAAGCCTCTATAGTTCACTTTGAACCAATCAAAACTACAAACAACTCGACAACTCAAGTGGATTAATTACTTGCAACAATTCCAGTTGGTAATTAAGTATCAGAAAGGTAAAGCTAACACTGTCGTCGATTGTCTAAGTCGACCACCCATTACTCTCCTTTTTACAGTGATGAGTATGCATGGATATGACACCACTACTTGGCCTCAGTTGTATCAGGAGGACATCGAATTTTCACCAGTATACTGACAACTTCAGACTAACAAGTCATCGACCTTGGAATTTTTCTTGAAAGATACCTTGCTATACAAGCTTGGACATCTTTGTGTACCGATAGGTGAGCATCAACAACAACTCATTTGGGATGCGCACTATATCAAAACCGCAAGACTGGTAAGTCATTAACCACCGACTATTTCCTGAAAGATACCTTTCTATACAATCTTGGACATCTTTGTGTATCGACAAGTGAGCATCGACAACAACTAATTTGGGATGCGCACTATAGCAAGACTGCAAGACATTTTGGAGTAGAAAAGACCCTTGCCATTCTCCAAAAGTATTTCTTTTGGCCTTCACTTAAAAATGACATCAATAAGTACATTTGATCATGCATGGTTTGTGCCATTACTAAACCGCCTAATCGACGACAGGGATTGTACACACTTTTTCTATTTCCTAGTCGACCATGGGAATCTATTTCTATGGACTAATTGACAGGATAGCCTACTACGAAACATCAGCATGATGCAATCTTAGTAGTAGTCGACATATTTTCCAAGATGGCCATTCTCATTCCATGCAAGAAGATAACGACGACGCAACAAACCGCTTAGATCTTCTTCACACATGTTTGTAAACACTATGGTTTACCAACAACCATCACTTCCGACTGAGATGCCAGATTTGTTAGCATCTTTTGGAAGACTCTTTGGCAGCATCTTGACACAATACTCTCATTGTCGATAGCTTTCCATCCTCATACAGATGGACATACAAAAGTTGTGAATCACTTGGCCATACAACTGCTTCGCATGTACAACCACAAGCATCAACGAACATGGGATGACAATATTCCATACATACAACACAGCTACAATGGTGCTCAACGCAGCTCTACGGGAAAGATTCCATTTCAGATTTGTTATGGATTTCAACCCTCATCACCTATCGAATTTATCAGCTCCTCGACATAGTCGAACGACACCAACCACAGCTAGTAGGAACTTTTAAAAGCTTTGAAGTTTCGAGAACAAATTTGTGACATCCAACAACAAGCAAAGGACATGTTGCAATGAGAAAATGTGAAAACTAAGTCTCGACATGATAAGAATCATATTCCTCATTCATTCCAAATTGGGGATAAGTGTTGGTTACATATTTAGAAGGAACGCTTCACTAGCCCATACAAGAAGCTCAAGACTTTGCGATGTGCTCCATACCGTATTCTTCAGCAGATTGGAGAAAACGCTTTCCAGCTCGACATTCGTTCATGCTTGGTGCTTCATCCAGTATTTAATGTCGATCTACTTCGACCAAACCATGCACCACTATTGGAACATAACGACTTATTGACAGCAGAACCCGACAACATCCATCCAGATGTTCAGGAGCCTATTCCTTGTGAAACCATTGTGGGACAACGAGTATGCCATACAAGGATGAACAAAATTCCCTTGTTTCAGGTTGCTAAAGCTGGATAGATCCCAGCACAAGGAAAATGGTACTTTGGTACTAAACTAGCCGACAAGTTTCCTCACCTTCATGAGCAAACAATGGGGAGCATTGTTTCTTAAGGAAGGAGGTCTGATCCATATTGTAGTTGGCATTGTTGTCGAATGCTAACATCAACTATGACAAGTTGTCAATTTTAACACAACTTTGACAAGTTCCAAACTGGACATGAATGCGACAAGCTTCGCACAACATTGACAAAATACGCAACTTCGACAAGTTCAGTGACCTCAAATAGCTTCGTGACATCGACATGCAACATCGAATTGCAGCTTGCGACTATCGAACTTCGACAGATTGTCTCTTTGTCTTCCAGTCGACCATAATGGTTGAACTTCCAAAACCGTTCTAAATTCTCTTGTAAATGAACGTAATGGGTAGGCACCCAAGCGTCTGAGCACTCTCTACATAAGCATGTATAATATTGTAACATACATCGGATCTATCTTATCTTATCTTATCTAGTTTTTAGTAATAGAGAAGAACAGTTCATAGTCCTGCATATTGTCTGTGTGTATGTGTTCATCAACGTAGTGTATTCCTACTTTGCATAATCTCTTTGTTATGCTTCTGCCATAACAGAGCCGACTCATTGAGTTGAACTGTTGTGCCCCTTGTGCTTCCTAGCCACGTGCGGATCAACAAGGAGTGATAACTCCCTATAGGCCGAGTTTAGTTGTAAATCCGCAAGCATATGCCTATGTTAATATATTGGATAATTGTAATAGCTATAGGAACCTAAGTGCTAGTTGGAATGTTGGAATGAGGTTAAATTGAAATTTGTAGCATGCAACCCATCCACAAAAAGAAGGGAACCAAGATCTTTGTATAAGACTTAGTTTGGTAATCTAGAGTAGTTTTACAAATAGGGTGCATGTGCATGAGTTGATTGTGCTATAAGTCCCTCGATTATGGATCACATGGTATCAGAGAAGTTATATCCTTGATAGTGACACTACTTTTCCAATATTTGGAGAAGAAAGAAGACTTCACCATGGTAAAATCCTTGTAGAGAGAGAGAAGCTAGAAGAGCTTAGAGAATTCAATAGGCATATTTAAGATGAAAGCATGTATTGGAGGTAGAAAACAAAGGAGTTGGAAAAGTAACTAGCAACACGCCAGGACTCCTTCACTAACATGAGGGGAAAATTTTACAAGAACATATTGCATCTCTTGCAATTGGGAGGGAAAATAACATGTATGGATAATTAGCATGGGGATAGACTGAATTAGATAGTAAGCTACACCAAGAGTTGGAAGAGAAAGAGAAGGAATTGTAAAAGTTACATGAGGATATTCAAGACCAATGGAAAGAAAGGAAACCTTCCATTCACATTGCCAAAGCCAACACCTTGATCGAGACAACTTTGGTAATCTCACCTTCCATTGGCATCTCTAAAGAGAATTTTAGTGAATTTGAGAAACATACCAAATGCATTGGCTTGAAGCTATTTAGGAAAATGGGATATGATGTACAAGGGATAGGAAAAAGAGATAAATTCCCCTTGAGACCTATTGTAGTTGAACTGAGTTTCAAACATCAATAGAAAGTGGTTACATACCGAAAATTTATCATATGTAGAGTTGTATGTGACATATAATCCCTTAAAAATTTATCTTTTCATAAAAATCTAGCCACTTCAAAGTTCTCCTTGGTAAATGTATCTTGCACAAGTCTCCCCTCCGATTTTTGGTGAAAGAATGAAATATTGATTAGGGTTTCTATTATAAAATCACTTTTAGAAAATGAAATTATTGCTCATTTTTTGCAATATATTTCAATTCATTGACGAAAAACACATGTTACATTTATTTATTTTTTGGAGTTCAGTGCGCCAAAAATAATAAAGTGTATTTATTTGCTATGTAAATTTGCACCACATTAATATAAGATAAAATGAAATTAGAAATGAAAATATTCACTATTAAAACTTTGTGGATATTTTATTTTATGGAAGTTGTTGTTCATGTTACTTTTTTATGATTATCATAGTTTAGCACACTGGTGTGCTTTATGTTTATGTATGCACCAATGTGGTAATATATAATACACACAGTGGTTACATTAAAAATCCATTTGAATTTATGATTGAAGTTAAAATGTTATATACATCTCAAAATATCTTTTGTAAAGTGAGAAACATAAATCAAAATACTACATAGATATTACTTATTCTTAAACTCACATCATATAATAAAGAAATGATTTCAAAAGTCTATTTGAAGTTATATTATTATATGCTTCTCAAGCTTTTTTATAAGAACGCAAAACTATATTGTTTGTTTATTCAAATGCAAGTATATAAATATATACTATCAAATAGACAATTCTTAAGATTGTGGTTCATTCCATATTGTTGAATGTTCATCAAGTTCTCCCTTGCAATTTGTAGTAAGTTCATATTTTATTTATATTTTGATTATCTAATTGAATTTATGTTATTTATGCACATGAATGTGGATATTTATTCATTGAATTTTGTAGGATCTTGATTTGGGATCATGCTTACATCCTCGATATATTCAAATAGATAAAAAATTTAGCAATATCTTAGAATGAACAAGATACCAAAATCATATACTAGGAAAAAATAAAGAGACACTTCACCCTATCAATTGTAACATGCCATCTTCTAGCCATCATCCTAGTACAATGGTACTTTACCTTCAACAAAATATGTGTTATGATATCACAATAATATTTGGTTGTTTAAATTGTAATGGGTTGAAGGAAAACTCATAGTGTGTCACACTATCCTATTATATTAATGATAAACTACCCAATTTTGACAGTCTAATACCTCCGACTGTGATATGAAATCCAATAGTTGATCTAAAAAAAAGTAGTAACACAATCAAAATGAGGAGCAAAATGTCATCCTAATAAACTATCAAAAATGAATATATGAATGGACACAATTAATCATTCATTCTACGCATTATTAAAGTTAGTGGGTGCATTACTGAGACCAAAAGGCATTATTAACTAGTTGTAAATACCTTGTTTAATCTTAAAGGATATTTTTTTTAGGGATTTTGTTGCATTAGTGAGGAAGACCCCTTATTACAATTAACTTCTGAACTAGACAATCTGAACTAGACAATGGAAAATAGTTATTTGTGGGACAAGGATGAGAGAAATATAATATAAAGTAAGCAAGAAATATTATTGCAATAAATTATCTTACAAGATAAACTACATGAATTCCATTCTAATAGAAGACAATGAGGGAAACAATAGTTATTCCAATGGAAAAAGGAAAAAGAGTGTAATATCATGTGGGAATAATGATTAGAGGTATGTGGGATCCATTAATAGTCTCTAGAATGGTAATTTTTCTTCATGAAAACTATATATACCTATCTCACTATGGCGAGAGTAAAGAACACTTGGTTCCTTAAGGAAAGAACTCAAGAAAGCATGAGGGAAATGAATGGTAGAAATGAGAGAGTGATATTTTTTATCTCCATAGTCATTCCTCAATCATAAACTTTAAATTCTTATCTCTCTCAAATTTTACCCCATAGATTTCATTCACATGTAAATTTTGAACTCCAATGAAGAACAACTAGTTCAATTTTGAATTCTCCGAATTCAAAATGGGATTGTGAATGCTTGATAGAGACTCTTGGGAGGAGAAAGTGCTCAACATTGATAGTATAGGAGATAAAATTCACAATGTGAGACACTATAGGGCCACTTTAAGTAGGCCTATGGGCCATTCTTGCACCAAAAATGATGCACTCACATATTTCAATAAACTTAGATGGGTATCAAGGTATTATGTGTGAGTCATGTGAGTGTAGCCATAGGTAGGTAATTAAAGTGAATAAATTGCCCAATTTTAAGGTTTATATTACTTAGTAAGATGTGTCAAGTAGCCATGAGGAAATGTTATTATGTTTCTTTATCATTAATTAGTGATGCTTAAGTGTATTATTATAGGAATGTCTTGTGTGACTAAACTTAGTGTGATAATAGTTTCCCCCTTAATGTGTGAGGTTACAAGAACCCATATATCAAAAATAGATTTTTCTTTCTCATTTACTTGTCTATTAATTATTGAAAGAGAGAGAGAGAGAGAGAGATTAGCCAAAAAGGAAAGAATACCTACAGAGGATTGCTTAAGGCCACTTGTGAAATTATAAAAGATATAATGAAGGTATATAATCCTAAAAGGATCAATATATAATTTGTCACTTACTTGGATATTTCAGGGTCATAATATTGGGGGAATTGGCTTGTAGGGCCATTCTATGTGCAGGTCTCATTTTGTAGATTTCAAATCCAGAACCTTTTGAGGCATGTTTAAGGGTCTAAATGATGATTTTTTGGGGTCAAAACTAAATCACTTGTGCCATGCACCTTCACATGATTCTACATTGTAAAAATTTTACAAAGTTCAAAAAATTGCCTCAAATAGAGTTTGTATGCAAAAGTTGTGCCCCCCACGGCTTGACCTATCATTTTGGCCACCATGACCTATTGAATGTATTCCACATCAGTTCTCATTTCTCACACATGTGTATATATTTGCATGTGGACCTTCAATAAAATTGAAGAAGGACCAAAAACCTACCCCCAATTGGGAGTTGGGGCATGCAAGAACACTAAAATTAACCATTGATTGCTACCAGACTATGTTAAATACTAGGTTGTTGGGAGAAGAAGGGGGTCCCATTCTTTTGATGTAATGTATTAATCCATAGTTGAGCAACATCATGAGAGTGGATGATAAAGAAGAATAGAGGAGATAGGAGATCTTGTAGTGTCCATTATGGTCGTAGAGTCATAGGTAACTTCATAGAGAATACCATTTCCTTTGTATTTGCAATTTGACATAAAGAGAAATGTGTAGTCCTCATTTGTGGTTGGGTTTTCCTAGGCTATATCTTGTGCTATTGTGTAGATTGTGTACTTATTTTCTCTAGGTATTATTGTTTTAGTTCTAGTTATTTGGAACTCAATAAAAACAAGCTAATAAAATAATAGCTAAGTTGTGAGATTTATTGTGACAAATTATTCTAGTGGAATATCCACAATAATTTACAGATCATATTGGATTCAGAGTATTTTTTATTTGGGTTTTGTGGGTAATCACATGATTCAGTAGTTAGTGAAAAAAAATCTTCAAACCCTATCCATGGAGTATGGGTCTATACAAGGAGTGGCTAATGATTATGAGAAACAATTTTCAAAACTGGAAATACAAATCATCAATATCTCACAAAACATGTCGATCCTTGTGGTGGCTCTAGAGAGAGAGAGTTCAGAACGTTCAAAGACATTGGAGGCTTTAAATCATATTTTTTATCTGAGGAGAAATTAGAAGATGGGCTGATGAAATGTAATGTCCCCACTGACCTGCTAGGCCATTAGAGATCATGATCCATCTTTTTTCTCCAAAACACTGACTGGATGCCCATACATGCAGTTAGACGGGTTCAGATCCACAATCCACAACCCATAGTTGCGAACCCATAACTCGCATCCTGCAACAGCGGATCCCGCAATCCACATCCCGCAAATTGCAACCCGCAATTGCAAATGCATAATTGCGGAATTCCAAAACATATAATTTGAACTTGACGATCCCGCACCCACAACCCGCAATAGCTGATCTTGCAATCTGCATCTCGCAATTACGAATGCAGAATTGTGGAATTCCAACACGCATAATTTTGAACTCAACGATCTCACATCCCACAACCCATAACAACTGATCCCGCAATCCGCATCCTGCAATAGTGGGTCCCACAATCTGCAACCCGCAATTGCGGATGCAGAATTGTGGAAGCCCAAAACAAGTAATCTTTGAACTTGGCGATCCCACAACCTGCAACCCGCAATTGTGGAACCCAGCTCTGCAAGGGCAACTTCATCAAATCTTCTAAGGGGCATAACTCCTTCCTCCAGCATCTAAATGGGGCAAGGTTGGTATCGTTGGAAATCTCTTGGAGAGCTCTATCCAATGGTAGAGTCCCCTGATTAGGTGAGGTATCTAAAATCCCCATTTTATTCTCTGAAGTTCTATCTATATATCCACTTATACACTTCTAACCTTCTACCTCTCAATATCTTCCTTTCCATCTAACCCACAAAGGTTTCTGCAACCACTTCCATGGCTTCCCCTTTCTTCCCCATGGATCAGGTGTAAGTATACATCTCCTTCATAGGGTTAGTTATACATAAACATTCATCTTCAAACCATGAAACACTACCATTCCTTATTACATACTAAATGAATTAAACATATTTAATCAACATATCTATCATATGCAAGAATTACAAGCAAGGCATTAAACTCATGCGATATAAGATATACATATAACAGTGAACTTAGCCTCTTACTCAGGCCTACACATGACTTCATGTCAATCCCATTCATATACATATATCCCATAGTTCCATAATTATACACAGGAATTCATCACAAAACAATGAAACACCATCATTTATTATAACATAAATACTTATGTTTCATTTCCGAAGCAAGTGGCTAAGTGAGAGCAACGTTCCACCCAACCTTAGATCTCTATCCATCCTATACTATTTCAGTTGAGAGATCACTCCCGAGCTGGGCAGTGTATCCACTAAGGAGGGATAACAGGTTCTCTCACAATCAAGGCTCCATTCTCATGCTAAACCAGTCTGTAGTTGGGTTTATCAAGCATTCCAGGGCACCTACCCATGCTAAGCCAACCTAAAGTGGTTATCAAGCATTTAGGGACAACAAGGAAGGAATTGCTAAGCCAGTGAACTCAACCATAGAGCTGCAGGCATCTCAGCACTCAGTTGACCTGGAACCCTATCATGTCCCCTTCTCTCAATCCGGTGCAAGGAAGGAAACATGACCAAACATATTGGGATTATTTGGTAATCTCAGCCCCATACATTACTTAGAAATTCATAACAATTTAAAACTTATGTGTGCAAGTTCATACTCAATATAAACACAGCGGAATTAAATCATATTTGCACACACACAATTATAATGCATCAACATATCTACAACAAGTGAATGATGATTCGATATGCAGAGAATCAATCCCCTTCTCATGCTATGCACATACTTCATATCAATTCCATTAACATGAATAATTAACATTCAGAATTAACACGTACAGAAAATAGAATGCATATAAATTAAACCACAGAGAATACTTATCTTTGAGATAAAACTGTCCAAACAACTGGCTATGAGAGAGAAACATTCCACCCAACCATAGATCTCTGTTCAACCTATATTCTTTCATCTGAGAGATCACCCCTGAGATGGGTTATGTATCCACTAAGGAGGAACTAAATAGGCTCACTCACAGCCATGGTTTCACTCAACAACTATGCTAAGCCAACACACAGTTGGGTTTATCAAGCTTATGAAAGACAAAGGAGGGCAATGCTAAGCTAGTGATCTCATCCATAGAGCTATAGGCATCTCAACTAAACTCAACAATTATGGCACCCACAATACTTACCACACCCAACACAAGGAAGGTCCCCTTCTCTGCTGCATAGTCCCTTAGGAATCCCTTCCCTCCAGTGCTCTTCAAGGTGGGCATAGAAAGGTCTAGCTACTAATTCCTTGAGATTCTAGCCTTCACTGGGTTTATCAAGCAAACCCAACCTCTTCTCAGTCATTCACACTTGGATTTCTCACAATTCTGTTATCCAATAACTCAATCCCATCACTTCATTTTTGGGCAGTAAAAACTGGGTTTTCCAATGTATTTTGGGTTATCTAATACTCTCAATTTCGTCCCAAGGTTCATATCTATGGATCCCCCATTGGATTTCATTGCCAAATACCAATTCTAGGTGTTTATGGTTCTTCAAAACACGGGTTCTTGCAAAGTTGCGATTTATGTTTTTTCTCACTACTGGGAATTCGTAATGGATGAAAATTGATGATGGGGTCTTCCACCATGGAATGGGAATGAGTAAAAATCCATCCCCATGAGATAGAGTTACTTGTGGTACAAGAAAACAGATCCCATACTCCGCCATACGAATTTCTAGGCTACCCATGCTCCATTGAAGCCATGGACTGAATTCTTCAACAACTTCTTTACAACAAAAATAAATGTCAGCAAGGAAATTCAAATGGGTTCTCACAATGACATTTGGAAGCATATGGTTCATCCCCACAACCCCCTCACCACTCCCTAGTGGAATAGACATGGCCCCTTCTCATTCGTTGCTTCCATAGCCAGTTTTGGTATTTTATTGCAATATCAAATATTTACAGCATTTACAATATTCCATGGCTTAATAGCACATGGGTAACAAAATGTCAAATGCTTGTCCATTCTAAATAAAATCCAAATATACACTAGCGGGGCCTTGGCCTTGAGCTCCATGCTAGGGAAACATACATCGCATGTATACAATATTTACATTAAAATCCAATATTTTATAAGGGTCAAAATTGGGGTATTACACACCCACAATACCTATCACATCCAACACAAGGAATACCTACTCCACTATTACACAGCCCTTCAAGGCATCTTCCCTTCCACTGCTATTCCAAGATGGGCATAGAAAGGTCCATTTGCTCTCAGCCGACCTGGCACCCACAATACCTACCACATCCAACACAAGGAAGACCCTTCTCTCTGCTGCACAGTCTCTCATGGTATTTCCCTTACAGTGATATTCTAGTATGGGCATAGAAAGGTCTAGTCACTAGTTCTTTGAGACTATAGACTTCACTGGTTTTATCAAGCAACCCAACCCTCTCCCACAGTTCCACAACCGATTCATTACTGGGCTTGGGGTTTCCTCACGACCGCTCTGCCAATATCACTCTGTAATATCTTTCTGTCAATTCCACTCCGTCGCTGCAACTAGGGTTTACACACAAGGTGTTACGGTTATCAACTCTCGGGCCTTTCTAACACACAGGAAGCACGAATATCCTCATTTTTCCCTTCCCTGGATTGGTTCGGTGTATACAAGAGATACATGAATGAATTTTATGCGAGGGTCAATGGCTCGTGAATGGCATGTGCGTGAGTGTGTGAATGAGTGAGGAATGAATGTCCCTATGTCCCAATTTCTTTTGATAGTCAAACAGGTTCAGCGAGGTCCCCCAGGTGATTGAGTGTTTTCTTGGACTAGCGATCAGAGCCATGCCCTGCCATATGAAATCACAAGCATGCTCCATACTCCATCGGCTTCAATAATCAAGGTTCTCAGCCACCCACTGCAATTGCATTAATGTCAGCAGGGAGTTCAAATGGGTTCTCAGTCAGACATGTGGCAATATGGGAAACCAATCCCAAACCCCCTTACCTCTCCCTAGTGGATACACATGGCCCCTTCTCATTAGTGGCCTCCTTATCCAGCTTTTTGGTTATTTTATTCATTCAATAAGAATTACACCATTTACATTTCTTCATGGCTTAATCAGCCCATGAATAATCAAACTATCCAAAGACTTGCCTAGGCAATAAACTTAAACATCCAATAGCGAGGCCTTGGCCTTGAGCTCCACACTAGGGCAAGTACACATACTGTATATACACAGTATTTACATTGAAGCCAATAAAGGAAAAATGGGGTATTACATGAAAGATCCTGAGAGAGAGCAAATGAGTTCCACTACCCATATTACTTCCAAGTCTCTCTTCAAGATGAAAGAAAAAGTTGGCATCAAGTAGTATCAAGGTGATATTGATGCTCTAAAACTAAATCATTGGTTGTAGTAGTTGGATATTTAGGTCACCATCCATCAATTAGTTGATGATTAAGAGATCTCATTTTCCCAACTGAAGTTAGAGGGCCATGCATTAACTTGGTGGGAAATCCACAGGAAATCACTTAGGATGGAGGGTGATACGCTAGTAACAAAGTGGGAGGACTTTAAAACCCTTATTAATTTCTAATTCTACCTAATCAATTATGTGGAGGACTAGTGGATTCGTTGGCATTACTTCATGAAAATGCAAGGTAAAAGTGTGCAATAATAGACCACTCAGTTTAGGAATATGGCTATCATGTTAGGTATCTAACCCAAGAACCCATATGTACTCAATTAATGGGGGGCTTACATAGTCACATATAGAGGAAGGTGATGCTCTTCAAGCCAGGTAAATTGGTTAAGCATGTGTACAAGAATAGTACTTGGAAAACATAGAGTAGAATAAAAGACAACCAAGTGGTTCAAAACATAAAGAGAGACAATATGCTACTAAGGAGGGGAAGAATAAGTGGAAGTGAAAGGAGATGAATTATGTATCCATGGAACATCAGTACAAGGATCTGAAAAGACCATTGTAACCATTGTAATATTGATGCACACAATGAGGAAAAGTGTTGGAAGCTACATCCATACCTTAACCCCAAGAATCAAAAGAAGGATTCCAAGAAGAAGAACCTTCTAGCCACGTATTCAATAAATGATCTAGAAAGCACCTCGGATGTGGATGAGAAGATTATATGTACCAAATTGCAAAAGGAGGTGAATATGAGCATCCTTTATCTCAAGGAAGAGAAAGAGATGATGAAACTCTTCTGCATCAAGATTCAAGTCAAGTAGACCAATATAGAGACTCTATTCAATTCCCATTCATAGGAAAATGTCATATCATAGGATCTAGTATGTATGATTTGATTGGAAGTACACGATCATCCAAGTCCCTACCCATTGGGATGGGTAAATAAGGATGTAGAAGTCATAGTCAAGAAGTGGTGCAAGATCAAGTTTTCCATAAGTGCTGAGTATGTTGATGAAGTGGAGGTAGATATAGTACCCTTGGATGTTTTTGGTTTAGTGTTCAGAAATCCCTACATGTATATGATGGATGTGATCTTCATGAGGAGAGCCAACCAATACCACTTTATCAAGGATAGGAAATATTTCATCATTAATGCACACAAAGGTAAATCGAAGACCCCTATGGTAAGTTACAACTAAGAAAAAATATGATTAGTTCAAGTAGGAAGTTTGTATTGATTTTATTGAGAAAAATCAGCAAGAAGGTGAACTAGTAAAAGTGAATGCATCCCTGGAAGGATGTAACAAAGAGAAGAAACATTGGTTGGAGAGAATTTTGCAGGCATACAGAGAAGTGTTCCAGGAACCTAAAGGAATACCTACTAACATGGAGGTGGAGCATGAGATCCATTTATTGCCTATTTCTCCATTGTAAAACATCAGACTATGCAAATAGTCTATCATAGAAGCAAATGAAGTGAAGAATTTAATATCCCCAATTTGAAATTTTACACAATTTGGCCAATTTTCGAACCTTGCACTAGTGAAACCTCAAATTGTCCCAAATGATCCCAAATGGTTTGGAATTATGTATAGAGTGGATTGAAGTGTATTAGGAAACACTAATTCATCTATTATATGCTTGGGAACTTTCTAAATACTTCATCAACTTGCATTTACACTAGATCATGAAAGGAAAAAATACTAGGAAAATCAATGTTAAAACCCCCAAGGGTAGATGGATCTAAATGACTCTTAAGGATTTCAAAAATGGGTTTGAGAGTGTTTGAATGGTATTAGGATATAAAAATGAATATTATAGGTTCTTTGACACTCTCAAAATACTTCTTCAACCCTCATTTGAAATCAGGATAAAATGAGAATTTTACTAGTAATTTTGAGGTTCAAACCCCCAAGGGTAGAGGTCTCTAATGGCTTACCAAATCCAGTATGACCCCCCCAACTTTCCGAAAAGAGACATGTATTAGTTCTAAGACTTCAATTGTCACCCAAATGCATCATTAATCAATTCCTAAAGGCTGTTTCAACTCCCATAAATCAAATATTTGTAAGCATATCATCACATAGGGGGGAATGAGAGAAAAACACTATAACTTGCTATGAAATTTGAGAGAAATGTTACAAGGACTTGCATAAGGTTCATGAAAATTCTTTAGTAAATTAATGGAGCTCCAAAAAACAATAAAACCATTGATATTTACTGAAACAATTTGATATCAAACAACTTCAAGCTCTTACAACAAGATATATGGGAAAATGGCACCATTCATACATAGTTTTGCATTTTTACATAGTTTCACTTGGATTTTTGATATGAGGTTAATATGAGCATCAAATATATATTTTATAAATAATAGTACAAATAAATGGTTCCCCTTGGACTTCTCCCATGTTAGTTTTTCAGAAATTTCAATCTGATCTAGGATCTTAACTGAGAGAATAACATGTACAACATATCTACAACATATCTACAGCATATAAATCATGGACACAATAATGCAAGCACATAAGAGACATAGAGTTTCACCGAGGAAAACTAGAAAGCTGAAAAATCCTGCAACTTCCTCAGAGATAGATAGAGCAATGATACAACCCAAGCATAAGAGATAGTCCTCCTAGCAGCATCTTCTCCTCCTCCACAAGTGTGCCACTATCCAATGAGAGTATGAGTGAGAAAGAGAATGATCAAATAGAGTGCCTCCCACACTCTATTTATACATGACTTGACTTGCCTAATAACCTTTATTAGGTCGGCCTCAAATTAACCACATAGTATAATGATGATAGGGTTGACCCCCAATAGGGCGGTTTAATAACCCTTTGACCCACATGACTTATATAGGGCCGACCCCACCAAGGTGGTCTAATAACCCATCAAGTATAAGTTATGACACTTACAATATAAATGATGACCCTTCCGTATAGAGGAATAATAACATCTCTATAGGAATACAAACACTTCCGTATAGAGGAATAATAACATCTCTATAGGAATACAATATACATATATGAAATACATTCTGAAGTTACAAATACATAAACACTCCCTCTTAACTAGGAAGGTATTTCTTGACACAGGTCTTCTAGCACAGGTCTTCTAGCACAAGTCTTCTTCTATAGATCATCGTCACTAGATCATTGACATCGAATCATCGCCATCGTCACTGCTACTGCTATCTCAATCAATATATGAACTACTTGTCATAGGAAGTTCTACAGAGCCAGTCCTTTTTCATACTGGATGTAGGCCCACCACCTGCAGGTCTTCAACATCATTGGCCATACTATGGAATCCTCAGAACTGATTACATGCATCAAGAAAACCTCCAAAGAGCATCCCAGGCATTTTATGAGCACACAGCTCAACCTATCGGATCTCCTAAGATGTTTTACATGTGACTGTCACAAAACCTTAAAAGAGTGTCTTGCAAAGCAAGATCTCTAAAGAGCATCTAAGGCCTTTTTCATCCTATCCAAATCTCCAGGACTTATTACATGTGACCCCTACCACAAAACCTTAAAAGAGTGTCTTGACAAGCAAGATCTCTAAAGAGAATCTGAGGCCTTTTTCATCCTGTCCAAATCTCTAGGACTTATTACATGTGGTCCCCACAAATCCTTAAAAGCGTGTCTTGCCAAGCAATATCTCTAAAGAGCATCTGAGGCCTATTTCATCCTGTTTAGATCTCTAGGACTTATTACATGTTGTCTAGCAAAACCTTAAAAGAGTGTCTTGCCAAGCAAGATCTCTAAAGAGCATTTGAGGCCTTTTACGTGACTAGCACAACCTGTCCAGATCTCCAGGACTTATTACATGCTACCCTTGCACAACCTATCCACGACCACGGAGTATCAACCTGATACTCACCATTCATCGTCCTGATGTACATGATCATCCTAATCATCATCAATGCATCATCCTGATGCATGTCATCTGGAGCATCGTCCTGATACTCATCACATATGATCATCTTGATCATTGTCACTGCATCGTCCTGATGCATGTCATCTGGAGCAACATCCTGAAGCTCGTCATCCATGATCATCCTGATCATACAATGTATCCACCTGATGCATACCAAGTATCTACCTGATACATATCATCATACATGATCCACCTGATCATACAATGTATCGACTTGATACATATACAGATACATGATCTACCTGATCATATAAATGATCCACCTAATATATCTCAACATACATGATCTACCTAATCATACAACATATCCCCCTAGTACATATACAGATACATGGTCCAAGCATCCAACATGATGCATATACATATACATGATCCAATTGATCATAACAAGCATCCAACATGATGCTTATACATATACATGATCCCACTGATCATAAAAAGCATCCAACATGATGCATATACATAGTAGTAACTGGAGCATCGTCCTGATGCTCATCATCCAATGCTTACATCCACAACCATGGGAAGGATCCTCCTCTCACCATGCTTGGAATGGCTTCCAGCAAATGTGTCCATCACTTCTTCCTCGAAGTGTCATCAATTTTAAGAACACCAAGCCTCTCTCTGAAGTACTCAAACTTCACTCTGGCTAGTGGTTTTGTCAACACATCTACAACCTGCTCATCCATCGCAACATACAAGAGCTTCACTGCTCCTCTATACACCATATCCCTAATATAGTGATATTTGATCTTATGTGCTTCGACCTGTCATGGAACACTGGGTTCTCAGAAAGCTTCACACAACTCTGGTTGTCACAAAAGATACCAGTAGCATCCAATGGGAGATCAAATAACTCAGACAATAGCTTCCTAAGCCATAGTACCTCACAACTAGCTGAACAAGCTGCAACATACTCTGCTTTAGCTATACTCAGTGCTACGCAGGACTGCTTCTTGCTAAAGCAAGAGATCACACCTGATCCGATACTGAAGAAGCACCCAAAAGTGCTCTTCCTATCTGTAACACTGCCTGCCCAGTCCGAATCAACATAACCCTGTAGGTTAAACTTTTGATTCGCATCATACTTGAGCCCATAATCAACCATACCCTTCAGGTACCTCAGAATATGCTTTACAACAACCAAGTGAACACCTCTCGGATCCATTAGGAGCTGGCTCAATGTGTTCATCACAAAGCAAATATCTGGTCTCGTGTTCATCAGGTACATCAAGGACCCAATCATTTGACGATACACAGTGAATTTAACCAAATCATATGAAGCATCACACAGAAGATTCTGTTTTGATGCCATAGCCTCGCAGTCCATCATCCCAAACCTCTTCAGGATATCGACTACATACTTCCCTTGTCCAAGGAAGATTCCATCTGCACTCTACAACACCTCCATACTAAGAAAGTAGTGCATCATACCCAAGTCCTTCATCTCGAACTCAGCAGCAAGCTTCCTCTTCGTGTCGGTAATCAATCTATCCTCACCTGTTACAAACAGGTCATCCACATACAATAGTAGTATCACTAGATTGCCTTCCTCAACCTTGTAGTGAAGGTTGGAATCCGCTTTACTCTCGGTAAAGCCCAAACTATATAGAAAGCCATCTATCCTGCCATACCAAATCCTGGGTGCATGTTTCAAACTAGAAAAGGATTTCTTCAGTTTGCACACATGTGACCCTTGGTCATGTGTCTCAAACCTGAGTGGCTGCTCCACATACACTTCCTCTTCCACTACACCATTTAAGAAAGTTGTTTTGACATCCATCTAGTGTACCTTCCATTTCATCATTGCAGCCAGAGCAAGTGCTGATCTAATGGAAGTGTATCTGGCCACAGGAGCAAAGATCTCTTCATAATCTATTCCCTTTTTCTGGGAGAAGCCACGAGCTACAAATCTCGCTTTGTGTTTCTCTATACTGCCATCTGCAGCATGCTTGATCTTTGGAAGTCACAATAGACTTCCCATCTGGTCTTGGGACCACATCCCAACATCATTCTTCATGATCGACTGGCATTGCTCGATCATGGCATCCTTTTACTGTATCCTGTATCTTTGGAACTTCATATTCTTCAATAGATAGATTTCTATAAACTTCGTTGCTAGAACAAATGTTGTAGTCCTTATTTTGTAGGTGATTGTATATGATCTTTCCTACAAAGCAAGTTAAATTGCATGATTAGAAACATCTCATAGTTTTCAAAACAAATTCTTACACATAAAGAAATATGTCATACAGTCATGCAATTATTTTAGCCAATGCTTCAATACAACATTTATCCATATCCCGTAACTTTCTAGATGCCTTCCAATCTCTACCAGAACATTGTTAAGAGTGTGCACAACTCCCAACATGTCAGCAAATAGGTTTCATTCTAGATAAGTAGCAATGGAATGTTGAACAGTGCCATAGGCCACTTACCCATCACATGCATATTAGTAGTATACTGTTCATTAATGCAATTATTCTAATATGCATAATACACACCCTAAGTATAGGAACATAAGCATATACATCATTGAGAAATATTATTTAAACACTCAAATATACAAGAAATGACAATTCAAATACTTATCTTGGTTTGTTTGTTGGGTGGAATCCCTCTCAATCTTTGTTTCCTTGTAAGAACTACTGGAGTGTGCTCCCTCTTGATCTTTGCTTCCTGGATTACCTGTCCTTGAACTTATATCCATCCTCGATCACTATGCATACTTACTAGTATCATCATTGTGTTATCTTCGAGGTCTCATACATACATTCATTAGTATAATCTTAATACTATCAAAATCATTATGATTCTAAGTAATCTTAAACATGTATGGTCAAGATCATTTCATACACAGATAATTTATCACAATTCTTTTACTCATGCATATTCCTATTTGACCATTGGACTTTTCTGGTTAGTCATATCATCAATCAAAGTAAGAAGCATAATATGCCTAAACCCATGATTACTCAACCCTATAACTTCATGAATAATCATTATCAATCATACCAAGTATACTTATATAAGAGATCCTATCACAAGGTAGGATTCTAACTTGATATAGGAAAAACATACCTAGATTAGCATGCTAGCTAGTTATGTCTAACATACCCATATAATGTTGTCTTGTTCTCTTCAATGACTTGTGCCAGTAACCTGCATATCTCATAGGTTAATCATTGTAGAACCAAGTTATACATACCTCGTAAGTAGATCTTCTATGTGATCCATGATGTTAGAACATTTTTCCACCTATGTACATTAATCATTTATTAATGATGATTAATTAGCCCAAGTGATTAATGATTACATCCCTAAGTTGATTAGTTGGTAAATGGTCAAATTATCATGAACTGGTTAGCAATGTGAACAAGTGTTGAGTCAAACCAGCTATGTGGAGCGCTCCCCAAGGCAATTAATGCACTCAGCATGCCTAGAGTGCCCTCCTCAGGTCATTTAATGCACTCAGCATGCTTCTCTTCTACCTAGGGCGCATTTGCTCAGTTTGTGGACAATCTTGCCTTGTTTTGTCATATTTTTGACCAATTTTAGACTCCAAACCTCTATCCAACCAGTTTCTTCACATGTGTGAGGTCACATGGGCCTGTCCAGTCATTCCCAGCATTCACACTGCAGATTCGAACCAGTTTGGGATGGTTTGGGATATTTTGGTCAACCTAGGGGGGTTTGAGCTTTTTCTAAGCTAGATCAGTGTGAACACTCCAAATGGATTCGAATTCTTCCAGATTTGTATATATGAGTGTTCTTAACCTATGTGAATGTTGGACAGTTAATAATATTGACATTATTCACCATTTCATGTGTAATTGTTCTTCATTCATTTAAATTTTTTATGCTAATTCTTGCAAATGTTGTGCAATCTTTCACCAGTGAGGAATCCACAGTAGCTAGGTTCAGCTGTGATTGAGATTTTACATGGTATCAGAGCTCTTGGAGCTAGAATTCGAACCAGCAAGACTGTTGTAGTGGATTGCCAGAAGCAGTGGAGAAACCACATAATTCCTGAGGCCATTGCCTTGAGCTTACTGGAGAAATCTAGTGGCTCCTCTCAGGTGTGATGCTATCCCGAATGCACCCACTATCCATACAGGGTTCGAATCTGTTAGTGTATATCCCTCCAGAGTGATTTGAGAGTTGTTTGCAGGTACTGAAGATCAGCATTGTCAGCAAGTGCGAATTGCAGCAGAGAGAATGGAGCCATCTCACCCAAACGTGCTCACTCCCTTCAACTATTTCGATTGGAAGGCAGAAATGGTGATTTTGCTGAGATCCAAGGGTCTCTACAGAATCACGATGGGCACTGAGGTTGAGCCAAACTCAGCTGTGGAGAAATCCAAGTTTTTTAACAGAATGGATGAGGAATTTGGCCTCCTTTGTCTCAGCATTTCGAGAGACCTCCTGTTTCATGTAGAAAGTCTAGCAACTCCAAATGAAGTGTGGCTCAAGCTTGAGACACTGTTTGGAAAGACTGATGAGATGAGAGGCCACCAGCTCGAAAATGAGCTTGTCTCACTGAGTCCAGGGAATTTCGATTCCATCCAGGACTTCTTCACCAAGTTCAAGAACTTGGTCTTGCAGATCAGACAATGTGGCATAGAGAAGAAAGAAGAACAGTTGGTGTTGTCCATTCTCTCCAAATTGGGTTCTGAATACTCAGTTTTTGTGTCTTCCTTCAACTCCACAAGGCTCACAGTTAGAGGTTGGAAGATGCCATCTTTGGATGACTTCATGGAGATGCTAACTCAAGAGCAAGACAAGCTGGTCTTGATGGGCTCCATCAAGCAAAAAGATCAAGTTCTTGCAGCTGGAGATTCGAAATGTGGAAGAGGCAAGCAAAAACCCAGGGGGTCGAAACCTCAAGAGAAGAAGAAGAAGGATGAGAGGCCCAAATCCTCTGAGGGGGTTTCGAATCCTGTCAAGAACAAAGGAAAGAAGGCTGAGAAGACAAAATGTAGCTACTGTCAAAGAGGTTTTCATCCAGAGAGCTCATGCATGAAGAAAACCATAGACACCATGACCCATCTCCTACAGAAAAATAACATTCCTCTTCCTGAAAGTTCCAAGAAGAAGGAGTGCGTTTCTGAAGACAAGGAGAGCTGCCATGCTTTGGTGGCTAGCTCATCTCATTCACCTTTGTTCATCATTGATTCAGGTGCCTCAAGGCACATGGCTTCCTCAAGAGACTCATTTTCTGAACTTGCTCCCTACAGTGGCCTCTCAATTCGAATGGGAGATGACTCAGAAATCCCTGCTCATGGCATTGGGAAAATCTCTATGGAGAATGGCTTCTTCTCCAATGTGCTGTATGTGCCAAATCTTGCAGCAAACTTGCTCTCTGTATATCAAATGACACATACTGGAGCAGCAAAGAAGGTGGTCTTCACTCAGGATGAAGTGGAGATATCAGAAGTTTCCACCGGGAAAATTGTTACAAAGGGTGTTGCAGACCATGACATGAAGATGTACAAGTTCTCCCACTTCCTCGAATTCTCCTCACCAAGTGTGCTTCTGTCACATGGGAATGAGACCAGAAAGCTATGGAATCAAAGGTATGGGCACCTAAACTACAGATATCTTCAAGTTTTAAGCAAAGAAAATATGGTAGAAGGGCTGCCCCAAATCAGTTTTTCAAGTGGAACATGCAAGGGTTGCATGATTGGGAAACATCCTGAAAGGAAGTATGACAAAGGGAAGGAAAGGAGGGCTGATCAACCTCTTGGAATAGTACATTCTGATCTGATAGGGCCACTCCCCACACCCTCCTATGGCTGCAGCAAATATGTGCTCACCTTCATCGATGACTACTCAAGGTACTGCTGGTTATTTTTCCTTAAGAAAAAATCTGAAGTCTTTGAATGTTTCAAGATTTTTAAGAGCATGGTTGAGAACTTCAGTGGGAAGGCCATGAAGGTTTTGAGGACTGATAATGGCAGAGAGTATGTCAATAACAATTTTCAGCAGCTCTGTCAAGAGCATGGCATTCATATGCAACACTCAGTGCCCTACACACCTCAGCAAAATGGTGTTGCAGAGCGCAAAAATAGAGCACTGAAAGAGATGGCAACTTGCATGTTGCAAGCAAGGGATTTGTCTCCCAAATTGTGGGCTGAAGCTATGAATTGTGCAGCATATGTTCAGAACAGAGCACCACACAAAGCATTGCAAGGAATCACTCCATTTGAATCTTGGATGGGTCACAAGCCCAATGTCTCACATTTCAGAATTTTTGGCTCAAGGGCTTGGGCCAGAATTCCACCGGAGAAGAGAAAGGCATTGCAGCCCCAAAGCAAGGAGTCAATCATGGTTGGGTATGCAGAGGATTCCAAGGGCTACAAGCTCTTTGATCCATCCACTCACAAAACTTTCATTGAAAGAAGTGTCAAATTCCAAGAGGAAGAATTTTTGCAAGCTAGTGAACAAGGTGATGGGGAATGCTCATTTCCTCGACTTGATGATGAAGTAAGTAGTGATTCATTCTCTGATATTTCTGATTCTGATATTTCTGAAGATGATGTTGATATGGATTCTGAACATATCCCTCCTTCAAGGCCCAAGTGGGCAGAGAAAACAATTCAAAGTGCCGGAGAGCTAGTGGGAGATCCCCAAGATGCTAGGAAAACTAGATCTCAATTTCACAATTCCTTTGCATGTTATAATTCTGATCTGAGTGAGGCATGTTATTTGATGGTTGGATCTGATCCAATTTCATATTCAGAAGCATGTACAGACCCAAGGTGGAAATCAGCCATGCAAGAGGAGATGAACTCACTCCATGAGAACAAAACTTGGGATTTGGTCCCTCTTCCTCCCAAGAGGAAACTAGTGCAATGCAAGTGGATTTATAGAACCAAAATTGGATCTGATTGCTCTGATCTGAAGTATAAGGCCAGGTTGGTGGCTAAGGGTTACTCTCAGGTCCAAGGAGTGGACTATACAGAGACATTTGCACCGGTGGCAAAGATGGACTCCATAAGACTAGTTTTGGCCATTGGGGCTTCCAAGCGCTGGAAGATTCATCACATGGATGTAAAAAGTGCCTTTCTTCATGGGGATATGAATGAGGAGATTTATATGCAGCAGCCTGAAGGTTTTATTTCTGATCATACACTTGTTTGCAGGTTGAACAAGTCACTCTATGGGCTCAAGCAAGCTCCTAGAGCATGGTATGCAAAAATGGACAATTTTCTGCTATCTTTGGGGTTTGAGAGGTGTAAGTCTGATCCAAATGTGTATATGCAGCATGTTAGTGATCTGATATTGATTATTGTACTGTATGTTGATGATCTTTTGATCACTGGTAGCTGCACCAAAGAACTTGACTCAGTTAAGAGAGCATTGCACAGTGCATTCTCCATGACCGATCTAGGATTGCTAAAACAATTTCTGGGTTTGGAGATTGATCAATCTATGAATGGAATTTCTGTATGTCAGTCAAGGTATGCTTCAGATTTGCTGCAGAAATTTAAGATGGCTGAATGTAAGTCTGCAAAATTTCCATTTCTTTCAGGAGTTAAACTTACAGAATGGGGTTCTTCACCACTAGTTGACAGTTCGTTGTATAGACAACTAGTTGGGAGCTTGTTGTATCTTACACACTCTCGACCAGATTTGTCTTATGCTGTTGGGGCTGTTGCAAGGCACATGCAAGAGCCTCATGAGATCCATTGGAAGGCAGCCAAGAGGATCCTTCATTATGTTCAGGGTACTAAGTCCTTTGGTATCCATTATGCTGCTGGTTCATCCCTTGAACTAGTAGGATTTACAGATTCTGATTGGGCCGGTGATTGTATTGATCGGAAGTCAACTTCCGGTTATGTTTTTATGCTTGCACATGGACCTATATGCTGGTCAAGCAAGAAACAAAGCACTATTTCCTTATCTTCAGCTGAGGCCGAGTACAGGGGAGCAGTTAATGCAGCCACACAATGTGTTTGGTTGCAAGGTATTCTTGCAGAGTTCGGGATTGTCTTTGATTCACCCACTATTCTTTGGTGTGATAATCAAAGTACAATCAATATTTCTACCGATCCAGTACAGAGACAGAGGACCAAGCACATAGAGATACACATGCATTACATTCGGGTTTTGGTGCATGACCGGACCATAGCATTGCAGTATTGCCCATCCAGTGAGCAAACTGCTGATATCTTCACCAAGTGTTTTACCGAGAAGACCTTCACTCACCTTAGATCTTTGCTTGGGGTGAGTGATGCATGGTGATGATTGGTGTATTTTGATATATGCCACATGTCCATTTTAGAGGGGAGGTTTTATTTCCCATGTGGTTTTCCTCCTTACCTTGGTTACATGGACAAATAAATTTTATGATGTAAAAGGTGACTTGAGCCTAGTTGCCAAGGCCTTAATTTTTGATATTTCACTAAGTATAGCTTAAGGGGGGGTGTTAGAACATTTTTCCACCTATGTACATTAATCATTTATTAATGATGATTAATTAGCCCAAGTGATTAATGATTACATCCCTAAGTTGATTAGTTGGTAAATGGTCAAATTATCATGAACTGGTTAGCAATGTGAACAAGTGCTGAGTCAAACCAGCTATGTGGAGCGCTCCCCAGGGCAATTAATGCACTCAGCATGCCTAGAGCGCCCTCCTCAAGTCATTTAATGCACTCAGCATGCTTCTCTTCTACCTAGGGCGCATTTGCTCAGTTTGTGGACAATCTTGCCTTGTTTTGTCATATTTTTGACCAATTTTAGACTCCAAACCTCTATCCAACCAGTTTCTTCACATGTGTGAGGTCACATGGGCCTGCCCAGTCATTCCCAGCATTCACACTGCAGATTCGAACCAGTTTGGGATGGTTTGGGATATTTTGGTCAACCTAGGGGGGTTTGAGCTTTTTCTAAGCTAGATCAGTGTGAACACTCCAGATGGATTCGAATTCTTCCAGATTTGTATATATGAGTGTTCTTAACCTATGTTAAGGTTGGACAGTTAATAATATTGACATTATTCACCATTTCATGTGTAATTGTTCTTCATTCATTTAAATTTTTTATGCTAATTCTTGCAAATGTTGTGCAATCTTTCACCAGTGAGGAATCCACAATAGCTAGGTTTAGCTGTGATTGAGATTTTACACATGACAATGGATGAATCTTTGTCTTCATGTCACCATGGTCATATGTTCTTGAACTAGAACATGATTTGTCTTTCTAGATGTACCTTTCATATTAGCGGACAACATCATCCTCATACAATACCGCAATGCATTAGTACAATCATAAGTGTTATAACCCTAATCAATGAATATCTTCTATGATGCATTCATATTTTTATTAAGGTGATACGACAAATCCAAGATTAATCAAGATTGTACTAACCTTAATCATGACAAACATATCATAAACATAATCATGAATAGAATTCAAAACATACCTATAAGTCATACTTATCGAGATTGCTTGTAATCTTCTTATGTAAGGCCTTAGCCTCATCTCCCTCTGAAATAGGAACTTCTTCACTTATGCAGGTGACCAGTCCATTCTCTTCTAGGATTAACCCAATCCACTTTGATTTGCTGAAACTGGATCTGGAGCTGGATTAGGGTTTGTCAAAGAAACCCTAAAAATTCAAACTTTGAATTTCAAACTTCTGAAAGGATAGAAATATGCACCTTGATGAGCTGATCAACCTGGTATACTCAGAATTTGAAAATTGCAAAGTTTCACCCCTCAAATTTGCTTTTCAATCTTCCGGATTCACTTGGGAGGACCCTGAATTAGGGTTTTAGTTTTGCCGGAGCTTCACGCAACCAAATAGTTTGATACAAAGCTCTAAACTTTTATTTTTCCAAGGAGCATCTAGCTATGGTCACAGATTTCAAAAATTCCCATTTTTGCAGAAGCCCTAATTTTTCACTCTTCCGATCAAAGTCCCGAACTAGGGTTTGATCAAGCTCGGCCTTCTACCCAACCAAAAAATTTGATCTTGGTCTATAAATTTCTATTTTGATGAGTAGCATTCAGCTATGGTCTCCTATTACAAAAATACTAACTTTCTCCAAAACCCTAATTCTCGGAGCCATGAATAAAGGTGCTCAAAATCCAATTCTGTTTTGACAGAAATATGCATCTGATTGTTTCCATTGTAACTCTGAAATTACGCATCCAAAGAGTCTGAAACTTTGATTTGTAGTAGCCCGACTTGTCATATTTCCAACCCCATAGGTATGACCTAAATTGGATTCTCTGAGAGAGATTTATGCCAAGTGTCGCAACGTGGCCTGTTTATGGGATAAAACAAGAGAGCGAACATGTACGGCGTGCCACGTGTCACTGGTTCAACTTCGGCTACTGAAAAACTTACCTACAAAACTACAGTCCGTGCCCTACCTGTAAATTTTTACAAAATTTCATTTGGAGCTTCTTAGCCCAAGTTGTGACCTTTTTTCCTAGGTCACCTATTTATGATTGAGATATGGAAGAGGCCGAAACCCTAGATTGTACAGATCATAAAACACAATGTACAATGAATTAGAAGTTGTGCTTCGGACACAAGGTACATGGGGATCTTATATTTGACCTGTAAAAGTTTTAGATCCCAAAACCTCCTCTAAATGTATTTATAGCAAAAGTGCTACGATGACTGGTTTTTGCTATATCAAGCCCTAGCTTCGCAAGTGCAACAAGTGTCATAAATGCCATACCATGCCTTCTTTGAGGCTAGATCTTATACCATGTTAGTTTTTCAGAAATTTCAATCTGATATAAGATATTAACTGAGAGGATAACATGTACAACATATCTACAACATATCTACAGTGTATCAATCATGGACACAATAATGCCAGCACACAAGAGACATAGAGTTTCACCGGGGAAAACCAAGAAGGTGAAAAACCCCGCAACTTCCTCAGAGATAGATATAGCAATGAAAGAACCCAAGCATAAGAGATAGTCATCCTAGCAGCAGCTTCTCCTCCTCCACAAGTGCGTCACTCTCAAATGAGAGTATGAGTGAGAAAGAGAATGATCAAATAGAGTGCCTCCCGCACTCTATTTATATATGACTTGACTTGCCTAATAACCTTTACTATGTCGGCCTCAACTTAACCACATAGTATAATGCTGATAGGGCTGACCCCCAATAGGGTGGTCTAATAACCCATTAAGTATAAGTTATGACACTTACAATATAAATGACTACACTTCCATATAGAGGAATAATAACATCTCTATAGGAATACAAACACTTATGTATAGAGGAATAATTAAATCTCTATAGGAATACAATATACATATATGAAATACATTCCAAAGTTACAAATACATCAACACCCCAAGAGATCATCTCACCACATGCACCTTGTTAGGATATTCCTATACTCCATCCTAGTCCCACCAGTATTTTGAGCATTTACATTTTTCAGTCATGCATGCACTTTTAGGGTTTGCATGCATCCCAATCATCAATCCAGCACCTAGCGCTCAGTTAGCCATCCCCTAGGAGCTTCTCACTATTCATTTTTAGCCCTCCAATTGCTTAATGTGCCCTTCTTCCTTGATTTTAGGGAGCAACTCGCCCATCTTCACCTACTAGTCTAGTTATCTTCAGTTTAGGCTTAGTTACACTTAGTTACACTCAGTTACACTTAGTTACAGTCATTTTTACACTCAGTTACACCTACCAGACTCAATTTGACTGATGGTTGATAGTTACTTGAGCATTGATGACTCCACTGATGATGATGAAAACTTCTAGTTGTGCTCCGATGATACTAGTTGTGCTCTGATGACACTCCAGTGATCCTTTGATCACTCCATGAAGGCTAATTCGAATTGCCACCTTAGGCATTCGAATTCCTCATGCATTGTATTATTTATATGTCCATTTTTTATTAATAATTAAGTGTGTGTGAAGTATTTTTGCTTCTATCCGAGTTCTACTGTATTATTATTCTGTTGCCCATTATACTGCATTGACCACTCTTCTTCTATTTTTCTTCTTAATCATAATTAATCTTGTGAGGTATACATCATCTCTTAGATCTGCTGTGAGGATTTTCACATGGTATCAGAGCATGTTGAGAGTATTGTTTATCTCCATACTTGAGAGTTTTTTGCAGGTTATTACCAAGATTTTGAGTGCAACAATTGTAGCAGTTTCTACATCTTTGCAGTAGTAGCAGTTGCAAATATTCTATATTGTTTTTGCAGGTCTTCTACAGCTTCAATGTATGATTTAGAAGGAATTACTTGTCTTTCTCCGCTCAACTATGATGAATGGAAACCAAGAATGATAGCATACTTGAAGATCCATGATCGTTTTTATTGTCATTTTGAAAGAGAGTTTGAATCCCCTGAAGAGAAGATTGATTGGTTAAATAAAGGTGATGGAGCCTTTGGAGCAATGATGCTTTCTTTTCCTGCATACCTGAGATTCCATTTCAAATACCGTGATGGTGTTGAAACTCCAAAGGATTTATGGACTCCAAAAGAGTTATGGGCTCACCTGGATGAAAAATTTGGCAGAAAGAATGAAGGACTTGTACCTAACCCATTCGAAAGCAAGCAAAGCGATGCATTCACTCCTCTTGATGGTCTCTCAGATCATGAACCAGTATCATCTCATATTGAAGTTGTTGTGATGAAACTGCAATAATTAATTAATGCAAATGCACGAGATATCATAAATAATAGAACTCAGAATCACTTTTATATTGATCACGGGCCACTTCGAGGGGGCAACCTTCTTTGAGCAAGCTCAATACAATTAACTTCACGGTGCCTTCATAGGCCTCAACACACACTTATATACTAAGTCTAGGCGCCAATACCATGGGTCAATATTATGTGTCAATACAAACCATGGGCTAAGTCTAGGCGCCAATACTATGAGTCAAAACTATGGGACATACAATACTATGGGACAACTTACAAAGCATATGCCTCCAATACTATGGGTCAATACTATGGGCTAATATAAACTATGGATCAACAAATACTACGAGACGACTTATAAAGCATATGCTTCCAACAATAATATACTAACAAAGTAAAGACATGGGTTCCAAACATCCCCTCTCCCTTAGAAAAAGCTTTGTCCTCAAAGCTTTAGATGTGGAAATTGATCCAGAATCTGAAGGAGTGGGTCCCCTGTAGCATCCTTGGGTTGCATTCCGAGCCACTGGCGCCTTTGGAATTTCAGGGAGGATTGCATGGAAGGTTGTAGATGAAGAAGAACCATATCAGTGATGTGAAAAGTGCACTTAGAATGGTGTTGATCGGCTTGTTGTTTCAGTCGAATTCTTGCCATGTGAAAATTGTCCTACAGAATGAGAAGAGGCTTATCACGGTTTTGAAGAATTGAGTCAATTGCCTGAATTGGGGAGCTGCTGAAGGTGTATGGAAGAAGAACTGGTGGTGCCTGTCCAAAGACTGCTTCATATGGTGTCCTTTGAGATGTGGTACTATACCACTATAGCGCTTCTAGGAAATCCATAGAAATAGTTGTCCAAATCTGTGGAGGGATGGGCAAGGGTTCGAGCAGTCCCGAAAGGAGGGTCGTTTCACCCTTATTGACCTAGAAAGTATCATAGTCAACCACCATCCGTTGAATTGTCCTTTTGATTCCCTACCAAAAGAAGTTACATTGTTCCTGGTCATACGTTTTGAGGAACCCAGAGTGCCCTACTGATGAAGAAGCACGGAGTTCATAGAAGAGATAGCCCCATTGAACAGATTGCAACCAATTTGGAACAAGCAGAGAAATAGCTGTAAAAGAAACCGGGTCATCAAATGTGTGAGGAGGAGCATCTTCCACCATATTGTCCTTACCCTGCTGGTAAGTGGTCGCATAGTCATAACCCATGAGTTGGATAACCCATTTTAGCTGTGTTGTGGAGGAGACCCATTGTTCTAGGAAAGTTTCCAAACTCTGGAGATCAGTCTTGATGTAGAAATAATTCTCCAATAGGGATGGCTGCCACTTCTGTACTGTATGCCAAATAGTCATCATTTCCTGCTGAGAGGTAGATGCAGCTAAATTCTTACCGGAAAGGTCTCTTGAAGGCAACAAGCTCATTGGTTCAGCAAAGACACCTGCATATCTATCCAAGGAAGTAGTGGAGATTTTTGATGGGTGCATCTGAATGTAATGGAATTGAGTGATGACACCATGTGAATTCTTCTTAAGTATTTTTTCCAGGCGATGTGAACTGATGATGCAAAGAGACCCTGGTTGTAAGCCCATGAATTTGTGTTGTGCCCCATTGACTGAAAACTACATCCAAAGTTCAGCAAAATCCCATAAGATGGAGCCAAGTGTGCGTAACCATTGAACGCCCAAAACCACAGCACATCCGGCTAAGGACAAGGAAAACATGTGAGAGCACAGGTTATAATCTTCCATAGAGATACGCACATTGTGACACTTCCCCTTGCAAGGTAAGGTGCCCCCATTGGCAACCATGACTTCAAAGTTGGAGCAAGGATGGACAAAAAAATGATCCTGTTTGGAAATCCGAGGATCAATGAAGTTATGAGTGCTACCAGAATCAATGAGTATGGTAAGAGGGAGCTTCTTGAAGTATCCCCTGACTCGCATTGTTTGTGGGGTGGTGACGCTGGTTACAGCATGGAGAGAGATCTCGGGTGGGTCATCCTGAGATGGGGTGTCAACAGGCAGGTGTTGAATGTCGACCTGATCATATACTGTATCTGGAGCTTCTTCATCAAGTTCTGAGGCAGGTGGATAATCCACATCCAAGAGATAGAGCTTTTTTTGAACACATCTATGTCCCCGAGTGAATTTCTCATCACAATTATAACAAAGCCCTTTTTCTCGGCGTGCCTGCATCTCTGTTTCAGACAATTGCTTGATAGGAGTTGGTTGAGGAGCAGGCGTGATGGGAAGTTGTTGGGAACCCATATTTCTGAAGGGAACAAAGGTGGGTTTGGAGCATTGTTGAGCTGCGATCTTGTCCTCGGCCAGCTTAGCCAACCCTAGGACTTCCATCATTGTGTTGGGACAAAACATTTTGACCTCTAAGCAGATTTCATCCTTGAGACCACTGATAAAACAACTCCTATAGAATTCATCAGACAATCCTTCTGTGTGATTGGCTAGTTTCTCAAATTCCGTCTGATACTCTCTCACTATGCCAGTTTGGTGAATTTTAGTGAGTGCTCCTGTGAAGTCGTCAAAAGCACTAGGACCAAATCATGGCAAAAGGAGTTGGCAAAAATCTGTCCAGTTTGGCTCGGGATGAGCTTTTATGTACCAATGGTACCATTGAAGGGCTTCCTATTCCAAATGAAAGGATGCAAGTGGAACTTTTTGGACATCAAAAGTATTATGCAAACTGAAATATTGTTCTGCTCGGTATATCCATCCAGTCGGATCAGTACCATTGAAGCGAGGAAAATCAAGCTTCGGCCCATGAAAATTGCTGGAAGAAGAGAACTCAGTAGCTGCAAAAGATTATGGCTGTCGGTTATTGCTTATGGCTGGATGATGAAGATGGAGGCTAAGAAATTTTTCATCTAGATCTTGTAGCTTGGTTTCGATGGCTGCAAGTGCTTCCTCCATGATTTTTGCTCTTGCACGGGTGACAACCACAACCAAGAGTTTTTTTTTTGGGGGGGGGGGGAATTGATAGAAAAACACAAACAAAATCTTATTTAGTAAAGGAAGATTTGGATTTGGAAAAAAATCGAATGGGTAATTGGAGTTTGACTAGGTTTTGGACACTTTCTGATTGACAGGGAAGCTAAAAATGGGGATTTCAGAAGCAGGGTGAAGGAATGTGAAAATTTGGTAGAGAGGGACAAAGAAGTAGAATTAGGAAAGGAACACAGTGGCAAAAGTTGAAGGCGTTTGGGTGAAAATTGAAGGAGTTATGGCAAACCCTAAAAATAGACAAATGTGGGATTTCTGGTCTTGGGAAGTGGAATTTGGGATAGGGTCTTCAGGAATGAAATATGCAGAATGAGATTACAAGGATGTCAATGAAAATAGAGTTGAAACAAGGGAGATATAGCCGAAAAAACAATGTTTTTTTTTTCCCAGAAATGGATCAGCAACAACAACGCGGAATGGATCTGAAACAGCACAGAATAGATCGAAAAAAGATGGATCTAAAACGGTGACTGGATCTAGAATGACTTTCAGAATAGATCTAAAACGACTGGATTTGGAGCGGAAGTGATTGGCAACAGTTCAGCTGAAAATAGATATGGACCTCAGGTATGTGCGGCTTCCTATCGGTTCAGGGGATTCACTTAGCCACCAATGTTGTCTGACGGCTTGTGTATTGGGGCAATACCCCTCACTCCACGGCTCAGGTAAAACTGATAACTGCTTTGCCACAAACGACAGCTCTTGGTTTACCTCATGAGTGGGAACTAGTCAATCAGGTAGGGGTCATTGCCCTTTTCGCTGGCAGGTCCTCTCAATGGGCCAGCTACTTTGGGGTTCCTGTGGTAATCCTCACAATGAGTTTTAGGGATTATGCCCAAGTACTTCCCACAGTTAAGCGGATAGGGATTATTCCCAAATCCGAAGCTGCAATGGATGCGAAAAAAAAATTGGCAAAAATTCCACCCAACGAGCCCAAGAAAGTGCTTTGATACTAGATGTGATGAACCTGGAATAATTAATTAATGCAAATACACGAGATATCAGAAATAATAGAACTCATAATCACTTTTATATTGATCACAGGCCACTTCGATGGGGCAACCTCCTTTGAGCAAGCTCAATACAATTAACTTCACGGTGCCTTCATAGGCCTCAACACACACTTATATACTAAGTCTAGGTGCCAATACCATGGGTCAATACTATGTGTCAATACAAACCATGGGCTAATTCTAGGCGCCAATACTATGAGTCAAAACCATGGGACATATAATACTATGGGATGACTTACAAAGCATATGCGTCCAATACTATGGGTCAATACTATGGGCTAATATAAACTATGGATCAACAAATACTACGGGACGACTTACAAAGCATATGCGTCCAACAACAATATACTAACAAAGTAAAGACATGGGTTCCTAACAGTTGTTGACAAAGAACTTGCAAATTCTCCACTCATGCTCAAACCTTCTTCTCTTTCTATGCCAGCTCACACTCTAGATATTGCAGAAGGTCCTAAATCCTCTCTTGCACTAGAGTCTATTGGTTTGCATCATGATCACATGATTATTTCGGAGGTCAAAAAAACTATTGAAGGTAATGCATTCACTCCTCTCCAACTATCTCCTCTTTTATACTACTATATGATCATAATTCCATGCTTTCAGAAGGTCATTGAAGAATATGGCCATTGCCATTCACTTGGGATAATTTCTCATGCATCTACTGGTTTTGATCTCACCTCTCATGGTTCAAAGGAGATCTCAAGAAACCATGATTCAAGTCTTGTATCTAAATTGGGTTCTAAGCAATTACTGCTTGGGATAATTTCTCATGCATATGATAGTTTTGATCTCACCCCTACTGGTTCAAAGAATATCTCAAGAAACTATTTTTTAAGTCTTAAATCTGATTTTGATTTCAAGCAAACATGTAATAGTTATTTTTGACATAATCTCACCCATAGTGGTTTGAAGGAGAAGACAAAAAACTATATGCACTTGCACAGATTTGATCCTACCTCAGTTGATTTGAATCACAGGTTCAAGGATCATTCTCATACTATTGGATTTGTTCTCATCACATTCGATCTGAAGAGCAAGTACAAGCACATTCTTTTTGAGCATGATCCACTTCTTCCCAAGAAGAAGACACCTCCAGACATATGACCAAGCATCACACATGCTTGAGTTTGGAGCATTTAATTTTTGTGTGTGCCTTACAGTTTGTTTTTTGAGGAGGGGGTATGTTGTCCATGAAATTTTTCCACTTCCTTGGTTTATTGACTGTTATTATTCATTGTATTGGGTGACCTTTGGTGTTAGTTACCAGGGCCCAGGATGGATTAAGGGGGGGTGTTAGGATATTCCTATACTCCATCCTAGTCCCACCAGTGTTTTGAGCATTTACATTTTTCAACCATGCATGCAATTTTAGGGTTTGCATGCATCCCAGTCATCAGTCCAACACCTAGCCCTCAGTTAGCCAGCCCCCAGGAGCTTCTCACTATTTAGTTTTAGCCCTCCAGTTGCTTAATACGCCCTTCTTCCTTGATTTTAGGAAGCAACTCACCCATCTTCACCTACCAGTCTAGTTGTCTTCAGTTTACACCCAATTACACTCAATTACACTCAGTTACACTTAGTTACAGTCAGTTACACCCAGTTACACCTACCAGACTCAGTTTGACTGATGGTTGACAGTTACTTGAGCATTGATGACTCCACTGATGATGATGAAGACTTCCAGTTGTGCTCTGATGATACTAGTTGTGCTCTGATGACACTCCAATGATCCTTTGATCACTCCATGAAGGCTAATTTGAATTGCCACCTTAGGCATTCGAATTCCTCATGCATTGTATTATTTATATGTCCATTTGTGATTAATAATCAAGTGTGTGTGAAGTATTTTTGCTTCTATCCGAGTTCTACTGTATTATTATTCTGTTGCTCATTATACTACATTGAACACTCTTCTTCTATTTTCCTGCTTAATCATAATTACTCTTGTGAGGTATACATCATCTCTTAGATCTGTTGTGAGGATTTTCACAAGCCCTTCCTCCAAGAGTAAGAATATAGAGAGAAAGGTGAGAAAGATGTAGGAACAAGTTGAAGGAGAGATGGTCACGACCAGCCCTTTAGCTTCAACCTGTAAAAAAAGGTGTTCATACATCTCCAATTAAAGGTTTGAATGGCCTCTCCAATTTCCTATTAGGATGGGAATCTTGCACCCTCAAAATTGGTACTAAGGCAAGAAGGATAAACATCCACCCTGCATGGACAAGCTATGCTCTCTAATTTTTCCAAATGAGAAATGATAAAAGTATAGTATCCTTATTTCTTCTTGTATTTTATTATCCTCCCGAGGACTCATTAGGTCTAATTCCATCCAATATATTCATCCCAACTTGAATTAGGGAGATATTCCCATGAATGCAACTTGTCCAACTTTTCCTAGCTCTCCTCTTCCATCAATTCAAATGGGGGAACCTTGGCTACCATAAATCCCCTTGTGCACCCTCTTGGAGGATATTTTTATCCCTGACATGTCATATATGTCATATGTCATCAATCATCTCTGAAATTTTTCATAAGTGTCATAGAATCTTCATCATTGTCGTCATAGGAGTTAGGGAATCTAGCTCCAAGTGTCACAATTATTCTGAGATGTCGCTTCCTCTTCCATGGGAGTTACTATTCCACTCTAATTTGACCTTACATGATTCATGCCATGAATAATACCTCTTAAACTCCCCAAATTATGTTACCCTTCATCTTGAACTTGAATTGGTGAGAGAATCATGCCAAGTGTAGTGGGAATTGGGTCCCACAACCTCTTATGAGCCCTCATGATCCAATGCCACATTATTTTTATTTTTATTACTATTTAATTGACCCCTTTAATGTGAATTTTTAATTCTAAGGTCATTTTGGGTCTTGTAGCTCCCTTAATCCAACTTTTAATGCTCCCACCCCCAACCTAAGGAACTAGTAATTTTCCTCCATGATAGTTCGTTTGGATGGGAATATTACAAACTTTGAAATGGGAATTTTATCGTAATGTGACCCACCTTTTCCATTTGGATCTAATTTTACATTATTACTAACTTGAAAATAATTCTTAGCAATTATTTGACCCTTAGCATCAATTTGACAAACTATCATGAATATGGCCAAGTGACTTAGGCAATTGTGACCCAATGCAAAATTTGGGGACATGAAAAAGAAGTAGTTGGATCAATTTTTGGAGCAAGGCATTATCTGACCAAGCACCTCACCTTGTGTCTCATCTATCATCATATTACCCAAGAAGAATGGGACTTGGAGGATTTGCATTGAGTACATAGCATTGAACAAGATCATACTCAAGAATCAATACCCTCTTCCTAGGATCGATTACATGTTGGACCAATTGCAGCATGCCAAGTACTTCATGAAGTTGGATCTCAAATTGGGATACCACCAATTTCTAGTGAAGGAATACAACACTTGGAAGATTGCCTTAAATAATAGGAAAGGTTAATATGAATGGTTAGTAATTGTGTTTGGTTTATGCAATGCACAAAATACATTTATGTGTTTGATCAATGATGTATTATTCCCTTCCTTAGATTCATTTGTTATTGTATATATATATGACATATTGGTTTATAGGGCTACCTAGGAAGATGATATCTCACATGTCAAGCAAGTGTTGGAGACCTTGGAGAACATCAACTGTGGGAAAATCTCAAGAAATGTGAATTTGTTCAAATATCCCTGGTGCATTTAATGTATGTGATTGGTGGAGGAGAACTTAATATTGATCATGCAAAGATGGAGACCATCACTAATTGGCCTACTCCTACAAATGTCACTGAAGTTAGGATATTTTTAGGGGCAACACAATACCTTTGGAATTTCATAGCTTCCTTTTAAGTTGTGGATACACCCCTCCATGCCATAAAAACTATCAACAAGGGGTTCTAGTGCGGGAAGACTCATCATAAATCCTTTCAAGAGCTCAAGCAAAATATCAATCAATCTTTATTTCTCGCATTACCTAATTTGCAGAAGCATTTCAAGTTGGAGACCAATGCAAGTGGGTATGCTATGGGAGTGGTTTTGATGCAAGGAGGGAGGCCAATATGGTATCATTTTAAAATTTTATATGGTGTCATCCTGAACTACCCTACATATGGTAAGGAACTATATGCTTTGGTTTAAGATGTTAAGTAGTGAAAACCATATTTAATGGGAAAGGATACCATTATTCACATTGATCACTTGATGCTATAGTTTCTGTAGGCATAGAGTAAGCTACAACAAACATATCATTATAAGTGGATTGGATTCCGACAATAATTCCATCCAATCATCAAACATAAGGGTAGTACAAAAATGTTGAAAACATGCTCTCAAGTCCATCTACAACCAATATTATAGATTAGGAAACTATTATGCACATGGAATCTTTTACCAATGATTCATACAAGGAAGAGTACATAGAAGACGAGGACTTCAAGGATATATTTCAGTATCTTGAAGGCCAATTACATGTAGAATAAGGTGACACCAAGGATGAATACCATCTATGGGATGAGTTACTCTACAAGATCGAAAAGCTCTATTTCCTAAAGGAAGGAGATTGTAGCTTATCAAACAGGCACATACCTCCAAAGTTGTAGGGAACTTTGGTGTAGGGAAGATAATTGCAAACTTATAGAGGTATATTTATTGGCTTAGAATTCAATAAGTTGTAGTTAGGTTTATTACAGGATGCATAATTTATCGTCTAAACAAGCCCAATAATAAGAAGCAAGGTCTATACCATCCCTTACTTATTCCTATGTTTCCATGGGAGAGCATCTCCATTGATTTTGTGGGTGGTCTTCCAACCATTAGGAAGGGACATGACATGTTATTTTTGTTAGTTGACATATTCAAGAAGATGTGCACTCTTATTTCATGTAAAATGACCATCAAAGGATAATAAGTAGAAAACATGTTCTTTGAATAGGTCTAGGTGTAGTTTGGGATACCAAGGAGCATCATCTTAGATAAAGATACTAGATTTATCAATACATTTTGGACTACACTCTGGGAAAATATGGACACTGAGTTGAAGAGATTTACATCATTCCATCCATAGACATATGGACAAACAGAAGTCGTTAGGAGGAATTTCATACAACTTTTGAGGGGTTGTAATAAGAAGCACCTGAAGACTTGGTATGGAAATTTTATCTACATTCAACACTCTTATAACATAGCAATCCACACTCCCATTAGGAAGTCCCATTTTGAAACTTGTTTTGGATACTTGTCACCTTCACCTCTAGATGTTGTTTATGGAAAAAAATGGTGAGTGAGGGAAGACAACACAAGTGAAGCATTCATAGTTGAAAATTTGATTGATGAGATTAGGAATATCCATCTACAAGTATAGGAGATACAAAAGAAGTCATAGGAAAAGTACAAGGCATGACATGACCAACACAAGGTTGACAAATATTCAACGTGGGGAAAATATTATGGCTACACCGAAATAAGGAAATACTATAGGGTCCTTTTAACAAGATCAAGGCTATCAAGTATGACCCTTTTAAGGTATTGGGGAAGGTGGGAGATAATTCCTACAAACTTAGGCAACCCCCCTACATGCATATTTACTCCGTAGTGAATGTGGAAAATATTAAACTCTATGAACCTTCCATGTTAGATTAGGAACCTGAGTAGGCCTTGCCTTGCATAGAGGAAATACAACCAGAGGATTAGGTAGAGTTATCCAAATACACATTGTTGCATTAGAAGTCTAGAATTACCATGCAGTAACAATATGAACTCTAACAGGTGGGGCTGAAAGGACAACTTCAAGGCAAGGCTAAATGGTACTCCAAGGATAAGGTAGAGGAAAATTTTACTCACCTCATTTAGTAAATGATTTTGGGGACCAAAATCATTGAAAAATGGCGATGTGTGATACAAAATGGATCAATAAATGGTTTGTCACCTACTTGGATCTTTCAAGGTCGGAAGATTGGGAAATTTGTCTTATAGGGCCCATTTTATGGGCTTGTCTCATTTTTCAAATTTGGGGTCCAAAAACTTCCCTGTCTTGATTGAGGGTCTAAAGTATGTTTTTGGGGGTATAATTCCATGACTTATGACATGCTCCTTCACATGACTCTACACTCTGAAAATTTTCAATAGTCCAAAAATCGCCTAAAATGGAGTCCATATGCAAAATTTATGCCTCTTGCAAGTTGACCTATCAAGTTGACCACCATGTTAATGACTGGATTCCACATCGGCTTCCATTTCCCACACATGTGTAACGCCTCTTGCAAGTTGACCTATAAGTTGACCACCATGTTAATGGCTGGATTCCACGTCAGCTCCCATTTCTCACACATGTGTAACTATTCACATGTGGACCTTCAAGAAAATTCTAAAAGGACCAAAACCCTAGCCGTAATTGAGAGTTGGGGCATGCAAAAACCCTAAAATTAACCCTAGACGACTATCGAGTTATGTTAAACACTGGGCTATAAGGAGAAGAAGGGGTCCCATCATTTTGATGTATTTTATTGTTCTATAGTTGAGTAACAACAAGGATGTGGATGTTAGATAAGAATAGAGGAGACAATAAATCATGTAATATCCATTTTGGTCGTAGAGTCATATGTAACTCCATAGATCTTAGTACAATTTCCTTTGTATTTGCAATTTGACATAAAGAGAAAGGCATGGTCCTCATTTGTGGCTAGGTTTTTCCCCGTAGTGGGTTTTAACAAGGTATATATTGTGTTATTTTGTGGATTGTGTACTTATTTATCTATTTATTATTGTTTTTATTCCATTTAATTGGCATTCAATAAAAAGATCTAATAAAATAAGAACTAAGTTGTAAGATCTATTCTGACGAACTATTTCAGTGGAATAACCATGACATTTTATGGACTGGTGTCTCTTTTATACAAATGAAGTGGGAATTCCCATGCTCATAAAATTTTTTAAAGTACATTATAATAGAATAAATAACAACTTGGGGCCAAATAAAAACATGTGTATCTAGCCACACAAATATAGTTTCAATTTCTATGAAAGGGAATTGTTGATTAAAGACCCTTACATGGGAAGGGTGTCGACCACAAGCATGAAAGTAATATTAAAATACTACTCAATGGGAGGGGCCCTAAAAACTATAAGGATTCACCTGAATGGAGGCTCTCGATTAAGGTATTGGATATCCATACAATCCCATAGGTATTCTACTAAAATTTAGGACATTGTAAGCACTATGCTTATAACCTCACCTAGTGTGATAATGAGTTGATGTCAAACATACGGGTCCTACCAAATCAAAGTGAAATAATTATTATATTTGCATATTCCAAGGTCAATCATGCATTATCATCAATGGATACCAAGGTACATTAAACCTACTTTATGTATTATAGAATAAAAAGTTTGATGTCGGTGGGAGTGAGTCTTTCAGAGTGAAATGTGGAAGGCCATTTAAAATCATAATTATCAACAAGTAACCAATTATAATGGACTATTAATTTCACAAGGATAGATGAGATTTGGAAAATTAATGTGAGACTCAAGAACTCTCTTGGTTGAGAAATAATGATGGATGACATGGTAGCAGTGACAACTAAACTAATGTAACAAAATCTAGTGTAGAATTATAAAGGGATCATGCAAGGTATTTATGAAGAATGGTCACTGAGGACCATGATAATGCCGTAAATAGGTTAACTAACCAACTTAATATAACTAGACTACTAGATGATGAATATAACTATATGGGATAATTAGGGTATGATTTGTGTTGTTAGTGAATAGAATCAATGTATGTATAGGTAACCTAGAGTAGATGTTTTGACTAAGGGTGACCAAGATTGCTTCCAAGTGAATAGAGGTTGTACATTGAATGGTACAAATATTGATGTTTCTCTCTTTTTGTATTTTGAATTTTTTATGTTTTTTTTTGAATTTTCCTTCTTATGATTTAATAAAATAATTTGGATATATTATAGACAAGGCGATAGGTTCTATATAAAAATGTGACCAAATTACTCTTCTTTGTATGTTGAGAGTAATGAAAACAACCAAGGGTGGGGAGCCTACAACGGGTATCCATGTTGGTACTATGAGTGATGAAGTTAAATGTACATGATTCATGGTTCATTGATGATATTAGAGGTGGATGGGATGTGACTAAGCATCTAGCTTAGAAAATTATCATAAATATTTTGTGAATTAATGGGATGGTGGAGCTATGGGTTAGCATAATGATATGGGGATTTTATCTCAAATATGGAGACTATATAGACTCTTTATCCTAAGGGTATAAAATTGTATGGGTATCATAATGAAATGGGGTGTCAAGCTAAGGAAAGTGATGAATATGGATTAATATTACCTTGCATGTTATCTTGCTACAACTAGAGTGTATTGAACCTTATCATGATATGTTGGAAGATTGCGATAAATTCATAGGGTAATTGAAGGTAAAATGAAAAATAGTTGAGGGATTTCCCATACATAATGCTAGTTTAGAAAACACACATGAAGTGATGGCACTACAAGGAAATTTTGTAATCTTATTATTTCCAAGAGGGGGGGGGGGTGAATCAATATTAGCGCAATTCTGAACAAATTTAACTTTTTATCAAATTTAATCAGCACTTAAATTATTCATTCACCATAAACAATAACATTCATCCACATATGAGCAAACATAGAACACAAATATTTTACGTGGAAACCAAACGGGAGAAAAAAATAGAATGCTCTCTTATAATATAAATATTACATTCATGGAAGTACCAAATTCCAAATTTATCCAGCACCAACTGGAAGGAGGATCCAACCCCCTGATTTATAGGCTGCAACCTAAAGGAAGCACCGACTCCATGATTTACCAACACGGACTAGAAGGAGGCACCGACCCCCTGAATTTACAAGCATGGACCTGAAGGAAGCACCAACTCCCTATTCCATTCCCCATCCTACTCCCCTAATATGAATAAGAAGATTTGTCTTTGTTGTTCTACTTATCTGTGCACTCTTTAGATTTACTACAATATATTTTTTGTGTGAACCTTCTATATACTCTTTCTTTCACAAGTGTTGTATTTTATCATCAATTCTTTCCACTCTTTAGTTCACTGCACACTTTTTTTCATAACATTTTGCAATATGCATGCTACTTCAACATACTTGTTGAACTTTGTTTGTCAATGATTTCAACTAGTGTTAAAGAGGATGTAAACTGATTTAGTGTGAGTAATTGATATCAACTGATGTCAAAGTGGATACAAAATTCCTACAACAGTGTGAAGAAGTATATGGAAACCACTTTGAAGGAGTTTTTGTGCATGATGGTAAAGGACATGGATTCCAGTGTGAGGAAGTATATCTAGAAGGTGTATTCAGTCTAAAGGTGTGTGTCTAAGAGTATATCATGCAGATTCATTTCAAAGAAGAACACAAGTAATGTATCCCACTACATGCTGTGCATGTTCAAAAGACAAGTGCACCATGTCATATACCTTTATGATAATAGGCAAAAGACTGGTTGGACAAAGGTAGTTTTGCACAAGCATGCAAGGAGTTGGTTGAGAAAATAACACAAGTGTGAAAGCATGTTGAAATAAGTCTCTAGTATGTGAGAGAGTTTCTTGGTAAAAGGTTGGAAATGCAAAAGCAATAAGAAACAACCTATGGTTGAAAATTTCTGAAAGCACACAAGTATAGCCAATTAGTAAATGATTTCAGTTAGTGGAACATGCACAAGCTGCTAGAAGGGTACAATGGTTGAGGACCATCTATGATAACATTCCACAGTCAATGGAACAATAGGTGTGCAAGTCCCACATGGGATGACAAGGTAAAGGTCAAAGTTCCACCAAGTAGAAGTTGGAGTATGTGCAGATTCCACAAAGAAGAAATACATCAAGGGCACGTTAACCATAAGGTATGGTACACCAAAGGATTAAGATACACCAAGTTGAAAAACAAGGATGCGCACATATCTCAAATGATGGTACATCAAGAGTGCAAAGGTACACCACCAATGTTTAAAGTCCCACTAAGTTGTAGACCATGAAGGTGCAAGACACACAAAGGATGACACATAAATAGCATAGAAGATGACAGGTAATGCACAATCCATGAAGTTTGGATGAAGGGATGCCACTGAGGACTTGTGGACATGCAATCTTTGCAGGACTTGTATAAATAGAGATGCAAGTTGGAGATTAGATGTAAGCTTGATGGAGAGATCGTAATAGTGTTGATGTATATTTAACTTCAGAATGTATTTCATATATGTATATTGTACTCCTATAGATATGGTATTATTTCTCTATATGGATGTGTTTGTATTCCTATAGAGATGTTATTATTCCTCTATACGGAAGTGTCGTCATTTATATTGTAAGTGTCGTAACTTATACTTGATGGGTTATTAGACCACCTTGTTGGGGTCTGCCCTGTATAAGTCATGTGGGTCAAAGGGTTATTAGACCACCCTATTAGGTGTAGGCCCAGTCAGCTTTGTGTTATATGGTTAAGTTGAGGCCAACCCAGTAAAGGTTATTAGGCAAGTCAAGTAAAGTATAAATAGAGTGCAGGAGGCACTCTATTTCATCATTCTATTCTCACACACACTCTTTGGAGAGTGGCGCACTTGTGGAGGAGGAGAAGCTACTGCTAGGAGATGTCTATCTCTTATGCTTGGGTTGTATCATTGCTCTATCTATCTCTGAGGAATTTATTGGGGTTTTTCACCTTTATGGTCTTCCCCAAGTAAACTCTGTGTCTCTTGTGTGCTTGCATTATTGTTCATGATTGATATGCTGTACATGTTGTTCTCTCAGTTAAGATCCTAGATCAGATGGAAGTAAATTCTGAAAAAACTAAGAAATAGTTTAAAGTGTTTGTTGAAGTTTTATTTTCAGGGCATCAAAGGTATCGTGGGAAGAACATAATGATCTACCGATGATCCGAATGCACACATGTAGTAGAATGAAGTCTTGATGGTGCGCATAATGATGTCATAGATATGTGATGTATGTGCAAGTTTTGAAAGGAATAAATATTGAACTATGCACTATTGAGATATTGTAACTTATAAGAATATTATATTTGTACTTTATTATTCCGAAGATGTTTCATTCCTCCATGGAGACCCTATTGTATTTCCGGAGATGTTTTATTCCTCTGTGGAGAATGTGGTAACTTGGGTTATTAGACTTTCCTAGTGGGATCGGCCCTGTATGAGTCATGTGGGTTAAAGGGTTATTAGACCACCCTAGTGGGGTCGTCCCAGCCAACATTATGTTAAGTGGTTAATTTGGGGCCAACCTAGTTAGTGTAAAAGTCAAGTCGGAGTTGTGTATAAATAGAGGAGGTGTTTTCCTCATTTAACACACATTCACTCACTTGTGATTGGTGCATAGGTGACAGATAGATTTGCTATGGAGGAGAAGGAGCTCATGTTTTGGGATTACATCTTTGTATTTTCTGGTCATCTATATTGAGGAAGCTTTGTTGGGTTTTCTACCCCATGAGGGTTTCCCAGGGTAAATCTGTGTCTCTTGTGTTTATGTTGTGCTGCTTATTCTTTCAGTGATCTTGTATATTCTATTGTTGTGAAATGGAATGTAATACTGATATTATCTATATTAGCATGTAAAATATTAACATGGTATCAGAGCTATCCTAAAGGAAGGCAATGTATGGCACTTACAACACTTGTCTTACTTGCGACAATTTGAAAGTTAGGGTTTTGTATAGAAAAAACCGGTCATCATGGAACTTTCGCTATAAATCCATTTTGGCAATGGTTCAAGATCTGAAACCTATAGAGGCCAAAGATAACATCCCCATGTACCTTTTGTCAGAAGAAAAGCATCTAGTTCTCTGTACTTTGTGATTTATGATCCGTACAAGTTAGGGTTTCTGCCTCTTCCAGATCTTAGTCATAAACATGTGACCTAGGAAAAAAGGTCATATCTCGGGCTAGGAAGCTCCAAATGAACTTTCATAAAAATTGACAAGTAGGGAATGGACTGTAGTTTCACAGGTCCTCTTTTCAAAGGCTGAAATTGAAACAGTGACACGTGGAACTCCGTACAAGTTCGCTATATTGTTTCATCCCATAAACAGGTCACATTGCGACATTTGGTATAACTCTCTCTCCGAGAATCCAATTGAGGTCAGACCTGTGGGGTTGGAAATATTACAGGTCAAGCGACCACAGGTAGAAGTTTCAGACCCTTTAGATCCGCAATTTTAGAGTTGCACTAGGAACAATACGGCCCATCTAAAATGGCTAAACGGAGGAAATCTAAGATGAGGAGGAAGAAGTTCTCACTTAGGGTTTTCATTTCTCATGTCTGGAAGGACCTGATACAATGTTAGAGACACCTGATACAAAATTGGAAGATTTGATAATGTATTTGGAGTACATTCATCATAGATATTGATCCTCCATCAAAATGTTGTGGGAGGAAGGAGATTGAAGATTAGGGTTTCCAAGTAAGAAGAAACCCTAGCAAAGTTGGGAGACTCATAAGGCAGCAATGAAGAAGGTTTAAATGGAACTGATATCTTATCATCTTAGCACCATAAACATACGTAATATGTTTACAAGTGATCTACCTTGGATGGTTAGGGTTTTATCCTTATAGAGAAGACTACTCAACAGGTATGACTTGAGAAGGCACAAGTATGTTTTGAAATTTGATTCTTGATTAAGTTCATAATATTTTTGTCTTCATGCTATTGAGGTTAGTACAATTATGATTGTTTGGAAATGAATGCATGTGAAGTGATAGAAGACATTCATTGATTAGGTTTATGACACTTATCATTGTACTAATGCACTTGTGGTGTTGTATGAGGATAATATTGCTTGCTAACATGAAAGGTACATCAAGAAAGACAAATCGAGTTCTATGACCATGATGACATCGAGACAAAGACTCATCCATAGTCTTTGATCACATAGAAGCTCAAATTACGAGGTATGTATGAATTTGTTCTACTATGCTTAACCTATTACATATGCAGGTTCTAGCACAAGTTCTCTAAATCATTGAAGAGAACAAAGAAGATATTGTTTGGGTATGTTAAGACATAACCAAACATGATAATCCAGGTATGTTTTCCTATATCAAGTTACAATCATACTGTGTGTTAGGATCTTAGGTAAGTATACCTATGTATGAAATGATCATGACCATACATAATGTTTTGATAGTATTGAGATTATACTAATGAATGTATGATTATGTATGAGATCATGAGGATGACACTAGTGCACACTTAAGCATGCATAGTGGTACAGAATGAATAGAAGTTCGAAGACATATGGAGATCAAGCAGGAGGAAACCACACAAACATAAAAGATATTATTTGAGTTGTTACTTAAATATCTGAAATAGTAAATGATATTGCTTTTAATAGTTGTATGCATATTTGTATTCCTAGAATATATCATGTATAGTGTAAGCATTCATATAGCATTGAACAATATACTACTAATATGCATATGATGGGTAAGTTGGACAAACATTCCATTATTGTTTATCTAGAATGAAACCTCTTTGCTGACATGCTGATAGCTTTGCACGCTCTTGACAGTATGTTCTGGTAGAGATGGAAGGCATCTAGATAGCCAATGTATGCATACAGGATATGGAAATGTGTTGTGCCAAAGTATTGGTCAAGATAGTTGCATAACGATGTGATTCATATCTGTATGCATAATACGTTATCATGTCAACATGATTTAATGATTATGAAGTATTACTAATCATGTAATTAACTTTGATTTGTAGAAAAGATCATGTGGTATGATCTACAAAAGAAGGATGATGAACATTGAACAAGTGATGGATGTTCAACAAGAAGACTTACAAATCAAACATACTATGGAAGGCTCATGGCTAGAAGGTTCTCTTAGAAAGAGGAAGAGGATCATGACGAGATGTTTTCTCCAAGTGGCTAGATAAGACCATTCTCTTAATGGTGTAATTGAAGAAGAAGTATGAATCGAGAAAAATCCCAGGACTCAATTGAAGAAAGCTTCGTACAGATACCCAGGATCGATAGTCATTTGATGAGCTTAATGATCACCATGGGTGATGCAGATTTCAACCTTTGCTGCAAGGTTGAAGATGGTGTTTATATACATATGGAAATATTCTTCTCTTAAATGGATGCAAGAAGGAACTCACCACAGAGTTCGAATGATATTGAGGCTCATATCAGTAGACCCATCTGATGAGAGATGGCATGGATAGATATGCAGAAGAACACTCAATGCAGAGTCTGAATGATGTTCAGTCACAGAGGGAGAGTTGATAACTTCTTAACAAGCTTTGGATTTACCAAAAGGAATGAGAAACAGATCATGGAAAGTAAGAAGAATCTATCTACAAAATTTGAGATGAAAGATCTCGGATTGATGCATTACTTCCTAAGTCTAGAAGTATGGCAAGAATGAATCTTTCTCAACAAAGGAAAGTATGTTGTGGAAATATTGAAAAGATTTGATATGTTGGAATGCAGAGCCATGGCCACTCCCATGGATTCCAATTTGAAGTTGTTAGCTGATGACTCATCAGAGTTAGTGGATTTGACTCTGTACAGATAGATTATTGGGTCATTGATGTATCTGACAAATGCAAGGCCAGATATATGCTTTGCTATGAACACCTTGAGTCGGTATCTAGTGGAACCTAGGCATGTTCACCTGATAGCTGCAAAGCATGTGATGAGGTACCTAAAGGGTACGATAGAATTTGGTCTATGTTATCTTGGAGATCATGACTTCTGATTGTATGGCTACACAAATGTTGATTGCGCAGGAAGTGTATCAGATAGGAAGAGCACATCAGGCAGGAAGTGTATTAGACAGGAAGTGTATCTACCATGATCTCGTGGTTGAGCAGGAAGCAGTCTAGTGTGGATCTCAACACAACTGAAGCGAAATATATAGTTGCTTTCTCTGCTAGTTGTGAAGCGATATGGATTCAGAAGTTGTTATCAGGACTGTTTGACTTAGAGATGGACCCCACTGTGATCCTGTGTGACAACCAGAGTTGTATCAAGATGACAGAGAATCCAGTGTTCCATGATAAGTCTATGCACATAGGGATATGGTGCAAAAAGGAGCTATCAAGCTCAAGTATGTGAGCACTAACAAACAAGTTGCTGATGTATTGACCAAACCTCTGTCTCGAGTAAAGTTTGAGTATTTTCGAGACAAGCTTGGTGTATTTCAGAAGGACCCTTCTAGAAAGGGGGAGTGATATGGTCGATGATGATATTTTTATACTGGTATGATACTTGTATCGATGATGAGATTGCCTATATCGACGGTAAGGTTGATGATGTGGATATTGTATAGATGATGAGGATACATGTATTGATGATGTGGATACTTGTATCGATGATGAGGATACATGTGTTTATGCTGAGGTTACCTGTTCCGACGATGAGGTCTATGATGAGGTTACTTGTGCTGACGATGAGGTTGATGATATCATTAATAAGGTTGATAATTGGTTCCTAGTGGACAAGAGGGGATTGTATCATCCTCGGACTTCAGTCCCTGAATTGATCCGTAGACATATGTCTCTAAGAAGTGGTCCCTAGTGGACGAGAGGGGATTGTATCATCCCTGAACTTCAATCCCTGAATTGATCCATAGACATATGTCTCTGAAAAGTGGTCCTTAGACTTTGTCTAAGTGGACATGATAGGACTGCATCGTCCCTAAACGTTTAGTTCAAAATGTACATGATAGGACTGCATCGTCCCTGAATGTTTAGTTCAAAATGCACATGATAGGACTGCTTCATCCCTGAGCATTTAGATCAAAATGTACGTGATAGGACTGCATCCTCCCTAAACAGTTGTGTTATAGGTCAAACTTGCACCTCTCCGTCCGTGATCACCCTGAGCTGCTGATCACACAAAAGGACAACTTGGATGGAGGAGCATGTTGACCTTGGATGTTATGACAACTCATCCCATTTCCTGAAAATACTGGAAAACATACAAAAATATCATTTTGAGGTATGAGCGCTACTCTACTTAAAGAGACTAGCGCCCATACGCGACTCCAGTGCATAATAGTAGCGCCCATATCAATATATACACTACTCCTTCTTATCAAAGTAGCGCTCGGAATTTAAAACTTAATGAGCGCTATTTATCAAACAATAGGGTAGCGCCCTATACGCTACTCCACTGTGTAATAGTCGCGTGTATCTTAAAAATGATTAAAAAATATATTAATCCATCGAAGAGGATTAGTTGAAGTCAGTTTCTTAACTTCCCCAACCTCCTCATCGACTTGAACTGCTTCCTTAAACCTATAAATTCTTAGAAGGCTAAAGGAGCAAGGTTAGAAGAAATTATGAATGCAAATGATTACTAAAGAATGAGAGGATGAGTTAATGGAGAAACTTTAAGACATTGGAGAAACTGTTACAGAAGACATTCAGACCAGAGCAGAGCCAGAACCCAGGATCTAGTTGCAGGAGCCTGCTTCATTATCAGGTATATTTGTACTGCATACTATTTTGACAAATAAAGGTTGAAGTGTTTCCTTGTTCCAATCTGAAGGTGTTATGAAATGGCATTTTGAGTTGGATTTATTTTGGTCAATACTGGATATTAAACATAATCTTTGTTTATTTTATGATTTATATGTTGCCCAAAGTGTTTGAGGAAGGTATTGTTGTTGCAGGTTTGCTGAAAGAAAGTAGATTTGAGAGCTGGACACAAGACTGGGTCAAGGCTAGGATCAGACTCCAGTAAAAGGTATGTTCTCTTAATTTATAATCTATTTCTTTTGTAAACATCTCTGTAATGACATAAATGCACTTACCTGTCACCCCAACCAAGTTGATAGTTTAGTTTCCTGACTATAGGGTAGAAATATCCGCCAACAGACTGGCGACTCCGCTGGGGAACTAGAGTTTTGGCTTTAGGAAACCATTGTTTTTGGATGTCTTCTCGGTTTATTTTGTTTTCTTCGGTGTGTTAAAAACCTTTTTAGGTATCCTTTGTTTTTGGCTTGCCTGCTTTCATCGATTTTCATACCATCCAAGGTCAGTTTCCTAGCCTTTGAAATATGAGCGCTACTCTTACATATACACAGTAGCGCCCATACGCTACTGTTCTGTATATACAGTAGCGCCCGTTTTGGCATGGGCGCGAGTTGCTCTACTGCACAGTAGAGTATATTTCCTGAAGCAGTCACTTTTTATTTTTCTTGCTTTTTAGCCCTATGGTGACTTACTGACTTTGTTGTAGGATTCTTGGGATGATTGCATAAGGTTTTTAATTGTTGATTCAAGTCATAGAACCACTCCTTAAAGTTTTTTCATTTTTTAAACCATTTGTTGACCTTTGGATCTTTTTGAGACCTTTTTGACTTATTTGGAAGACTTAGTGGTGTTTGGTGACGAACATTTTCACTTTTCTTTTCAGACCCTGACTGCTTTTGCCCATTTACAAACCTGTACACCCCTGTGTCTGTTGTTTGTGGTGAAGTTGTCTGCTCTCTCCTATCCCTGTCCTTTGCTTAGGGTTTGGTCTTTGGTAGAGCTTCTAGGGTGTCTTCTTTTTGTCAAGTTTCATTTTTTTTCCAGGAATTTTTTGTCTTTTGATGGTCACAAGTGCTTTTTTAACAGCTCTAGGCTAGTTTCACCTCTCAGTTTTCTTCGTATTAGTAGGGCAGCCTGCTTGTCTACTTGTACTTGGCTTTGTGATCTTGTTAGGGTTAAGCACTTTAGGTCAGTCCTTGGGTGTTCTATCCTTGGTTTTCTCCCACTTGGTGTCCAAGTTTATAGGCTTTTTCCTGAGTAAAAAACCTGTAGATCAAGCCTTTCTCGAGTTAGGTTTCGATAGCTATAGGCCCAAGAACATTTGCCATACTTCCACTTTTTGCATAAGAAGTTTTTATTTGGCTTTCCACTTTTACATAGTTCTTTTTCGGTCATTGAAAAAGAAAAAAAATTTGGTACTTTGAGTTAAATAGAACTTGTTTTTGCCAATGCAAAATAGCTTAGTATATTTTGTTTAATTCAAAAAGAAAACAAAAAATTAGTAGGAAAGTTTGCTTAGATTTTCATTTTTGAAAAAGATAGATGAAAAAATAAAAAAAAATAAAAGAGTTTTTGTTGTAAGAAAATTTGAATATATTTGCATTTAGTTTTCTTGTTATAACCACATTCACACACTCACTATCCCTTTTGCGTAATAAAAGCCCTTAAAATTTATTAATAAAATGAACTAGAAACTTTTCTTTTTTAGGGTACACTACACCAACTAGTTTTGGTTAGGGTCTTGGGTTTAAATCACCTTAAACCACCCAAGATCACACATTGCGCAATAATCGTAGTGAGATTATCATTTAGGCAAATCCACCACACTCAAAATTTGCCTGGGAGCATATGCAGTAGGTCAATGTGAGATCAGTTTGTGGGAATACCTCTCCTACTTTCTGATTGAGCATACGCCAGGATCGGATAGCGTATTGGGGACTCTTTCGAGTTTCGGGCTTAGCTACCCTGCCCACGCTTTCTGATTCGACCGGTGACTGTTCCCCCAGGATTTTTCGATGTTGTGGTATCCTTAGTATCAGACTTCTAGGTTCTTACACAGGTGACAGTAGAGGGTATATCTGCTGTACCTAGGACAGACGTGGGAGGAAATCCCTTGCAGGTCTTTGGGAGGGCGGTTGGGTGATTCCAGCGCTTGCACCCTTAGTCATTGTATTGTGGACCCCGGGTAACTGTTCTTCATCCTTCGTTGATCTGTTATGGGCCCTCATCATCCCAGACTCTTCTCCGGAAGGCACCTTTGTTTGACTGGTTTGGATACTTAGGAATTTTTAGTTGGTGTGCTGTTTGCCCCCTAGTCATAGTGGCCACTAGGTTCTAGGCTGTTTATTGGATATCTATAATCACGGAGAATCAACAAATCCGTAGATCGAGAAGGATTCAAAACCTTCCACCTGTTAGAATAGAACCTTTACAACCAGCTACAAGACAGCGGGTAAACCCCAGTATTTCTTCAGAAATTACCTCTGAAATAGAATTGCTTGAAGAAATACTTATAACAGAAAACCTTGAAACTGAGGTTCCTGAGGAACCATCACCAGGTATCACAGATCAACAACATTTTAGTACTGTTGAGGTGGAAGATCTTACTTCCGCGGAGTATAGCACTCCTTTCAATCCTCCCTTAACTAACACTAGAATTCCGTTGCTGTCACCTGTTGGTTTCCAACAGCCTCTTTTCAGTGCAGATCTTTTGCTTCCCGATTATCTGATGACTAACACAGGAGGTGAACCAGGGGGTCCCCAGACTCCCACTTTAGGTATGAATACCAGCACAGTTAACCCTTCCTTTACCGCTACATCTAGTCAGGCACAAACTACGTCTGTGCCTACTCCATCTTTCAGTTTTAACACTAGTACTTTAGGAATGCCTAGTTTCACAACAATGGCATCTATTCCCATGTCTATTGTTAGACCTAGCAGTATGGCCAACTGTGCAACACCTTCTACTTCACAACCTTTATATCAGATCCCCAGTACTTGGGTTTCCACACCTGTGGTAGGACCAAGTGTTTCAGTAAACATGCCAGTCATGGGTACCATGACTGCACCGTCCACATCAGCTTCGGCTGGTTTCAACAACTTTGTAGGCCCTAACTTGAATCAGGGTAGCATGCCTGCAAATAATGTTCCTTTTTCCTTATTCTCAGGGGGAGGGGGCAACTTTTTCAACCAGTAATATGGCGGGGCTAACACCCAGCCACAATGGACGAATCAACAAAGCACTAATCCGCTCTCGTATGGGTGGGGAAATTTTAATCATTCTTTCTCACAACAACAACAACTGGCAGGGGGCAACCCCTACCAACAAATACCTGGGGGTAACCCCTACCAACAGTTAACTGGGGGTAACCCCTATCAACAGTTGGTAGGTGGAAACTCCTACCAATACATGGCCGGGGGAAACCCTAATCACCAAATGGCTGGGGGCAACCCCTACCAACAATTCATGGGACAAACAATGGGTGCTTTTCCTTATCAAGCTTCATCTTACCGGCCTCGTCTACCTTTTCTGGCAACTTTGAATTTGCCAGACCTTTCGAAATTGACAAATGATCCTGTGTGTCATAACTCAGCATGGCCATCAGTTCCCACCAAATTACCTTCGGATATTCCCAAATTCGAAGGCAAAGCTGGTGAAGATCCTGGTGACCATGTCACTACCTTTCATTTGTGGTGTTCTTCAAATTCATTGAACGAAGATTCCATCAGATTGAGATTGTTTCAAAGGACCTTAACTGGTCCCGCGGCCAAATGGTACATTGAGTTACCTGCGGCTACTTTCTCTACTTTTGGGGATCTGGCCACCGTCTTTTTGAACCATTTCCAACTTCCTGTTCGGTATGATGCCGGAACAGAACTTTTGTCTACTTTTAGACAAAACAAAGCCACTCACCTATCTGATCACATTCAGGAATGGCGAAGATGGAAGAGGCTCATAAAGGCCAATATCCCTCCAGAGTTCCTGCTCGAGTGGTACTTGAAATCACTCCTTCCTTATATTTCTAAGGAAGTAGCGACATCTGGAGTCTCCAATGAAGAAGAAGCCATCTTAAGGACTCAACAGTTAGACCTTGTATACGCACAATCTGGTTTACTGTACGAGATCATACCTGACGCACCGAGATCAAATACTGATCTAAGTAGACCCAAACCTGGACCACATGTTGACGACATAGTGGGTTCGGTTAACTCTGCAGCTTTCGAAGCACTGACCAAACAGGTCCAAGCCTTAACTGTCAAACATTCGACTGCAGACATTGCTTCCGTCACAACCTCTCCTTCTACTTCTGAATCTGTTAATCAGGTTCAGAACAATCAAAAGGGCCCTCGGCAGCCCAACAACAAAAAGAAGGGCAAGAAAGGAGAGGGGAACCAACAAAAGCCCAAAAAAGATAATGCCGAAGAGGGTAATAAAGAAGAGAAGAAGGTTAGGTTCCCTTGTAAACTTTGCAAACAAAACCACCTTACTCACCAATGCCCTCTACTAGAAGAAGCCCAGAAGCTCTTGAAAGAGAAGAAGCCTGCCGTCTTGAAAGATCCATTTCCCAAAGGGCAAGGCTCCACTTCCGGCACCTCCAAAACTGGGGGCACTTCACACGCTTCGGTTGATCAAACATTCATAAATATGGTCAACTCAGATGCACTTTTGCAAACCAGAGCTAAGAACTATACCCCGGAAACGCAGAGAAAGGATAAGGAGATTGCTGAATCCTCCACTCCACTCCACATACCCGTGGACCCAATGCCTAAGATTCCGAAAGGTGTCTTAAAGAGGGCATCGCACAATCCCAACACGCGGGCTGCTTCCAATTACAATGTAGTTGAAGATCTAGCCCAAACTCCTTGTGCCATGTCTACCTTAGAAGTCTTGCAGAGTTGTCCTTTGCAACGAAATGCACTTCTGGCAGCTATTGGGAGTATGGAGTCCTCCAACATGTCTGCGCGATTTGATATGACTGATGTCAAATACCGGTTGCCATATCACGTTGCCCTCCAGATTGAAGTCATTCATGGTCCAATGACCATAAGACGAGCTGTAGTAGATGAGGGAGCGTCGACTTGCGTAATGTCTATTTCCTGCTGGAAAGCTCTAGGTTCTCCTGAGTTAGTCCCTTCCAACATAATGCTTACTGCATTTGATGGCAGAACTTTCCGTCCGCATGGAGTTCTGCCATCATTTAATGTCACTTTGGCCGGTAAGACAGTTGCTGTTGAGATTGAAGTTCTGGACGCTCCGCTCGATTACAACATGTTATTGGGCAGGAGTTGGACTTATGCCATGCAAGCTATAGCATCGGCAGTTTTTCGAGTGGTCATGTTCCCATTTGAAGGGAAGATCGTTACAGTCGATCAACTTTCTTTCACTCAAGGAAAACACCAGACTTCTACGGAAACCACGATTCCTTTGATTGATCAAACCACCCCAGTTAGCGAGAGTTTAGGAGCAGGACTTTTTGGATCACTGATTGGCACTTTTGACCTACCCGCTCCTACTTTATTTGTTGGTACTGAAGGATGTTCATCGTCTGAAACTCCTATGATTAGTTCAACAACTGATTCCGAGTTTCTCTCAGCTAATACAAACCCCTCCGTGCCTACCCCTGTTGTAGAAGTTACCCATTTGGAGTCTCATCAAACTACAACAGGACATATGTCGACTCAATTGGTGTCTGTCGAGTCAAATATAGATTGTGCCACTACTCAGACACCTAACCCAATTCATTCTCTCAACAGTTCAGGAATTACTTTACCTTCTGATGAGGAAATGTTAGAAGCTTTGAATGACCCAGAACATCCTCGTGAACATATAAATCGCGTGTCTTTCTTGTTTCCTTTTCTTCACTTATTAGAGAGAGGGGAATTTTGTTCACCACCCGATGAGAATACTGGTCTCACCCCTTCACAAGTTGCCATTGTTGAAGCAAATAGAGTACATACCTCGTTGGTGAACATTTTTACTGGAGTTAACGGAAACATTTTCTTTGAAACGGGATGTTATCTCGATGAAATAATCCCGTATGCTAACCTTTTCCGTGAGTTCCATAACACCTTTGCCCGGCCTCCTGAGGAAGATCCAGGCATTGACTCTACCTGAAGAAGTACTACGCCTAGGTTGAAGTACTTTTTCTTGTAACATAGCTGTATTTTTTTTTTTTGTATAGTTAGTTTTGTTATGTTCGTTAGGTGATCTGATGTGTGCTTCTCGTTTCATGTACCAGATGTCAACCGCACATTTCCTAGGATTTGCTGATGGCGCCAGTTGCCACACCTGTCAGTTGGCTGCAGCAGCTTGGGTCATTTATTCACCCGCTGACCAACTTGTATCTTCGGGGGGGGTTTGTTTGGGGCCTACCACGAACAATGTGGCTGAATACAGTGCAGTTATAGAACTTCTCCGAGATGCCCTCAGTCATGGCATTTCATACCTGGAGGTAAGGCTTGACTCACAACTAATTGTATTTCAGTTAACAGGTGTCTATAGAATTAGAGATCCAGGTTTGCTACGACAGTTTCTACGAGTTAGATTATTGGAAAGACATTTTCATTCTATCAGATATGAACACATTCCAAGAAATTTAAACAATTTAGCTGATTCGTTAGCAAACTATGTGTTAGACTGGCATTTGCATCATACATTGTAAACAACATTCCACACATAAAATTTAAAACACATTCACATGTAAATAACCGATACTGTATATATAACTGATACCGTATCAAAAAATATGAGTTCCGAGTTATGAGTCTCCTAAGTCAAGTCATAAAAGTACAAAAGTTGGGCATGGCAGCCTCAAAAATATATACATATAATGTTTTTCTTCTCCTATGGAGAAGGAGGAACCTCCTCATCATCTACCGCATTACGGTAGCATATCACTAGTCTAGCAACTCTCCGCAGTAATCTAAGCCATGCTGGGGGCACCCCAACAACATCTTCCTGCATGTCAACAGGTATCTGGTCCATGCGGCATGCAGGAATCTCATGAGTCAGCCGACTCATTTTCCTCTCCAGGGTTCCCAGCATAGCTTCTGCTGCGGTGATATCAGCTGGCCTCACATAGATAGTAGGATGACCCTCGGGACGAACAGGCCCAACATCTGCGTTGAACACTTGATCAGAACTCCAAAACTCATTTCATAAAAAACAAATATTTGAAAAGTTTGAAAAAATTAAATAAATTCTCAAAAAGTAAACATACCAATATCTCCCCAGGCTCCACCTGGCGGAAGCACCAGCTCTGGGTCATGACGAAAATCCAGTCCAACATAGGGAAACTGCTCAAAAGCGGGAACTTGCCTCTCCCACCACCCCCAGAAGTCATCTGTATTGTAACAATAGTGACTCTCCCCACCACCCTGGCAGAGAAAAATGTCGCCCCAACGGCCTAGTCTGGGCTCACGGGGGTTAACTTGTGGTAATGGCATTCCCAAACTAATAGCAGGCATTCTCTCGAAGAAGAAAGTACACAAGATACTCCCGTATCCGAAATTCTTTCATTGTACCAGATTTGCAACTCGTTAATTGATACTTCATGTTTGCCAACAAGCTAGTACTCCAATCATAAACATGCCCATGCAAGCACTATACACCGACATGCATCGAGTTCCTAGAAGCCAAGTGTTGTGATGCACTACCGGATACCCAGTTGATCATGCTCACTATCACTTTCAGCGGGAGACCATCAATAGTTGAAATCAGGATTTGGCTTCCCGATTTTTCTGCTCCGGCAACACAGTAGGTGTTCACATATTCTTGCACTGATCGTGCACCCAAGCGAGATGTTCCTTTTAGATTGATTACGTCTCCTCTCCTTGAGAGACCGGTAATAAAATATATATCCTCAACGGTAAGCTCAAGAGTTTGCCCCCGGATGATGAAGGTATTAGTATCGACATCCCAATACTGAATCAATCTCCGAAACAGCTTGTTTAGTGCCCGCATGTTTACAGTTCGATAAAATTTCAACAAACCGCATCTACGGAGTGCATGGAGGGTAGCCGGGTCTTGCATAGCTAGTCTATCCATGTCTTCATGCTCCCTTTCCCTCCATTGTAAGACCATCCTGCACAAAAACCCCAAAAATTTTGAGTCTCGGCACTTTAATTTGGCTTTGCAAGTATGTACGCTACTGTGTATACTACACAGTAGCGTGTAGGCGCTACTCTGTTTGAGCAAAGTAGCGCCCATTGCCTTCGTACTCTACTGTTATGTATATACAGTAGCGCCCGCGCATAAAACCTTATGAGCATTGCGTTTCGGGCCATTTTTCCTCAAAATTTTAAAAATAAACCATTGAAATGCAAGTTTGGTTGATTTCTACTTACTTGGTGGAAGCAGTTTGGCGATTGGATGCTCCGTTCGATCACAAAGGAGATTTGAAATTCGTGAAAATGTGCCCAATGTTTGCCCTACAACACAAAATGCAAATTGATTTTTAACATTGAAATTATATATATAATTGGATTTTAATTTTTACCTATAATTTTTAATTTTCTATAGTTTCAAACATTTTCAAAAACCCTAATTAATCAATTGAAACACAAAATAAGGTATAAAACTGATCCCATTTCAATTTTCACTCAATTGTTGTCGAATTCGTCTCCTGAGCTCAAATTTCTTAAACGATAAATCTTGTCAGTTAACTAAACATTTCAAATCCATATATTATTTAAGATTTTTGCGTCATCGACTGATATTGTGTTGAAAACCTAGTTTTTGGCAGGACATGAAGTTACGATCCCAGAAGCTGACCTTTAAGTCATTTTAAGCTCTTGTTTGGACTATTTAAACCTAAACAAGATTGCCGAGCAGACTTGTCCTCTTCGAGCTCGTTAAAGTATCCGAAGGCTCATCCACTCAGGTATAGAATTACCCCTTTTCCGGGCCTCAGTGGATTAACTACGGAAAAGGTATACTCTAGGTATACGTCAGTATGCGCTAGAAGAGTTCTCCTTTCATTGTTTTATACTTTTTCGGGGGAGGAGACTAACTATACGAAAAAGGACCTTTTGGAGTCTCTCTTTAGGGTTTTCAGACTCTCTAAATATGAAAATACCAAGCGAGCATTCACCTACTCGGGCTCGATGTGAAATCCACGAGAGGGTAAGTAGAGGACTGTTTAAGTTTTTCAACTCTATAAAAAAGAAAACACCGCCGAGCACAGACCAATCCGGGCTCGATATAAAATCCACGGATAGGTAAAAAGAGGATTGTTTAAGTTTTTCAGACTCTATAAACAGGAAAACACCGGCGAGCATTAATCTGCTTGGGCTCGATACTAAAATCCACGAGCAGATATATGGAGTTATTGTTTAAGTTTTTCAGACTCCTTAAAATTGAAAACACCGGCGAGCAAGAACAGATCTCGGCTCGATACTAAAATCCAGAGATCAGTACATATAGAGTAATCTTCTATCTCTTCTTCGAACTCTTTAAATTATGAAGAAGGTACTGAGTCTTCCTCCCATGGGCTCATTAAACTATTTACATGGTTGGACCTATTGAGTTTTCATTCTTTCTTGGACTCATTAAATCCACAAGAAGGGTATTCTTTTATCTAAAAAGAATAAGGAATGGGAAAACACATCATATCTTCATTGTTAAAGGCAGTATCAGTCAAGTCCTATCCTTGAACACAGCAACTACTTGAGTCTATCTTGTCGGTTGGGTTTAGTTTTTGGCCTTAGGGTGAACCTTTCCTCCGAGTTATTTACTCCCCCGGTTGGTTATTCTTCCAACCATATAGAGGGTCTGCTAATGTATCTTACATTTCAGACTTATTTACCCCATTATGTCAGAAACTGCCTGAGTCACTTTGTGTCGTGCTCAATGTTCAAGGATATACCCTGTGTCGGCCATTCTGCAGTTTACCTTGACCTCATGTGTCGGCCTTCCTAGTGTCAGTCTTGTTACATATCATTTCATATCAGCTCTTACCAGTTGAGTGTTCCTCGAGTTGGATGATGGAGGATGCCTTAAGGCCTCCCTTCCAACGGACTTCTTCCCATCGACATCAAATCATTATTCTGGGATTGAAGTTTAGAGTTTCGGTTAGTACCTTGGAGATTGCAGTCATCAGTGGCAATTTTCCTCGCTGTTGAATGATGAGAATACATCAATGTCTCTTCTTCGACAGGATTCCCAAGTGTTCGACTCCAAGTCCATCTATTCACATTTGGAAAATCGTACTTGGTACCTTGGACTCCATCCTCATTATAGATGGAAGTCCTCGCGTTTGTTAACAGTATACATCAATGACCGGTAATCAGACGATGCCCTCCATGTTCGACTGTCAACTCATCTATTCACATGGCTCGGGTTTGTACCTAGGGTCGTTATGGGATGAAGACCTTGGGATTTGGATGACATAACCCCATTTTGTTATCACCCAAGCTGCGCAAGACTGAGCCTCACTTCTATACGGCTCTCCATGAGACATAGATCCAGTGTGTTGTTATGGCTATGATCTCTTCGTTTGACATGGATCCACGCTTGTATTTCAAGTGGCCATGCTTTTATATACATCTCCTTGTTATGTATCGGAGATCATGTTGTATCACCTTACACATCTATAAGATGTCAACAATGTAATTGCTCGCTGACCTTGATTTTTGTTGCAGGTTTCTTGCGATTTTTTCCTGCGGTTCTGTGCTCTCTCTCTATGGTTTTGGATTATAATGTATTTCGGCCATCGCTTCCCTCTGATCTCACACATTAGGGGGCATCTGTTATAGGTCAAACTTGCACCTCTCCGTCCGTGATCACCCTGAGCTGCTGATCACACAAAAGGACAACTTGGATGGAGGAGCATGTTGACCTTGGATGTTATGACAACTCATCCCATTTCCTGAAAATACTGGAAAACATACAAAAATATCATTTTGAGGTATGAGCGCTACTCTACTTAAAGAGACTAGCGCCCATACGCGACTCCAGTGCATAATAGTAGCGCCCATATCAATATATACGCTACTCCTTCTTATCAAAGTAGCGCTCGGAATTTAAAACTTAATGAGCGCTATTTATCAAACAATAGGGTAGCGCCCTATACGCTACTCCACTGTGTAATAGTCGCGTGTATCTTAAAAATGATTAAAAAATATATTAATCCATCGAAGAGGATTAGTTGAAGTCAGTTTCTTAACTTCCCCAACCTCCTCATCGACTTGAACTGCTTCCTTAAACCTATAAATTCTTAGAAGGCTAAAGGAGCAAGGTTAGAAGAAATTATGAATGCAAATGATTACTAAAGAATGAGAGGATGAGTTAATGGAGAAACTTTAAGACATTGGAGAAACCAGGGAAATTTTTAGGGGCGAAATTTCGCCAATTGGCTATTTTTTGGGCTTTTTTTCAAAAAATAAATTCGCTATTTGGTCATTTTTAGTCTCTAATATCGCATATATTTACATAAAGTATGTTTTTTCATCATAATATTCGCCAAAATTTACGAGTTTCAGGAGTAAATTGTATGTTTCATATTTAATATTCGCCTACCTATCTATACATATGTTTTTTCCAATCCGAAATAATCGCCTAGACTACTACACTTAAGTCTACTATTAGAATCCTTAAAAAATACCCTGGGAGAAACTGTTACAGAAGACATTCAGACCAGAGCAGAGCCAGAACCCAGGATCTAGTTGCAGGAGCCTGCTTCATTATCAGGTATATTTGTACTGCATACTATTTTGACAAATAAAGGTTGAAGTGTTTCCTTGTTCCAATCTGAAGGTGTTATGAAATGGCATTTTGAGTTGGATTTATTTTGGTCAATACTGGATATTAAACATAATCTTTGTTTATTTTATGATTTATATGTTGCCCAAAGTGTTTGAGGAAGGTATTGTTGTTGCAGGTTTGCTGAAAGAAAGTAGATTTGAGAGTTGGACACAAGACTGGGTCAAGGCTAGGATCAGACTCCAGTAAAAGGTATGTTCTCTTAATTTATAATCTATTTCTTTTGTAAACATCTCTGTAATGACATAAATGCACTTACCTGTCACCCCAACCAAGTTTATAGTTTAGTTTCCTGACTATAGGGTAGAAATATCCGCCAACAAGTTGGTTCAAAATGTACGTGATAGGACTGCATCGTCCTTGAACAGTTAGTTCAAAATGTACGTGGTAAATCCTAGATCTGATCTAGGTCACATCCAATATGAAAAAGGACTGGCTCTATGGTGGTAAATACTAGATCTGATCTAGGTCACATCCAATATGAAAAAGGACTGGCTCTGTGGTGATAAATCCTAGATTGAATCTAGGTCACATCCAGTATGAAAAAAGACTTGCATTGTGATCAGGACTGCATCATCCTTAAACATGAGAGGTGTCTTGAATTGATCTGGACTGCATCGTCCATATACATGAGAGGTGTCTTAAAAGGATTGGGATTGATCATATTGTAAGTAGATCTGGACTGCATCGTCCATAGACATGAGAGGTGTCTTAAATGAATCAGGATTGATCATCCTGTAAGTAGATCTGGATTGCATCATCCATAGACATGAGAGCTATCTTAAATTGAGAGGGATTGATCATCCCATAATTGCATTGTCTGTATTACAGAGTAGGTTTCTATGATGATACTATTAATCGAGATGATCTAGGTGATGTTGTTGATCGATAGATCCAGATGATAATGATGTTGATTGGGAGATCCAGATGATGATGTTGTTGATCGAGACATCCAGATGATGTTATTGATCGAGAGATCCAGATGTTGATTCTATTGATCGAGAGGATCCATATGTTGATGCTGTTGATCGGGAGATCCAAATGATGATGTTGTTGATCGAGAGATCCAGATGATGATGTTGATCGAGAGATCCAGATGTTCATGCTGTTGATCGAGAGGATCCAGATGTTGATGCTGTTGATCGAGAGGATCCATATGTTGATGATGTTGATCAAGAGATCCAGATGATGATGTTACTGTAGTTGTTCGAGTGTTGCAGAAGATGAAGACTCAGTACTGAAGATGTTGATGTTCCAATATTGAAGATCTTGAATATGTTCCAGTAACTGTTTGAGTTACTAATGATGTATGAAGAATGCTTCCAATGATTTATAGACATATGATGTATCATGTAGTTGATGACTCCTTGCTCCTGCAGATGTTGTTATAATATCCTTCTCGTTAAGGGGGAGTGTTGAGATATTGTAACTTCTAAGAATATTATATTTGTACTTTATTATTCTGGAGATGTTTCATTTCTCCGTGGAGACCCTACTATATTTCCGGAGATGTTTTATTCCTCCATGGAGAATGTGGTAACTTGGGTTATTAGACTTCCCTAGTGGGGTCGGCCCTATATGAGTCATGTTCGTTAAAGGGTTATTAGACCACCCTAGTGGGGTCGGCCCAACCAACATTATGTTAAGTGGTTAAGTTGGGGCCGACCTAGTTAGTGTAAAAGTCAAGTCGGAGTTGTGTGTAAATAGAGGAGGTGTGTTCCTCATTTAGCACACATTCACTCACTTGTGATTGGCGCACAAGTGAGAGAGAGATCTGTTATGGAGGAGAAGGACCTCATGTTTGGGGATTACATCTCTGTATTTTCTGGTCAGCTATATTGTGGAAGCTTTGCTGGGTTTTCTACCCCATGAGGGTTTCCCAGGATAAATCTATGTCTCTTGTGTTTATGTTGTGTTGTTGTTCTTTCAACGATCTTGTATATGATATTGTTGTGAAATGGAATGTAATAATGATATTATCTATCTGAGCATATAAAATCTTAACAAGGTGCATGATGTTTTGAAGGATAGTATTACAGACAGCATGTCAGTAGTCACAGATGTTGAAAGACAAAAGTGCAAAGACATAAGCAAAGTATATCAGATGATGCACAAATATCTAGCCGATGCATATGAGCAGAAGTGAAAGTGTGCAAATTTGAGAAGACCATCTAATGTGTAATGACATATCAATAGCAAGATCTAGCGTGCGCATCATGATTGAAATGATCTGAGACAAGTGCGTTAAACTGAACAAATGAATATTTTGATGCATAGGTTGTCGCATATTGTCTAAGAGACTGTAGCACTTAAATAGAACAGACACATCAGTAAGTGCATAGTTCAATTTGTACTAGTGCATAATTTCATAACAAAAAACTATCAATTGAAAGCATAGTATCAGTTGGTAATTGTATTCATGTAGAGCAGAATGATAAGATAATCAGTGACGCATACTGCAATATCAACAAGCACACAATACATGAAGAAAGACATCAACATTAGTGTGATTTGAGTGGAATGAGAATTCAAGTGAGGTATGCAGCACAGCTACATCGAATTGACTGCATATGAAGGTAGCACACAGTAGAACTATTGACAGAAGATCATAAGAGTGCACGGAGTTGAAGTTCAATAAGATAGAAACATACATTGGACATTAGAGCGGGTGGACGAGGCAAGGAGAAAGGGAGTCAGAGCTTCCTTCATGTTTGTTCCTGTAAAAAATAAAGGAGACAAGGATTTAGAGCTTCCTTTAGGTTGGTTCCTGTAAAACAACAAGGATACAGGGGGTTGTATCCTCCCTCTAGTTGGTGCTAGAGAAATACATGTAGTTGTAGCTTCCTTCAGGTAGAAGCATGTAAATCCAAGGGTTCGATTCCTCCTTCTAGTCGGAGTTGGTAAACACATGAATTTGGTGCTTCATTGAATGTATTCTTTCTCATTAGAAAGAAGCATTTCGTGGTTTTCTCCTGATTGGGTTTCCATGTCAAAATTCCTATGTTATGTCATTCTTTGTATTGGTACATGAATGCATGAATGTTTTATTTATTGATACATAACAAAAGATAAGAATTAAGTAAAGGCTAATTTGTTTAAGAAGGTAAAAATTGTTGATAACTGTGCTAATACTGATTCACACCCCCTCTCAGTATTAAATCAATTCCAACAATTGGTATCAAATCGAGGTTTCTTCAGTAACATATTAACATTTGGAAGATAGATCATTGGGAAGAAATGGATAAGCAGGAAGGCCTTTCCACCAACAGGGCACGGAGGTTTGATGGCACCAATTATATTTTTTGGAAGGTTTGTATGGAATTTTATCTGCAATCATTGGGATCATATGTTTGGAAATCTATTGTCGAAGGTTATGATGTCCCAACAGTTGTGCCAGTTAATCCAACACAAAGGATAATTTATGAAATCAATGCAAAATTTGGAAATGCTCTACTATGTGGATTGACAGGTGATGAACTCATCAAGGTTATGCACAACATATCATCCAAGGAAGTTTGGGACAAACTCAGAGGTATTTACGAAGGTGATGATAAGGTAAAGAAAGAAAAATTGCAAAAATACTCTAGGCAATTTGAATCACTAAGGATGAAATATGAAGATAACATTACATCCTAATTCTGAAGAGTAGATGAGATAGTCAATTCTATTAAGAGTCTCGGGGTCACACTACACAAAGAATTAGTGTTGTAGAATATATTGAGGACTTTGCCTCAAAGATTCAATGTGAAGGTGTCTGTGTTAGAATATCAAGCTAATATTGAATACATAATGAACGATGAGATTTAGGGGATTCTCACTGTATATGAGATGAGAAATGAGAATGAGCCTCCCCTAAAAAATGAATCCACTTTTAAATCCATAGGAAAGGGTAAGCATGATCATGGAAAATATTGTCGTAATGAATCAGAGGATGAAGAATCAAACTTTGTCAAGAAACTGAAAAGTGGATAGGTAAGTACAAAAGCAAGTTACCCTTCAAATTCTTCAGATGTGGAGGTGTTATAGGTCAAATCTGCACTTCTCCATCCGTGATCACATTATGCTGTCAATCACACAAAAGGACAATGGATTGAAGAGCTAGATAGCCCTAGATGATGTATGGACTGGATTTACTCTCTTCAGATGAGATTTTCCCTGATTTACCTGATCTTTTGACATGTGTACTACTCTTTGGATAGTAAACCAATGCACATCTTCTAGTATGCCCTACTTTCCTCAAAGGAAACCAATGCACACCTTGGAAAATTGCGGGTACTTGTTGCAAAACACAAAAATTGCACCTTGTGCACTACTATGCCTTGAGAAACTTGGGCACATATTAAGATTAAATAAAAAATACATTAATTTGACCATTGGGATTAGTTGAAGCTGGTTCTACAACTTCCCCAACCTCCCAATCCAACCACCTCTCGATTACAAATTCCTACCTTGTCCCATAAATACAAGGAGGATACATGAGAGAGGGACCTAGAAAGCATGCATTAAGGGTTGTTATGATGGAGGAAAGTCCCAAATCATTGTGAAGAGCAGGAGCCCAGGACTCGGTTGCAGAAACATCTCGACATGTCAGTTATATTGTACTGATTCATGTTTCTTTGACAATAAAAAGGTCAAAATACCCTTTCTGTCCCAAATCAGATATCTATTGGATTGTATGTCTATTTGGATTAATATTTTATTATATTTGATGTTAAATTACTTTCTGATTTCATCATATTTATATATAGTCAAGATACGCTAAGTAAGGGATCATTTGTATTGCATGTTCATCAAGCGGGAGATCAAGTGAAAGCTAGGACCATCTATTGGTTAAAGGTATGTCTTTCGATATATGGATATCTGTCATTTGTAAGAACTAGTTGTAATGCAATTAATGTATTTACCTGTCAACCCCTCCCAGTTGGTAGTGTCCATCTCCTCACTATAAGGTAGAAATCCTGAACAACAGACTGGCGACTCCGCTGGGGAGTAACCGGTAGTTATTTTTCTCTAGGAGACTTAGTTTTGGTTTTCTTCTAGCCCTTTTTTCAATTTTTGATTCTGTGAGAGGTCTTTTAGGTCTGTGTTTATTGTTCCTTGCTGCTTGATTCATCTCAGTTGTTGCTGCAAAGCCTGTTTTTTGTCCTTTTGTTACATGTTCACTAGTCTTACCTAGTAACAGTGGCACATACTACTTGATGAGATCTGCTCTTTACACTGCACAGTAGCGCATACAACCTAATGTGCGCTAGTTGTTGCACTACACAGTAGTGCATTTTCCTGTAGTGTCCAATTTTTGCTTAGGGTTTGATTTCCAGTGGTTTGATTCCACTTCCAGCATGTTGCTTTGCCTTCTTGACTGACCCTTGAGACTTCCATGTCTCTTTTGAGTCTTGTTGACCTCTCTTGAGTCTTTTTAGTTGGTTTTTTTGCTTGTGTACTTGTTTAAGTATCGTTTACTGCTTACTAGCCATTTTTGAAGTTCGTGCACTATTGTCTTTGGGACATAGCTGCATACTTTTATCCTAGTCGTTGTTGCAGTCATACAGACCTGCATTCCTAATGTTTATTGTCTATTGCAACGTTTAGCATGCTTTCACTTTGTCTTATCCTTTCCATTAGGGTTTGGATTCAAGTTTGAGTCCTTAGAATTGCTTTTGAAAGGTTGCTTGGTTTAGATACTTGTTGATTGTCTTATCAGTTCAGTCCAAGTAAGTCAAATCTTTCTAGTCTTCTTTCTATTGAGTCCATGTGTTGTTAAAGTCATTCTTGGTTCACTTGCTTACTTTTTGCTTGGCTTAGTGTTTCCTTAGGGTTTTGATGCTTAGGAGCAACCTGTCTAGCTTATCTGTTCCGTCACGAGTGTCTCTTTTCCCTACTTCTTTTACATTCTGTTTCCAAGTCTCAATTTTTTCTTTTGCAAACACTTGGTAAGTCAAGTCCTCATCGAGTCTGTTGATTTGTTTGCTTTGAGCCATTTAGATGTTTGTCTTACACACACTTTACATTTAGATCTTGCTTTCTTTTGTACAAGTTCTCTTTCTTTTATATTTATCAGAAAAGACAAAAAAATTGTTCAAATAGCTTAGTAGTAAGGTCTTGCATTATTTTGAGGTAGCATAGTTTGCTTTGAAATATTTAAAAGAAAAATACAAAAATATTTTGATTTAGGATTTCTTAGGTTTCAAGTTTTTGAAAGAATCATAAACAAAAAAAGAATTTTTTTTTTTGTGAATTTGAAAGCATTACTTTAGAAGCACTTTACTTTCATAAAAAACCATTCCACACACCGCACTACAACCCTTGAGTAACAAGTAGCCCTTAAAAAGAATTATTAATAAAATTTATTAGCAACATTTTTCATTTTAGGTATACATGACATCAACTAGATTAGGCTAGCGTTTCGAGCTTAAATCACCTTAAACTGCTTGGAACTGGATTCATTACTCAACAATCGTAGTACGACTTTCATTTAGGTAAATCCTTCTCTATCAAATAGTCCTTGGATGCTCTATTGAAACCAAATTTAAGCATGAGGCTGTGGGAGATTGGAATTGTTGAGGATAGCCCCTCATTTTCCTCTCAACCATACACTAGAGTTGACTTGCGTATGGGGGTCCTTTCAGATTTCGGGCTTTGCTACCCTAACAAGGCATTTCCACTAGGCTGACGACTATCCCCCCAAGTTATTTCGTATTGATGGTAGCCTTAGTATTATACTTCTAGGATTCTACACAGGTAGAGTGGGCCATTATTCCCACTTCACCTTGGACAGACATGGAAGGTAACCCTCTGGCAGTAATCTCGGGAAAGCGGTTTGGTGATTCAAGCGCTTGCACCTAGTGGACCTCCGGAGGACACCACGTAACTGACTATCGATACTCTATTAGTCATCTATGGGCCCTTATCATCCCAGACTTGCTTCTGAGAGTATTTGCCATCTGTTTGCCTAGTTTGTTTACTTAGGAATTTTTTAGTGGTATGGTGTTTGTACCTTAGCTGTAGTGGCCACTAGGTTTTTACTTAGTTTTATTTTGTTATAGTTGTGGATGAACAACATCTTCATCGGTCTCAGAGGTTGCAGAACCTTCCCCCACTCATAGTGGAGCCTCCACCGCCACCAAGACATAGGAGAACAAATTCCCTTGGTTCTTTTGAACTTATGGGTGACACAGAGGTCCTTGGAGAACCAAAACCTAGAACACTGGATCAACAAGTCTTTGATATTGTCAAGGTTGAGGATTTAACTGCTAGAGAGTTTAATACTCCTTTTAACCCTCCTCTTACAGGACCCAATGATCCACTTCTGGTGCCTGTTGGATTCCAACAGCCTGAGTATAGTGCTTACCTTTTTACACTGAGTTATACCATGGTTAACACAGGAGATGAGCAGGGAGTTCCACACACTCCCACAACTGCTATGGAGGAAAGGATTCTGAATCCTTCTTTCTCAAACACTTCCCAATCGAGTTCATCGTAGAATGCTTCAGCCTTGACCCCGTCGTTTACTTTCAATGTTGGCACTTTAGGTATGCCGAGCTCATTAGCCTCGATAACTGCCTCAGCCTCCACACCTATTTTTGGACCCAACAATGTCCCTTTGTCAGGGATACCCACAGTGATTTTCACTCAATCTTATGCCACACAACCCTTACAAGGTGTAACTCAGAACATTGCTTCTTCATCCGTGGTCAGATCTATCCCTTTTGCATCCATTCCCGTCATGGGTACGATGACGGCACGATCCGCTGCTACCATGCCGATTTTCAACCCCTATGTAGGTTATAACATTAATCCATCGAATATACCTGTAGGGAGTATCCCTTTGTCTCTGCTTGCTGGAGGAGGGGGTGATATCATTAACCTGCAGTTCGGTGGGGTTAAACCCCAGTCACAATGGAATAATACCCAAGGATATAATCCACTTACTTTTGGATGGAACAATTTCAATCCTTTCGTTTCACAACCGATGGCTGGGGGAAACCCCAACCAACAGTACACGAACCAATAAATGGGCAGTTTCAATACCAGGTTCTTGTTTACCAAATGCCATCAGCTCAACCACGTTTACCATTTCTGGAAAATTTAAACTTGCCAGATCTTTCAAAGCTTACGATGACCCCGTGCATCATGACTCTGCATGGCCACCTGTCCCCACTATGTTTCCCTCAGACATACCAAATTTTGAAGGCAATACTGGCGAGGACCCCGGTGACCATGTTACCACATTTCATCTCTGGTGCTCCTCCAATTCGTTGAATGACGATTCCATAAGGTTAAGGCTCTTTCAAAGAACCTTGACAAGTGTCTTAGCCAAGTGGTATATCGAATTTCCCACTGCTGCCTATGGCACCTTTCAGGATCTTGTCGTTGTTTTCTTGAACCACTTTCAACTTCCAGTCCGATACGATCCTGGCACTAATCTTCTGTCAACCTTTCAACAGAACAAGGCCACCCACCTGTCTGATAATATTCTGGAGTGGCGAAGGCTAAAGAGGTTCATCAAAGCTGACATCCCCCCAGCATTCTTGTTAGAATGGTACCTTAAGTCTCTTCTTCCTTATATTTCCAAGGAAGTTGCCACTTCAGGGGTGTCCTTCGAAGAGGAATCCATATTAAGAACCTAGCAGTTGGACTTGGTCTATGCTCAGTATGGAATTTTAAATGAAATCATTCCTGATGCGCCGAATTCTAATATAGACTTAGGTAAACCTAAACCTATACCACATGTTGATGGCATTGTGGGTTCAGTCGATTCTGTAGCATTTGATGCCTTAACAAAGCAGGTGCATGCCTTGTCAGTCTAACAATCTACTGCAGAAGCAACTTCTGTTGCATCCTCCCCTTCTACTACAGAATCTATACAGCAGGTGCAGACAAACCAAAAGGGCTCTTGGTAGCTCAAGAGAAAGGGAAAGAAAGGGGAGGGAAACCAACAAAATCCCAGAAACACACAAAATGCCAAGGAGGGAAAAAAGGAGAAAAGGAAGTCTATGTTCCCTTGCAAACTGTGTCAAGAGGACCAACTTACCCATCAATGCCCTCTAATGGAAGAAGCCCATAAGCTAATTCGTGAGAAGAAACCAACTATCTTAAAAGACCCTTTCCCTCATGGACAGAGTTCAGCTTCTGGCAACTCTCATGCTAGGGGCACCACTTGTGCCACCTCTACTAATCAGTATTTCATTAACATGGTCAACTCAGATGCTCTACTACAAACTCGAGCAAAGAACTATACCCCGGATCCACAGCAAAAAGATGCTCTTGAATCCTCCACTCCTCTTCACATACCTGTGGAGACGCTGCCAAAGATACCGAAAGGTGTCTACAAATGGGCTGTGCACAACCCCAATGCACGGGCTTCCCCCAACTACAATGTTGTGAAGGACTTAGCCCAAACTCCTTGTGCCATGCCTACTTTGGAGGTACTGCAAAGTTTCCCATTGCAACGCAGTGCACTCCTCACAGCAATTGGGAGTGTTGACTCATCCACCATGCTTGCGCATTTTGATATGACAGATATCAAGTATCGGTTGCCATATCCTGTCGCTCTCCAGATAGAGTTCGTCCATGGTTCTATGACCATTCAACGATCTATTGTGGATGAGGGCACATCAATGTGCGTAATGTCTATCTCTTGATGGAAATATTTGGGCAAACCCAAGTTAGCTCCCTCTAATACGGTACTCACCGCCTTCGATGGAAGATCTTTCCGTCCACACAAAGTCTTACCATCATTTGTTGTTGAACTTGTGGGCAAGCTAGTATCGGTAGAGGTTGAAGTTCTGGATGCTCCACTTGATTATAACTTGTTGTTGGTTAGGAGATGGACATATGCCATGCAGGCAGTGCTGTCAGCTGTTTTTCGAGTCATAATGTTCCCCCATGAAGGAAAGATCGTCACAGTCGATCAACTTTCATTTTCCCAAAAGACAAACCAGACTTCATCGAGTTCAACTATCCCGCATATTAATCAAGCCAACCCAGTCACTGAGAGTTTGGGAGTAGGTATATATGGGTCATTAATAGGAACTTTTGACCTACCTTCTCCCATTAATTTTATTGGTTCTGAGGAATGTTCCTCGCCTGAGAATTCCACGATTAGTTCAATGACTAATCCACAGATTCTCCCTACTGAATCAGAACCATTTGTGTATGTACCTGTTGGAGAGGTAACCTTCTTGGATTCACAACAAACTACAATAGAACATATCATGAATCCATTGGTCTTTGCTGAGTCAGATATGGACTGTGCTCCTGCATGGTCACCGGACTCTACCAATTCTCTTGATTTTTTAGACACGGTTTTTCCTTCTAACGAAACATTTTTTGAAGCTATGATAGGCCTGAGACACCCTTGGGAATAGTTACACCCCAGGTCCTATTTACTTCCCGTTCTAAACTTGATAGAGAGAGGTGAGTTCTCTCTGAGACCTAGTGAGATTGTTGATTGGTCCTTTGTCCCTTCCACTTCACAAGTTTGTTTTTCCAAAGGGAATAGGATGAGTACAATGAGAACTACCCCAATCAACATTTCCACTGAACCTAGAGTCACGGAAAACATTTTTATTGGAGCGGACTGTTATCTTGATGAGAACATTCCATATACCAATCTTTTTAACAATTTTCATGACATTTTTTCCCGATCTCATGATGAGATCCTAGGCACTGACTCTACCTGAAGAAGTAATATGATTAGGTATCTGTGCTTTTTCCTATATCATAGCTGTACATTTTTGTATAGTTAGTTTTTGCTTACATTTGTAATTATGTTTTAAGCATCTAGTATCATATTGTCATTATTTTGTCATTGAGAAACTCTGTCGATAGTTACTAATACGATTGTTGAGATCCTATTCTTTGGCAGGTCAAGAACTTATGATCCTAAAAGATGTCTTCTAATGTGTTTTAAGATCTTGTTTTGACTATTGAAAAACTAAACAAGATTGCCGAGCAAACTTGCTCTCTTCAATCTCATTAAAGGAATTGAAGGTCCATCCGCTTAGGTATAAGCTTAACCCTTTTTCGGACCTTTGCGGATTACTTATGAAAAAGGACCTTTTGGAGCCTTCTTTAGGGTTTTCAAGCTCTCGAAACATGAAAACACCAAGCGATCACTCAACTACTCAGACTCGATGTGAAATCCAGGAGAGCGTAAATAGAGGATTGTTTAAGTTTTTCAGACTCTATAAATAGGAAAGCACCGACAAGCATTAACCTACTTGGGCTCGATATTAAAATCCACGAGTAGGTGTATGCAGTTATTGTTTAAGTTTTTCAGACTCCTTAAAATTGAAAACACCAGCAAACAAGAACACATCTCAGGTCGATACTAAAATCCAGAGATCAATACTATAGAGTATTCGTCTATCTCTTCTTCGAACTCTGTAAACAATGAAGAAGGTCCTGAGTCTTCCTCCCATGGGCTTGTTAAAATTTTTACATGGTTGGACTTATTGATTTTTCTATCTTTCTTGCACTTATTAAAACAACAAGAAGGACATTCTTTTACCAAAAAGAATAAGGGATAAGAAGGGTATATCACATCTTTTTCACTTTAAAAGGCAGTTGAGTAAATCATGTCCTTGAACACAGCACCTACTTGAGTCTTTCATGTCAGTTGGGTTTTAGTTTTTGACCTTAGGGTGAACCTGATCTCCGATATTTTACTCTTCTGGTTGGTTATTCTTCCAACCATATGGAGGGTCTATTAATGTCTCCTACATTGCAGGCTTATATCACTTCCTCTTCATGTTGAAAACTGCCTAAGTCACTTTGTGCCATGCTCACTGTTCAAGCATACCACCTATGTTGTCCATTGTGCAGTTTACCTTGACTTCATATGTCGGCGATCTTGGTGCCAGTTTGTTTCATCTTGTTACTTGTCCTTTTCCACATCAGCTCATACCTATTGAGTGTTCCTCGTGTTGGATGATGGAAGATGCATTAAGGCCTCCCTTCCAATAGACTTCTTCACATTGACTTCAGCTCATTATGATCCAGGAATAAATTTTAGAGTTTTGGTTAGTACCTTGGGGATTGCATTCATCACTAGCATTTTCCCTCACTATTGAATAAATGGGAATACAACAATGTCTCTTATTTGACAGGTTCCTCAAGTGTTCAACTTCAAATCCTCTTATTAACACTTGTTGGATCGTACTAGGTACCTTGGACCCCATTATCATTATCGATGGAAGTCCTCGCATTTGTTAACAGTATACACCAATGACCAGTAATCAAACGATACCCCCCCATGTTCAACTTCAGCTCATTTATTCGCATGGTTCGATTTTGTACCTTGGGTTTTCTGGATGAAGACCTTGGGACTTTGATAGAATCACCATATTTATGCTATCACCCAAGCTACGCAAGACTGAGCCTCACTCATTTTGGCTCTTCATGAGACATAGATCCAGCTTGTTGTTATGGATATGATCTCTCATTTTGACATGGATCCACGTTTGTATTTTCAATGGCCATGCTCTATATATACATCTCCTATTTATGTATCGGATATCATGCTACACATCTATATGATGTCAAGATTGTAATTGCTCGCTGACCTTGATCATTGTTTCAGGTGTTTTTTGTGACTTGGTTCTACGGTTTCTTACTCCTCCTCTGACTTGGACTTATAATGTATTTCGGCCATTGCTTCCCTCTGACCTCACACATTAGGGGGCATCTGTTATAGGTCAAATCTGCACTTCTCCATCTGTGATCACATTATGCTATCAATCACACAAAAGGACAACATGGATTGAAGAGCTAGATTGCCCTAGATGATGTATGGACTGGATTCACCCTCTTCAGCTGATATTTTCCCTGATTTACCTTATATTTTGACATGTGTGCTACTCTTTGGCTAGTAAACTAGTGCACATCTTCTAGTATTCCCTACTTTCCTCAAGGGAAACTAGTGCACACCTTCGAAAGTTGCAGGCGCTTGTTGTTAAACACAAAAATTGTGCCCTGTGTGCTACTATGCCTTGAGAAACTCACGCACATCTTAAGATGAAATAAAAAATATATTAATTTGACAATTGGGATTAGTTGAAGTTGGTTCTGCAACTTCCCAACCTCCCAATCCAACCACCTCTCGATTAAAACTCCCTACCTTGTCCCATAAATACAAGGAGGATCCATGAGAGAGTGACCTAGAAAGTATCCATTAAGGGTTGTTACACTGGAGGAAAGTCCCAAATCATTGTGAAGAGCAGGATCCTAGGACTCGATTGCAGAAACATCTCGACACGCCAGTTATATTGTACTAATTCATGTTTCTTTGACAATAAAAAGGTCAAAATATCCTTCCTATCCCAAATCAGATATCTATTGGATTGTATGTCTATTTGGCTTAATATTTGATTATATTTGATGTTAAATTACTTTCTGATTTCATCATATTTATATATAGTCAAGATACATTGAGGAAGGCATCATATTTATTGCAGGTTCATCAAGTGGGAGATCAAGCAGGAGCTAGGACCAGTCGTCGGTTAAAGGTATGTGTTTCAATATCCCGATCTCTGCCATTTGTAAGAACTAGTTGTAATGCAATTAATGTATTTACCTATCAACACCACCCAGTTGGTAGTGTCCATCTCCTCACTATAAGGTATAAATCCTGAACAATAGGAGGAGTAGGCCACTATGCCTCAAAGTGTCCATTCAAGGAAAATGGAGGTAGCGAGAGTGATGAGGAATCTAGGTCGTATGATCGAAAAACTGCATGCAAACAACATAGACCAAAAAATAAAAGAAGGATTTAAAAAAGAGAGGAAGAGTCTGTACACCGAGGAAGGAAGTAATACGTCTGAAGGAAGTGACTGCGATGAAGAACCTAAATAAGTACTCTTCATGGCTCATGTGGTAGAAGAAAGCAAATATGAAAGGAAGAAGAACAGTTCTAAGAGCACTCCTTTTGAACAAAGCAAACCAGGGTCAATAGACAAATACTTCTTCAGTGGATACTTTAAAACACCTCCTAAGACAGTTACAACTCCAAATCCTACAAAAGAGGTCAAGACTAAAATTCAATCCGATGATGATGAAGATACTGTAGATATTTAGTGGGAAGGTGAATTGATTAGCACCCTAAACGACTTGAAGGATTCAAAGAAGAAGAATAAACTAATGCAAGAACAATTGTCAAAGTATGAAGAATAGGACAAACCAGGTCAGGAATTTGTTATCACATAAATTTGTGAAAAGGTAGTCAGATATGAAATTCAACTGAGTTGAGCAACAGACAAGGTGGAATTACTTGAGAAAGAGAGATATGCACTTAAAGCCTCACTGGAATATTTGGCACAGAAAATATGGATAATGAAAAATCAACTAGACGAAAAGGATAAAGAGATATCTCGTTTAGAAGACAATCTAACTGAGATAAAGGGAAAGAAAAAAGTATGTGTTGCAAGTAGTAATCCTATATGGGCACAATCAAAAAGTAACAAAACAAAATCTGAAGATGAAGTGCAGAACAAGTTAAAAGAAAGCAGATCAATGTTGAACATGATTCCAAAGTATTAGAGACCACCAAAAGCTAAAAAAGTTATTGATTATGTAAAGACACCAAAGAAAGTTTGCAACATATAACGTTTCTCAAATCATGATAAGTCCTTTAGGTATGATAATTCCTTCACATTTAGATATTTTCAATTTCCTAACCAAAGAAGGATCAATAGGGTTGTAACGTCCCCATTTTGACCCTATGGTATTAAAATCGTAAATGATGTAAAATTGTTATAAAATTGTGGTGAGGAGCTCAAAGCCAGGGCCCCACCATAGATTTATTGATGCATATGGTTTACGTGCTAGCCATGCACAATGGAATTGTGAATATTATGTAAATATGCATTTTAATAAAATACCCACAACTAGCTATGCAATGCAACAAGAGATAGGGCATGATTTTACAAGAAATTGGGAGGGAAATATTCAAACCCTTGGAGCCAATCAAGTCAAGCCAAGTTTCAATGAGAGAACCCATAAAACCCTCAACTACCCATGTTGAATTTTGTACCCAATCATTCATTTCTCCCAAGAGTTGGTTGGGGTAGTTAATGCCTTGGGAATGGAGAGGTATGGCTGTCCAAATTCGAGTATGGGAAAGCCACCTCCATGGAAAAATGTTTTTTGCTCCTTGGGCAAGAAAAGAGCCATGAATTGCTCCCCAAGCCATTACCCATCAATCAGTTTTGCTCTCCCATGGGTTTGGAGCTACATGGGCATTTTTCTCCAAGGATTTCCTGTGTTTTCCTTCATCTTTCAAGCTGGGAAGGGCATTTTTGTTTTGGTTACCCATGGGGAAGAGAACAAATCGAATTGGGGTTGCAATGAGGCCATTTTGGCCATTTAAAATGCTCATAACTTGTGGGAAAAATCGGGTTTCTCCCTAGGGACGGAGTTTCCTTTTCACAGTTTGTTTGGGTGAGAAACGATTTGGGGAAAACCCATGGCCATCCTGTTTATAAATCCCATTGCTGGAAATGTGTATCCATGCCCAGTTTTTGAGTTGTTCTGTGTAAGAGAAGGTTGGGGTTGAGATGGGTATCCAATGTTTTGGCTTGAGCTTGAGTGCAAGCATCCAAGGTTCAGATTTAGCTTGATAAACCCAGCCATGGACTAGCTTGGATTAGATGCAGTGATTATTGGGTTGTGTATGAGTATGAATGCCCCCTTTTCCTTGTAAGAATTATGCCCAGATTGGGCGTGGAATTTGTGTTGAGGGAATTGATGAACACAACTGGCCTATGGTTTGGTGGAACGTTGCAGTGACATAGCTAGTTGTTTGGGACAATTGTACAATGAAGATAAGTGTTTTTCCGTCTATGTATTTACTTATGCAATGCTTAAATTAATGATTGTTTTCAATATGATGCATGCATATGATATGTGTGCGGATGAGTTTTTAATTCTGATGTGTATATTTGTTTGATTTGCATCTGCACACATTTATTTAATTGCTATGAATTTAATGAATGGGATGAGTTTTATTAAAATCCCTAGAGATTGGTATCATGTTCCCTTCCTTGAAATGGGTCCATGGGAGGGTACATTACAAGGGTGAGGTGTGCAAGATGCAATCGCTTTGGTCATCTTGAAAAATACTATCAAAACTGTGAGATGTTATGCATGCGATGGTTTTGGACACAAGGCCATGTACATTGTACTATCGAAAAGAAGTTAGCTATCATGATGAATATTTGTTGCGCAAAGGCTATCACACTCTAAGAGACTTCAGTGGAAAATATCTGGAGCAGAATCAAAATAGAAGCGTGCACAACAAGGGCTAGGTTAGGAAATCTACGCAAAATTGCAATGAAGATACAGACAATCCAGGTGCATCTAATGCAACAAGCAATTGTTGCCCCTCTGGCTAGTCCTATAAGGACTATGAGAAACCCTTGAATTCAACACGATGCATCTTAATGAATTCAAGGGGATGTTAGTTAGGTATGTGGTTAGAATGTGTCTGTGGTTAAGATGTGTTGGCTTCTATACTGTTCTTGAGGTTTTTGATAAAGACCCAAGTTCTTCGCAGTTCAAGGAACCAACAAAACCCCTTTTCACCAGCCCTTTCGGAAATAGCCTGTGAATAGACTGAGGTCTCACCCGAGGTGGAACTATGGGGGAGCTGCAGAATCAGGTTTCCATAGCTACGTGATGAGTTGTTTAGACAAGATTACTGTGCAGCGCACTGTGGGATGAATACTGTGCAACGATAGCCTGCGTCGCGGTCAACACTTCTACAAGCTAAGATGATTGCATAACCAGCACATCCAAGGACTGCGCGATGAGGGTGGGATTCAACAACGATGATAGCACAACAGACTTATACGCTTCCTCCTCAGACTTAATCACTTATGAAGACTTTACTTAGTACTTATTCATTCATCTACTTCCTTAGACCATTCAGTCTTGCAACTTATGCAATGGGAAGAAATACACTACTATGCACACACCCAGTGATGTGCTTCAAGGGAGTCATGTGGCGTGAACTCTCCAACTCTCCAACTTATCTAAATGACTTATGCATTTGTTAACTTAGAATACTGTGCATTCAACATTCATGCATACATGTGGTACTTAACATATTATTCCCATATCATTCCATGGTGAATACATATAAAAGCATGAACATATCAATTGATAAATGAGAATTCAAGCATTCATCGTAAGCAAACAAACAAGTGCAAACACATAAACAATCACACTACACAAGATTTGACGTGCTTCACCCCCAGGATGGGAGCTATGTCCATAGGAACTGTTGTTATATTAGTCTTTTTGAAGCGTACAACAGTTCCGGTCTACACACTCAATTGCAGACTCTCTTGTCTCTCAATAGGCCTCTATGCACACAGCTTGCAGAGCCTTTACAAAATTGTCTCTCACAGAATATTTCTCAAGACTACTCGACAATAGAGAATAAACAACCCTTTCCATTACAAAATATTCCTTATTTGTAGATCATGCCCATAGGTCATGTCTTTATAATATGAAGGCAAAAAACCTTAGGTTTACAAAACTATCATTGTTTTCCCTTAACCAGACTGCTGGTTTCTGGTAGCGAATCTTCCGTCGTGGCCACCTCCACGCATGCTCACATATCTATCAGCCTCCCTGTTGCGCGCATGCCAACATGTCATTTTCACTGAGCCATTCTTCTTCTAATGGCCTTATGTGACTGGTTTAGGTAGTGGTTCCTTGCATGTGTGATCGGTCGCTTTCTTCCACTTTTCTCCTTGCCCGCCGCTTGGAAATCATGGAGCATCTTTGCCCAAAAATAGACCATCGATGGTCTAACTGGAATATGTGTTGTCTTCTGTCCATCCTTCTTCCTTACCAAATCTTCATAGATCAGGCTCATCACAGTGTTGTCTCCTCACATCACTGTACTTCGCAGCTCTTCCTATGCTGCGCTGCACTCCACTTTGTAGCATCCCAAGTTGACTTGTCCAAAACGTATCCAGCTGAACTGCGCTTAGCTCCGCAGTTCCAAAATTTGACTTGCTAAAAAATTCCCCACTTAGGCCAGGCCCAACAGGCCACTAACACTTACATGTGGCTCGTCCCCGAGCCACCTTCAACTTCTACTTCCCCTAGTTGTTCCTCCTCCTGTGGATCTAGCTTTGCAGCAAACTTGTTGTATGTGACAATCAATTTTCCAACTATTTCCTTAGTGTCTTGCTCAATGTGTTTGATGGTTTCCAACATCTCAGGTGTTATTTCATCATCGGCTTGTCCTTCCACCTGTTCTTGACCTTCGCACAGCTCCTTTAACTTCTCCGCAATCTCTTGCAAGATCGTGTGGGATTCCTCCAGCAAGGGTTGTGACTTGTCTGTCATTTCACTCTCACTTTCTCTTAATGCTTGAACTTCTTTTTTTAGGATCTGGACTTCCTTGTACCTCTATAGCCTTTCTCTTGGCTTCAGAGCTTTAACTTCTGCGTCCAGTAGTTCTATTGTTTCCTACCTATCCTTCACAATGCTCTTGATTTTCAGCAATGGTGGATCCTCTTCGAGGGTAGTGAATTCCTTCAACACCTCATCTAACACCTTTGGAACTTAGCCACCTCGGTGGCTATACTTTCTACTACAGCCTTCACTTCTTTTGCTCTTAACTGTTGCTTATCAGGTGGATTCTGTGCTTTCAACACAGTAATCTTTGCTTCATAACTGATTTCCATATCCTTCATCTCCTCCTTAAGCTCGCTAACCACTTCATCGATCTTAACAACAGTGTCTGATGGGTCTTGCTGTACGTCACATCGTATATCTCCTTGGATACTACGAGGATTGCAAACTCTAGTCCCTTCCGTCGATCATGCTCATCTTGCAGTTCCATAGCTCTCCGTGAGCTAGCTTCTTCCAATTGCTTATAGTTTTCCTACAACTTAGCTTGCTAATTTAGAGCATCCATACTTCGCTCATGAATCTCCTCGACAACCTGCAGATGCAAATTGTGCAGATCGAGCAGTGGTATCTTCACAATATCAAGCTCCACATACTCTAGGTCCTTCACACCCAAGATTAGTTGTTCTAACAATGGCAACCTCACACTTAAGGGATCAAGGTGGACAATGCGGGACTTCGCAGGCAAAGTCAATGCTAATTGCGGTGTCTTTGGCTATGAGGTGCCCCCTGACTTCCCTTCAAACTCTGAGTCCCGAGACAAGGGTAATATTTTATGTACTTCTTCAATTTTTTTTCTGTAATTCCTTGTAGTGTGGTGAGATTCTTCTGCAGACTTTGTTGGATGGCCTCAGTCTTTTTATCTTTCTCAGTCATTAGGTCTTCCATGTATTCCGTGACTTTCGTCATGATCATGTCAAAATCATCATCATGAAGTATTGCTTCTGATTGGCCTTTATCGGCTCTCTGCTTCTTCCTCGGTCCCTTTGGCTATATAGGGCTCTCAGCTTCCTTCCTTTTTCCTATCCAGGGCTCTTCAACAATGGGACACAGAATGGGGTTTTCCTCGTGGGAGTCACTTTGGATATCCATGATTTTGACTCGATATTCAGCAGGCCATTCCTTCATGTTGTTTTCAATCTCTTCTTTAGTCATATGGTAGCGTCCTCTTTTTTTATCCACGGCATGACGATAATGGCCTCATGTAGCTGCTCATAATAGGTATAGCATACTTCAGCTGTTGCGTGCTGTCTTTGCGAATTCAAGTTATCCCAGAGGTTTGCATAGCGGGCTCCTCTACAATCACCATTGTCGGTTACTACACCAACATAATCCTTTAGGTCCTTCCATCCTACGAGCGCAATCGGTACTATTAACCATGTAAAATGGAAATTTCTTCAATGGGTATGTGTATCATTCAATTCCTCTAGGAACTCGTTCAACAGGTATTGACACCACTTGAATCGTCCACCCTCCGCAACTGCTGCACCGAGTAGTACTGTGCCCGCAAATACCTCTAATGCTCTTGCTTTTCTTAGAATATTACCAGCCAAAAGTTGCATGACAAACTGCGTTGGCTTATCATGTATGTCCTCCATCTCAAAACCTCTCTTGCCTTTGATGATGGTTTTTGTTTTTTTCATCTTCGCTGCAACTTCTTTGTCTCTGCTCTTTCCTTGAAAGAACTGCTTCGGATATTCACCTCTTTTGATCAATCCAATGATCCAATGGATTAGGTCAATGTTTAAGTCGATATTGCGGTCAAGCCACAAATAAACCTGGTGGATGCGTGACATCAGAGTTCGCACCACCGCATTCAACTCTGGCATTCTATCAAAGTGTGGGAGTCTCAACAGATTGAGAAGTCCTGACTAGACTACTCCAGATAGCCAACTTTCTACAACCAAGGTAAGGTTTCCTTTCATGTCTTTCTTCCAGCACATGTACTAGTCGGGATGGAACTGTGGAAATCTAGGTTTGCTCGGCTCCTTCTGCATCTGAAGTAGATCATGGTCTTCCCACTTATAGTTCGGGACTTTACCCAACATATTTGTGTTTACCTCAACATGCTTCGATATTGGTGACAGTGGAATCTCGTACTTGGAATTCTTCATCAACTTAATGGCTGGTGCATCCTGTGCACATGAGCAGATGTATTCAGGGGTTAGCTGCAACGGTATCCCCCTGTCAGCCAGCGGTGCCTGTGGCACTGTGGAACTCATCTTTGGTTGCTTCATTTTTGGCACCACTTGATCTTTGCCTTTTTATTGCATTGATAGAGCGTGTCTCGGTGATCTTCTGGAAGCTTGACCTTGTTCTATTACAACTTTCTTGTTAGGGGTTCTCATCAACCCTTCGATTCCTCCATACTTGAATACCTTCATAGTCTCCTGGACTGTGAAATATTCCTCAATAGAGGACCTCTTAGACATTCAATGGAAATATCTGAGCAAAGCAACGGAATTTATGAGAACTTGCTGTAAACAATTGCAAAGTATCGCTCGCAGAAAATTCAAAGGTTTCATTTATGCCCGCAAGTCCAAATACAATGATATTTATAGGCACGGCTAGCCTCCTCTGTGCCCCTCAATGGCTAGATAAGCGTTAAATGTGGTATCCGTTGGCCAAATCCGGTGAAGATTTTGGTCCTTTCCATCATTAACTCATTCAGAACGGCTATTTCCACGTTAAATGCTCAAGTGGTCGTTGGCAAAGTATTGTATGATGACTATTTTTGCGACCAACATTCTAACAGTTACTTTGCTAGAGTTTTACGTCGAACTATGCGGTGGACCATTATGAATCTAATGCAGTTACTTTGTGGTTCCTGATTTCTTGGTTTGAACTTAGCCTCTTTTCTCTTTCAACTTGATTTTGATAGTTGCATTCTGGTCTTCGCAATGGCGCGGTTCCTCTTTTCTTTTTCTCTTTTCATTCATTTTTTTTTGGACCAGCTTCACTGCTTAACAAGTGCTACACGGTATATACATTTTCCTCATCATACTTCACGTACAGGCTCCTCCCCATTTCTAGTGCCCAATTTCAACTGTACTTGACACTTAGAAATTTCCTTTCCTTCTGATCATCAAGGGTTTTGCAAAGCAGGACTATCCCAAGAAGGTTTTAGTCTGCTTTCATTGACTAGGCCAAGCAAGCTATCTCCTGCTAAGGTGGCTAACTAAGCTACGCCACCATTAGTAACATGTACAACAACACATGGACAAAGCCAATGCATCTTAAACTTCCCAGGAAACTTCATAAATTTACTATCATACAGGAGGACTAGATCACCTACCTGAAAGGTCCTGTTTTTGATATGGCGATCATGCCATGCTTTTTCTCTTTCTTTCTACACTTGTTGGTGAAAGCCTGCGATGAAGCGATCCTCCTCTAGACCAACCAATTGTATAAGGATTTCTTCTAGTGAGTCGCACTCTACCATGCCTATGAATGCAGCTATTCTTAAGTTGGGAACAATGTACTCCATTGGCATTATTGCTTCCTTTCCATAATCCAACCTTAAAGGTGTGTGTCCAGTCAATTTTTTGCAAGTAGTTCTATATGCCCATAAAACGGCTGGAGTGCACAGGTCCCAATCATCCCTATTCACATTGCATACCTTTGTCATCGCATGCTCCAGTACCTTATTGAACACTTCAACAGTTTCATTTGCTTGAGGATGATATGGCGTACTTCACTGATGATGAATGTGGAACTCTTCTTCCAATGCCTCAATGGTTCTGTTCAGAAAGTGAGTGCCTTGATCGCTCATCAAAATATTCAAAAATACAAACCTCGTAAGGATTTCTTCAAATATGAATTGCATAGTAGTACCTATGCTACAGTCCTTCACTGGCTTCACTTTTGCCCATTTGGTGAGGTAATCAGTTGCAGTAATAATGTACCTCGCACCTGTTCTCTTTCCCAGTGGGTTTATAGGTCCCATAAAATCAATGGCCCATTTATCAAATGCCTGTAATGTCAATTGTGGATTCAATGGAATTTTGTCTCTTTGAGATGGCCTTCCTCTCCTCTGGCAGTGTTCCTTTGCATCTTTATGAATAGTAGGCCACCATAGCCCTGCTCGCAATATCTTCTGCACAGTGGCTCGTTCTATGTAGGGACCTCCTGCTGCTCCTAAATGTGCATCAGCCAGTATGAATGGCTTCTCATGTTCTAAAACACACCTGCGCAGTACTTCATCTGGCCCCAACTTGTATAACTAACCGAAAATTATGGTGAAGTTTGCTGCTCTTACTACCAACTGCTTCTTCTGCTGTGTAGTAAACTCTATGGGTGCCAACCCAGTAGTAAAAAATTCTATGATTTCTTTATAATATTCATCGACAATCTAAATAGAAAACAACTACGTGTCATGTAGGTTTTCGTCGAGGTTCATCGGTTCTTCTCTTGACTCGATCCTTGATAGATGATCGGGACCTAAGTTCAATTTGCCAAGCTTAACCACTATTTCAAAGTCATACTCCTGAAAGAGTAACAACCATCTACAAATTCGCCCCCCTAACACTGGCTTGTTGACCAGGTACTTCAAAGTAGAATGGTCAATGAACATGGAGAAGTGCGCACCAAGCAAATAGTGCCTGAACTTCTGTAGTACATAGACCATAGCTAGGTCTTCTCTCTCAGTGGTGGTATAATTCTTTTCTGCAGATAAGAGATTCCTTCTTGAAAATGCAATGGGATGGTCAATACCTCCCTCTCCTGTTTGTGCTAAGACAACTCCCAATTCTATACATGAAGCATCGACATGAACATGGAATGGCTTCTCCCAGTCTGGAAAAACTAGAATTGGCACAGTTACCATTTTTATTTTAAGGTGTCAAATCCTTGTTCACATTATGCATTCCAGATGAAAGACGTGTCTTTCTTTAATAGCTTATCCATAGCTGCGGTTATCTGTGCATAACCCTTTATGAAATTCTTGTAGTAACCCATATGCCCCAAACTGGTGTGCAACTGCTTTACTGAATTCGGTTTTGGCAAGTTTACAATAACTACGATCGTCACAGGATCAACCATAAAGCCCTGTTTGCACACAATGTGTCCCAATAGAATTCCATAGGGTATACAAAATGTTAATTTTAAACTAAATAGACAAGCAAGATCACTGAAAGAAACACAATCACAAGATAGACACAGAATATACCCTGGGAAACCCTCATGGGGTAGAAAACCAGCAAAGCTTTCCTCAATAAGATGATCAACCAAAATACAAGATGTGCTCCTTCCTTCTTTGTCTCCTTAGCAGATCTCCCAGACAAGTGCGCACTCTTCCACAAGTGAGTGAATGATCTAATGAGGAGTTCACCTCTCTTATTTATACTGACTCCTAACTGACTAAAAGACCTAATGGGGCCGACCTCTCCTGGAGAATTCTAATAACCCCAAAAATATAACCACAGGGCCGACCCCCACATGGTGGGTCTAATAACACTAGTTAATACAAACTCTCGGAGGAATAAACATCTCTGGATACATAATAGGGTTACCTCGGAGGGATGAAACATCTCCGGAATAATAAAGTACAAATATAATATTCTTTTAAGTTACAATATTCAACACTCCCCCTTAACGAGAAGGATATTATAACAGCATCTCTAGGAGCAAGGAGTCACTATACATGATACATCTATAAATCATCGAAATCTTTCTTCAATTTGTCTTCATCAGTAACTCAAACAGTTACTGGTACATCAATGTCAACATCAACATCAACATCATGATCTTTAGCATCGTCTTCACACGATCAGTAACATCGTCTTTACACGATCAGCAACATCGTCATCACACGATCAGCAGCATCGTCATCACACGATCAGCAGCATCGTCATCACACGATCAACAGCATCATCATCACACGATCAGCAGCATCGTCATCACACGATCAGCAGCATCGTCATCACACGATCAGCAGCATCATCATCACACGATCAGCAGCATCGTCATCACACGATCAGCAGCATCGTCATCACACGATCAGCAGCATCGTCATCACACGATCAGCAGCATCGTCATCACACGATCAGCAGCATCGTCATCACACGATCAGCAGCATCGTCATCACACGATCAGCAGGATCGTCATCACACGATCAGCAGTATCATCATCACACGATCAGCAGCATCGTCATCACACGATCAGCAGCATCGTCATCACACGATCAGCAGCATTGTCATCACACGATCAGCAGCATCGTCATCACACTATCAGTAGTACAAGTATTCATGCCAATACAAGTAACCATATCAACAATACGAGTATCCTACCGATACAAGTAGCCATATCATCAATACAAGTATCCTACCGATACAGGTAACCACATCATCAATACAAGTATCCTACCGATACAAGTAACCACATCATCAATACAAGTATCCTACCGATACGAGTAACCACATCATCAATACAAGTATCCTATCGATACAAGTAACCACATCATTGATACAAGTAACCACATCATCAATACAAGTATCCTACCGATACAAGTAACCACATCATTAATACAAGTATCCTACCGATACAAGTAACCACATCATCAATACAAATAAAATCACTTTCTCGGAGACCATTCGTCTATGGATCAATTCAGGGACCGAAGTCCGGGGATGATACAATCCCCACTTCTCGGAGACCACACGTCTATGGATCAATTCAGGGACTGATGTCCGGGGATGATACAATCCCCACTTCTCGGAGACCACACGTCTACGGATCAATTCAGGGACCGAAGTCCGGGGATGATACAATCCCCATTTCTCGGAGACCACACGTCTACGGATCAATTCAGGGACCAATGTCCGGGGATGATACAATCCCCACTTCTCGGAGACCACACGTCTACGGATCAATTCAGGGACCGATGTCCAGGGATGATACAATCCCCACTTCTCGGAGACCACACGTCTACGGATCAATTCAGGGACCGAAGTCCGGGGATGATACAATCCCCACTTCTCGGAGACCACACGTCTACGGCTCTCTTTAGGACTGTAAGTCCAGGGATGATCCAATCCCCTCAACTGTCCACTAAGGACTTCATTCTCGGAGACCTCACGTCTACGGCTCTCTTTAGGACTGTAATTCCAGGGATGATCCAATCCCCTCAACTGTCCACTAAGGACTTCATTCTCGGAGACCTCACGTCTACGGCTCTCTTTAGGACTGTAAGTCCAGGGATGATCCAATCCCCTCAACTGTCCACTAAGGACTTCATTCTCGGAGACCTCACGTCTACGGCTCTCTTTAGGACTGTAAGTCCAGGGATGATCCAATCCCCTCAACTGTCCACTAAGGAATTCATTCTCGGAGACCTCACATCTACGGCTCTCTTTAGGACTGTAAGTCCAGGGATGATCCAATCCCCTCAACTGTCCACTAAGGACTTCATTCTCAGAGACCTCACGTCTACGGCTCTCTTTAGGACTGTAAGTCCAGGGATGATCCAATCCCCTCAACTGTCCACTAAGGACTTCATTCTCAGAGACCTCACATCTACGGCTCTCTTTAGGACTGAAAGTCCAGGGATGATCCAATCCCCTTCTGTATTCTCATCTATACAGGTACAAATATCCAAGAGCATGTATCACACTTAGCATGTATTCTTACTAATACATCTAGTCATCAAAACATGTATACATCACACTAAAACATGTATACATCTAGCATGTATTCTTACTAATACATCTAGCATCAAAACATGTATCCATAAAATTAAAAAATATATAAGAGTTCTAAATCTAAATAATTGTAATTAGCTAAGTGCAACAAAACAAAATTGTTCTCAAATACTATACTACTCCCCCTTTCGAGGAGGGTCCTTCTGGACTATACCAAGCATATCTCGGAAGTGTTCAAACTTTACTCGAGACAAAGGTTTAGTCAGGATATCGGCAATCTGATCCTCAGTGCTTATGTACTCGAGCTTGATGGCTCCTCTCTGCACCATGTCTCGTATGTAGAAGTAACGGATCTCAATGTGTTTTGACTTATCATGGAACACAGGATTTTGAGTCATCTTAATGCAGCTTTGATTATCACACATAATCACAGTGGGATCCATTTCTAAGTCAAAAATTCCAGATAAGAGTTTCCGAAGCCACACTGCTTCACAGCTGGCAGAGAAAGCAGCTATATATTCTGCTTCAGCAGTACTGAGGGCCACACTAGATTGTTTCTTGCTGAACTAGGAGATCATGGCAGATCCAAGACCATAACATCCGCCTGAAGTACTTTTTCTGTCTGAGACACTACCTGCCCAATCAGAATCTGAGTAACCATGTAACTTGAGTTCATTACCTCCAAGATAGTATAGGCCAAAGTCCACTGTACCTTTTAGGTACCTCATTATATGCTTTGCAGCTATAAGGTGAACCTTTCTAGGTTCTACTAGATACTGACTTAGGGTATTTACAGCAAAGCATATATCCGGCCTAGTATTTGTCAAATACATCAATGATCCAATGATTTTTCTATATAGGGTTATGTCCACTAGTTCTGATGAATCATTAACTAATAGTTTCAGGTTGGAGTCCATGGGAGTGGCCATGGCTTTACACTCCAACATATCAAATCTTTTGAGAATCTCCACAGTATACTTACCTTGATTTAGAAAGATTCCTTTTGGCTCTTGCCACACTTCTAGGCCTAAGAAGTAGTGCATTAATCCGAGATCTTTCATTTCAAATTCTGAAGAAAGCTTCTTCTTGCTTTCAATGATCTGATTCTCATTTCCAGTTAGAAATAGATCATCTACATATAACAGCAATATAACAGGTTCATCATCCATCACTTTAAGATAAAGATTGGGGTCAGCTTTACTTTTGGTAAAGCCCATGCTTGTTAAGAAACTGTCAATCCTTCCGTACCAAGCCCTGGGAGCTTGCTTCAATCCATATAATGCCTTTTTCAGTTTGCATACATGGGTCCTTCCGTCTTTGACCTCAAAACCTTGAGGTTGTTCTATGTATACTTCTTCTTCAATTACACCATTCAGAAAAGCTGTCTTAACATCCATTTGATGCAATTTTCATTTCATGATGGATGCAAGTGCCATGATAGTTCTAATTGAAGTATACCTAGCAACAGGTGCAAATGTTTCTTCATAGTCAATTCCCTCCTTTTGAGAGAATCCTCTGGCTACAAACCTTGCCTTGTATTTTTCAATGCTACCATCTGCAGCATGTTTTATCTTGAAAATCCATTTGGAAGAAACCACACTTTTATCTCTTGGTTTGGGGACTATATCCCAAACATCATTTTTCATTATCGAATGATATTCTTCTGTCATTGCTTCTACCCATTCTTTCTTTTGAGCTGCTTCTTCATAGCTAGTAGGTAGTTGATCCACAAGATCACACATCAAGGCCATATAGTTGGACACTAGCTTTGGTTTCTTTCTTTCTCTAATGGAACCTTCAGGAGCACCATATTTTTCAGCCCCTTGGATAATATCTCTAGCCCATGCTGGCCTTCTTTTCTTTGATAAATCTGAGATAGGAGGTTCTTGTGGTTCCAACATGTCATGATCCTCTGGTGGATTATCTTCAGGGATGTGAACAGCCTCTGAGTTTCTAGAAGAAGGATCTTCTTCATAGATTTCTTCAAGTTGGCATTTTCTTGATTTCTTGAGAGCTGCTTCTTCATCAAAAGTTACATCTCTACTGATTTCTATATGATGAAAGCCTGGTATGTAAATCCTGAAGGCTTTCGATGATTCACAATAACCAACAAATATTCCTTTCTTACCAGAAGGATCCAACTTGGTTCTCTTTTCTTTTGGAATGTGGATGTACACAGGACACCCAAATATTTTAAGATGGCTTACCTCGGGCTTCTTTCCAGTAAACACTTCTTCTGGAGTTTTGAAATCAAGAGCACTATGAGATAATCTGTTTTGAACATATACTGCTGTCTTGGCTGCTTCAGCCCATAGATACATGGGAAGATCCTGGTCATGTATCATAGTCTTCACAGCTTCCATGATGGTTCTATTTTTCCTTTCTGCAACCCCATTTTGTTGGGGATTGTAGGGAGTGGTTAGTTCTCTCTTAATTCCAACCTCTTTACAGAATTCTTCAAACTCTTTTGAAGTATATTCTCCACCATTGTCTGTTCTGAGAATCTTGATTTTCTTTTCTGAGAGATTTTCTATTAGAGCCTTGAACTCTTTGAACTTTCCAAAAACTTCATTCTTACCCTTTAGAAAGTATATCCAAGTTTTCCTTGAATGATCATCAATGAATGAAAGATAGTATTCAAAACCACTTAGAGAGGTGGTGGGCAATGGACCACATACATCTGAGTGTATTAACTCCAAGATACCCTTAGTCTTTGTTTCACTCTTTGGAAAGGGGTTCTTGACATTCTTCCCTTTCTTACATCCTTTACATGAGCCATCATGATCAACCTTCAAATCTGGTAGTCCTATGACCACCTTGCTTACATAGGGTAAGGCTTTGTAGTTAATGTGAGCTAGTCTTCTATGCCATAGCTCACTGGGGCTAGAGGTTTCATGAACAAGAGCAGCTTCCAGATGACCCTTGAGTTTATATAAACCTCCTTCCTCTTCACCAATAACAATTGCATCCTTAATAGATTTGCCTTTGGACCACATTAACACTTGTCCATCAATGAAAGCCACTCTATAGCCTTTCTTGTCTAAAGCTGAGATTGAAAGCAAATTCTTCTTCAATCCTGGAACATATAAAACTTCTTTCATCTTCATGGGAGTTCCAGAATCGAGTTTGTAGTTTGCTTCACCAATTCCCTTAATGGGATATTGACAGTCATCTCCTAGAGATACCTTTTGGGGAGAAGTCTTTTCTTCAAGATTTGAGAGAGTGCTTTTCTGTCCTGTCATGTGCTTTGAAGCACCACTGTCAATAAGCCATGTACCTTCTCCAGGGGTTATAGATCCAGAGAGTGCGGAGAAGAGAACATATTCTTCTGCATCTTCTTCTGCATTTCTCCTTGACCTTCTTTTGAAGAAGGTCCTTTCTTCTTCTTCCTCTTCATTTCTAGGTCTTTTATTGTGAGGCCTTTCTTCTTCTACTTCTTCTTCTTCACTATCATCTTCTGCAAGATGTGCTTGGTGCCTTTTGTAGTGAGTGCCCTTTTTCTTCTGTAGAGGGCAATCTCTAGCAATGTGTCCTATTTTGTGACAAGAAAAGCACTGGAAACAAGAGTAATCTCTTCTTTGAGTAGATCCTCTTTTCTTATCAAAATCTGTGTGGAGGATGAGACTCCTTGTGACTACCCTTTTTGGAGTAGGATTGACTCCTTCTCTTTTGGTGTGGGTGGCCAAGGATTGGTCATCCTCTTTGAGCAAGGCTTCTCGATTTGCAACCCTAGCCTCCTCTTGTACACAATCCTCCCAAACTACATCAAACTTCATACTTTCTTTTCTGGCACACATAGTTTGAATGAATGACTCCCAAGGTCTAGTGAGACCATTTAGAGCTGTCATCACAAGTTCATCTTCATCAAGAGTATCACCAATGGCATCTAGTTGCTCTTTGATTAGAGAGACTCTTGAGAAGTAGTCTTGAATGGATTCTCCTTTGTGCATCTTGGTACTCTTCAACTGAGTCCTTAGATTCATTTTCCTATTGATGTTCTTTCCTTCATACATTCTTCCTAGGGCATCATACATTTCCTTTGGAGTCTTCTTGGAAGCCACTTGGGGAATCAAGTGGTCTTTAATAGAATCAGCTATGATTCTCTTTGCCCTAATCAAATCCTTCCTGTGTTTTTCTTTGTCTTCATCTTCTTCTGGTTCTGCAACTTCCTCCTTGATATAATGAGCAAGATCATTCTCCTCAAGAATGAGACCAATTCTGTATTTCCATGCCCGGAAATTCTCTATGCCTTCTAGCTTGTCTTCAAGCTTAGTGTTTGGAGGCATCTTCTCTTGGGGGAGTCCAAGAGACAGAGTAGACTTACCTGGGAAGTTACTTTTCACTTTTCCGGAATCTAGAACAGAATTTTATCGCACTTTTGGTAGAATTAGGGTTTGACTTTCCCGGAGTTCTACCCAACCAAAAAGTTCGATCTATAGCTCAAAAGAATGCTCTTGAGAAGGGCTATCCAGCCATGTAATCAGAATTCAAAAATTACAACTTTTTTCTGAAACCAAAATCTGACGTATCGCACTTTTGGTAGAATTAGGGTTTGGATTTCCCGGAGTTCTACCCAACCAAAAAGTTCGATCTATAGCTCAAAAGAAAGGTAGTGAAAAGAGCTATCCAGCCATGCAACCAAAAATCAATAATACCAACTTTGGGCTGAAACCGTAACTTCACCAAAGAGAGAGAGAGAGGTATTCTTACCTTGTGAAAGATGTCCTATTCAGTCTAGCTCTGATACCATGTTAAGTTTAAACCAAATAGACAAGCAAGATCACTGAAAGAAACACAATCACAAGATAGACACAGAATATACCCTGGGAAACCCTCATGGGGTAGAAAAACCAGCAAAGCTTTCCTCAATAAGATGATCAACCAAAATACAAGATGTGCTCCTTCCTTCTTTGTCTCCTTAGCATATCTCCCAGACAAGTGCGCACTCTTCCACAAGTGAGTGAATGATCTAATGAGGAGTTCACCTCTCTTATTTATACTGACTCCTAACTGACTAAAATACCTAATGGGGCCGACCTCTCCTGGAGAAGTCTAATAACCCCAAAAATATAACCACAGGGCTGACCCCCACATGGTGGGTCTAATAACCCTAGTTAATACAAACTCTCGGAGGAATAAACATCTCCGGATACATAATAGGGTTACCTCGGAGGGATGAAACATCTCCGGAATAATAAAGTACAAATATAATATTCTTTGAAGTTACAATATTCAACACAAAAGATACAGTTCTTCAAGTTTAATGACATTTTATGTTGTCTGCACTTTTCTAGCATCAATCTAAGGTTTGCACAATGGTCCTTTAGCAACCCAAATACTGTCCAATCATCAAAATCAGTTTCTAAAAAATTATGCATGAAATCTTTAAATCCTGTGACCACAACCCTGGAAAAGATGACAGGCGTGTTCTTTAGACCAAAAGGAATTACTCTGTAGTGGAACGACCCCCATTCAGTGGAAAAAGTGGTCTTGTGTCTATCGACTGGATTAATTCTTATCTGATGATATCCTGAAAATCCATCAGTAAAGGAATATGCCTCATTTCCCCCAACATTATCGAGCACCTCATTAGTAAAGTGAGTAGGAAATGGGTCATCCATCGACACATCGTTCAATTTTCTGAGATCAGTGTAGATCCTGATCTCGCATTTTGTCTTCTTATCTTGGATAACCATAGGGATTATCCATTCAGACTCCTCAACCGACTCGAACATCCCCGCGTCGAGCATTTTATCAAGTTTTTCCCTGACTCGTTCTTTGTATCACGGATTCAATATATATAGCCTTTGTTTAATAGGGTCTGCACCTGGCTTAAGAGGTATCTTCATAATCCCTAAATCACCCAGAATACCTTTCGTTTCTGTAAAATTTGTCGGGAATTAATTCTGGTACTCATGTAATAGGTTTGCGATCTCCGCGACAGTATGATCATCCCAATAGTCTCCGATAGACACGAACTTCGGCTCTTCCCTGGTACCAATGTTCACTTTCCTTGTTTTTACAAGTCCACTCATGTATGGAATTTCCAGCGGAGGTCCTTCTATGTCGCGCGCTCCTTCTGACTTAGGTATGTGTATGTTGCACGGATCCTCCTCATCACTTCCTTCTTTATCTTCAACTTCTTCAACTAGATTATAACAATCCATGGCATGCTCTACCTGTTCCTTCCATTCTGTCTATAGACTTGTAGGTACACTGTCAGCTCCAAAGAATTCCTCTAATGTCATTTTTCCATGTGGACATTCTGGTCTAAATATTATTTCCTTAATAATCTGCAAAGCGTCATGTATGGTAGGACTCTCGTCTTCAAAACTGAAGCTCTTCTGGAAGTTTGCAGTCAGGGTAGGCCAATCTATAGTTTCCCTGTGCAACTCCATATCCATGTACCATTTCCTTGGAATTTCTTCCTCCAACGTGTGCACAAACAGATGCAGCCATTATGTCTGTGGTCTCTCCTCCCATGCTTGTGAACAGACTTCAATATGCTTCCCTGGATCTGTCTATCCATTATATTTTTCAAAGGGTAATGTAACCTTGTCAGCAAACATGATCTGCATATTGATTCTGCACTGATCCCATGTGGTCAATGTCTACTTATGCGCATCCCACCATCTAGCAGGTGTCTCGCGTAGTGCCATATCTAGTGCTAGTAAGTGATGCTCATCTGCAATTTCCACAATATATTCTTTGATAAAGGAATACACATTAGATAAGCCATCATAGGTGGGAATTGGGCTTACCTCCTTACCAATCTAGCGCAGTGACTTTGTAACCTGCGCGCATCTCCTTGCAGATATTTCATGCATACGACTTTGCCAGTTTTCTAGTATTGCATCAAAATCTGATATGCATGAGTTGTCTCATCTCCAGCTTAGTGTTCCATCCGTAGTAGGATTAATATAGTCTTCTTGGTTCATGATCATCTTGTGAAGGCAGTCCAAATCTTGAGCTCTAGATTCCTCCTAAATCGGTTCGCTGTATCTGTCTCAGTCTAAAGGTTCGAGCGGTTCGATGGCCTTGAGATGATTTCCTTTGAAGATCATCTTATTTGTCTTCAAGTTTATGATGGTGAGGTTATCCATAGCCCAGTCTATACCCAACAGTGTTGGATACGGCTCACTATCATCCACAATCTCGATAACCTTGAAGTCTACATAACTTTGCACTCCATCATTGTCAACAACAACATTGGCTAACCTTCCAAAAGGTATGAATTTCTCCTGGTTGGCCATTCTCAACTGGATAGGTGACCATAATATCTTTGGTCTCCCCATCTGCTGCCATGTCTGTTTAGTTAAGACTTTCACTTCAGATCCCAGATCAAGGATGATATCATCCATTTCATAGTCTCTTATCTATGCACTGAGTCTCATTTCTCTGCATGTTCTTTTGTGTTTCTTGATCTGGTGAACTGCACTATTGGTAGTTTCCATCTCACTTTGTGGCTCATACTAATTTAACAATTTCTGTAATTCTACGATAGAATCTAGGCTCTTCAGCAACTTCATGTATCTCCTCAGGAACTACGTAACAGAGGTTCCTGTCTCTGTTGCGACACTCGTTTTGTCATAAGCAGCCAGAATATCTTCTATATGCAGTTTTTCACTACGCTGCGGGATTCTTGGTGATTTAGGTGGTGTCTCTTTGAAGATATCTTTTGCTTCTTCAAAGACTTCTCTGTTTTTCTCTAAGTTGAAAGCAGGTACTTTCCCATTAGCTTTTCTTATCCATATTATTTCAAGAGGAGTCTATTTAGTGTTAAAGTCTCGAGAAGTTGAAGCTTCTACTCCTCTATCTCTCCCTATCATAGCACCACTTCACATCACTACATTTATACTTGTATCCATAGGCATCCTCTCTGCTATGATCAACTGAATGTTTGGGTTTGGTGCATCTTGTCGCTTCTGTTTCTGCATTTCTGCCTCTAACACTGGCCAGTATTCAATAACATGATCGAACGATTTACAATAATTACACATAGTGCATGGGTTGGTACAATCTCTAGATACATGACCTTCCTAGCCACAATTATAATAGATTACTTGACCTCAGCCTCTTCCTTACGTTGGGTCATTATTCCTTCCTCTCCCGTGGTATCCTCCGCGGCCTTTGTATGCTCCCTGATCATGTTGGACATTATCTTGTTTCTGTGGAGTCTCTTCTTGGACTCTGTATACTCCTCAATACATATGCTCGATATCTTTCTTCCTTTCCAACATGAGCTCATAGGCTCGAAAATTGGACTCATCATGCCCAACTGACTTACAGAAACTATAATATAGGTTTTTAGGTGTTCTTACATATTTATGAATCAGGTAGCAGTCTTCTGGACGGTGTCATCTAGTTTTGCAAATTTCACACCATGGCCCTTGGTTCTAATTTAATGGGTTTGGTGCACCCATGTTAAGGATTTCTTGGAATAAAGGACAATGATCCTTAGTGTGTCCTTCTCCCTTACATGTTTTACACCAAACTTATTGTCTTTCTTGCTTTCCTTTCTTGATATCCTGTAGCTGTAGTGTCAGGGTAGCCAACTGGGTCTGAATCTGAGACATCCCAGTGCTAGTTTCTCCTATTGGTGAAGCTTCTAGCTTCATCACGATCTCCAAGGCTTCTACCTGCGAAGCCACTTTCTGCTACATCAATGACAGTCTGATATGGGGCAACAACGCGGCTATAAACCATTCTTGTTGCTGTTGCGGGGCTATAACGAAGCTTACTTGGTCTAACAGTGTTTTAAATTTATGGTCAAATTCCCAGATTGTTTCATTAGGTTTTTGATTAATCTCTTTTAAATCTGTTATACACTATCATTCTGACTTCGGCTTCTTAAAATCTACTAAGAGTGCAGCCTTGATTTCTACTAGGGTTCTATTTTGTCCCTATGAGTATTTCATGAACCAATGCAAGACTCTATTTCTAAAGGTGGTTATGAGTTGTGCTCACTTCACAGCATCAGCCTGGACTTGTTTAACATTCCATATGGCTTCACATAGAAACCAATGCTAATTAGGGTCTTCTAGACCCGTTCCTTTGAATATCGGTAGCTTAATATCTTCAGTCATGCTTCTTCTAGGTGGTGGTGGGTTCTACGTAGGTTGCTGAGAAAAAAAAAAGAAAAGTAGTATTGCATGGAATGGTCTGACCTGAAATGTTATGAGTGCTAGGGATATTCACAACTGGGGGGCTCTGTGCAATGGAAGGCGCAGTGTTCACATCCGGTGGATTCTTTGGAGTAATGGGCTGATAGGTAGAAGATTGAGGTGCGGTTTGGCTATTAGGTTTAGCTTGTGAATCAATATCTACGTGGAGTCCATGCTCAATGGAAGTCTTCTTAGGGGTAAATTTATATCATTTTCCACTTCTCAAATTATCGGTCTCTACGTCACACTCACTATAAATGCTATTGACCATTACAATTTCAAAACTTTCACAGCATTCTAAAAACACCTTTCTCGTCTAAAAGCATATTAATGTATAAACTCAAATTGTTGAGGTACTTACCTCTTAATCCCTTGAAAAAATCTCTTTCGGCTGTGCTGTAGGACTTTAGCATGTCCACAGTGAACTGCGTCACAAAACTCTGTAGTGTACTGTTGACTTAGAAATCGATTGCTTGCGTGAATGGAATATCTACTGCTTTGAGCCTTTCAATGAGTTACGGTTTCCACTCGATCGGTACTTCTCATGGGGTACAGTTTCTGCACTTTGCGAGCCTTGATAACCACTCGTGTAGCTCGTTTCCGAAAGATGCCCAAAAAAACTTCGTGAACGTCTTTCCACAGGTATTTTTTCAACCACTGAATCTTAGAGAGATGTGGGTGTCTGTTTTCTTTTCTTGTGAAATCCCTTTCTGTCTTATCACACCAAGCCCATATTTCTTTCTTATCTGGATTCCAAACATCAATACCCAACAAAGCCTCTTCTTTGTCGCACATCGCAACTTCAACTCATCACAGATTCTTAGCGAGGAAACAGAACCATTTGTTCGCTTATATAATGTTCTTGAGGTTTTCGATAAAGACCCAGGTTCTTCGCGGTTCAAGGAACCAACAAAACCCCTTTTCATCGGCCCTTTCGACAACATCCTGCGAATAGACAAAGGTCTCACCCGAGGTGGAACTATAGGGGAGTTGCGGAATCAGGTTTCCACAGCTACGTGATGATTTGTTTAGACAGGACTACTGTGCAGTGTGCTGCGGGCTAAAGACTGCATGACGATAGCCTGCGTCGTGGTCAACACTTATACAAGCTATGATGCTTGTAAAACCAAAGCATCCAAGGACTGCGCGGTGAGGGTAGGATTCAACCAACAGGACAACGCAACAGACTTATACACTTCCTCTTCGGACTTAACCGCTTATGAATACTTTACTTAGTACTTATTCATTCATCTACTTCCTTAGACCATTCAGTCTCACAACTTATGCAACGAGATGAAATACACTACTATGCACACACCCAGTCCTGCGCTTCAAGGGAGTCGCGCGGCACGAACTCTCCAACTTAACAACTTATCTAAATTACTTATGCATTCGTTAACTCAAAAATACTGTACATTCAACATTCATCCATACATGTGGTACTTAACATATTACTCCCATCTCATTCCATGGAGAATACATATAAAATCATGAACATTTCAACTGATAAATGAGAATCCAAGCATTCATCATAAGAAAACAGACATGTGCAAACACATAAACAATCACACTGCACAAGATTTAACGTGGTTCACCCCTAGGATGGGATCTACATCCACAGGAATTATTTTTATATTAGTGTTTGGGAAGGGTACAACAGTTGTAGTCTGCGTACTCAGCTACAGACTCTCTTCTCTCTCAATAGGCCTCTACACACACAGCTTGCAGATTCTTTACAAAACTGTCTCTCATAGAATTTTTCTCAAGACTACTTGACAATAGAGAATCAACAACCCTTTCCCTTACAAAATATGCCTTATTTATAGATCATGCTCGTAGGTCATTTCTTTACAATTTGAAGCCAAAAACCCTTAGGTTTACAAAACTGTCACGGTTTTCCCTTAACCGGACTATTGGTTTCTGGTGGTGAATCTTTTGTCGTGGCCGCCTCCATGCATGCTCACGTCACTATCAACCTCCCTATCATGCGCACGCCAACAGGTTGATTTCACCAAGCTGTTCTTCTTGTAATGGCCTTATGCAACCGATTCAAGTAGTGTTTCCTTGCATGTGTAACCGGTCACTTTCTTTCGATTTTATCCTTGCCCTCCACTTGGAAATCATGAAGCATCTTTGCCAAAACTAAACCACCGATGGTCTAACCGAAAGATGTGTCATCTTTCGTCCATCCTTCTTCCTTTCCATATCTCTGTAGATCAGGCTCATTGCAGTGCCATCTCCTCGCAGCACTGTACTTCGCAGATCTTCCAATGCTACACCGCGCTCCACTTCGTAGCATCCCAAAACTGACTTGTCCAAAAATTCTTCAGCTAAATTGCGCTTAGCTCTGCAGTTCCAAAATATGACTTGCTAAACATTGCCCCACTTGGGCCAAGCCCAACAAGATGACTGTCGCAAGTATTCAGTATGTTCATACATGATATGTGATGTCATAGAAAAGGGAAAATTCAATTGCATAAATTCAAGTGGTTTACACTATAGATAATATGTTACAAAATAGAGAGCATCGGGCTAACTTCAGTAGTACAGACATAAGAAGAGAATATTTTCATACATTTCTAAAATACATGAGAATATACATAATAAATCCTTTTCGTTATATTCAAATTTGGGTGTGATTACAAAATGCATGAGGCAGGACTCCATGCCAAGGCCAAAAATGGCATATACAAGATATAGTATCCCTAATTTGAAAAATTACTCCATTTTGACCAATCTCAAACTTTGGACTAGTGAAACCCAAACCGATCCAAAAGCACCCAAATGCTTTCAAATTCTATATGGAGGGGATTGGTAGGTACTAATACATTCTAATGCAGCTCTGAGACACTTAGGAATTCATTTGAAACATTTAAAATTTTCATTTCTCAAGGAGGAAGGAAGGGTAAGAATACTAGGTGAATTCGATGGTTAAAAACCCCACTAGTCTAGGGAATTTTAGGCTTCCCAAACACTATATGAACTTCCCTATTTTATGAAATGAGACTTGGATTTTAAAGAGGACCTCAAGGGAAACCAAAATGCAACATTAAATCAGGTTTTAGGATCTACTATAACTTGCATAAAACAACATATAGTGAGACATGGAAATTGTGAGAAAATTGCTAGCAATGGACATGAGATTTGTTGCACAATATTTAATAAAAAAATAATGTTTTTGCACATAATATTTTGGTCATCAATATCACATAATATACATCTCAAAACATCACCAAAAACTCCAAAAAATTATGATGTAAAATAGATACAAAATCACTCCAAGAAATCCATGTGAAGATAGAGGGGAAACTAGCTCGAATCAAGAGTTTACTTGGGAATATTACATGAAAGGTATGGTATTTCGAGCTATGGATCCAATATGTAGATCATTATAGTGATGTTAGAAAATCAGGATCAGAGAGAAATAACAATAAACAAGATGCAAATATAAATCACATAAAACACATTACAGGAGAGACACCAATATAACGTTTTTCACCCAAGATGGCATACATCCACAAAGAAATTGTCAATCCTTATTATTATACAATCTAACAAATGAAGGGATACAACCTGCAGCACATCTGTTGCAAATTCCGCTTCACTCTCTCACAGTCTCTCTCACACAATCATATATCTTTACAATGATACAATACATATTCGTATTACAATGCCTTCCTTTTAAAGAGCGATTACCATGGGAAAGTACTATGGAACACCCAATACCATGGGCCCATAAATCACCCATTATTGACCAAGTCATGACTATGAAATTACAACATTTTACAAGGAATTTTTTCTGAAGTTTTCACTATGGGGGTGCATCCCCCGAACTTCCTCCGAGGGGGGGCTCCCAAACTAGTTGTCGTCCTCCTCTCGAACCCCCATTGAGACTATTTTTGGGGCGGAATCCCCCCCAAACACCCCCCGTCATGGACCGAGATCCAGACACACCTGAAACACTACCTCTAATTAAGGAAGATCGGGATCCACAACCAAAAAGTGATATACATTAGATAACATAACCATGGAGTCAAAAAAACATGACAAATGTGGAGTCCCCGAGTATATAATCCGAAATCATCCTCCACAAATTATACACAACTATGAGTCTTCCATCAATAGTAGAATATGGACATTGAGAGAAGATTGAGAGAAGTAATAGTAGAGAAAAGAATGGTAGATGAAATCGATCTATAAGGGGAATCAAACCTACATCAAAACACCTTCATTAACCTCTGATAATAGGTCTGAATGGACTCTCCTCCAACCAACCTCTACAAGGATCTTTCACCTTTGATTTTTTTTTAATGGTAGGGAGGATGAACATCCACCATGTAAGGACAAGCTAATCTCTCCAAGAGTGCAAATGAAAATGATCCAAAAGTTGCTCTCTTTCCTCATTCTCCTCTTTTAGTAACCTCAAGTGAACTCAAGAGCTTGAATTCCCTCCAAGATACTTCACTCAACTCGAACTAGTGATAGATTCTCTCATGAGGCACTTTTCCACTTCTTCCTTGCATTCCTCTTTACCAAATTCGAATTGGAAATATTGGCTGACCATAACTCCCTAAATGCATCCTCTTGGTGGCTATTTTTAGCCCTAATATGTCATATGTGTCATAGTTCTGCAGTCAGGTCTAAGTTTGTCATATTTGTCATAGATGCCATGGAATCTAGCTACAAGTGTCACAATCACTCTTCCTCTTCCTTGGGAGTTACTCTTACATTCGAATTCAACCTTCCTATATTATTGCCATGAACATTGCCTCTTCATCTTTTTGGAGCATTTTCCAACCACACATCATTTATTTGAACCTTACATCTTAAGTATCCACTTATCATAAGTATTCTGACTCCATCATGTGCTTACATCATCCGTTTCAGTCAACTGGTCCTCCTACTACATTCTAGGAGCCAACTTGGCCATCATCTGAGCCTCCTCCTACATTCTAGGAGCCAACTGGGCCACCTACTAAGCCTCCTCCACCTTTCAGGGATTGATTTGCATGACTTATGCGCATTATTCAGCCAACTGGTGAAACTAGGGCACCTTACTACACTGTTTGATATGATCTGGTGTTATTCTCACCTAATATTCAGTTCAACTACAAGCATATGGTGCCCTCCCCTATTTTTGGGCAATCAATTGAGTTTTGCATTGAGTTAGACTCAATTAGTCAGTTTTAGAGTAAGTTAGAGTCAATTATTGATTAGTTAAGTGGTTAACTTATGTGTTGAGTGGTGTTAATGTTAAATTTTCAGAATTTACTTCAATCTGATCTAGGATCTTAACTGAGAGAACAACATGTATAACAAATCTACAGCATAACAATCATGGACACAATAATGCAAGCACACAAGAGACATAGAGTTTACTTGGGGAAAACCATAAAGGTGAAAAACCCCAATAACTTCCTCAGAGATATATAGAGCAATGATACAACCAGAATACAAGAGATCATCTTCTCCTAGCAGCAGAGCCTCCTCCTCCACAAGTGCACCACTCTCTGAAGTGTGAGTGAGAGAATAGAATGTGTAAAATGAGAGAGACACACTCTCTATTTATACACTAACTTGACTTGACCTTTACTCAACTAGGTCGGCCTCAACTTAACCACTTAGCATAATGCTGACTGGGCCGACCCCACTAGGGTGGTCTAATAACCCTTTGACCCACATGACTTATACAGGGCCGACCCCAACAAGGTGGTCTAATAACCCATCAAGTATAAGTTACGACACTTACAATATAAATGATGACACTTCCGTATAGAGGAATAATAACATCTCTATAGGAATACAACCACTTTCGTATAGAGGAATAATAACATCTCTATAGAAATACAATATACATATATGTGAAATACATTCTGAAGTTACATATTCATCAACACTCCCTCTTAACTAGGAAGGTATTTCTCGACACAGGTCTTCTAGCACAAGTCTTCTTCTCTGGATCATCGTCACTGGATAATCGTCATTGAGTCATCATCATCGTCACTACCGCTGCTATCTCAATCAATCTTTGAATCTACTCGTCATAGGAATTTGTACAAAGCCAGTCCTTTTTCATACTAGATGTAGGCCCACCACCTACAGGTCTTCGTCATCACTGGCCATACTATGGAAATCTCAGGACTTATTACGTGCGTCACAAAACCTTAAAAGAGTCTCTTGACTAGCAAGAACTCTAAAGAGCATCTGAGGCCTTTTTCATCCTGTCCAGATCTACAGGACTTATTACATGTGACCCCACCACAAAACCTCGAAAGAGAATCCCAGGACTGATTACGAGCACAAGGCTCAACCTATCGGATCTCCCATGGCACAAATTACATGTGGTCACCACAAAACCTTGAAAGAGAATCCCAGGATTGATTATGAGCACAAGGCTCAACCTATCAGATATCCCAGGGCACAAATTACATGTGGTCATGGAAAAACCTCGAAAGAGCATCCCAGGACTGATTACAAGCACACGGCTCAACCTATCGGATCTCCTAGGGCACAAATTACATGCCATAGGACAAAACCTCGAAAGAGCATCTGCCAGATATCCCAAGGCACAAATTACATGCCATAGGAAAAACCTCGAAAGACTATCTACAGATCTCCCAGGGCACATGATTATATGTCCTCCCAATCAAAACCTCGAAAGAGCATTTTCCAAATATCCCAGGGTACAAATTACATGCCATAGGAAAAACCTCGAAAGACTATCTGCAAATCTCCGAGGGCACAAATTATATGCTTATTTGCACAACCTGTTCCATGGCCACAGAATATCAACCTGATACTCACCATACATCATCCTGATGTACACATGATCATCCTGATCATCATCACTGCAACATCCTGCTACATGTCATCTGGAGAAACATATTGAAGCTTGTCATCCATGATCATCCTGATCATACAATGCATCTACCTGATGCATACCAAGTATCTACCTGATACATATCATCATACATGATCCACCTGCTCATACAATGCATCCACCTGATACAAATACAAATACATGACCCACCTGATCATCCCTGATACATATCAACATACATGATCTACCTGATCATACAATGTATCCACCTGATACATATACAGATACATGGTCCAAGCATCCAACATGATGCATATACAAAATACATACAAATGATCCAACCGATCATATCCAGCATCCACCATGATGCGTACATACATATAAATGATCCAACTGATCATATCCAGCATCCAACATGATGCGTACATACATATAAATATAAATGATCCAACTAATCATATCCAACATCCAACATGATGCGTACATATAGAGTAGTAACTGGAACATCGTCCTGATGCACACCATCCAGCGCTTACATCCACAGCCATGTGAAGGATCCTCCTTCCAACATGATTGGAATGGATTCTACAAATGTGTCCATCACTTTTTCCTCGAAGTGTCATCAATATGAAGAACACCAAGCCTCTCCCTGAAGTACTTGAACTTCACCCTGGCTAGTGGCTTCATCAGCACATCTGCAATCTGCTCGTCCGTCGCAATATACAGGAGCTTCACGGCTCCTCTCTGCACCATATCCCTGATATAGTGATATTTGATCTCTATGTGTTTCGACCTATCATGAAACACTGGGTTCTCGGACAGCTTCACACCACTCTGTCTATCACAAAAGATACCAGTAGCATCCAATGGGAGATCAAATAACTCAGATAGTAGCTTCCTCACAACTAGCTGAACTGGCAGCAACATACTCTACCTCAGCTATACTCAGTGCTACGCAGGACTGCTTCCTGCTAAACCAAGAGATCACACCTGATCCCATACTAAAGCAACATCCAGATGTTCTCTTCCTATCTGCAGCACTGCCAACCCAATCTGAATCAACATAACCCTGCAGGTTAAACTTTTGATTCGCTTCATACTTGAGCCCATAATCCACTGTACCCTTCAGGTACCTCAGAACATGCTTTATAGCAACCAGGTGAACACTCCTCAGATCCATTAGGAACTGGCTCAATGTGTTCATCGCAAAGCAAATATCTGGTCTCGTGTTCGTCAAGTACATCAAGGACCCAATCATCTGACGATACATAGAGACATCAACTGGATCACATGAAGCATCACAAAGAAGCTTCAAATTCGATGCCATAGGTATGGTCATGGTCTTGCAATCCATCATCCCGAACCTCTTCAGGATCTCTACTGCATACTTCCCTTGTCCAAGGAAGATTCCATTTGCACTCTGCCACACCTCCATGCCAAAAAACAAATAGTGCATCATCCCCAAGTTCTTCATCTCGAACTCGGCAGCAAGCTTCCACTGTGTGTCAACAATCAATCTGTCATCTCCTGTTACAAACAAGTCATCCACATATAGGAGTAGAATCACAGGATTCCCTTCCTCAACCTTGTAGTAAAGGTTGGAATCCTCTTCACTCTTGGTAAATCCCAAACTGGATAGAAAGTTGTCTATCCTACCAAGTTCTACACACATATATGACTACACCATTCAAGAAGGCTGTCTTGAAATCCATCTGGTGTATCTTCTATTTCATCACTTTTATATTTCTCTATGCTGCCATCTACAGCATGCTTGATCTGATAGTTCCATTTGGAAGTCACAACAGACTTCCCTTCAGCTCTTGGGACCGCATCCCAAACATCGTTCTTCATGATCGACGGATCATGGCATTCTTCCCATATCCTGGGAACTTCAATATCTTCACTATTTTCAATAGATAACTTTGTTGTTGAACAAATGTTGTAGTCCTTCTTTTGTAGGTGATGGTATACGATCTTTTCTACACAACAAGTTAAATTGCATGATTAGAAAACATCTCATAGTTTTCAGAACAAATTCTTACACATAAAGAAATATGTCATACAGTCATGCAATTATCTTAGCCAATGCTTCAATACAACATTTATACATATCCCGTAACTTTCTAGATGCCTTCCAATCTCTACCAGAACATTGTTAAGAGTGTGCACAACTCCCAACTTGTCAGCAAAGAGGTTTCATTCTAGATAAGTAGCAATGGAATGTTGTACAGTGCCATAGGCTACTTACCCATGTATATTAGTAGTACACTGTTCATCAATGCAACTATTCTAATATGCATAATACACAACCTAATTCTAGGAACATAAGCATATACATCATTGAATAACATTATGTAAGAAATGAAAATTCATATACTTATCTTTGTTTGGTTGCTGGGTGGACTCCATTCTAATGTGGATTGTGAGAAGTGGTCAACTCCCTCTGAATATCTGCATCCTTGTAGAAACTACTGAAGTGTGCTCCTTTGCTTTCTTACAGGAACAACTGGATTGTGCTCCCTCTTGAACTTTGCTTCCTGGATTACCTTTCCTTGAACTTACATCCATCCTTAATCACTATGCATGCTTATTAGTATCATCATTGTGTTATCCTTGAGGTCTCATACATAACCACACATTTATTAGTATAATCTTAATACTATCAAAACACAATAATCTCAAGCATGTATAGTCAGGATCATTTCAAACACATATAATAAACATTAATATTCAAGGTTTTAGGGAAGCCTTCTTTTACTCATACATATTCTTATTTGATCATAGGACTCTTTTGGTTAGTTGAATCATCAATCAAGATAAGAGATATAATATGCATAAAACCCGTGATTATTCAAACCTATACCTTCATGATTCTTCTGGTTAGTCATATCATCAATTATGGTAAGAAACATAATATGCATACAACCATGATTATTCAAACCTATGACTTCATGAATAATCATTATCAACAACACAACAATATAAGATCCTAACACAAGGTAGGATTCTAGCTTGATATAGGAAAAACATACCTAGATTAGCATGCTAGCTAGTTATGTCTAACATACCCGCATAATGCCTTCTGGTTCTCTTCAGTGACTTGTGCTAGTAACCTGCATGTCTCATAGGTTAACCATTGTAGGACCAAGTTATACATACCTCGAAAGTAGTTCTTCTATGTGATCCATGACAATGGATGAATCTTTGTCTTCATGTCACCATGATCATATGTTTTTGAAGTAGAACATGATTTGTCTTTCTTGGTGTACCTTTTATGTTAGCGAACAACACAAACTTCATACAACATCACAATGCATTAGTACATTCATAAGTGTCAAAACCTTAATCAATGAATATCTTCTATTAAGGTGATACGACAAGTCTAGTAATTAATCAAGATTGTACTGTAATGATATGAAGACAAACATATGATAAACTTAACCATGAAACATACCTGTAAGCCATACCTGTCAAGATTGCTTGTAATCTTCTTATGGAAGGCCTTAGCCTCATCTCCCTCTGAAACAGGAACTTCTTCACTTAAGCAGGTGACCAATCCATCATCTTCTAGGATTAACCCAATCCACTTGATTTGTAGGAACTGGATCTGGAGCTGTAATAGGGTTTGTCAGAGAAACCCCAAAAATTCAAACTTTGAATTTCAAACTTCTGAAATGATAGAAATATGAGCCTTGATGAGCTGATTAAGCTGGTATATTCAGAATTTGAAAACTGCAAAGTTTCACTCCTCAATTTTGCCTTTGAAACTTTCGGATTCACTAGACGTGTCCTCGAACTAGGGTTTGATGAAGCCCACTCTTCTACCTAGTCAAAAGGTTTGATCCAAAGCTCTAAGCTTCTATTTTTATGAGGATCTTCCAGCTGTGGTCACAGATTTAAAAAATTCTCATTTTTGCAAAAGCCCGAATTTTCCACTTTTCTGATCAAAGTCCCGAACTAGGGTCTGATCAAGACCGACCTTTTGCCCAACCAAAAATTCTGATCTTGGTCTCTAAATTTCGATTTTGATGAGTAGCATTCATCCATGGTCTCCGATTACAAAAATTCCAACTTTCTCCGAAGCCCTAAATTCCGGAAGCCATGAATGAAGGTGCTCAAAAATAATTCTGATTTGACAGAAATATGTACCTTATTGTTTCTAGTGTAACTCCAAACTTTTCGATCCACTAGGTCTGAAAACGTTTCCTGAGATAGCTCGACCTGTTATATTTCCATCTCGATAGGTCTAACTTCAATTGGATTCTTTGAGAGAGATTTATGTCAAGTGTCGCAACATGACCTGTTTATGGGATAATACAGGAGAGTGAACTTGTACAACGTTCCACGTGTCACTGGTTCAACTTTGGCCTCTAAAAAATGTTCCTGAGATATTGCGGTTTGTGTACTACTTGTTACTTTTTACGAAATCATATTTGGATCTTCCTAGCCCAAGTTATGACCTTTTTCCCAAGGTCACCTGATTTTGACTCATATCTGGAAGAGGCAGAAACCCTATATTGTACAAATCATAAATCACAAAGTAAAACGAATTAGAGGTTGTCCTTTGGACATAAGGTACATGGGGATCTGATCTTCGACCTGTAAAAGTTTTAGATCCAAAAATTTCTCCAAAACGGATTTATAGCGAAAGTGCTATGATGACTGGTTTTTGCTATATCAAGCCCTAGCATCGTAAGTGCAACAAGTGTCATACATGCCATATCATGCCTTCTTTCAGGATAGCTCTGATACCATGTTAAATTTTCAGAATTTACTTCAATTTGATCTAGGATCTTAACTAAGAGAACAACATGTACAACAAATCTACAGCATAACAATCATGGACACAATAATGCAAGCACACAAGAGACACAGAGTTTACTTGGGGAAAACCATAAAGGTGAAAAACCCCAATAACTTCCTTAGAGATAGATAGAGCAATGATACAAACAGAATACAAGAGATAGTCTTCTCCTAGCAGCAGAACCTCCTCCTCCATAAGTGCGCCACTCTCCGAAGTGTGAGTGACAGAATAGAATGTGTAAAATGAGAGAGACACACTCTCTATTTATACACTAACTTGACTTGACCTTTACTCAACTAGGTTGGCCTCAACTTAACAACTTAACATAATGCTGACTGGGCCGACCCCCACTAGGGTGGTCTAATAACCCTTTGACCCACATGGACGACCCCCAATAGGGTGGTCTAATAACCCTTTGACCCACATGACTTATATAGGGCCGACCCCAATAAGGTGGTCTAATAACCCATCAAGTATAAGTCATGACACTTACAATATAAATGACGACACTTCCGTATAGAGCAATAATAACATCTCTATAGGAATACAACCACTTCCATATAGAGGAATAATAACATCTCTATAGAAATACAATATACATATATGTGAAATACATTCCGAAGTTACATATTCATCAACAGTTAAGTTCCTAGTAAGCCACTCTCATGCATCAATTTGAATGAACACCTTTGTAATTTGAATTGTTTGGCTTATTGTAGCCATTGTTACACATTGTAATCTATATTCTGAGTTTATGCAATTATTCTACTACTGTAAACCTTCTGCATAATGTTTCCATACATTTTGCTACATGCATCTCTAGTAACCGTTGTGTTTGTTCCATAGATATGTTTTGCTTGATATTTCACACATATCCCCCAAGTACATTACCCTCAACCTTGGACTGAAATTGGTGAGCCAATGATTCCAAGTGTAGTGGGGAATATTGCCACATATGACCCACAACCTCTTATGCGCCCTCATGATCCAATGTCACTTAATTTTATACTTTATTATTGTTCATTTGGACCATTTAATGTGAATTTGTAAGTCTAAGGTCATTTTGGGTCTTGTAGCTCCCTTATTCCAAAATTTGATGCTTCCACCTCAATCTAGAGAACTAGTAGGTTAGTGGAATTTTACCTTGATGATAATTTATTTGGATGGGGACATTACAAACTTTGAATTGGGAATTTTCTCTTCGTGTGACCCACCTTGTCCATTTGGATCTATTTTTTCATTATTACTAACTTGGACATCATTCTTGGCAATTATTTGACCCTTAACCCCAATTTGACAAACTATCATGAACATGGCCAAGTGGCTTAGGCCATTGTGATCCCATGCAAAATTTGGGGACATGACAAATCCTCCCCTCCCAATATCTCTTGTCCTCAAGCAATATGGACAAACTCCACAAAATTTTGAACCCAACCAATGGCTTCTCACCTCATGCAAGTGAAGATATGTATGATGAAACATTTGTGTACCTTTCCACCAACTTCTGCAATTTGAGTAGTGGCACTCATGTACTGCAATTGTTTGTTTCCAAAAGTAAAAAGATGTGGATTTTTTCATATTGATATCTCCTGTGAGTTTACCACTAAACACCAAAACATTAATTAAATCCATCAAAACAAAATTTTCACAATTAATATTTACCTCCATATTTTGGAAACCTTTTATAAACTTTGAAGTTGCCATTGAGTTGCCAAAATTTGAGTTTTCAAGATTCCAAGAAAATTTTCTAAGAGGAACCATCATGCTTGTTGCTGCACTACTCAGATTACATTCACCTTCTCAAATGGTGACTCAATCTCCCATACTACTTGCTGCCCCCAAAATTGAAACCAATGAGACCAAAAATGATCCTAGGGTGCCAAATGATCATGATACATGCATGGTGTGAAATGTCTACTATGAAATTCCATGAATACCAAGCATGTGAAAATTGAATCCATCTCTCAAAAGGTCTCCCACATAGGAAATTGTAACACTTCTCTGCAAATACGAACTCAAACAACTAAAGGCTGGTTTTCTCTCTCAAACCAACAATCGAACTGCTACTCGATCCAAGTGAACTGAAACCAAGCAATACTAGGATCCCATTGCTTGTATTACATCCTTCAAAAATACATGAGTAAAAAGGATAGATCATCAATGTACATAACAACATCATAATAATGTACATCAAGAAGGTACCTTGTCAAATAATCATGAAAGTGCTTGTACGTCTAAGTAAGTACATCATCATATGCCCCATACACACTAGCATCAAGTATTATATCAAATTTTCTCCAATAACATAGGTGAGGATCCCATGTCCTATAATGCTACTCCAAAAGAATGTAAGATGCATTAAAATAATCAGCCATGTGTTCTTTCATCCAAGAATTTGTTGAAATATTTAAACCCATCCATGTCATTTAATACCTTAAGATAGCATTATTGATCAATTGGTATTAATTCCTAGGTGTTGGAATAGGTGGTTGGCTAAATAATACATTGTGTTGACCACAAGCATCCTAGACTCACCTGGGCACATTTATGAATATTCTGGATAATATTTTCTTTGATTCTGGGTGATATTATCCAATCCTGGAATATAAAGGCACCTTACTGCTTTTTACTGATTTTTAACACTTTTTGGTGAAAGGTGAAAGCTAGTTGACTAATCTTAACATTTTTTTGGCCAACTTATTTTCCATGATGTTTATTCCTTCCAAATTTTATATTTAGAATGATTTTCCATCCTACATCACCATCTGATCACTAAATCATAAATTCGTGAGCCTTTGAGGTGACTTTGAAAGCACACTTTCCACCTAGGGGGGTTTTGCATATTTTTAGTAATCCTGCTTTTGTCAGGATTCAAATGGAAACCTTTTGCATTCGAATATCTAATGTAATGTTATATATTTGCATCCTATTATTTTCCCAAAGTTGGCTAATGTATTATTATTCATGAGAGTAATTTTGTTTGCTTCATACTTGACTATTTTTTAGTGTTCTTGACTAGTTGTGTGAGATAACTTGTGAGAGTATGAAATTTATTGATCATATTTTGGTGTGAACTAAATTTCACATGGTATCAGAGCTATCAAGCTATTCTTTTCTCCTTCTATTTTCTTGCAGGATCCAACCAGTCTCAAGGAGGGTGCATTCAGTCATCTACAGGGTGCATTCAATCACCCAGAGAGCGCAACTGAGCATCTAGGGGCGCACCCAAACCACTCTAAGAGATATTTCAGAGCTTCCATGGATCAATCACATCATATCATCCTCAATCCATTCAATTATTTTTACTGTAAAGTGCATATGCATATCATGTTGAGGATCAAATGCCTCTACAGGTTGACTATGGAAATTGAAACTGAGCCAACCTCAGCAATTGAGAAGGAAAAGTGGCACAACATGAGAGATGAATAGTATGGTATCTTGTGCCTCACCACATCGAAGGATATTTTATTCCATCTAGATGGTAATACCACTCCAAATGCAGTATGGGAGAAGATCCAAGATTTGTTTGGCAAGATAGATGACTTAAGAGGCCACCAATTGGATAATGAACTTGTTTCACTAAGTCCACAAAATTTTGAGAACCTTCGAGACTTCTTCTTAAAGTTCAAGTCACCTGTCCTTCAATTGAAGAAATGTGGAAGTGAAAAAAAGGATTATCAATTGATCTTGGCCATTCTCTCCAAGCTTGGCCTATATTATTCAGTCTTTGTTTCGACCGTCCATGCCACAAGGAAGGTAGTTCAAAATTGGAAGAGTACTACTATGTTAGAATTCATGGAATCTCTTACACAAGAATAAGACAAATTGGTCTTGATGGGAGCAATAAAAAATCCATCAAAGTATCATTGTTTGAATGCTGGAGATTCAAAGAGTTCGAAAGGCAAGAAGAAGGGCAATTTCAAGAAACCCACTGATCAAAAGAAAGACAAATAGAAATTCCATGAAAACTCCTCCAACTTCAAGAGGAATCCAAATAAGAAGCAAGAGAATGCAAAGTGCACCTATTTCAATAGAATATTTCATCCTGAAAGCTCCTGCATGAGGAATACCATTGATCAAATGGCTCAATTCCTAGAGAAAGCAAATATTCCTCTTCCTGAGAGCGCAAGAAGGAAGGATGGAGGACATAATTATGAAGACAAAGAGAGAGTGCATGATTTGATGGAAAGAACATCCAATCCTACCTATTTCATCATAGATTCTAGAGCTTCAAGGAACATGGTGTCTACAAGAGAGAAATTTTCCTCTTTTGATTCTTCTAGTGGTCCAACCATTGTGTTGGGTGATGATTCTAAAACTTCAAGCAAAGGTAAAAAGGCAGTATTGATCTATATTTTGGCTCATTCACTAATGTGTTGTATGTTCTAGGACTTGCTTCTAACCTTTTGTCAGTATACCGGATGACTCACACTCCATCACCCAAAAAGGTGATCTTCACACCTAATGATGTTGAAATATGTGAAATGTCAACAGGCCGAATTGTTATCTTAGGTTTTGCTGACCATAGCTCAAAAATCTATAGATTCTCTCATTTTGTGCCCTTTCCATCACCTTCCGCTCTACTTACCCATGCCAATGAGTCAAGTAAATTATGGCATGAAATATTTGGTCACCTAATACAAATATATTTCCCAAATACATTAGAAATAAATGGTCATAGGGCTACCCAATATCAAGTTTTCTAAAGGTGTCTGTCAAAGCTGCATCCTAGGAAAGCACCCAGAGCATAAGTTTGAAATATCCAAAACTGAGCGAACCTCAGCATCCTTGGATATTATTCACAGTGATATATTAGTTCCATTCCCACGTGATTCTTTGAACCATGCCAAATACATCCTCACCTTCATAGATGACTTTACCAGGTACTGTTGGATCTATTTCCTCAAGCTAAAGTCAGAAGTGTTCAGTTTGTTCAAGCTTTTCAAAGCCTCAGTTGAGAACCAGTCTGGTAGAAATATCAACATCCTTAGATCTGATAATGGTGGGGAATACATTAAATCTGAGTTTCAACAATTTTGTTCCTCTTCTTCCATACAGATGCAACACATTATTCCCTACACACCTCAGCAGAATGGTGTTGCTGAGAGGAAGAACAGATCACTTAAGGAGATGGCCACACCCATGCTTGAGGCCAAGGATTTGTCTCCAAGACTTTGGGATGAGGCAATAAATTGTGCATCATACATACATAATAGAGTTCCTCACAAAGCATTAAAATGAATCACTCTATTTGAGTCTTGGATTGGGCACAAACCTGATATTTCTCATTTCAATATTTTTGGCTCCAAGGCTTGGGCTAGAATTCCACTTGAGAAGAGGAGGGCCATGCAGCCCCAAATCCAACCATTTTTTTGTTTTTAGTTATTCAGAATACTCCAAGGGATACAAGTTTCTAATCATTCCCTCTCAAAAATATTTCATTGAGAGGAGTGTTCAATTCGAAGAAGAGCCCTCACAAAGTGTTGAAATTGGAGAACCCTCCACACCACCACCTGAGAATGTAAGTGATGATCCTTTTGAATTTTATGATTCTGGTATTTCTAATGATTAATACCATTTTATTATAGATCCTAACTCAAAAACAAGGCCTAATTGGGATACTAAGACTCTTCAAGCAGCTAGTGAACTAGTGGGAAATCCTCAGGATACTAAGAGGACTAGATCACAATTTGAGAATGATCTCAATGTGAAGGATACTTACCTATATGATAGATGTTATTTGATGATGGATTATGATCCTCAAGAATATTAGGAGGCCTCACATGACCCAATATGTCAAGCTTCCAGGATGAGGAGTTTCATTCACTGCAAAAGAATTAGACATGGGAGCTAGTCAAGCCCCCCCCAAGCAGAAAATTGGTAAGGTGTAAGTGGATCTTCAAAATTAAATTTTTAGATGATGGTGTAGCAGTGAAATATAAGGATAGGTTGGTGGAAAAGTGCTTCTCCCAATTCCATGGCCTTGACTACAATGATACTTTTGAACCATTTGCACAAAAGGATTCAATAAGACTAGTTCTGGCAATTTCTGCAGCCAAGCTCTAGGAAGTACATCACATGGATGTCAAAATTTCCTTCCTCCATGGAGATATTGAGGAAGAGATATATATGCAGCATCCATAAGGCTATACATCTGATCCTAACTATGTGTACAGGTTGAAAAGTCCTTATATGGGCTTAAGCAAGCCCCCAGGGCTTGGTATGCCAAAATGGACAACTTTCTCTTGTCACAATCTTTTGCTAGATGCAAATCTGATCCAAATGTTTACATGAAGCTGATTAATGTCTCAATTCTAATTACAGTGTTATATGTTTCTGAACTACTAATCACAAGTAGCTCTACTAATCAAATAGCTTCATTAAAGACTGCTTTGCATCAAGCTTTTTCCATGACTAACTTGGGAATTATTAAGCAATTTTTGGGGCTTGATATTTCTCAAAATGAGAAGGGAACTAAGGTATATCAGTGCAAATATGAATCTGACCTGCTAAATAATTTCAATATGTCTGATTTCAAGCCTTCAAAGACTCGCTTCCTTTTAGGAGTCAGACATGAAGAAGCAGATTCTACACCATTGGTGGACAACACCTTGTATAGGGAGCTAGTTGGAAGCTTGTTGTACTTGAATCATACTTGACCTGATCTTGCATATGAAATGAGTGTGGCTTCAATATACATGGAGCAGCCACATGAGATTCATTAGAGGGCTGCAAAAAGAATCTTTCATTATGTGCAAGGCACCAAGTCTGATGGGATTCACTATGTTGTCGATTCTAGCCTAGATCTTCTTGGCTTTACTGACTTATATTGGGTTGGTGATAGCCTTGATATAAAATCCACTTCTAGATTTGTTTTCATGCTTGGACATGGACCTGTTTTTTGGTCCAGTAAGAAACAGAGAGAAATTTCACTACCTTCAGCAGAGGTAGAATAAAGAGGAGTAGTGAATGTTGCTACTCAATGTGTGTGCTTTCAGGGTATTCTTTCAAAGTTTGAGATTTCCTTTAACACTCCCACAATCATATTTTGTGACAATTAGAGTTCTATAAGGGTCTCAAGTGATCCAGTACAAAGGAAGAGGACCAAGAATATATAGATTCATATGCACTACATCAGGAGCTTAGTGCATGATCACATCATTGATCTGCAATATTGCCCAACAGCTAAGCAAACTGCAGACATCTTGACCAAGGATTTTACTAAGAAGACTTTTATCTATTTGAGATCAGTGCTTGGGATGCTTGAACATGTGGTGGAGTGAAGGATTGATCAACAATATTTCAATTTTTCTTATGTCCATTTTTTAGGGGAGGTTTTTCCCGTGAGGTTTTCCTTATTTCCTTATTTCATGTACAAGGCAGTATGTTAAAGGGTGACCATGTCTTGTTACTGGGCCCTATTTTATTTTTTATTTTTAGCACATAAATTTAGGATTAAGGAGGGGTGTTGAAATATTTAAACCCATCCATGTCATTTAATACCTAGGATAGCATTATTGATCATTTTTTATTAATTCCTAGGTGTTAGACTAGGTATTTGGCTAAATAATACATTGTGTGGACCACAATTCATCATTCTGTGGGCCACAAGCATCGCAGATTCACCAAGGCATATTTATGAAGATTCTGGAAAAGATTTGTTTTGATTCTAGCTGATCTTATCCAATCCTAGAATAGAAAGGCACCTTATTGCTTTTTACTGATTTTTACCACTTTTTGGTGAAAGGTGAAAGCTAGTTGACTAGTCTTAACTGTTTTTTGGCCAACTCATCCTCCATGATGTTTCATAATTCCAAATTATGGATTTAGCATGATTTTCTATCCTACATCACCATTTGATCACTAATTCAAAAATTCGTGAGCCTTTGAGGTGACTTGGAAAGAACACTTTCCACTTAGGGGGGTTTTGCATATTTTTAGTAATCTTGCTTTTGTGAGGATTCAAATGGAAACCTTTTGCATTTGAATCTCTAATGTAATGTTATATATTTGAATCTTATTATTTTCCCAATGTTGGATGATATATTATTATTCATGAGAGTAATTTTTTTTGCATCATACTTGACTGTTTTTCAGTGTTCTTGACTAGTTGTGTGAGATAACTTGTGAGAGTATGAAATTTCTTGATCATATCTTGGTGTGAACTAAATTTTGTAGAACTGAATGAAGAACCTCCATCAAAATATGAACTAATTAAGGAGCAAAGAAAACAATAATCCTTCAAGGGGCTAAAAGGAGTACCATATGTGAATCTGTGAGTTTGTGTGTCATCAAGAAATAACAAAGCATGTTGCCTCCAATAAGAATGTGATCCAATCAGGTATCTCTTCACCCAATTATTGGATGAAGTTTCTCCAACATCAAATGAAATTAGCAAGGAGAAAGGAAAATCACGAGTCTTCAAGTGACTCAAGTGAACATCATAGGTGCAAAGGATGTTGCTGCAAATGTAAAGAACAAGGTGCTCTAGTTGTTAACAATCAAATTGGCACCCTTAATCATGTGACAGGAGAAACATATGTTTACCATTCGCCTACAGCAGGAAGACATGACACAATTTCATCCAGAGATGAATCCTCTATGAGAAATGCATTAAAATGCATTAATTGTGCTTAAAATCATTCTAAATGGTGCAAAAAGCCTAAAAACTATGGAAAAATGGGTTTTTAAGTGAAAATGATCTAAAATCATGAAAGGGAATTATCCCACACTCAAAAGAGAATCCTAAGGCCCATTTCCCAATACTATATAAGAAAGGCTTTGGGGCATGGTAAAAGGACACAAAAGGAAGAGCAAAGGCATGTTGAAGAGATTCTGAAAGAGGAGAAGGAGCTCAAGTTATTCAAAAGCAAGGGTGAAGGAAGGGAATCTCATGACAATGGAAGAGGGATTCACACCAAGATCATTGGCAAGGATGTACTTCTTCTTAGTTTTAATATGAATGGATTCAAGTTTCTACCATCTAAGAGTTTGAATTTGGCTTATCATGCATGAATTTAATTCTTAAATGAATCTAGATCTTAATGAGTTTTGATTAATGAATATAGATCTTTGTAAATCTGTGATAATCTTTTCATATTGTTGACATAGAAACTCACCATTTCTTAGTAAGATAGATTGATATGTTGCAGATCTAACTCCATACTTGCAAACAACTTAATCTATTATCAGATTGGCTACCATATGGCTTGAAATCTCTTGGAATTTCCTCATATTTCATGATTTTTCTTCATTTTTGGTGCTCTCCATCCTTTAGATCTACTCACATGGAGCTTAAATATCAGTTCAAGATCCATAGATCCAGCAAGATGACCTCCAAACCGGCCTCCTCCCACCTTTCTTGTAGCAAATGCTTCAAAATACCATTCTAGATCTCATTTTTCTGCATTCTAGATCTCTTTTTTTTTGTGCATTCTAGAACTCGTTTTTGGGGATTTTTGCAGCCTTTGATGCTTGGTTTTTCTTCCTTTGGAGTGGTGCTATTGTATGCTTTGGTTTGGGAGACAATTAACTTGAATTTTCATCCTCCTTTGTTCAGATCAGATCCCTCCTTTGCTCATATGTTTGCTGAAAATTTCAATTTTGTTTTGCTTCATAAATATGCACATGTTGAAATGTATGATGAGATCTCTTGAAGTTTGAACCTGTTGGAAGGATTGATATGTATGTTTGGAGACCTGTTTAGAAGATTATTTTGATTCTTATGATCAGCCTCTCACTCATGTTAAATCCCTCATTTCCTCATGTTTCTTGGCTTTAAATATTTGTATTGGAGAAAACTCACTATGGCTTGGGAATACCACAACAGGCAGATGACTACCAGAAATCTACTCAATTCTCAAAGCAATGCTATTATAAATGACAATGTTAAAATAATGGAGAAATGTAACCAACCTCGATCCAACGTTTGATGTAGATCCCTGTTGGAGCTTTCAATCCGAAGCACTTGTAATCTGCAAATTAGTCTTGATAGCCAATATCTCACAAGTACATGTGATATATAAATGACATTAACATTATCAATAACAATGGTCCATAATATCATAAGCAAATGTAACCCAATGTATAATAAACAACATTCACACCATGAAGGGACGAGAATATGAACATTTCTATTAATGAACAAGAAGAAGTACAAAGTGATACGACCTCTTGTCGGCAACCAATCTGAACCAAGATCTAGATCAATCCACTTGTGTCTCCACCACTTCAATCCTCCATGAATGGAAAACTCAAACTAGAAAGGAGTTTGGAAGGTGAACATAACTGGTTCATAACTACAAGGATCAATGAGTGCAGACTCAAGATAGGGAAAAAATCCACTAGAGTTCATTTACTATTCTCCTCTTCCTCTCGTCCATAAGCCATATGTGCTCAATATATAGTCCTCTCAAAGGTAGGTGAAAGGACTCATCGAGACGTTACTTGGGCAGATGGAGAGCCAAAGGTCACCCAATGACTGCTTTTGGGGAGTAAAAAGTGATAAAATAGTGGTTTTTACCATTTTACATGCTACCCGCGGGCTATAAGGATGCAACTCACAGGTACTCCTGCTATAGTGATGCAACAGGTGGGTAGGAATAAAAATAGGGCAAACTAGTATTACTGAAGGATAAAAATGGATCTGAGTCACGGAAATGGATCCTACAGGCCAAATAATGTTGATGCTCACAGGGTGGAAGATTTCTGTGTAATAGATGCCCCCTAATGTGTGAGGTCAAAGACTAAAAGTGCTACTATGGCCGAAATACATTATAAAACTCAGAAGTGGAGTGATGGAGACACAAGTGGAAAGAACAGCTCACTCGTCATAATACAATAGTATCTCTGAATACATGTCAGTATAGTACAACAATCTGATACAATGGCCATGAATTGGCAGTACATAATGGATACATGTCATAAGTGATCATAGTCATGATCCCTCTACAATAAGATATGGCCTTCTGCTGAAAAGAAGACAACTGGTGCAAACTGCTGAAATATGAGAGGTGATATCTCAGATGTAAAGTCAAAGTCATATGTAGCATACTGAAACCACAATCACCTGGGGTCTTCTACACAAGTCTTCGACTTCGACGGTGCAAGTCCCATCAAGTGAATAAAAGGAGTTGGGGTCGAACCTGATGAGACATCGTCTGATTACCGGTCAATGATGTATACCGTTAACAGACGCGAGATGACCCACCAATAATGAAAATGGGCATCAAGGCATAGATCACAATCATCAAAGTGTGAATAAATGGGTTGAAGTCAAACAGTGGGATGAATCCATCGATCAAGGGACATTGATGTATTCACAAAACTGTCGATGGTGAGAGAACCTGCCACTAATGATTGCAAGCCTCAAGGTACTCAACCAAACTCTAAGCCTCAAGTCCCAGAATAAATGAGTTGAAGTCGACAGAACGAGACTCACTGGAAGGAGGGAATTAAGGCATCCCCCATCAACCAGCACGAGGTACTAGCAATTCTGAAATATTTGGAAGATCTCAAGTGAAACGAACTGACTCAATAGGGATGGCCGACATGCAATACTTAAGAGAACTAAGGAGTGGCCGAGACTCGTTTCGGGACTTCCTTTGAACAAGAGCATGAACAGATGGATAGACTCAGGAAGCATAGACTTGACATAAACTGTGCAATGCAGGAGGCATTACAGAGGGATCCATAATGACTGGAAGCTTAACCAATCGGTGGAGAAAAATGAGAGACAAGTACAGCTCCTAAGGCCCAACTATAGTCCCGACTCATAATGTGCAGAGTGGAATGAATGCTCTATTCAAAGGCAACACAACAGCTGCCAACAAGAAAAAGTGACCATAATCCCGTCTGGCTTTTTGGAATATTTGATTTTTTTGGTCTTTTTCATATTTGGGAAAAGCTTGAAAAAGAATAAAATTGCTTATAGTACAACAGGTGAGGGAACGAGTGTCAAATAGCTAGTAGACTAGTCTCAAGCAGTGGAACATACCTATGCTCAGTGCAAGGAGATGCGTGCAGGATGTGGACACTCGGGGATGTGTTCCCTCAGGGTCAAAGGGTCATCAAATTGTGAAGGGAAAATATATAAGCTCTACAGGGCTTGATAGGGAAAAGTGCTCAGCCACCAGGCTATCAATTGAGTAAGTGGGAGCCGACACAAGGCTCAATCGACAAGCAGGATGATGAAATGCAATCACAACATGATATAACTAGGGGAGTCCTTAAGGGAGATGGCCAGCATAAGATAAAGTAGAGTATGAGTCTTTATCGCAAAGTCATGGCATGACTACGAAGGACTCCCAATCCTAAGGACAAACAATGGCGTGGGCACCAGAATGTATAAAGGGGTTCTAACTAGGGTACCCATGTTCAGGAAAGCCCTACCGCCACACGACGACACTTCTATAGCAATGTGAAGGTTCTGTGTCAGTCACGAAGCGAGGTCGCACCTAGGGTTTATGAAAATGGTCAACAGGTCAAATACATAATGCATGTGAAAATGGCATCTAACCTATATGCCACGTTTGAAATGTACCTGCCATAGGTGTGAAATGGTTCAGCACAACTCTCGCCAAGGAAATCTGTTGAAAAAACACTATTCCATGACACGATATTAGTTCATAACAGCTCAAAATGGAAAAAACTATAAAAAAGTGGGTCCAAAAAATTATAAATAGTAATAAAATTTAATAATTTTCAATTCATTTGCATTATTCACCATTTTGGGGTTTAGTGGTAAGTTTTCACCTGAAAATTCGATTGTCGATCGTGGGAGATACAAGCGACCATTCAGCAAACCATCCGGAGCAGGTTAGTTGTCACTACCATACCTTTCATTTAAGTGTTTTTATTTCAATTTTGTTCGGTGGGATTTTTTGTTTGGCCAAGCCCTAAATTGCTTCGGCACTACCCGCGGGTTATAAGTATGCGGGTCATGGGTAGGGCACCAAACACGCAGTCAAAAAACTAACTGCCTGCGTCTACCTGCAACTATCTACAATTTAGCCCGTAGGTATGGCCTTGAAGAAGTTTTTAAACATGAAATTGACTAAAAATTTCTTGCTTTGCACTCCAGGATGATTCTAGAGTGGAGGGAAAGAGAGCATGACCAGGTAGATGAGGCTGTGTGCAATGATTTGCAGGCACAACAAGCATGTGGCTTATATAAATACTAGAGTCTCGAGGGTTTAAGAGCCCAAAACCTACTACTCCGTCATTTGATCAACTACTGGGATGTGGATGCTCAACACTTCATCCTCAATGGGAAAACAGTGACACTGGAAGTAGAGGCTATCTGTTTCATTACCGGTTTGTCCCATAGAGGGGAGGTGGCTAGTCTTCGGTCATGGACCGTGGGTGGTGGGATCACTGTGCAAGAATACATAGTACGGCATTGTCCCGCCAACACACGACCGGTGGGAATTCAAGTCCCAGTCAATGCCATAACGGATCTGAGTACAAAGATCATTGTGGCTACTCTAGTGCAGATCACAGGATCCAAAGCACTACATCAGGAATCCAGACCAGTGATGTTCTACGCATCACAATGCTTGCAGCCTACTATATTCAACTGGTGTACTACTCTGTTGGTGTCTATGAAGACACAACTGACGGAATGCAAAGAGGGTAAGGCCAAAAAATTTGGGTATGTTAGCATCCTCTGCAGTTTCTTCTTTGAGAGGGTTCTGGGACTTAGCCCGAGGGTGGATGTCCCTCCTCACAGTCTCTGTGTTCCAGCCCTGACCTGGTGGGATGAGATCTTGACTTGACAGGGTGGTGGCCATCTGGCGTCACCATATACTGAGGAGTTCTTTCGCTGGTGGAACTGGCAGGTGATCGCGATAGAGGACTATCACTATGCAGGGATAGACTTCAGACAGGACCATGACATGCCGCTCCCATTAGGCATAGCTTTTGGAGACATCGGTGAGTACTCTTTTGGTTTTGTGTTTATTATTTTTTATGGATTTTTTTATTATAGTTGAAATACAAAAAATATTTTTGGTGGTAATGTCATGTGCTAATGGGTGAATGTTTTATCATAGATAAAGGCCCAGTGAGACCCGAGGGCTTCCCGAGACATGGTCGTCGAGGTAGAGATGAGGTGGCAGCAGATGCTGTAGCAGGGCGCACACTCCAGACATTGCGGCACAACATATCATGGATGGTTGCATGGGTACCACTGATAGAGGTAACCCAACTACTTGAGGCTATGCAGCGCCAGGTAGTGGGTGTTCCCGGGGAGTGGGTGCGACTACTGCAGCGGATGGCCAACTCAGTACAGTACTATTATGAGACACATCCCGTCGAGGCGGCAGCTAGACCTCCTTGGAGGGAGTAGATATACCAGGGTCATCATTTTTTGTATCGATATGTATATTTTTGAGTGCCAAAAGCTCCATTTTTGTATGACACTACCATTTTTGAAAATATTTATATATATATACAACTTTGGTTCTCGGTTCTACTACACGTGTGTATGTACAAATGTATGAATTTCTTTGTATTTATGCGCTCATGATGAATGTGACAAATGCCAATCTAATACATAGTTAGTGTATGTATTAGATATATAATTATGACTTCTCGGAATATGAATATATGTAATGGAAACAAAATTTCTCTCCAAGAGTCGTACCTTAAGGAATATTCGTAGTAATGTAGGGTCTCGTACACAGTACTTCCCATTTAGCTGAGACACCACTAGTTGTGAATCTAGGTGGACTTCTAAAGACTGGATGTCATGTGAAATGGCATCTCAAAGTAGCTCAACAACAGCACTATACTCAGCCACATTGTTAGATGTAGGACCGAGACAAGCACCTCCTGAGGATGCAACTAGGCGGTCAGGTGAGAAAATAATCTAGGTAGCAGAAGCAAGCTGCTGCATATGTTGGCTAGCACCATCCATGAAACCTAAGAATGTAGGACATCCCGTTGACATCTGTCAATCAAACAGAGGCTAATCAGCCAACCCGACAACCAAAAGGAAATCTAAACTATGTACAGAAAAACTATACAATAGTGTACAAAAGTATCAGCCTGGACCAGAGGTTCAAGCATAATATCGCTTGAGGTAGAGCCCATTTCTAGGATCCTTCAAGACAACTCCCTCGTAATCTTCTAACTCATAAGCCCCTTTTTCGAGGACACACTTCACAATGTAAGGACCGTGCCACATGGGATTGAACTTACCTTCCCCCAGGGGTTCTTTAGCTTGGTCATACAAGAGTACCAAGTCACCTTCAGCATATTGCCGGGGATGGACAGACCTAGCATATTGAACCTTGACATGATGCTTGTTAACATCAATGGCCATAGCAGCATCTCGACGGTGCTTGTCAAGTTGCTCGAGGTGTATGAAATGTTGCTCAATCTCCATCGTATCAGAGAGGAGCTCTATGGCTAGCTTGAGTGACGGGATCTCGCATTCAATCGGTAAAAGTGACTCCACACCATGAACTAACTGGAATGGTGAGAACCCGGTGGCAGTCTTAACTGCGGTTTGATATGCCCACAAAGAAAGATATAACATGATATGCCAATTAGTCTTGCTTTGTTGGATGGTACGTTGGAGAATGGTCTTCAAACACTTATTTACTGCTTCAACCTGACCATTCGCTTGAGGATAGTAGGAAGACGAGTGTTCCTGACGAAACCCAAGCTTGAGAGACAAATCCTCCATCATCTTATTTTGAAAGTGACTGCCATGGTCAGTGACAATCTCCTTCGGGATACCGAATCGAGTGATAATTTGGTTGAACATGAAATGGGCTGTAGTAGCACCGTTGGATTTTACAGTAGGCATGGCCTCAACCCACTTGGAAAAATAATCCATGGCCACGATAATATGGTGATGCCCCCCAGCCGAAGCTGGTTTGCAATCCATGAAATCTACCCCCCACTTAGTGAAGGGACCGACAGTGACGACCGGATGGAGGGGCGCTGGATGCGAGTGTATGTTCTAAGAAAACACCTGGCAAGGATGACATCTCTTCACAGCATTAATACAATCTTTAAAGATAGTAGGCCAAAAATAACCTGCTCGCATAATACACTGGGTTGTAGTAAGCCCGGATAAGTGACCGCCACACGCCCCTGCATGGAAATCATTAGGTACCCGTTCCGCTTCTTCGTGAGTCAAGCAACGACAGAGAATGGAGTCCTTTCCTCGACGATACAAATTTTCACCGACGATAGTATAATCTTTAGCATGATGTCTCACATGCCATCACTCGTCTCGTGAATAATGCGGAGGAAACTTCAAAGTTTGGAGATATATAATGACATCCCCATACCAAGGGTCTTCGGTCGAGATAAGAAATAAGTGTTCATCCACAAAGGAATCTTCATGAATGACATCCTCATCAGGCCATGGAAGGTCCAACATGAGTTCAACGAACACCAATGATTTCACCGATTTTGCAGAAGCAAAATCGAGATCAAATTCCTGAAGGATCACAATCCATTTATTATACTTACCCCTGATAAGGTGTCATGATAGCATGAACTGAAACGGATTGATGTGAGCTACAATGGTGGTTGTTCGAAGCAAAATGTAATGCCATAACCGTTGGACTACATCGACAGTTGCAAGTGCCATCTTTTCTACGTGGGCGTATCTTAGTTCAGCGTCTACTAAATTTTGACTAATGTAATAGATAACATGCTCGACAAGCGTATCATCTACCTGAACCAAGACCATGCCAATAGTCTCTTGAGACGCGGCCACATAAAGAATGAAATCTCGTGTAAAGTCTGGCGGACTAAGCATGGGGGCCGATACCAAAGCTTTCTTAAGGGCATCAAAAGACTGTCGGGCTCGCTCATCCCAGATAAAAGGTGTGTCTTTCTTCAATAGGCATGTGAAACCTTTAGTAATACTGGCATAGTTAGCTATAAACTGATGCAGAAAAGTAGCTCTCCCTTGGAGGCTCTGAAGTTGTAACAGATTATGCGGAGGAGGCAACTAAAGTATTGCCTCAACTTTGAGAGGATCGACTCTAATACCCTCCCTCAAAACTATGAATCCTAGAAGGTGACCAGTCCTAACAGTGAAGATGCATTTGTTTGGATTCAATTGAATTTTGTAGTGAATACATCGTTCGAGAATCATACGGAGGTGCTTCGGGTGGTCCACTCTCTTTCAAGAATGGCCAGCAAGATCATCCAAGAAAACTTCCATAATCATCTTAAGATCGTGAAAGGCATAGGTCATGGCTCGTTGAAAAGTAGCTCCAGCGTTTTTGAGGCCGAAGGGCATTTTCCGGTATGCAAAGGTTCCCCATGGACAAATAAATGTCATTTTATGTTGGTCCGCGGGTTTGATTTGAATCTGATTATAACCCAAGAATCCGTCCATGAATGAAAAAATCTCACTCCCTGCACAAGCATCCAATATTTGATCAATGAATGGTGTGGGGAAGTTGTCTTTCGGACATGCACGGTTCAAATCTCTGAAATCAGTGCATACACGGATCGTTCCCTGCTTATTATCCACAGGAATGGGGTTTGACACCCATTCAATAAGGGGAACGGGGTATATGAAACCAACTTTGAGCAATTTCTTCACCTCTGCCTTAATAGGAACTGCCTTCCTAGGGTTCATAGCACGTAAGCATTGTCGAACTGGTTTAGTATCAGGATATGTTCTAATCTCATGTTCAACAATGCGGGGGTCTATTCCTCGCATCTCCTCATATGACCAGGTGAAAGCTTCCGGGAGTTCGGTAAACAAATCATTGTAAATAGAAATCTCCTCAGGAGTGCAATCGGCACCGTAAACATTCTCAACCTTTCCGGGAGTGCGGGAGATGTTAATCGAAGTGGTTGGGGAAATATTGGCCATATTCTCCTCCAAAAAACATCATGCGACTACAAAAGAGCCACAGGGTGACCAACCATCTCAGCTAGAGTCATCCTAAACTCCTCTTGCTCAACGAGCTCAAGGTTGGGAAGGAAATAAGAGCGATGGTGCATATCTTCCCAAGGCCTCTCACTACCACACATGGCTTTGAGGATAGCTTCATCAGATGGCAAAGTATCATCGAGGTAATCGTGAGAGCAAGATGAGTTGGCTTCCCAAACTGGCAACGTAATGGGATCTTCTTCAACTATCTGGGAAGAAGAGAGATCCGGATCTGTAGTGGTTTGTTGGATAGGATTGTAAGTGAGCTCCGCTACAGATAAGGGCATAGACATCCCGACGTGCGCAATGTCTCTAGACATAGAATCTGTGGACGGAAAAATCCATGGATCATCACAATAGGAAGTCCGGAATGGCATACGACTCGAAGGAGGAGGCGCACTATCGGAAATGGTTCTGATAAAATTAATAGGTGCAAAATGGTTAAAAGTTCCCATCAATCAGGGCTACATCCCAACACCTATGCTCCTAGTTGTCAACTAATAATCAGAAACTTGGGGGACTACAAATCCTGTGGATGCTGTAGAAGGAGTGCCAACATAATCCAGTTGATCGATTGTCACAATATTGCCTTCATGGGGAAAGCAAATAACTCGAAACACAGTAGACGCAATAACCTTCATAGAGTACATCCAGTTCCGACCCAGTAAAAGGTTGTAGTCAATGGGCGCATCAACCACTTCAACTTCAATAGGCACGGACTTACCTCCTAAGGACACAACAAGGGAAGGGATAATTCCATGCGGTGTAAAAGACCTACCATCGAATGCAGTGAGTGTAGTTCTAGATGTGAGTAGAGGAGGAGAGCCAAGAGCTTTCCAACAAGTCAATGACATTACTGACGTGGAAGCAACTTCATCAACCATAGTACATTTCATGAAGCTTTTAAGGAAAACCACCTGGATCTGAAAAGCCACGTGGTAAGGTAAGCGAGGCTGGACATCAGTAGTGTCGAACTTGATAACACTAGGACTTCCCCCATCCTCAACTCCTAACACACTCAAAAGGGCATGCTTCTGAGAAGGATAGGCTTGCAAAACCTCAAGAGATGACATGGCACACGGAGTTTGGCCCAAATCTTCTACGATGGAGTAGTTATAGGAATCTCGAGCATTAGGATTATGTGTGGAGCGCTTAACAACACCTTTCGGTATCCATGGCATAATGGAAGGTTTCTCGATATGCAAGGAATTATCAGGAGGAGCGGGAGGATCATTCCCCAAATTCGGTTGTGGTGCACCATAATCACGTTGATGAGTAGCAACACAAACCTCCGACTGAACCATATTCACACATCCATAATCACTAGTATTGGAAGAAGCCATTTCATTAGTACCATAACCAGTTGTGGGAGCATGCGAAGCCATGTTTTGATGATGAGGAAGGGGATCCTTCAACACAGCTGGGCTCTGTGCCAAATGCTTCGATGCTTCTTCAATTCGAGGACATAAGTGAGTAAGATGATCCTCCCCACAAAGCTTGCAAGGGAATTTCACCTTACACCTAGGTTTACGATCCTCGCCAGCATTACCGCATTCCCGAGGAGGGTTGGCATTCTCTTTACGAGGAGTATTGCAATTACTATTATTATTACTTCCATAGTTTCCACCCCTATGATTATTTCTCCCCTTTCTCTTACCACCAGGTTGCTGGTTACCTGACGGTTTCATTGATTGCACATTGTGTACATCAGACGATACAGTGGAAGTGGATAAGGTGTGAACCTATCCAGGAGTAGATTGGTTTAGAAACAAATTTTGCATTTGATTAGCTACCAAGTCTACAGGTTGAGTGCATGCGGACCCCACGATGCCATCGGCATGTGGTCCAGGAACTGACGTAGTCTCATGTCTTATTCTCAGTGCATTAGGAATAATGTCATACAAAATGCCAGACTGAGAATAAAGTAGATCTAACTGTTGGACTTTCAAGATAGCTTGTTCCTCAGTCACAATGCCAAACATCGAAACATCCTTAGCAATGTATGGAAGTAAAGACTTAAGGAACCATTCCAACAGGAACTCTGGAGGAATGTTGGCTTTCACTAATCTCTTCCGTCGACGCCACTCTTGAACATGGTCAAAAATATGTGTGGCCTTATTCTGATGGAAGGTGGACAACATCTCAGTACCAATATCATAACGAAACGGTAATTGGAAATGGTCTAAGAAAACCAAAGCAATCTCGTTGAATCCCCTATAGGTGTTCCCTGGAAACTCCACATACCACTTCGCGGCTACCCCTATGAGGGTGCGTTGAAATAGTTGTAATCGAATGGAATCATGATTCAAATACTTGGAGGATCACCAAATACAAAACTTCGTGACATGATCTCCCGGGTCCTCACCACCTTTCCCTTCAAACTTTGGAATGTCCGAAGGGAGCTTGGTAGGGACTGGGGGCCAAGTAGGGTCATGACAGACCGGATCATTCGTGAGCTTTGAAAGATCCAAGAGATTCAAGCATGCAAGGAATGGGAGCTACAGCTGGAAAGCTTGATTATAAGCTCCCATAAAAGGTTGGTTAAACGGAACTGTGTTATAAGATGGACCAAAAGCTTGACCATGAGGATTAAACTGTTGATAATGAGGACCTGATGGCTCATAAGCTTTCCCATGGCCATAAGATGGATAACCTCCCCCTGCCTGACCCATTTGAGAGTAAGCAGGTATATGTGCATTTTGAGCACCATATTGGGGTGGTGGGTGATACTGGTGGCCAGCACCGATTGTGTTGTAGTAAGGGTTTCCACCATGAGTATGGGGCATGTATGTACTATTCATAGTGGGAACTGTGTTTTATTGACCGTAATGGTATGGTATGTTCCCACCCCCAACATTAGGATTAACTTGAGCAATCATATGGTGACCAGAAGCATGAGAAGCATTCCCAGGTCCAATATGGGCGTGAATAGTAGCAAGGTTAGTGGTGTGATGTCCATGTGGATAGGAAATATTCCCACCTCCTACATTAGCATTACTAGTGGCGGCAGTGGATGCAAAAGTATGCGGTATGTGTCCACCCCCGTGGTTGGGAGGAATGGTATCATGTGCAAAAGTAGTCCTGGGTTGACGAGTGGCGACATGTGTATTAGGTGGTGGATGTCGAGTCATGTTCCGAACAACATTCCGACTAGGTTGGGTATTCCTAGGAGGTGGTCATGTTCCAACATTAGCATGGTTAGGAATCTGACCAATCCCCATACTATGTGAGTGGGTGGACAACATACTGCCCCCAACAAGGGTAGTGCCCCCAGTGGGTATAGTATGGCTAACGCTTTCACTAGTGCCAGCATGAGTACCAACCATAGTGGAAGGTTCGATAGCGGTGTGACTACGCATACCAAAAGAGAGTGCGGTGGGGTTGACTGTAGGGCTAGTATCAGCATGAGTCTCAGGTCTCCCATATTTATAATTGCGTGGAAATGAAGGAACGAAAGGCTCGTCCTATTCTCCTTCCTCGGGTAAGTCAGGCATCCCATAAAGATAATTATTAGGATTCGAAGGATCAAACGCATCCCGGTCAAGTGGATTAGGCCAAATAGAACTAGGTTGAGTCTCAGGTGGATCACGTCCCCAATCCTCATGAGGAGTATGGGGATCAGAAGTATGTTCAACTCTACCCAAAGGAGTAGAAGGGTCTTTCCCGATATCAGGATATGCAACCATGTAGTCCTCAATGTAATTCACGTAAGAATCCGAAGACTCAGAGGGATCCCTCCAATGTCCTCTAGCAATATGACGTGTAACCTCGAGTGACTTTAAACCAGCCAAACGACGATACTAGCGGAGAGTAGGGCTCCACACCACATTCTCTCCAGAGAGAGACACGGTGTCTCCTAAAGTCCAACTATCGATCAAAAACAGTAAATCAAAAGCACACACCTAGATAAACTACAGCCAAGAGCAGACAAACAAAGTGTCTAAATGAGCTCTCGACACTAGAGCCGATATGTCTCGCTTAGGAGAGGCTTGAGACTCCCAAACTATAGCCGGAGGTAACAGAATTAGTTATAGAGACACCCAAGCTTCACTGTGTCGACAGGGTCAAGTCCACTACATGAACACAACTGTGCTATCCAATCCCTATCTAACTCAGGACACAAACAACATAACCACTGCAAGTACCCTGTGCGGTACCTAGGTAAGGAAACTATGTTCACCGCAATATAACCAATGCTTAGGGGGACAGTCGTAGGTGGGACCCGTCGTATGGGTAGGGTAGCTAAGCCCGAAGCACAAGAGGACGAACCTTCGACACCCCCAAATACAAACAAATCCTAGATATATCTCCCACGTTCGACCGGTATCAGAGGGATATCTCCTCAACCAACCTCTCGTGACCTCGTGCTTAACTATGGATTGAGTAGATCTTCCTAAGAACACCAATCTATACCATGGATTCCTCCACTCCCTAATCTGACACCTAATGTTTCGTTCAGTAGTCTTGGATTGTTAACCGAAATGATCTATTCCAAGACTCTAAACCTATGCTAGGTTGTGTACCCTATAAATAAAATAAGTCTAATAAATTTTATGATTAAGCGTTAATTTTAGTGGTTGTGATTACTCAAGGGATATGGTCATGAAACTAGTGATGTGTAGACTCAATAGTATGCAACATCGTCCAATCCTAGACTCATCTATCCAATAAAATAATGTCACTAATATGCAAAATCAACCAACAATTCCAAAATAAATATGCAATCTTTTATCTTTTCAATGCATAAGCAGAACCTAAAATGAAGGCAAGAAGCACTCAATGCAAAATGCAGTACATGGAAATAAAATATTTTTGTATTTTCTCTTATAAACAGAAAGGAAAATGCAAAAAAACTAAATGAATATTTTTGTATTTTTTCAATATAAATGAAATGAAAAAATGCAAGCAAAATCCTACTACTCAGTCACTGAAGTGCCGAGAAGATCACTAAGACAACCCAACAAATCCTAAACAGCAAGAATCATCCAAAGGATGAGCTCAAAAGGAAGAAACCAAGAGGTTAAAACCAAAGATTGGTAAAAAACCAAGAAGGCTCAACCAAGAGAAACGAAGAGATCTGGTCACAACCAAGGCATGAAACAGTCAAGAAAGAGGCCAACAAAGACTCAGGAATCAACCAAACTCACCCAGCAACAACCAATAGCCATAAACCAACAAAAGCCAGAGTTACACGCTACTATCGAATGAAATCCTGCGGGTACCTGCGAGCAGTAGAGTAAATAGAGCCAGGTAGACGCGGGAAGAACTAAGCTAGCCCACGGGTGAGTAAAGGAAAATGGGCAGTTAAAGTGTCCAAAGGCTCAAAAAAAACAAGTTTTCTATAGTCTATCTTAACGGCCAATCAGTGACACAGAGCTTTGATAAACAACAACTCTAATTATGGACTAATGCTCAAAAAATTTCCCAAACATGGATGTTTTCCTTAGTGGAGTCGCCATTTCTATATTGGAGAAAACTCACTATGGCTTGGGAATACCACAATAGACCGATGACTAACAGAAATCTACTCAATTCTCAAAGCAATGCTATTATAAATGACAATGTTAAAATAATGGAGAAATGTAACCAACCTCGATCCAACGTTTGATGTGGATCCCCGTTGGAGCTTTCAATCCGTGCACATCCAAGCACTTGTAATCTACAAATTAGTCTTGACAGCCAATATCTCACAAGTACATGTGATATATAAATGACATTAACATTATCAATAACAATGGTCCATAATATCATAAGCAAATGTAACCCAATGTATAATAAACAACATTCACACCATGAATGGACGAGAATATGAGCATTTCTATTAATGAACAAGAAGAAGTACAAAGTGATACGACCTCTTGCCGACAACCAATTTGAACCAAGATCTAGATCAATCCACCTGTGCCTCCACCACTTCAATCCTCCATGAATGGAAAACTCAAACTAGAAAGGAGTTTGGAAGGTGAACATAACTGGTTCACAACTGCAAGGATCAATGAGTGCAGACTCAAGATAGGGAAAAAATCCACTAGAGTTCCTTTACTATTTTCCTCTTCCTCCCGTCCATAATCCATATGTGCTCAATATATAGTCCTCTCAAAGGTAGGTGAAAGGACTCATCGAGATGTTACTTGGGAAAATGGAGAGCCAAAGGTCACCCAATGACCGCTTTTGGGAGTAAAAAGTGATAAAATAGTGGTTTTTACCATTTTACATGCTACTCGCGGGCTATAAGGATGCAACTCGCGGGTACGCCTGCTATAGTGATGCAACAGGCGGGTAGGAATAAAAATAGGGCAAACTGGTATCACTAAAGGATAAAAATGGATCTGAGTCACTGAAATGGATCTTACAGGCCAAAGAATGCTGATGCTCACAGGGTGGAAGATTTCTGTGTAACAATATTTACATCTTATGTTTCCAATTTGCAGCTCATCCAACTAGTTTGTAAGAGACTTGTTTTAGATCTGTTTTGAAGGCTTATAAAGTGCATTTTCAGACCTGTTTTGGAAGTTCCTTTTTCTATTCATGGTCATTCTATCATTCATTTGATAAGTGTTCATATGCTTTGCATTGTCTGGGCCTAGATCTTTACCTTTGGACTCATCTTCCAATAACTTTCAAATCTGCCCCAAATCTAAATTTCTTTGTCAAATTATGATGGATCCATTACATATTTGCATGTGTTCTTTAGCTTAAGATCTTTTTTATGATCATACTTAGTTTATTACTCCATTTTTAGAACCTTTGAAATTTTTTTGCATCATTTGGATGAAAGATATCTCCCATTGGAATGACCTTCCAAACATTTTTAGAATTGCTCCAAATTTGCTTTCTCTTTTCAATTTTATCTTCAAGTTGTGATAGATATTCTAGCTTGAGAGCATCTTAGCTCATATATCCCTGATTTGAAATATCCATGACTGATATTCAACTTCATTTGAATCTCCTTTACATCTTTGCAAAGTCTACACACCTTCCAAACACATTAATTCAAGCTTCTAATCTTACACTAGTTGGTTGAGACCTCTTTAACTTTTGGATCTGTTTGGAGATCTGTTTTGGATGGCATTTAAACACTTGTTTAGAGCATTATATGCAGCTTTATATCATCCTTATACTCCTCTTGAAAATTTAGGAAAGTTTCATAGCATTTGGATCAAGACATTTACACTTGGAATTCACTTCCAAACACCTTTAAATCTGCTCCAAATTGTAATTAATTTTCAATCTTTTTCAATTGGTAGTAGATCTATTTTGCTTACAACCTTATGAGATGATAGATCCCTATTTTAACATGCTTAAGGACTGATATTAACCTACATTTATGTCTCTTTACATGGCTGCAAGTCTCCTAAAGCACACTTAAGAAATTTTTCACCAAAACACTTTAAGCACATTCAATTTTTTAAACCTTTAGAATATGCTGATTGGAAACATTAATCAAACATAAACCATACACACTTGAAAGATCCTTTCACACAAATTTGCATTTGAAGAACACCTTGAACATCACATGATTGAGATAATTTGAAAGTAATTTCTTCCCAAAAAATAGAATTAAACTTTAATTAGTTGCATTTTGTTTTGGAGTTAGAATATTTTCATGATTTTCATGCACAATTAAAGAGAGTTGCACCTTTAGAGTTCATTTTTATTGAGATATATTGTGTATGAGGCACCATATCCTCTTCACTCTCATCTTATGATGACCTTGTGAATGAGAAAGTGTATCTCACTTGTAATAGTTTAGGAGTTCACTTTTCAAAGCATCTTATATCGAGCTACCCATTCCTCTTCACTCGCACCTTATGACGATATTGTGAATGAGAAAGTGGATCTCATGTGTAACAGAGTAGTTTTAATTTTTCATACAGTTTTTCAATCCACCGTATCCTCTTCACTTGGGCCCTGGGGCGATCTTGTGAATGAGAAAGTGGATCTCAAGTGTAACAATTTAGAATTTAATTTAGCAACATTCCAAAGGGATCTACGTATCCTCTTCACTTGGGCTTTCGGGTGATCTTGTGAATGAGAAACAGAGATCCCCCGTGTAATATAATTAGATTCACTTTTAATTGAGATATCTGTTTGGGTTACATTAGTCATTAGACATCAATTATTATCCATATTTCTGAAAAACTGTGCATGAACATAAGAAATCTACCAGAAACTTTGCATGTCTGAAAGAAGCTCATGAACCTCTAACCCTCCTTCAGTTAGGTTATTCATTGAACTGAAAGATAGCATAATCAACATCTTGCATTGTATGGTTCATTTTGTTTTTGAGTCGAAACACCATCAGTTTCACTTCCACTCCTGAGACTAAGAAAACTTCCACTATATTGGCGCTTAATCTAAAATTGACAAACTTTTTATTTTTATATCATCAACAAGTTTAGGTTAGTTCCCTGGATTAGGTTTGGAGATTTAACACTCCTGGGCTGCAAAACTTTGAAACTAGCATTGATTAAAGAGAGTAAATCCATTAGTCACAAAAAATGCTTGTCAGGAAAATGCTTCTGAAACATGCATCAAACATGAGGTCAATCTGGATAAGTAAGGGTGGTTCCCCCTTCTTTCTTATTTAGTGGGACATGAGCTTATCGAGGGGATTCTATGCTCAGTGACAAGTCCTTGGGATGACATCATTGTTTCTGGTAATGAGAGTTGTCCTCGACTTACAACTATTCCGCTCGACCATCGATTGTGAAGTGGTAACTTTAGTGGCTATTCTTAGGATATCACATAGGCTGTTGTAAGTGGGACACACTAGCAATACCTGAGAAAGACTTTGGAATTTTTACTCCTTGGGAGGGTGAGTGGTCAGGAACCAACACTTGTACCCCTGGCGATTAAAGTTTATTGTAACTATTTCTCACACCTTTTCTCCTAGCAATTGTATGAGGACATGCAATCCCTCAGCAGCTACTAGTTTCAGAAGGCCCTACAATCCAATTTTTCACTGAGCTTCGGTTCTTTGGAAAAGTAAGTTTGCTTTCCTGAAATCTCTAGGGAATTTTTACTATGTGGACACTTTTCATTTTTTTGAGTCTAGACTGCCTTAGGATTGTTTGATTCAAACTATCATTTTAAACACATCATTTTGTCAACTTCTTAGAAGTGACTACTCTCCCAATCCACCAGTCACTATGGCAGCGAGGTGAGTCACCAAAAATTGAAGGCCCTACTACATTGCAGAGATAGACACAAAAACCACATTCTAATGACTTGGAAACAAAAATAATTCTCAACTCAATTGACATTACTCGAGAAGAACAACATCAAATCAACACTGAGAATTTGGTATCACGTCACGAACTGAATACAGACAAAGTTGATAACCTTACTCTAGTTGAAATTGAAACATTAAAAGATCACACACATGCTCATGGAATTCCTCCTTTGATGAGTCTTTCAGAACCAGTTGCACTTACTATCCGTGAGTCACTAGGTGATATCAAACCTCTTTCTGAAAGTTTGAATGATATACACAAATCAACAAGGGACCCCATGGCTTTCTCAAACATTTGTTTATCATATGGATCGGCTAATTAGGGTCAACACACACTAGGAGTAAACTAGATTCCTCATGGTATACAAAACACTTGTCCAAACTCTACATCCGGGGGAAACCCTTCACCATGGAATGGTAATATTCCTGGTGGAAGCAATGAACAATGGAACATTTATGACAATTGGGGCTATGCTCCTCAGATTAGTGGAAATTCCTCGGGGGGTTATCCTCTGAATTATCCTAGCACAATGCCTAGTGGAAATCCACCTATAAACCCCATTCCGCCATGGAGTGGGAAGGTTTCAGGAAGTATCCAATCTTCTTGGAGCCCACCTTCACAAGGAAGAAATCAACCTTGGAATGCTTATCCAAATCAAGGAAACAATCAATGGAATGGTAGTGTTCCACCAAATAACCAATCTCAATGGAACATACCTCTGCAAGGGGGCAATCCATAAATGCAACCTAGTTCGCAATGGACTGGGCAACATTCAGGAAATAACCAATATTTTTCGATGCCACCTCCACAAGGAGGAAGTCAACCTTGGAATGATTTTCAATACCAAGTTCAACCACCATGGTATGGGTGGGATCTAGGAAATAACCAATCTTCTTGGACCCCACCTCCACAAGGAGGCAATCCACCCAACGGTCATGTTTCAAGAAGTATCCAAACTTCTTAGGGTCAGTCTCCACAAACGAGAAACCCACCTTGGAATTATTATCACACCCAAGAACCACATCAATGGAGTGGTCAGGTTCTAGAAATAACCGATGTTTTTCGGGCCTAACCCGGCAAGGGGGCAATCCAACCATTAACCCCATTCATCCATGGAGTGGCCAGGTTCTAGAAAATAACCAATGTTTTTGGAACCAACCTGCGAGACCTACATTTGATCCAGCTAGGCTACCACATGGACATCATGTTAAATGGTATGCCGTATTATGTCAACCATCTTGACCAGATTACCACACATTTGGGACAAGTTTCTATTCATAATTCGCAGCCCACAACTAGCCAGGAAATGCCGGAACCTGCTAATCCTTCCAACAATTCTGACATCCTCACAGTATAATCCATAGATCTTAGAGGAAAGAAGAAGAAGTACAAGAGTAAGCAAACTGCTAACTCTGTGAAGGGAGATAAACCAACTATGCTTCAATGCGGTGGGAAACAACAACCCACTATTTTGACACCCATACCCCCGCAAGGGGGAAACCAGCCAACCCCCCTACAAGGGGGAAACCAGCAAACCCCCCTGTAAGGGGGCAATGATCCTAATGCCAACGTCTTCATGTGTGATCCTGAGATGAACATTCAAACAAGACTTGATTCTTGTGATGTCTCTCCTAGTACACCAGATCAGTTGTAATCACAACCAGATGGTTATCTCTACATTGAGAAACCAGCCATAGACTTAGTACCACACCCCCCCAAAGGTCTTCTACGTAGAACAATGCATAATATTAACATGCGAGTTGCTCAAAACGATAACGTTCTTGAGGACCTAGCTCAAGTACCATGTGCCATGTCGGCCTTGGAGGTATTGCAATGTCATTTTGCGCCAAGAAAGGAACTATTGTCTACCATTGGTGCTGTTGATCCATCCAATGAGACTTTGATCACATCAGACATAAACCATTCAATATGTAGGATCCATTCCAAAGTTTCTTTTTCAGATTAAAGTAATGACTCATGGTAAGAACATTTGTCTAACCATAGTGGATGAAGGGACCTCAACTTGTGTAATGCCATTTCCATGTTGGAAAGCATTTGGATCACCTCTATACGTCGTAGAAGTTTCAAACCCAGCTACTCAAATATCTTCGACAGATTTGGATCAAAATATTCCCTTGATGGAGGAATATGATTCAGTTACCTAGCCCATTTGGGCTGTGAGATCTCCCAGCTCACATGACTTCTTGGATTGCATTTTATCATCAAATGAAGATATCCCTGAAGTTGTAAACATTTGGTTGTACCCACGTAAGGACATCTTTTGTGGGGCCAGTTGGAGCATACTTGATATAAATCTACCCAAGTATAGGAGCATGATCTGCATGTTCCTCGATCTTATTTGGTATATTTGGAAACTTTCATATAGGTTTAGGCCATCCCTTTGTGAAGATGCATTTGAACCTTTTGCAACCCAAACTTGCCAAAGGGTTGAACCTGTTAGAAATTGGTGGGTCCACCCTTCATATCTATATTTTCCACCATTCCGATAGCAAAGCCTACTGAACATGGTACACCCTAGTCAACACCCCATTGCCATTTTGGTGCCCATGCTGAGTTATTCTTATAGGCCTGGGAGCCCTATTAGTCCCATCATGACTTGGATTTTGAGACCACATATCTCTCTTTCATAAATTTCTGACCACATCCTGATGGGCTCCCAGTTTTTTGTCATTTTACATAACTTTACGTTAAAATATCCACCTGAACATCCATAAAAACTGCTCTGTTGCTTATTGCTTGTGTTGTTTATTTTTGTGTATAGTCACTTTCTATTACAAGATGCCTATAAACCATTGCTTATGTATATTTGAACCATACCCATGGAGGAAACATCTGGAAGAGTGTACATAACTAGCTTAGCCCTTGTTTGCAATATGGATCTTTGCCTTGGCCTGACCCATGCCCTTGACATCTAGGCTCTTGCCCTTGAGACACTCGTTTCCTCTAATGTATCATAGCATGCTTTATTCTTTTTTCAAGCTAATAAATGAAAAAGATTAAAAAAATTGGAAAACAAAAAAATCCAAAAAGGGAGAGACTTGAATCACTTCATATTATAAACTTTGAAGAAAATGGCAACAGTTAGTCCTTGTCGCCCTTGAACACAACACATAATATTGTATCCACGGTCGTTACACCATCCGCATTTGCTTTAGGAAATTGTACCAGTATTTTGAATAGATATCCATCGATGGGTTATCCTTCCCATCACCAATGGAGCTTTCGTTAATGCATCTGGCATTAGCGGATTTCATTAAGGTCAATTACTCAAAGTCCAATGTTGCCAAGTGTCCATTCTGCATCATGTTATGTGTTCAAGGGAAGTCCAAACCGAGTCGGCCATTCCTCAAATATTCCTAACCAATCATGTCGGCCTTCCTTGTGTCAGTATACACTGTTGGATCTTGCAGTTCTACCAAATTACATCATACTATTGATCTTTGTTTCATATCGGTTGATGTGGGATGCATCAATGCCCTCCTTCCGATGGATATATTCCTATCGACATCAAATCATCATCTAGGACATGGATCTAGAAACCTGAGAGTACCTTGGATCTTGCAGTCATTAGTGGCAGGTTTCCTCGCAAATGACAATGGGTATACATCAATGACCCCTGATTGTTTGATTCTACAAGCGTTCGACTTCAGAACATCTATTCACACTTGTTAGTTCGTACTCAGTACCTTAGAGTCCATCATCATTATCGGTGGGTCTCTTCGCATCTGTTAACGGTATACATCAATGATCGGTAATCAGATGGTGTTTTATTATGCTCGACATCAGATCACTTATTTGCATGATATGAACTCGTACTATCATTGATTTGTATTGAAGACCTTGGGAAAAACAATTGTACCACTCATCAATGCAATTCTTGAGCTGTGCATGATTAGACTACCATGTCAGAAGTTCAATAAAGACTTTGTTCTCTCACTCATCAAAGTGCATGTTTAAATTTCAGTAAAATTTGCTTTTGACATGGATCCACTGTGTATTGTTCGTGGCCATGCTTGTTTACTGCTGAGCATGGGTATTCCTGCCTCAGGAAGATATTATATATTTGAGAAATCGTTGTGTTTTGTAGGTGTGATCCTCAATCATTCACCCATGAGTTTTCCTTCCCTTATCCTTGCTTTGAACGATAAAGAGTATCAGTATAAATAGTATCAGTAGATAGAGTATAAATTTCAGTAATGCATTTCATCCCTTAGCTCTGCTTCGGACCTCACACATTAGGGGGAATCTATTAGCAATCAAATTGACACCCCTAATCATGTGACAGGAGCAACATATGTTCACCATGCACCTATAGTAGGAAGACATGACACAAGTTCATCCAGAGAAAAATACTCTCTAAGAAATGCATTAATTGTGCTTAAAATCATTCTAAATGGTGGAAAAAGACTAAAAAATATGGAAAAGGGGGTTTTTAAGTGAAAATTATCTAAAATCATGAAAGGGAATTATCCCACACTCAAAAGAGAATCCTAAGGCCCATTTCCCAATGCTATATAAGTAAGGATTTGGGGCATGGTAAAAGGACACAAAAGGAAGAGCAAAGGCATGCTGAAGAGATTCTAGAGGAGGAGAACGAGCTCAAATTCTTCAAAAGAAAAGGTGAAGGAAGGGAAGCTCATGACAATGGAAGAGGGATTCACACCAATATAATTGGTAATGATGTACTTCTTTTTAGTTTTAATATGAATGGATTCAAGTTTCTACCATCTAAGAGTTTGAATTTGGCTTATCATGCATGAATTTAATTCTTAAATGAATCTAGATCTTAATGAGTTTTGATTAATGAATATAGATATTTGTAGACTTGTGATAATATTTTCATATTGCTGACATAGAAACTCACCATTTCTTAGTAAGATAGATTGATATGTTGTATATCTAACTCCATACTTGCCAGCAACTTAATCTGGATTGATATGGTGCAGATCTAACTCCATACTGGCCAACAACTTAATCTATTATCACTAGTCATGTCATCATCAAAAGGATATATAGGAGTTTCATACTCCTCATGTGGAACCATCAGAAAGAAACCTTTCACCCATACCTCATTAGGGTGAATGCTTCAAAATATGGAAGTGTAGGATGTAGGAGAGTGAACCAACTCACCCAAATGATCAGAAAGTGCAGTTGTTTCATCATGTGAAGGATCCATATGGGTAGGATCATGCACCTCCCTCAAAAGTGTGAAACTTTCCTCATAGGTTGGTTCCAAGGTAGATGAATCATGTACTTCTTTAAGAAATGCATAACCACCATCAAGAGGAAAATCAAGTTCCTCTTCCACTACAACAAGTTCTTGGATATCATCAATATCATCTTCAAACATATCAAGCACATGCAAATTTCCATGTTTCTCAGGATCCATCATGTCATGAGAATCCTCCAAGTAATCTACCATATAACAATTTGAAACATAGGAGGAAGAACAAGTATCTTGGAACCTCTCAAGAAGTTTCTCATTTTGAATTTTGAGCTTATAAATATCCTCATTATTCTTCAAGTATGCCTCATGTAACCAATCACTAGGCTAAACCAAATTGTTTCTATAAAAAAGAAAAGACATGAAATTAGCTTTGATGTTGCACATTTCTCTTTGAATCTTCTCCATCTCTTCAAGGAAGGATGGCTCCTACAATGAGGAATCTCTCCAAAATGAATTTGACACCAATGCTTGTGTGTCATGGAGTATGATTAGGGCCTCATAGATATTCCTCTCACTCATATTCAAATACACTTCAATGAATTATGGTTCATGAGAGAGAACCTCCTCTTCTTATTTTTTCTTAGGATCAACTTCACATGGGAGCTCAAGTGGTGACTGGGAAGCTGTTCTTGGTTCATATTTTGTTGCTTCAAGGTCTTCTTCTTCCTAATAAATGGATTTGGGACTTGCAACAATTTCATCAAGGATGATCTCTATGTCACCAATATAGAGGGATGGACATTTATTAGTAGATGTCTCCATGCAATCTTAGTACCCATCAATAGGCACCACGTCATAGAATCCTTCAGTATATGCTTCTACCAAACTTGAGCAACCATTAGTAGTTACTCTCTGATCCATTTTCATTGTGAGAGATTCCTCTAGATGATCCTTAGTATAATAGGCGATGGATTCATTATGCTAGCAACCCTCAACAATAAGGATTGTGGTCTTATCTTTCCCAACACCTGTGGTGGTCTCCTCATTTCGCTCCTCCTTTTCACTCAAACATATATGATTTTCTCTCCAAGTTAATTTGCAAGAAGGGAATTGACCTTTCTTCACTAAATCCACATATTCATTCTTGTGCCTATATCCAAACAAAGCATCCACAAAAAATTCAAAAGGAACTACTAGGGATGACTCCATAATAACATTATAGGTTTGATATTGTTGGGGAAGGGTTTTGCAATTTTCTCTCCACCATGCTACTTTATTCAAAGGAACTTTCCTTGATGGTTTGATCTCCCACTCTTCATATTCATTGTACAAGTGATAACAATAGTAAACATCATAGTATCTAAATGTGTACTAGGTAGAGGTACTGCAAGAGGGTTCCTCATCCACATAGCTTCCATCATACAACTCAAAATCATATTCCTCCAAGGCATAGAAAGAATACTCCTCCTCATACTATGAATATGAATAATACATGGCTTCAATTTCATTCTTCAATGGATGACCCAGGGCATAGGTGCAAGGACCATGCACTGATACCACTCTAGTATCCCTAATTTGAAAAATTACTCCATTTTGGCCAATCTCAAAACTTTGGACTAGTGAAACCCAAATTTATCCAAAAGAACCCAAATGCTTTTGAATTCTTATTGGAGGGGATTGGGAGGTCATAATACATTCTAATGAATCTATGAGACACTTACACATTCATTTCAAAAATTCAGGGTTTTCATTTCTCAAGGAGGAAGGAAGGGGGAAAATACTAGGTGAATTCGATGGTTAAAAACACCACTAGTCTAGGGACTTTTATGCTTCCCAAACACTATACGAAATTCCCTATTTTATGAAATGAGACATGGATTTGAAATAGGACCTCAATGGGAACCAAAATGAATCATTAACTCAGGTTTTAGGATCTTCTATAACTCCCATAAAACAACATATAGTGAGACATAGAAATTGTGAGAAAATTGCTAACAATGGACATGAGATTTGTTGCACAATATTTAAGAAAAACTTAAAGGGTATGCACATAATATTTTGGTCATCAATATCACATCAATTAAATCTTAAAACATCAGCAAAAAATCAGAAAAAAATTGGATGTAAAACAGATACAAAATTACTCCAAAAACACCAAGTAAAGATAGAGGGGAAACTAGCTCAAATCAAGAGTTTGCTTAGAAATATTACATGAAAGGTATGCTATCTCAAGATATGGCTACAATATGCAGATAATTACAGTGATATACATCAAATAACATAACCATGGAGTAAACAAATCATCCTCCACAAATTCTAAACAACTATGAGTGCGCCATCAAAAGTAGAATATGGACATTGAGAGAAGATTGGGAGAAGGAATAGTAGAGAAAGGAATGGTAGATGAAATAGAACTGTAAGGGGACTTGAACCTACATGAAAAAAATTCATGAATCTCTGATAAGATAGCTTACTAGCCTCTCCTCCAGCCAACATGGACAAGGATCTTTCACCTTCGAAATCAGTTCAATGGTAGCGAGGATGAACATCCACTGTGCAAGGAAAAGCTAAGCTCTCCAAGAGTGAAAATGAAAATGATCCAAAAGGTGCTCTCTTTCCTCATCCTCATATTTTATTAACCTCGAGTGAACTCAAGAGCTCAAAATCCCTCCAATATACTTCACCTAACTCGAATTAGTGATAGATTCTCTCATGCGACACTTGTCCACTTCTTCCTTGCATTCCTCTTTCCCCAATTCGATTTGGAAATATTGGCTGACCATAACTTCCTCTGTGCACCCTATTGGTGGCTATTTTTATCCCTAATATGTCAGATGTGTCATAGGTCTGAATTTCATATATTTTTCAAATATTCCTTCATCATTGTTGTCATAGATTTCATGGAATCTAGCTACAAGTGTCACAATGCCTCTTCCTCTTCCTTGGGAGTTACTCTTCCATTCCAATTTGACCTTCCTATATTCTTGCCATGAATATTCGATAATAGAAATTATTTTAGGGATGTGTATACACTAATTATCTATATTACTATGAATTTGGTTAGGTTCAGTGACATAAATACATGCAATAATCATTCATTCGCTTTGATATTCCTAAGTAATTTTCAAGAAAGAGAAGGGAGGAAGAGAGTATAATACCTCTTGAAGCTTAGCCACTTGGACAATATCCCCTTGCTTGAGCATCCATGGCCTTTAGGCCTCCATTTTCATCAACTTTATAGGTTCTTACCTCTAGCTTCTATCTCTAATAACTAGAAAATATTTGCATAACTTGGAATCTATATAACAAACTTGAATTCAAAACTAGATCTAAAACATAGATTCAAACTCATATTTGGGGGGGACAAAGCGGCGGAGGAAGTTGGACCTCCCCTGAAGGATTTGTAGCTATCTTAGTGTATGAGGTGATAGTATGTCCATGATGGCTTGGACCTTTAAAGGGTCTATGATGATCCCTTTTTCTGAAATGATGAAACCCAACAGACAGCCTACTGGAATGCAAAAGACACACTTGAGTGGGTTCAAGAGGATTTGGTATTTGTGAAAACGCAAGAAGACTTTTCGAAGGTCATCTAGATGGTCCGATCATTTCTTAGATCGAGCTATGAGGTCGTCTAGATAAACCACTATGATGTTAATCAGGTCATGAAAACAATAAGTCATGGCTCATTGAAATGTGGCTCCAGCGTTCTTAAGACCGAAAGGCATGACGTGATAGGCAAAGGTTCCCCATGGGGTAGTGAAAGCAGTCCCATGGGGTAGTGAAAGCAGTCTTGTATTGATCTTCCTTGCGGATTTGGATTTGGTTATACTTAAAGAAACTGTCCATGAAAGATAGTACCTCGTGCCCCGCACATGCATTGATTAGTTGGTTGATAAATGGTGTTGGGAAGTTGTCTTTGGGACAATCTAGATTGAGGTCGCGGAAATCAGTATGGACACTAATGGTGCCTACTTTCTTATTGACTGGAACTGGGTTGGAAACCCAGGTGGTATAACCAATAGGGTATATGAAACCTGCTACTCGAAGCTTCTCAATTTCGGCCTTGATGGCTGGAAGCTTAGATGGGTGAATGGGGTGTTGTTTCTGGAAAACTGGAGGTATGTTAGGCCAAGTGTTTATGTGATGTTCTACAATGGTAGGATCAAGACCAGGAATCTAGGTGTAAGACCAGGAAAAGACATCGCGAAATTCTAGGAAGAGTTTCTTATAGGTTTGGGTTTCCTTTTCAGTGCATGATGTGCCTAAGGAGATAAGCTCGAGTTTTTCAGGGGTGGTGGAGATGTCAATTTTTATGATAGGCAAAATGTTGGCCATATTACCTTCTTCAAAGGCATCTAGTGCTAGGATTGGATCTTTGAACCAATCTACCTTGGTTGGTAAAAAATCTTTTGATTCAACGGATAGTTGGTTTTCCATGGTGAAGGTAGATTCCTCAGGGATGAAGTATGATCGATGGTGCATATCATCCCAAGGGTAGTCCGGTGCAGTAAGTGTTTCTAGGATTTCCTCATCTCTACGGAAGTAGTGCATCATCAAATCAATTGGTTTAGGCTTGTAGGTGGTTGAAATCATATAAATGGTATTGATTTCTTCTAAAGGGGAAGATTCTAGGGGGAATATTTCCTCAATGAGTGGGGGGATATATCTAGGTTGGCATTATTCAATTCGTATAGTGCTTCTCTATAATCTTGGAGATCGGGGCAGTGATGTGAATAATGGCTATAGATGCCACATATTGTACAAGGGTGGTTGGTACATAATGATTTGTCACAAGGATGAGGGGGAAGCTCTAGTTTGACAACTGGAATGTTAGTGTCATCATCCAACATTTGCATATGCTCTTGAAGTGCCGATAATTGTGGACATTGATGGGAAGCATGGCCTGTATCATCGTACAAAGAGAACTTAGGGGGATCACAGATTGTTGGGGGATTCTTCGCTAACTTGGGATTCGGTGGGGCGGTGCGAGTTGTGAGTCCGATCGTGTAGGTTTGCGGGCCTCTGCCCCCATTGTAGAGAAGTTTAGGGGGAAGCATTACTAGATGTTGATGCCGCAATCCAAGTTGGAGGTGGTCGGTTATGGATGTTCACTACACCGGGTGGTGGACGGTTTGAATTATTGATGGGTTGCATCGGTTGTAAAATGACATTCATTGTTGGGGGAGGGGTCGGTGTAGGTAGGTACCATACTGTTAGTCCTAATGTTAACCCTGGAATATTTAGCATAGCCATTACTAGTGTGTTGATGACTCTTGAAGGAGGAAATAAGAATGGGATAGTGTGAATCGGTGTTTCTCCGATGTGACTAGGCACCATGGGTGGTTGTGGCAGTAATAGTGGCTGTTAAGTATGTGGCTGTGTATTGTGAGAAAGGGTGCACAAATCAGATATTTCAGTTATCTGCAGTAGGGGTGGGACAGATGGGAATGTAGAGGTCATGGGACTATCTGAATATATCTCAGGTCCGACTGAGGAGATGAATGATGTGGGTGCACTCTGAATGGGTTGCTCAATCATAGGTGGAACATTTTCAGGTGTTGCAGGGGCATTAGGATCATAGTATGTTATCTGGTCGATTTTTACTATGCATCCTTCATGGGGAAACATCATGAGGTGGAACACGGATGATGCGACAGCCTTCATTTTATACATGTAACTCCATCCTAATAGGAAGTTGTAATCAAGCTGGGCGTTGATGACCTCTATGTCTATGAGAACTAGTTTCCCCCCAAGCTCTATAGGCATGTTAACTAACAGGCCCTATGGTTGAGCTGAACGACCATCGTAAGCTCGTAATGCGGTAATTGATGGCTAAAGTGCGGGGGATCTAAGTTTCTGCCAGAAAAAAGTCGACATAACACAAGTGGAGGCACCTCCATCGATGAACAACAAGGTTTCGAATGGATACGGAAACCTGAAAAGCTAGTGACGAATGAAAACATGGTTCATCTTGGTCTAAGTCAAATGCCATCATATGGGAGACGTTGGGGTCTATGGAACCAATGGCGGACAACAATAATTTCCTCTATGCAGGACATTTTTTTAGGACTTATAGAGAGGACATAGCAGCGGGGGACTGGGCTAAGTCTTCTACAATGTTTTAGTTTGAAGCTACACGAACATTAGGGTTGTTGTTGATTCGTCTTAGGGGGCGCGAGGGACTTTTGGACCCTCGTCCATTAGCATATTAGGTATGCATAATGTCTGATCAATTGATAGGGTGCTTGAAAATGGATCAGTAGGTTTGGTTTCAGGGGCTGAGCCGTATTGGTTTCAGGGAGTTTGAAGGTTGATATCATTTGATGACATCATTAGCAGATGGTGAGTGCTTGACTCTGTATGCTGGTAATAGGTTGCAGCATAGGTAATTTGCTGCTATGGTGCAGTGGATCCTTGTGGGGGATCCATTGGACGGGTGTTTACTACTCCTTGGTTGGGTAGAGGATTTTGCAATATCATGGGTTGCAGCTGAGGAGGTGGCGCTGGTTGTGCAATGTGTCCTTGGCGTTGGGCATCATCGACCAAAAGTTGACACACTTTCTCCAAATGGGGACAATTATGTGTGTAATGGCCATATACCGAACAAAAAGAACATGGATGGTTTGTTCTTAAGTTGGGGTTTTTTCCTTGTTTTGGTGGATGATCAGGGTTTTGATTAGGAGGAGTAGCGTTATTGTTAATGGGAGGATTGGGTGGTCGCCCACCTTGATTTTGTTGTTGGTTGTTTCTACGGTTGCGTCCTCTTCCGCGATTCTGTTGACCTCCTTGGTTACGCTGGTTGTTTTGGTTTTGAGGTTGGTTTTGTTGTGAATATACTTGCCCTTGGGTGGTCGGGGGTTTTTAGGTCAAGCAAGTGCTGGAGTAGGCTGCTATGGATAGTATGTAGGAGGGTTCAGAGTTGGACCCATTGTTTTTTGTGGTTGTTGGTAACCTTGAGCTATTGGAAGTGTTGGGGCAGGAGGTGCTTCCTGTTGAGGATAATAAGTTGATTGGGCTTGTGGGTGAACCAGATTCTTATTGGCCTGCTGGTTACAATATGTGTGGGTGGTGCATAAGCTGAGGGCGCTTTCCCATAACACTATGGGGGACATGAGGGTCCATGAGTGTGGTGGGTGTGCATCATTGGAGCATATGAAGTTGTAGCTCCGGCATGAGATGTAGCCCTAGAGAGTTTTGGGGCATTAATGGTACTCATCATGGTGAAAGGTTTGTTTTGTGCCATAACCTAGCCAATGATACTGTCAGTGGCATAGGATGTCCCCGGTGCATCGCTCCAGGATGGATCACTGTGCGGGGCATCCGGTAAGAATGTGTATAAATAGATAGACTAGGAGTAGATCAAGTCGAACTGCTGGGCTTTTAAAATGGCTTCTTCTTCCAACTAGGGTCGTTCAGAAGTTACATCCTTGGCTATGAGTGGAAGGAAGGATTTCAGGACCAATCCAGGAAGATACGGTTGTCTAGCTTGATCTTGCATAGACTATGGCTCTTGTGCCACTCATGGATATGATCTATGATATGGGTGGTCATATTCTGTCTACAAGATAGTAGGATTTCTACTCCTGCATCATAGTGAATGGGTAGTTGAAAGAACTGTAGGAAAGTTGAGGTGAGAGATGTAAACATAGGGTGTGTCCCATGTGGCTGCTCAATATACCATTTGGATGTTGAGCCAATGAAAGTTCTTTGTAAAAGTCAGAGTCGAATAGAATCATCAACTATGGAGTTTGAGGAACACGATAGGTGAAAAGACATAACATGGTTTTATGGGTCTTCTCCAGCCTTCCCTTCAAACTTTGGAATGTCTGACGGGAGTTTTATGGGCATGGGGGGCCAAGTAGGGTCATGTCTGATGGGGTCATTTGGTAACCTTTCCAGGTCTAGTAAGTTAAGACTAGCCATAAATGACAGACTGGCAGAGGGGTGTGACATGGTTGCTGGGGCATAAGTGCTAGTGGTAGCATTATGAATCATGCCACTGGCCCTAAGGGGGATATTAGCTACAAAAGGGATGTGACCTCCACCTAAAGATGTGTGAGAGGGGCCAACGCCGCCAAGTGCAACATGAGTTACAGATGGGTTTGGAATGGTTCCAGTAATCACTAGGATATGAGTAGTGACGGTGATGGTAGGTGTAGGTCCCATATTGGGAATACCTAAGGTGGGTGAAGGTCCCATGTTGGTAATACCGAAAGGAGGTGTGGTATTTGTGGCTACCATGGTGGCCATTGTGGTGGTAGAGGTGGTTGATGTTCCACCAACAGTCCCTGTGAAGAAAGGGTCAAAAGCCATACCATCCATGTTTCTAGTGGGTGCGGTGTAGATGGGATTTTCGAATTCTTCCTCAGAGTTAGATGTGAAATGAGGTGCGTCAGAATCAAATGACGGGTCTCTATGTCGATGACGTGTGGAGTCGAGTGACAAAGCTCTATGTCTATGATATATGGTGTCAAGTGAACCAAACTGAGGGTGTTCGCCCCTGAAATGCCGTGAACATCTCGGGGACTCAATGGTGACAAGTGTTTATTAAAACTAATGGGTGGTGGTGAGTGAAAAAATCTCGAAAACCCTAATGCAACCATGTGTGTAGAAGGGGAGCGTAAAAAAAAATGGCACTCATGCCAACAACCAAACTCGAAACACTTACTATAACAGCTGTGCTATAGTAAGTGGAGTAATTAAAAAATGTGGTCAAAATACCAACATGCAAATGGCTCCTAAAAATAGAAAATGGTAGACTCACTGACCAAGGGGAGGTAATAGAGCATGCAACCACCTAACTAAAAAGTATTATGACTCAACAAGGCATATCCTCTGCAAGGTGATGAAATCCAAGTCAGACAGTATGAATTGTAAAACCAAAGGCTAGATATCCCCCTACCTAGAGGGACACTGGGTAGACAATCCTAGAAGATAGGCCACTAAGATACCCCATTCATTACACGTCTAGAAAGGTGAATCTGGAGCTCTTGTTCTATCGCCGTTGTACTCCCACAAGAGTGTTACAACGAGACCAGCGAGTAGGTGTCCTTCGGTGACTTAATGGATTGCAGTAGTCCACTCATGCCTCCGGAACTAGTCTAGCTACTTTGACCCTCCTAAGGGAGAGGCCTTTCCGACAAATTAGTTTTAAACCATGCCAACAAGTACTAGGGGATTTTGGTACCCTAAATGTCAACAACTATGTCTCAAAATGAAAGTGAGTGAGGGTTGTTATTTGGATACGTATCCCCTCAGTCCTACCTAATTACAATATTCTTTTGGTGTTCCCCAAATGGGGTTAGAATGTTGGTTGAGTTAAGAGAATTTTTAAGGCTCACTTGGATTTATTGTGACCGATTATGTGATGGTGTGGTTATGTACTTAAACAAAGATGCCTGGCTTGGGAGAAAAATTCACAAATGAAAATAAGGATTTCAACTTGCAAAGTAGACAACAATGTAAATATGGAAAACGATTTAAATGTAAATGCTTTTAAAAACTTTTCAAAAAAATGTGAAATTCTTTAAAAAATTATCGTAAAGCAAATAGCATAAAAATGAACTCGCTTGGGAGAAATATAAAACAAATTAAAATTATGGTTTTAATTTGTAAAATATGAAATTTCTAACTGAAAAATGCTTCACTCTTTTTCTTTCAATAAACTGAAATTTTTTAAAAATGATGTAGCAAAGAAAAAAATAGGAAAAAAATATGAGTTTTTAATGCTGCAAAAAATAAAACAGTGGGCTTTCCAAAAAATGCAGGGAAGATGGCTAGAAAAAATGGGTCGAAATGAGAAAAAATCAGAAAAATGAATCGAACTTCACAGGACAAAATCGCAGCTGTCTGTGGTGAAAGTCACGATCTGGATCGCGGCTTTCAGGATAAAAGCTGTGATGTGAATTGCGATGATATGGGCAAAACCTGCGATGTGAAATCGCGGCTGTCAGGCAGTAAACCCGTGATGCAGATCACAGCTGAGAGGCAATAAACACGTGATGTGAATCGCGGTTGTCAGGCTAAGCACCTGCGATTTGGAATCGCGGCTAAGAGGCTAAAAGCCGCGATGTGAATCGCAGTTGTGGGTGCCGAAAGCCATGATCATCCAGATGGAAAACGTCGTTGAAAATGAACCAAAAAATTGAAATTTGGGTTGTTCAGGATGCAGAAAAGGCCAATAGATATGGAAGTAAGCGAGAGGTTTAGAAGCAAGCCAAATCTACACTATTAAAGGTAAAAAAAAACTAAAAAATGGATCTAAATCAAAGATTCAAAGATTCAAAATCCAACGGAGTCGCCAAAAACTGTTGCTTGGTTTTGCAACCAAGCATGTGCTAATAATCACCTACTAACTTGTAGTAGTAGTTTCAATGAAAACAGTAAAATAATGCTAAAAGTAAATAGTTAATCTATCATATGCATGGAAGTAAAAACTAGATTTCAGAAAAATAATAAATAATGAGATTCATGAGAGAAACAAGAAATAAAAAAATTGATCTTTTGTATTACCTCAAATGGTGAGGATGGTTGAGTTTGAGCAGCTGCAAGGTTGAGATGCTCCAATGGTTTAATGGTCTCTTCTTCTCTAATGCTCTAACAAGGATCTTCAAACTCAAAAGTGAGGCTAGGGCTCTCAAGAGTGAATTTGGAAACATAAGGATGGATGAATGTGGATGAATAATGGGGAGCCTCTATCACCCTTTTATAGCTTTTGGGTGATGGAAAATACAACCATAGTCTTAGGAAACCAATGGTATTGCTAAATGTGGTTTAGGTCTCTTTTTCCCTCTTTTTTCCTTTTTTGAATATTTTTGAATATTATTCCCTTTTAATTGATTTTTGGGAATTTTGGACCCTTTTTTAAGGTTTTTTGTATTTTTTGAGGAAAATTAAATATTTTGAGGAGAAAAAGATGGTTTTTGGTCTTTTTGGTGACCTTTTAAGGTTTTCGAGGCTAAAATGGTAGGAAAAGTGGACAAATGGGTCATGTGAATAGGGAAATGAGCTAGTGAGCACTTTTTGGGTGTTAACAAAATGAATTGCATCATATCATATTAAATTGAGGAAAATAAATACTTACAACCTTGTAGCATGAGGTGAACCCTTCCTCCTTTGCTTTGATCCAAGCTTCTCCATCCTTGCCTTTGAGCCTTCAATAGCTTTGTGTTGAAGATGAGCATTCGAACCTTGAAATCCTTCCAGCATGAATTTACTCTCACTTTCTGTATTTTACCATGCCCAAATTACTTTCTCTTATAGCATTGGGAAATGGGAATTCATGATTCAAATTTCAATGTGGGATAATACCTTTTCTTGATTTTTGAATGTTTTAACTCAAAACCCCACTTTTCCATTATTTTCAGGATTTTGACATTAAATTCTAGATATTTCAGGACAATTAATACACCTTTGATGTATTATTTCCACCCTAGGAATTGTAGGAAATGGGTTTTGTCCCTTTGAATGGTCCTTGACTTGGCGTCTTTAGGGAAACCTTTTTCTTCGAAAACTTATTCCTTTGTGGAAGCGATGGTTAGATGAGAGATTGAAGCTCTCAATTGTTCCAAATTTCTAGTCTTCATGTTGCAGGTGAATGGTAAAATGTGCTTCTGACTTCACTTGTTAAGGGTGTAAATTTGATTGTTAACATATGCCCCCTAATGTATGAGGTCTGAAGTAGAGCTAGGGGCCGAAATACATTATTTTTTATATTGATACTCTTCATACTAATACTCTTTATTGATCAAAGCAAGGATGAAAAAGGATTATCTAATGGGAACAGGATTCAGGAGAACACCTACAAGTCAAAAATAGCAATTTCTCAAATATATCATAACTTCCTGAGGCAGGCATACCCACGCTCAACATTAAAAAAGCATGGCCACGAACAATACACAGTGGATCCATGTCAAAATTAAATTTTTCAAAATTGTAAATATGCACTTTGATGAGTGCGAGAACAAGGTCTTCATCGAACTTATGACATGGTAGTTTAATCTTGTGTAGATCAGGAAGTGCATCGATGAGTGATACAACTGTTTTTCGCAAGGTCTTCAATACAAACCGACGATAGTATGAGTTTATATCATTCGAATAAATGAACCGATATCGAGCATAATACAACACCATCTAATTACTGGTCATTGATGTATATTGTTAACATATACAAATAGATCCATTGATAATGATGATGGACTCTAAGGTACCGAGTACAAACTAGAAAATGTCAATATATGTTCTGAAGTCGAACACTTGTAGAATCAAATGATCATGGGTCATCAATGTATACCTACTATCATTTGTGAGGAAACCTGCCACTAATGACTACAAGTTCCAAGGTACTCATGGGTTTCTAGATCCATTTCCTAGATGATGATTTGGTGTCGAGAGGAATAGATCCACCAGAAGTAGGGAATTAATGCATCCTACATCAACCAATACAAAACAGAGATCAATATTCTGATATAATTTGGTATAACTATGAGATCCAACACTGTATACTGACACAAGGAAGGGCGACATGATTGCTCAGGAATACTTAAGGAATGGCTAATAGGATTGCTCATGAATATTTGAGGAATGGTCGACACTATTTGAACTTCCCTTAAACACATAATATGACGCAGAATGGAAACTTGGAAATATAGGACTTGAGTAACTAACCTTAATGAAGTCTTCCATTTCCAGATGCATTACCAAAAGCTCCATTGGTGACGAGAAGGATATGCTGGAATATTATCACCATAATTTTTTATATTTGCATGCATGCATGCATTCTGCATGCATCCAGTCATCATGCATGCATCTAGTCATTAGTATGGTGGTCTCCCTAGCACCTAGAGCCTATTTTCATCCCCTAGAGCCTGGCTTCATCCCTCAGTAGCTCTCCTACCTACCTGATGCACCTTATTTTCCTCACCTGGATGACATATGTGCCTTATCTCACCTACCAAGAGTTTAACAGTCAGTTAGAGCATTGATTGACCAGTTCTTTCATTTATTGCTCAGTTTAGCTACCTGTAGCTCCCAATTTTCTATTTTGGAGTGCCACTTGACCTTTTGACAGCCTCATGTGCCCTCCTTGAAGTCTCCATCCCCTAATTTGTGCTCACATGGCTCAGTTAGACTCAGTTAGACTCATTTGACTAACTTTTGACTATTTGTGACTACTGCCACTAATTGGATGATGTCTCCAATGTTGTCCAAGCTACACACTGAGGATGATTCAAATGAACTTCGGCTAATTTGAATTCTCTTGACAGTTATTTATTGTATTCATTTATTCACAGTGCTAGCTCACAGTTGATGTATGATTATACTACTATTCTCCATTTCCTGTGTTCATGAGTGATTATTGATTCAATCTATTCTTCTTTCTTCTCTGCAATTCTTGAGTGATATTAGTGAGATTTGTTCTAGCTGTGAGATCTCCCTACAGATTATCACATGGTATCAGAGCCGGAAGCAACTATCTGAATTGCAACAGTAGCAGTTGCAGCAGATGCAACAATTCTTTGAGCAACAGTCTTTCATTGAGCACCAAAAGCCTATAGGTTTCCACAACAAATACTGGTGCTATTTCCTTGAGTTCACTGGAGCAATCTAGTGAGGTCTAGCCAGGTGTGAAGGACCTAGTCACATGTGCTCAGTGTACTAAGGCAGTGTTCAATTCGAATTGCAGCAAATCTCCATTTACAATTCTCATTGTTTTATAGGTTATCTCCATCATTCAAATCCATCTTCAACGGATTCGAATTCAACATCTACTATGGATCTCCATTGTTTTTGCAGGTTATTCTAAGTTCTCTGCAGTTGCAGCAGTTTCTTGCATTTGTAGCAGTTTTTAAGTTTTCTGTAGTTGCAACAGTTTCCTACGGTTGTAGCAGTTTTTAAGTTTTTTGTAGTTGCAACAGTTTCCTGCAGTTGCAGCAGTTTTGATGTCTTCTGCAGTTACAACAGTTTTCTATAGTTGCATTTGTTTTCTGCAGTTACAGCTGTTTTCTGCAGTTGCAACAGTAGATTCGAATTCAACAACAACTTCATGGATCTAAAAGCAGTTCCTTCTCTCTTTTCATACAAGTGTGAAGAATGGAAACCCAAGATGATTGCATACCTGAAGAGATATGGTATTTTCGATATGTGTATTGGTGTTAAGAGAGATTTTGCTTTGTATGAAGAGGAAGAAGATTGGCTAGATGGTTGTGACAGAGCCTCGGCAGCAATATGTACTATTATGTTTTCCAATATGGAATACCTCATTGATCCAGTAGACAATCCATTGATAACTAGACAAGAGTGGATAGATTATTTGGAAAGATGGAAGAGGATGATGTTATCCATTTGGAGAATAAACCTAGTAGTACTGCCTCCATTTCTCTCTCTATTCATGATTCAGCCTCAATCATATCCCATGATGAAGTTATTCAAAATGAAGAAAAATATGTAGTTGCAGCAATTTCAAAATTTTCTGCAGTTGTAGTAGTTTCCTACAGATGCAGAAGTTTTAAATTTTTCTGCAGTTACAGTAGTTTCTGTAGTTGCAGTAGCCCTCCGCAGTTGCAACATTTTTCTGCAATAGCAGCTGTAGATTCACATAGAGTTGAAATACAGGACATGGTTTCAAGATTTGATCCATCTTCTGATTCGAATTCTCAGTAAGAGATGTGAGCTACTAATCTAGAAGTTGAAGAGACTTTCACAATCTCTACTTCCCATGAGTCTGTTGATGTGCAAGATGATGACATACTGAGTATTTTGGAGGTAAAATCATATTTGGGAGGAAATTCATTCTCCCTCCTTGATCAAATGCTTCCTATGGACTCCTATTTGGTCATTGGCACATGTTTTTAGAGTTTCACCAAAGATGGAAGACACCATCATTTGCTTGGGTTCAAGTCTCATGTATATCATAGTTCATTTGGTTATGATCTCACCTATGTTGGTTCAAAAGAGATATCAAAGAACTATCTACACATTCATGGAGTTTATTCTACCTCAATTGATTCGAATCACATGCTCCATAATTATCTTCATATTTTTGGATTTATTCTCACCATGCTTGGTAGGAAGAGCAAGTTCAAGAAGCCTCCATATTCGCTTGCTTTCATTGTTGGAAAACTCAAGCACATGTTTTTGGAGCATGATCCACTTCTTCCCAAGAGGAATATAACTCCTTTTGAGAGAATGTTAGACCTGTATCCACAAAAACCTGAAGATCTAGCACCTAACAATGAAGATGAGCGAATGGGAGATCCAGATCCACAAGAACCTGACGATCTCTCACCTGATGAGCCTCCTCTTCTGAGATGGGAATCCACTACTCTTAGATCTGCCGGAGATCTTGTGGGAGATCCACTTGATCAAAGGAGAACCAGATTTGATTTTCAGAATGGAAGGCTTCATCCTTCTCACATTACTGATGCATTTCTTGCCGATCGATCATTATTTGGTAAATAGATTCACTTGCCTCGTTCTGGGATGAGTGATGCCATGCCACATTAGCATCCTTTAGTATATTTTGAGGGAGAGCTTTCTTCCCACTGGGTTTTCCCTCTTTCCTCCCTTATTATTTAGATTGTTGTATGGGGTGACCTTTGGTCTCAGTCACCAGGGCCCTACTATTTAGTTTTTCAGTTATTACCTCATGGTATATCTTGCAGTGGGGGTGTTGGAATATTATCACCATCATTTTTTATATTTGCATGCATGCATGTATCCAGTTATCAGTATGGTGGTCTCCCCAGCACCTGGAGCCTATTTTCATCCCCCTAGAGCTTGTCTTCAGCCCTCAGTAGCCCTCCTACCTACCCGATGTGCCTTGTTTTCCTCAACAAGATGGCATATGCACCTTATCTCACCTACCAGGAGTTTAACAGTCAGTTAGAGCATTGATTCACCAATTCTTGTATTTATTGCTCAGTTTAACTACCTGTAGCTCCCAATTGTCTATTTTGGATGCCACTTGACCTTCTAACAGCCTCATGCACCCTCCTTGGACTCTCCATCCCCTGATTTGTGCTTGCATGGCTCAGTTAGACTCATTTGATTGAATTTTGACTATTTATGACTACTGCCACTGATTGGATGATGTCTCCAATTGGACGTACTCCTATATTTCAAGGGCATGGGTCAGGCCAAGGAAAAGATCCATATTGCAAACAAGGGTGAGGCTAGTTGTGTGCACTCTTACAGATGTGCCATCCATGGGTAGGCTATCTAAAGCAGGATTATGTGCCAATGGACACTGAAATAATACCATGTAACTGAGTTTATCCAATTTGGTATAATTCCCAAGTAGGAATGGGTCAATGATGTTTACTTCATACTGAGTCTTGAGAAAAATGCCAAAATAATAAATCACCATGAATCATGGTCTATCTCCAACTACCTGAATCAAATAGTTTGAACTGTCAAAGTCTCTGAGTCCTTGGAACAAAACCATTTCACTACCTAATTATTTAGTCAGAAACTGGTTCAAATGTGCAATTAATATCTAAAAAAGATAGCCAAAATTGAAGAATTATGCATCATCCTATCATTCAAAAGGATACAGTTATACATGTATGAATAAAAGATAATTAAAACACTTATTTTTTACCATATTCCTTGTAGGTGTATCTGATGGATGAGAGGAAGCATCTCCTTTCAACATGGATTTATAGAAGCTGTGAACCATTATTTAGTGATGTACCAGTTGTAGGTGAGTTTTCATGCCAGACCAGGAAATTTGAAACAGTATCAAATGTTTTTTTAAGTTTTCAAATATTTTCATTGTTTTTATGAAATTTTTTGGGTTCTACCTTGAAGAAAAAGTAACAAAAAGATAAATTTTTTACACTATTCTTTTTATGTGTGCAGAGTTACTATCCAAAATGTCTAGAACCTCAACACACATTTTGGTTTATGATGTAAGATAATTATTTCATCTTTTACTTATGTCCTTAAATGATATGTTCAACTAAATTGCCATGAATAATATACATGCTTGCGTTTTTCGGAATGATGTTAATGACTTAGATGCCAATCAAGTACGTATTTGGCTAAGGAATCAACCAAAATATTTAGACTTCTCAGAACATGAATGTATTCAATGAAATCAAATTGAAATTCTAAAATACGTACTCGTAGAAAATTTCTAAACAGTATAGGATTTCGAACCTGATACTAACCATTCAACTAAGATACAACTAATTTCAAGTCCAGTTTAACAATTAGTCATTGGATGGCAAGGGTGGTAGCCTCGACAATAAGCTTAATGAATTCGCTATATCCTGCAACATTTTTGGTTGTAGATCTGAGAAAAAAGCCTCCTGAACTTAAAAATTCATCATTGGGTGTGAAAATGACCCATGCAATGGAAGCAATGTTCCGAAAACTAAGGCTGGAACCATATGAATATCCCAAATATGTGAAGATTTCTTGTGCAATATGCCAAAGTGACAATTCCAAGCAAGGTAAGTGTGTGCTCGAAACAACTAAAGTACAAAGACTACAAAATAATACAACAAGTGTTGCGAGGAATCAATTCCTTTGCGAAGTATTTCTTCAGATAGAGACCATTTCTTATCTCCGACATAGGTTCCCCATCATAATTGATCAATTCAGAAGCTCCCCTTTTTAACACAGTTTTGACAACAAGTGGGCCAAACGATTTTGGTACAAATTTCCCTTCTCCTATTTTGTCTTGGTGTGGGTCATAAACTAAAACCAAACCGCCTTTAGAAAAGACTCAGGGATGGACCGATTTGTCATATTGTGTTTTAACCCTTTTATTGTGTGCTTCTACATTTAGAGAAACCTCCCTTCTAATTTCATCAAGATAATGAATAGGGAGAATCCTTTCTTCTTCCGTAGAAGTGTTAGGTAGGAGTTTCACTACTATTTTTAATGATGGGATGTCACGTTCAATCAGAAACAGTGCTTCTTCTCCATAAACCAATTGGAAAAGAGTGAAGCCAGTTGCGGTTTTAGCAATGGTCCGGTAATCCCAAAGAGAGGAAAAAGACAATAAGTACCAGTTAGTTTTTTTTATTAATTGTGCTCTGCAACATAGTTTTTAAAACCTTGTTAATGGCTTCTACTTGTATGTTACATTGAGGATAATATGGCGAGGAAAAATCTTGCCGCAATCCTAACATGTTGGTAAGTTCATCCATAAAGGAATTCCTAAAATGACTTCCATTATCAGTGACAATCTCTTTCGGTACACCAAACCTTTCTATCACGTGATTGAATAGAAAATATGCTGGATTTTTTCTCATGTAATTGAATGTAGGTATCGCCTCAGCCCATTTGGTGAAGTATTCCATTGCTACTATGATGTAGTGGTGTCCATCGGTTGAAGGTGGGTTGATTGTCATGAAATCAATCGCCCATTTTGAAAATGCTCCCATAGTTACTACAGGGTGTAATGGAGAAGGATGTGCACACATTTTCATTGTGTAAATTTGGCAAGAGTGACACTTTTTTACAGCATTTATGCAATATTTAAAGATTGCGGGCCAAAAATATCCTACATGCAATATTTTTTTGGTAGTTTCCAACCCAGAAAGATGACCACCACATACCCCAGCATGGAAATAATTCAAAACTTGTACATCTTCCTTGTGTATTAAGAAACGTCTTAAGATTGTAAAATCTAAGCATAACAGATCTATGAAACGAAGACAACAATTACTAGAGATGCACATGGCAAATAATATGTAAAAAAACTAATGCAAAAGTTTGCAGCAGTTCATGCATTATCATAAACTCAGAATATTTATTACAATGTGTAACAATGGCTAAAATAAGCCAAGCAATTCGAATTCCAGAGAGGTCATTTGAATTGAATGCATGAGAGTGGCTTAATTGAAAGTTAACACCACTCGACACATCAGTTAACCACTTAACTACTATGAAACTGACTCTAACAGACTCTGAAATTGTCTAACTGAGTCTAACGTAATCCAGAACTCAACTGAATGCCCAAAAATAGGGGAGGGTGCCTTTCTATCTACAGTTAATTGAATAGTAGGTGAAAATAAAACCAGATGAAGTCAGCCAGTGTAGTAGGGCGCCTTCTAGTCTCCAGTTGGCTGAATAAACTAGTAAATGTTGTCAGTTGGACTAAGTAGTGCGCTTTAGTCATGCAAATCACTCCTTGAATGATGGAGGAGGCCCAATTAATTAATAATGATGGCCGAGTTGACTCCTCGAATGTAGGAGGCCTAGTTTACTGAAATTGTGATCTACTAATGATGTAAGCACATGATAGAATCAAAATACTTAGGATAAGTGGAAAATTAAGTTGTGAAGCTCAAATAAATGATGTGTGATTGGAAAATGCTCCAAAACCCCCCCTTAAGATAATCTCATGTGGAGGAGTAAAACAATAGTAAAATGGCCCTAGCAACAAAGGCCATAGGTCACCAAGTACAAAAATAATCCTAAAAATGCTTCAAAAATCTAAGTACAGAAAGAGGGAAAAACCATGTGGGAAAGAAAACCCCCCCTCAAACTGAACATTCAAGGATCTAATATTTCCTCACCATAGTAGAAATCACCCCCAATAGTGAACGGAGGTAAGAGAACTTCTTCTCAATGAAACTCTTGGTGAAGATGTCTAGAATTTTCTCTTATGTAGGGAAAAATATTGTAGTACAATGGTTCTGTCATCATGCACAAGATATCGGATGTAGTGCATGTGGATCTCGATATGCTTGGTCCTCTGTCTCTAAACCGGATCTGTCAAGATATTGATATCACTCTAATTGTCACAAAATATGATAGTAGAATTGGTGCTACCAATACAAAACTCTGCTACAATACCCTGCAACCAAACTGCCTGAATGCAAGCATTGAATGCTCCTCGATACTCTTCCTCTATTGAAGATAAGGCAATGGCGGCCTACTTTTTTCTTGAACAAAAAATAGGCCCTATTCTAATCATGAAAACATATCTGGAAGTGGACTCCCGATAAATGCTATCTCCTACCCAATCTGAATCAGTGAATCCAACCAAGTCAAGATCGAAATTTGCAACATAGTGTATGCCAAAATGTCTCGTAACCTGCACATAGTGCAATATCCTTTTGGATGTTTTCCATTGAATCTCATGGGGTTGTTGCATATACCTTGACACAACACTCATGGCATAAGAAATATCAGGCCTAGAGTGTTAAAATCCACCAACGGTGTAGAATCACCATCCTCAAGACTGATTCCTGAGAGGAATGGGAATGGTGTTGCTTTACATTCTGCCATATTGAACTTATTTAGTAGGTCCAAATCATATTTTGAATGATATATCATAATCCCATCAAAATTATGAGTGAGCTCAACACCAAGAAATTGCCTCAACAGGCCTAAGTCACTCATATTGAATGCTTGGTGTAGAGCGGTTTTTATAGTGCCGATCGAAGCAAAACTGCTTCCTATGATCAATAGGTCATAAACATAAAGGAAAATTATCATAAAATTACCTTAATGCTATCATATATAAACATTTGTATCTGATTTTCATCTCGCAAAATTTTGCGACATAAGAAATGAATCCATCTTTGCATACCAAGCTCTTGGGGCCTGTTTTAAACCATACAAGCATTTCCTTAATATGCAAACAAGTGTTCGATATGATATGTAACCTTTAGTCTGTTGCATGTAAATCTCTTCCTGAATATCTCCATGAATAAATGAACTCTTCACATCCATGTGGTGCACCTCCTAGTGCTTGGATGTGGAAATTGCCAAAACTAGGCGAATTGAATCCATTTTTCCAACCAGTGCAAAAGTTTCTGTGTAGTCCACAACAACCTTGGTTTTTTAGACCCATTTGTATTGAACTAATTTCCTTCCAGGTGGAAGAGAAACTAGCTCCCATGTTGCTTTTTTTTTAAGAGAATTGTAGTCTTCATCCATGGAGGTTTTCCATCTCAGATCTTAGTGGGAATGGTAGTATGATTTAGGATCTGAAAAAATAATCAAATAAAAAAATTCAGACAGTAATGGATAAGAATATGAAAGAACCATACCTGCTCTTTGAAAGTATGCTCGAGTTCTTCTTGGATCGATAGGATTTCCAATGTTAGAACCAGCAGATGTGCGAGTCTTTTCTTCCCACTTTGGAAACTGAGGGGGATCATATGGATTTGAATCCGAACCTGATATTTCATGTTCATTAATTTTTGATAAAATATCATAAATATCATAACACAAACTTTCATCATATTCTTCTAAGTCTTCTTCTTGGAGAGGAAGCAATTTGGCAGTTTCTTCCTCCACTAGTTGTAGATCATGAAGCGGTTCTTCAAATTCAACACTTCGCTCGATGAATATATTTTTGGATCTGATATCCATGAGTTTATATCCTTTGTGTTCTTCAACAGATACCATGAGGATGCGCTCACTAGTTTTTGGTTCCAAATATTTTCTCTTCTCAATCGGAATTTTAGCCCATGCAGTGGAGCCAAAAACCATGAGATGTGACACATCAGGCTTGTGACCAGTGTAGGATTCGAAAGGAATTGTAACTTTGTTGGATGAGTGTGGAATGTTGTTCTCAATGTATGTAAAAACATTCATGGCCTCAACCCAAATATTTGAAGTCAAACCTTTCGACTCAAGCATACAAGTAGCCATCTCTTTCAATGCTCGGTTTTTCCTCTCCGCTACGCCATTCTGTTGAGGTGTGTTGGATTAGGATTCCATTTTCCGAACAAAGTTACAGAATATATGATTTGATATATTCTCCACCATTATCATATCTAATATCTTTTATCTTTCTCCCAGTAGCAGTCTCAATAGAAGTCTTGAAATTTTTTAATTTTTCAAGCACTTCTGATTTGTTCTTGAGAAAGTATAACCATGTGAATCTGGAGAAATCATCAATGAATGTAAGAACATACCTTGGGCCATTCATGAAGGGATTTGGTAAAGGACCACTAATGTCTTTGTGAATCAGCCCCAAAATACAAGAAGCTCTGCTAGCTTTGCCTCGATCGAACTTGTGCTCAGGATGCTTCCCAATGATGCAAACCTTGCATATCCCTTTTGAGGATTCGATGTTTGGAAGGCCTTCAACCATGGAATTATTTTGTAGTAGTTGAAAATACTTATAATTTAGGTGTCCAAACCTCTCATTCCATAGCCAGCTAACCTCATTTCCATGATTCAGAAGGGAACTTGGATTTGAATGTGGAAAAAAGTGGGAAAACTCATATGTTTTTGCAACATGATTTGTGTTGCCTACTGCAATGATATTTCCTGTGAAAATATCAAAAATTTCAACGTCATTAGAGATGAATACAACCTTCTTGGGAAAACCATTGTGTGTCATCTAATACATAGAAAGCACGTTCGAAGCTAGAGAAGGAACATAGGGAACATTTTGAAAACTACCATGTTCTAAATGAATAGTACCTTTTTTATCCGGATTTATGCAGGAACGCAACAGAATACACAAATACCCATAAAAACAAAGATACAGCAAAAATAAAACTTCAATTCATTACTTAAAGAACTGAAACTTGTTTACATACAGGATGGAAATAAACTAGCTAGAGTGCTGGTAGCTTATCTCTGAGAAGAGATGTGGCGGCTACATGCCTCTGAACTCTGTGTTACAATGAGGATCGAAGGCCTATATATTATTGAGAAACAAGGGAAACCCTAAACATCCAAAAACCTAACCCTAGGAGGTGAAACGCCAAAATATGGGCCCCATTGGGTAACTTGGTACATCAATTTCTCAAGGTCGTAACTTTGGCATACTACCTCCATTTGACGCACATGATACATTGTTAGAAAGATCTATTCAAGGACTACATGCTAAGATTGAAAATATTAAGTTCAAAATGGATTAATATATGCTCAACCATCAGATGTTGAAAAAACATCGTTTAGGGCCTCAAACAGCTTCGGAAGTTTAGGACCCGAAAACTGCCAAAAATAGTAAATTGTGCTACAATTAAGGAAACTAAAATACTGAAGAAACAATGGTGGGGTTCCAAGTGGAATAGTTGGGTGGCCACCAATATCCTCCTAGATCACTTTTCCTTTTGAATAAATTTGTGAATCGTCTCCCATGTGGATGGATATGCAGCTATCGAAGTATAATAATGAGAAGGAGTCTGTGCTTGAAACCATGTGATTCGAATCTCCTGAATCTATGAGAAGAGCTGTAGAATTCGAAACACTTTCCATGAGTGTATGACCTCTTTCTGCATGATCATTATTTCCCTTCTTCCTTGCATCATCTAGAAAAAATATGTTGATTTTCTCCAAGAGAAGGGCAATCTGATCAATATTTTTATTCATGCAAGAGATTTCTGGATGAAATCCCCTACCACAGTAAAAACACTTTATCTTCTCTTTTCCCTTTTGCTTGTCTTTTCTTGAACCAGAGGGCTCATCTGACTGCTTGGTATTCTCATTTTGCTTGGGATGATCAAACTTAGTCTTCTCTTTCTTTTTCTTTCCTTTACCATTCGTAGCTTTGGGTCCTCCAACAAATAGGGATTGATCTTTGGAGGTTTTTTTGGACCCCATCTAAACAAGCTTGTCATGCTCTTTTGTTAAGGACTCAATGAAAGCATTCAAGGTAGGCATCTCCCAATTCGGAGTGGTGAGTTTTCCCAGATGGAAAGTAGAGACAAACAATGAATAATATTTTCCTAGATTTGTAAGGATAGAAAAAATCAACCTCTCATCTTTCTTCTCAACATTGCATTGCTTCAATTGAAGCACCAAATGCTTGAACTTGGTGAAAAAATCATTGATGTTCACAAAATTCTCAGGATTTAGGGAAATCATTTCATTCTCCAATGGATAAGCCCTCATCTCATCCTACTTTCCAAAGAGTTTGGCAAGTTGTTCCCATACTTATTTTGGATTCGACAATCCGTTGAGATGGAAAAGAAGATCCTTCGAAATATTGAGACAGAGGAAACCATAATCTTCATCAAGTTTATTGAAGTATTTGGACTTCTCTACTGCAGAATTAGGCTTTGGTTCTAGGACCATAGTGACTCTGTAGAATCCTTTGGAGCCCATCAATATCTCTATATCATTCTTCCAATGATGATATTTTAAATGAATAAGGAGATTTTGTGAAGAAGAGTCCATTTATATTGTAGCGAATGCAATATGAGACTGTGAGAAACCTACAATAAAAAAAAACAAGAAATTTTTAGGTCGACAACTTGCACTTTTCAAGTTTCATCACACCCGGCATAGACTATCAAGCAAGCTTGATGAGTCGGATGCACAATATCCAGTGATTATGTGGAAAACTTTCAGCTTTTGGTGCAGAGTTGGAATATTTTTTAGCAATCTTTCTCAATATTCATATGTGTTCAGAAAGCACTAGTGCATAAACACTAGTGAAGAAGTGGATAGGTGTAGAAGTGCAGAAGTGCAGAAACACTGTAGAAATTTTTCCTTGTCCTGCCATGGCTCTGATACCATGTAAACTCTAAGCACATTAGATCTATGAAACAAAGACAATGGCTAATAGAGATGCATGCGGAAAATAATATGTCAAAACACTGATGCAAAAGGTTTGCAGTAGTTCATGCATTATCATAAACTCATAATATTTATTACAATGTGTAACAATGGCTACAATAAAACAAGCAATTCGAATTTCAGAGAGGTCATCTGAATTGAATGCATGAGAGTGGCTTACTTGGAAGTTAACACCACTAGGCACATCAATTAACCACTTAACTACTATGAAACTGACTCTAACAGACTCTGAAACTGTGTAACTGAGTCTAACTGAATCCAGAACTCAACTGAATGCCCAAAAATAGGGGAACAAGCCTTTCTGTCTACAGTTAACTGTATAGTAGGTGAAAATAACACTAGATGAAGTCAACCAGTGCAGTAGGGTGCCTTCTAGTCTCAAGTTGGCTGAATGAACTAGTAAATGCTGTAAGTTGGACTGAGTAGTGCGCTTTAGTAATCCAAATCACTCCTTGAATGATGGAAGAGGCCAAGTTAACTGATAATTATGGCCCAGTTGACTCCCTGAATCTAGGAGGAGGCCCGGTTTACTAAAACTATGATCTACTGATGATGTAAGCAGATGATTGAGTCAAAATACTTAGGATAAGTGGAAAATAAAGTTGTGAAGCTCAAATAAATGATGTGTGGTTGGAAAATTCTCCAATAAAGATCATGTGTACTCCTCAACGGTACAAGGTATCCCCTATGATGAGGTATCTTCTTGCTTGGTGTTGAATGTGACATTGTTCAATGCTAGAAAACTGAGGATCAATCCTTTGGGTTTGGATATATGTGATTAATGTTCCATACCAAGGATTTGATGTTGCAATGAGGAATACATGTTCGTCTGTCCTAGATTCAACACATACAATATCCTCTTTATCACAGGGTATCTTAGACATTAGTTCCGCAAATGACAATGACTTCTTGGCTATAGCGTTTATGAACTTGAGATAGAATTCTTGCAAAATTAATATCCATTTTGAATATTTTCCACCAATGATATGGTGGGACAAAATTTGTTTCATGGGGTTCATTTCAACCACTATTGTCATTTTTCTTGGAAGTTTATAATAGTCTTTGGACATCATGAAATGCTGCCAACGCTAACTTTTCAAACTAGGAATACCTCGGTTCAGGACCTAGAAAGCCCTTACTAAGATAGTAAATAACATGTTCTTGTGATGATTCGTCTTCTTGTGCCAATACCATTCCTATGGTGGAAATAGATGCTTCCAAATATAGCAAAAATATCTACTATAGTTCAGAGGACTAAGTACTGGGGTAGATACCAAAGCTTTCTTTATTGCATCAAATGAGCATTGAGCTTGGTCATCTCGTATGAATAGTGCATCTTTTTTAGAAGATGCATGAAAACTTTAGCTCGTTCGACAAAATCTACGACAAATATTCTCAAGCAATTAGCTTTCCATTGAAGGATTTGAATTTATGTTATTGTTTTCGAGGAAGGAAACTGAAGTATTTCCTCAACCTTGAGGGGATCCACCATAATCCCTTTTTTTTATACGATGAACCCAGGTAATCTCCCAGAGTCCACACAAAACATGCATGTGTGTGGGTTCAACCTAATGTTATATTTGCACATCAAATGAAGACGGTACGTAAATGTGCACTATGTTCAGCTCTCCTTTTCGATTTGGATGCAAGTTATAAAAATAAACGTCAAACAATTTTCTTAATATCATGGAATGCATATGACATGGCTCTTTGAAAAGTAGGCCTGGTGCTTTTAAGGATCAATGGCATTTTCCGATATGAAAACGTTCCCCAAGGGAATATGAAAGTTGTTTTATGTTGGTCTTGCTTTTTTATTTGGATTTGGTTGTAACTGGAGAATTGGTACATAATTGAAAATATTTCATTCCCAACACACTCATCTATAATATGATCAATGAAGTGTGTGTGATAGTTATCCTTGGGACAATCCAAATTTAGATCCCTAAAGTTGGTACAGAACCGGATAATTCTTTTCTTTTTATCAACAAGAACAAGATTGGATACCTATCCAGTTAAAGGAACATGATAGATGAAGCCAACTTTCAATAGTTTTTCAACTTCTGCTTTGATGGTAGCCAACTTATAAGGATTGATCGGATGTATCTTCTGTCACATTGGTCTAAATTATCATAGGTTTTTATCTCAAGTTCAACTATAGTAGGATCAATGCCCGACATTTCTTCATTAGACCAAGTGAACACATTGCGAAAATATTTAAATAGAGCAGTATAATGTGTGAAGATGCTCATAGTAGATCCAAAGAGATGATGCAAACCTCACAATGAAAGAATTTAGGAATGACAGAAGAAGAATAAAGCAAAAGAACATAGATCCAAAGGAGCTCCGATAGAGGCAGAATAATTATACATGTTACATTAATCTGAATAGTAAAAAAGGTAAATATACAATGCTCAGGATTCAAATACACTAGGTGTGATTCGAATTAGCCTGCATGGACAGATCCATAATCAGTGGAGTGTCATCAAGTCACAACTAGGAGTCCAAATCATCATCAGTGAAGTCATCAATGCACAAGTAATAGTCAACCAGAAGTCAAACTGAGTCTAACTGAATGTGGTAGGTGTAACTAGCACATTGAAGCACTAATGTAGTGAAGGAGGCTTAGTGGAGGGAGCTCATGGAGCTAACTGGAGTCAGAATAGGCTATCTAGTCACACTAGAGGTCCATCGGAGTGATAAGGTTAGTTGAGAGTGAGTCAAGCCTAAAATCAGGGGGAGAACTCTTGTTAACTGAACATAACTAGATTGGTAGGTGAAGAAGTGCGCCTCTCTCATGTAGTAGGTGAAAGGAGGGCACACTAGGCACTAGGAGGGATGAAACTAACCAGGAAGAAGCTACAGGGGGTTAGCTAACTAAGGGATAGGTGCTGGAACTGATGATTAGGATGCATGCAAACCCTAGAATGCATGCAAACCCTAAAAGTGCAGGAAAACCCTAAAAGACTGAAAATGAAAATGACTGAAAAGCTAGTAGGACTAGGATGGAGTATAGGAATATCCTAACACCCCCCCTTAATCCATCCTAGGCCCTGCTAACTAGGACCAAAGGTCACCCATACAATCAAATAAGATAGAAAAATAAAGAATTGTCCATAAACCGAGGAAATGGGGAAAACCTCATGGGAAAAATACCCCCCCTCAAAAGAATAGTAAATAACTCAAAGAACCATCATACTAAGCAAAAAAAAAGGAAGCTTTCATCAGTGAAAAATTCTACAAAAAACTTGACAAGTTCATCCCCTGTAGGATGCCAAAATAGGTGTTAGATGTCGATCTAGTCTTCTGATGTGCCTTCCACTGTGCAGAGGATGTATTGGACAAAGCAAGTTTCTCAGCTATTCTTTCTACAACTCGAGCGAATGGAACATGAGGAGTCTTCCCAAGTGATGGAAGAGAGAACCCCATCATCATGCTGCATCTCTCATGGAGAGGTAGATGGCATAATGCAAGGTTGGCATGATGCTGAAGTCTGGTAGTTCTATGAATAGATGAATCCTCAACTGTGTTCTCAGTAGTAGCAAGGACTGTGTGAGCCCATATTGACCTCGAATCTGTACTGAGAATATGTGTTGGTTCTAGATCTAAATCTTCTTGAACTATGATCTCAACATCAAAATCTTGATCTTCTTCTTCATTTGAAGAGGAGTCACTCTGATCTTGATTAGAATTTGAAGGAATAGTCAGAGAGAAGGGCATGAGGTGTGAGAACTCATATGCCTTATAGGCATGATTAGAAACCCCATTCGCTATAATATTTCCAGTGGAGATCTCTGTAATCTCTACTATGTTTGGACCAAAAGGTACTTGCTTTGGTGATCTTGTATGAGTCATATGATATACTGACAACAAATTTGTTGTTAGAGAAGGAACAAATAAAATAATTTTGAACTTACCATGCTCCATATGTACTGTACCCAATCCTTTGGCAGAAATCTGAGAGTTGTCTCCCATGTGAATAGTAGGCCCATCAATGACATCTAAAGAAGAAAATGATTCTTCAAAGGAAACCATGTGATTGGAGGCTCCAGAATCTATGAGGAGGGATTTTGACTTTGAAAAACCAGCCATCAATGCATGGCAACCATCATATCCACTTCCAGAATCAAACATCTTTGCTTCTTTTGGAACAACAATTTTGTTTTGTTCAAGAAGCTTGGTTAGTGGGTCTATTCTCTTGTGCATGCAAGCTTTCTCTGGATGGTTTCCTCTCTTGCAGTAGGAGCAATTTGGTCTCTTGTGTTTGTCATTTTTGGATTTAGATGGCTTCTTGTCCTTGTCTTTTTTCCTCCCTTTTGCATTCTCTCCACTTGCTTCTCCATCTAGAAGAGATAGATCTTTGGAGGCCTTGATGGCACCCATTTGAGAGTATATTCTACCTCCATTCTTGAGAGTTTTTTGCAGGTATTTCAAAGTTCCAGCAATTGCAGCAGCAGTATCAGTAGTTCACTTTTTGCACTCGTTCTAGTAGTCAAGATGAGCAATTCAAATGCTCTTTCCTCTCCTATAATTCACACTCCCTTCAATTACTTCCAATGGAAGGGTAAGATGAAATTACACTTGTATAATAGACAGCTACATAGAATGGTGTTTGAGAAAGATGCGCAGCGGAAGCATGGTGGGCCCATAACCTGTGGGGTTTGCCGTTACACCAAAACTTGCATATTTTGATGAAAATTTGAAACCAAGCACAAGGTCCTATTACCAGGAGTGGAGGTTAGTCCACATTTTTATATTCCCAGAGGTGCGTTGGTTATACCATGTGGTTGTACCGACATTCCAACACCCCCCCTCCGGCATAGCTTGGGGGAATTGAACCTGAGACCTCATCTTTGATACCATGTGAAGATGCTCATAGTAGATCCAAAGAGATGATGTAAACCTCACAATGAAAGAATTTAGGAATGACAGAAGAAGAATAGATAAGAAGAACATAGATCCAAAGGAGCTCAAATAGAGGCAGAATAATTACACATGTTACATTAATCTGAATAGTCAAAAAGGTAAATATACAATGCTCAGGATTCAAATACACTAGGTATGATTCGAATTAGCCTGCATGGACAGATCCATAATCAGTGGAGTGTCATCAAGTCATAACTAGGAGTCCAAATCATCATCAATGAAGTCATCAATGCACAAGTAATAGTCAACCAAAAGTCAAAATGAGTCTAACTGAATGTGGTAGGTGTAACTTGCACATGGAAGCACTAATGTAGTGAAGGAGGCTTAGTCGAGGGCACTCATGGAGCTAACTGGATTAAGAACAGGCTATCTAGTCACATTGGAGGTCCATCAGAGTGATAAGGTCAGTTAAGAGTGAGTCAATCCTAAAATCAGGGGGAGAACTCTTGTTAACTGAACATAACTGGACTGGTAGGTGAAGAAGTGCGCCTCTCTCATGCAGTAGGTGAAAGGAGGGTGCACTAGGCACTAGGAGGGCTGAAACTGACTAGGAAGAATCTCCAGGGGGATAGCTAACTAAGGGCTAGGTGCTGGGACTAATGACTGGGATGCATGCAAACCCTAAAAGTCCATGCAAACCCTAAAAGACTAAAAATGAAAATAATTGAAAAGCTAGTAGGACTAGGATGGAGTATAGGAATATCTTAACATAATGCATGATTTCATTCGAAGAGAAATCAACACCTATATTGATGTTTTCAAAGATGTCAAGATTAATGGATATATCGATTTGAATGGTTTTATCATTGCTGGTTGTATTCTGGTTGTATCATTGCTCTATCTATCTCTGAGGAAGTTATTGGGGTTTTTCACCTTTATGGTTTTCCCCAAGTAAAATCTGTGTCTCTTGTGTGCTTTCATTATTGTGTCCATGATTGATATGCTGTAGATTTGTTGTACATGTTGTTCTCTCAGTTAAGATCCTAGATCAGATTGAAGTAAATTCAGAAAATTTAACACAGTTCCTGTGGACATAGCTCCCATCCTGGGGGTGAACCATGTTAAATCTTGTGCAGTGTGATTGTTTATGTGTTTGCACTTGTCTGTTTGCTTACGATGAATTCTTGAGTTCACATTTATCAGTTGATATGTTCATGCTTTTATATGTATTTTCCATGGGAATGAGATGGGAAGAATATGTTAAGTATCACATCTATGGATGAATGTTGAATGCACAATATTTCTGAGTTAATGAATGCATAATTCATTTAGATAAGCACTTGAGTTGGAGAGTTCATGCCGTGCAACTCTCTGGAAGCACAACACCAGATGTGTGCAGAGTTGTGTATTTTGTCCTATTGCATAAGTCATAAGACTAAATAATATAAGGCAGTAGATGAATGAATAAAGCACTAAGTAAAGTCATCAATAGTGGTTAAGTCCGAAGAGGAAGCGTATAAGTCAGTTGTGTTGTCCTGTTGATTGAATCCTACCTGGTCTACGCAGCCCTTGGATGCGTTGGTGTTGCAAGCATCTTATATTGTAGAAGTCTTGACCGTGACGAAGGCTATCGTCGCGCAGTCTTCAGTCCGTAGTGCAAGCCCCGTAGTGCACTGCGCAATAGTTCTGTCTGAACAACTCATCACGTATTTTTGGAAACATGATTCTGTAGCTCCCCCATAGCTCCACCTCGGGTGAGACCTCAGTCTATTCGTAGGTTGTTTCCAAAAGGGCCGGTGAAAAGGGGTTTTGTTGGTTCCTTGAACCGTGAAGAACCTGGTTCTTTATCAAAAACCGCAAGAACAGTTATCTAAGCCAACAAATGGTTCCGTTGCCGTGCTAAGAATCTATGATGAGTTGAAGTCGTGATGTGCGACGAAGAAGAAGCTTCGTTGGGTATTGGTGTTTGGCATCCAGACAAGAAATAATACTGGGCTTGGTGTGACAAGACAGAAAGATAGTTCACAAGGAAAGAAAATAAGCACCCACATCTCTCTGACATTCAATGGTTGAACAAATACCTGTGGAAATACGTTCATGAAATATTTTGGGTGTCTTTTGGAAATGAACTACATGAGTGGTTGTAAAACCTCACAGAGCACAGAAATTGTACCCCACGATATGTATCGACCGAGTGGACACCGGAGCTGATTGAAAGGCTCAAAGCAATAGATAGTCCATTCATGCGAGCAATCAACATCTGGGTCAATAGTACACTATAGAGCTTCATGATGCAGTTTGCTGTGGACATGCTAAAGTCCTACAGCGCAGCCAAAAAAGATATTTTCAAATGGATTCAGAGGTAAGTATTTGAACAACCTCAGTTTATACATTCAAATGTTTTTAGCTAAGAAAGGAATTTTTAGAATGCAGTGAAATTTTTGAAATTGTAATGGTCAATAGCATTTATAGTGAGTCTAACGAAGAGACACATAATTTGAGAAGTGGAAATAGATATAAATACACTCCTAAGAAGACTTCCACTGAGCATGGACTCTGCGTAGATATTGATTCACAAGCTGAACCTGATAGCCAACCACACCTCAATCTTCTACATATCATCCTATTACTCCGCAGAATCCACCGGTTGTGAACACTATGCCTCCCATTTCACAGAACCCCCCATTTGTGAATATCCCTAGTACTTAGAACATTCTGGATCAGAACGTTCCACGCAATACTACTTTTATTTTTTCCACGCAGCAACCTGCGCAAAACCTCACACCACCTAGAAGAAGCATGACTAACGATATTAAGCTGCCGATATTCAAAGGAACGGGTCTAGAGGACCCTGAGCAACATTGGTTTCTATGTGAAGCCATATGGAATGTTAAACAAGTATAGGATGATGCTATGAAGAGAGAGAATCTCATCACCACAATTAAAGAAAGAGCCTTGAATTGGTTCATGAAATATTCTAGTGGACAACAGAGAACCTTAGTGGATATTAAGGCTACACTATTGAGTGAGTTCAAGAAACCGAAGCCAGAATCCCAATGTATCATGGATTTAAAAGAAATCAAGCAGAAAACTAATGAGACAGTATGGGAATTTGACCAAAAATTTAAGATGTTGTTGGACCAAGTAAGCTTCGTTATAGCACTGCAACAACACCAGAAATGGTTTATAGCTGCGTTGTTTCCCCATATCAGACTGTCGTTGATGTAGTAGAAAGTGGTTTCATAGGAAGAAGCCTTGGAGATCATGATGAAGTTAGAAGCTTCAACTATTGGAGAAACTAGCACTGGGATGTCTCAGATTCAAACCCAATTGGCTACCCTGAGATTGCAACTACAAGATATCAAGAAAGGAAAGAAAGAGAGACAAGAATTCTGGTGTATAGGTTGTAAGGGAGAAGGACACACTAAGGATCATTGTCCTTTATTCCAATAATTCCTTAACATGGGTGCACCAAACACATTAAATCAGAACCAAGGGCCATGGTGTGAAATATGCAGAACTAGAGGACATCGGCTAGAGGACTGCTACTTAATACATAAATATGCAAGGAAACCTAAAAACCTATATTGTAATTTATGTAAGTTAGTTGGACATGATGAGTCCAATTGCTGCCCATATGAGCTCATGTTGGAAAGGAAGAAAGATATCGAGCATATGTATGGAGGAGTATACAGAGTCCAAGAAGAGACTGCGCAGAAACAAGATAATGTGCAGCATGATCAGGGACCATACAAAGGCTGCGGAGGATGCTGCGGGAGAGGAAGGAATGTCATCCCACCGCAAGGACGAGGCCGAGGTCAAGTAATATGTTATAATTGTGGCCATCTAGGTCATGTTTCTAGATATTGTACCAACCCATGCACTACATGTAGTTATTATAAATCGTTTGATCATGTTACTGAAGACTGCCCAGTGTTAGAGGCAGAAATGAAGAAACAAAAGCGGCAAGATGCGCCAAACCCAAACATTCAATTGATCGCAGCAGAGAGGAGACTTGCGGATCAAAGTATCAATTCAGTGACATGAAGTGGCACTACAATAGGGAGAGATAGAGGAACAAAAGCTTTGACTTATGGAGACTTTAACACTAAGCAGAACCCTCTTAAAACAATATGGATAAGAAAGGCTACTGGGAAAGCACTTGCTTTCAACTTGGAGAAAAATAGAGAAGTCTTTGAAGAAGCACGGGATATCTTCAAAGAGTCAGCACCCAGGTCTCCAAGAATCTCATTGCGCATTTAAATACCGCATATAGAAGATATGTTGACTGCTTATGATAAAATGAGCGTCGCAGCAGAGACAAGCACATATGTTGCGCAGTCCATGAGGAGCTGCATGAAATTGCTGAAGAGCCCAGATGCTATAGCAAGGTTGCAGAAACTATTAAATCAGTATGAGCCATAGAGCGAGATGGAAACTACCGATAATGCAGTTCACCAGATCAAGAAACACAAAAGAACATGCAGGGAAATGAGACTCAGTGCACAGATAGGAGACTATGAAATGGATGAGATCATCCTTGATCTGGGATCTGAAGGAAATGTTTTAACTAAATAGACATGGCAGCAGATGGGGAGACCAAAGCTGTTATGGTCACCTATCCAATTGAGAATGGCCAACCAGGAGAAAGTCATACCTTTTGGAAGGTTATCCAACGTTATTGTTAACATTGATGGAGTGCAAAGTCATGCAGACTTCGAGGTTATTGAGATTGTGGATGATAGTCAGTCGTATCCAGCACTATTGGGTATAGACTGGGCAATGGATAACATCACTATCATAAACTTAAAGACAAAGAAGATGATCTTCGAAGGAAAGCATCTTAGTTTCATCGCACCACTAAACCCTTCATATGTATATAGATACAGTGAGCCGATTTAGGAGGAATCCAGAGCTCAAGATTTGGACCGCCTTTATAAAATGACTACGAACCAGGAATACTATATTAATCCTACTATGGATGGAACACTCAATTGGCGATGTGACAACTCTTGCATCTCAGACTCTGATGCAGGATTGGAGAACTGGAAAAGTCATATGAATGAAGTATCTGCAAGGAGATGCATGCAGGTTACAAAGTCACTATGCTAGATTGGAAAGGAGGTAAGCCCAACTCCCACCTATGATGGTTTATCTAATGTTTATTCCTTTATCAAAGAATATACTATAGCAATTGCAGATGAGCATTGCTTACCAGCACTAGATATGGCACTGTGCGAGACACCTATCAGATGGTGGGCTGTGCATAATAAGACACTGACCACATGGGATCAATGCAGAATCAAGATGCAGATCAGGTTTGCTAACAAGGTTACACTGCCATTTGAAAAATATAATGGACATACAGATCCAAGGGAGCATATTGAAATTTGTTCACAAGCATGGCAAGAGATACCACAAACAGAATGGGTGCATCTATTTGTGCACACGTTGGAGGAATAAATTCCAAAGAAATGGTACCTGGATATGGAGTTGCGCAGGGAAACTACAAATTGGCCTACCCTGACTGCGAACTTCCAGAAGAGCTTTAGTTTTGAATATGAGAGTCCTACCATAAATGACGCTTTACAGATTATTAAGGAAAGAATATTTAGACCAGAATGTCCCCATTAAAACATGACATTAGAGGAATTCTTTGGAGCTGACAATGTACCTGCAAGCCTATAGCTAGAATGGAAGGAATAGGTAGAGCATGCCATGGATTGTTGTAATCTAGTTGAAGAGGTTGAAGATAAAGAAGAAAGTGATGAGGACGATCTGTGCAACATACACATACCTGATTTAGAAGGAGCGCGTGACATAGAGGGACCTCCACTGTAAATTCTAGACATGAGTGGACCTGTGAAAACAAGAAAAGTGAACATTGGCACCAGTGAAGAGCCGAAGTTCGCATCTATTGGATACTACTGGGATGATCATACTGTCGCGGAGATTGCATACCTACTACATGAGTATCAGGATTTATTCCTGACAAAGTTTATAGAAATGAAAGGTATTTTGGGTGACTTAGTGGTTATGAAGATACCTCTTAAGCTAGGCACAAAGCTTGTTAAGCAAAGGCCCTATAGACTGAATCCGCGATACAAAGAAAAAGTCAAGGAAGAACTAGATAAGACGCCCGATGTGGGGATCATCGAGCCAATTGAAGATTCTGAGTGGATAATCCCTATGGTTGTCCAGGATAAGAAGACAAAAGGAGAGATCAGGATTTGCGTGGACCTCAGAAAATTGAATGATGCTTCGATGCATGACCCATTTCCTACTCCCTTCACTGATGAGGTGCTCGATAACGTTGGAGGAAATGAGGCATATTCCTTTACTGATCGATTTTCGGGATATCATCAGATAAGAGTTGATCCAACAGATAGACACAATACCACTTTTGCCACTGAATGGGGGTCATTCCAGTATAGAGTAATGCCTTTTGGTCCGAAGAACGCGCCTGCCATCTTTTCCAGAGTTGTGATCATAGAATTCAAAGATTTCATGCATAAGTTTTTAGAAGCCTATTTTGATGACTGGACAGTATTTGGGTTGCTGAAGGACCATTGCGCAAATCTCAAATTGATGCTAGAAAAATGCAGACAGCATCAAATGTCACTAAACCTGAAGAAGTGTATCTTTGGTGTACCCTATGGAATTCTATTGGGACACATTATGTGCAAGTAGGGCTTGATGGTTGATTCCTGTGAAGATCACAGTTATTGTAAACTTGCCAACACCGAATTTAGTAAAGTAGTTGCGCACCACATTGGGGCATACGAGTTACTACAAGAAGTTTATAAAGGGTTATGTGCAGATAACCACAGCCATGGAGAAGCTGTTAAAAAATACGAGTCATTCATCTGGAACACAGAATGTGAGGAAGGCTTTGATAGATTAAAAGACAAAATGGTAACTGCACCAACTCTAGTTTTTCTAGATCGGGAGAAGCCATTCCATGTCCATGTCGATGCTTCATGTATAGCATTGGGATTTGTCTTAGCACAACTAGGAGAGGGAGGTATTGACCACCCCATTGCATTTTCGAGCAGGAAATCATCTACTGAGAATAATTATACCACTACTAAGAGAGAAGGCCTAGCTATGGTCTATGCACTGCAGAAGTTCAGGCATTATTTGCTTAGTGCGCACTTCTCTATGTTCACTAACCATTCTGCTTTGAAATACCTAGTTAACAAGCCGGTGTTAGGGGGGTGAATCTGCAGATGGTTGTTACTCTTTCAGGAGTATGACTTTGAAATAGTGGTTAATCCTAGCAGATTGAACTTAGGACCTGATCATCTGTCAAGAATCGAGTCAGGAGAAGAACCCATGTACCTTGAAGACAATCTGCCCGATGTGTAGGTGTTCTCTATTCAGATTATTGATGACTACTATAAATATATCATAGAATTTTTTACTACTAGGTTGGCACCCATTGAGTTTAGTACGCAGCAGAAGAAGTAGCTGGTAGTAAGAGTAGCAGACTTCACCATAATTGTCGTATAACTATACAAATTGGGGATGGATGAAGTACTGCGCAGGTGTGTGTTGGGGAAAGAGAAGCCATTCATATTGGCAGATGCACATTCAGGAGTAGTAGGAGGTCACTACGCAGGACGATATATTGTCCAGAAGATATTCCGAGAAGGACTATGGTGGCCTACTATTCAGAAAGATGCAAAGTAACATTTCCATAGTTGCGATGTCTATCAGAGGACAAGAAGGCCATTGCGAAGAGACGAAATGCCATTGAATCCACAGTTAACATTACAGGATTTTGGAAATGGTCCATTGATTTTGTGGGACCTATAAACCCGTCGGGAAAGAGAACTGGTGCGAGGTACATTATTACTGCAACTGATTACCTCACCAGATGGGAAGAAGGAAAAAGACAGTTGTTAACACTCAGATTTTATCCCGATTGTAAAAGAATAACACCTAAGGTAACTTATTTAAAACCAAACTTTAGGTAGAAAAATTAGCCATTTTTTTCACCAGAGAGGGATCTCTCATAAGATATATGTAAAGGCCAAAAATATATAGAAACACGCTCAAAATTTCTCAAAATTATTTACTTGGTTGAAAAGGAAACAAGAAACATTGGGTAAGGAGTCAACTTTCCAATATCTAACGTGCCAGCAAGAGATTTATACCAAATAGATTTTCACAGAGGCAAGATAGCAACCATATCACAGTGAATTTGATTTTGCAGGTGGTATAGAAAGAAATAATGATAATCCATCAACAACAGGCATCTAACTAGGATGAATCCATTGTCAACTTTGGAGAAATAATGGATACTTAAATGCGATAAAATGAGGCATAACCAGTATGAATCCCGGTTTATTTCAAACGTTCATTTAAGCATAGAAGAAGAACATAATGGAAGATATAACAAAGAAAGTAAACATGAACATATAGAGATGAGGGAAAAGACAGACTGTAAAAATGATCAACACATGAATCTCTAGTCTCCAAAGATAGGTATTTCCACTGGACGGATTTCTATTATTCTATCAAAATCTGACTTCAATACTTATTGTCTCTCAAAGTGTTTCCAACCCCTTCAAAAATGATTCTCATTGTCTTTTATACAAAATTCGAAAGCAGCTTGACATAACCGCTTCTTTTAACTAGTAATTGAAAATGTCTTAACTCGAAAGATAACTGTCTTTAAACAATATTAAAAAAAAATTTAAATAAAAACATCATTTTTGCCACTTGGCAAAAAATTATGAATGTATCTATGAATGGACAGAATATCTTGTCCTTCCATATTTATCCACATAGTTCCATTGGTCGACCGTGGGTAGATCATAACTGGTCATTTCCTTCACCGAGACTCGCATTTCAAGGTGACCTGGATAAGAAACAAGAGGAAGATTCTCACATATTGAGATCAACATATTTAAAATTTCAAAGTCCTCCACAATTTTCTCCATTAAAATCTTTCCAGTAAGCATATGATCCAAATGCTGAAATTTTTTATGATCCATTCTTATGTCAAACAATAACCTCTTATATTCATTTGGAGGAATCAATTCATGCTTTTCATCCCAAAAAGCAGGGAATCCTTTGTTTATAAATTTTTCAAATCGCTTCTTAAACTTTATTACTCTCTCTCATATATCTCCAACTTTAACTTCAACATTTTCAACATGTGAACATTTTCCCAAAATTCTTCTGGCCCATGTAATGATGAAATTCTATTCATTATACTCATTGCTGTCAAATATGCTCCAGTTAAACTATTTAGGAAAGTTATTGCCCTTTGTGCTATTTCTTTTGGCTTTCTATTTAAATTCTCTCTGACAGCTCTGCAACTTTCAAAAGCGTCTTTGGCCACTTTTTCTTTGATTCTCATATAATCAAGATAAGGTCTTAATTTTTCAACTTCCTTTATAATTTGATCCCATACCATATGCTTGCAACCTTGCATTGCAGCCTATCCTGTTACATGAGCTGCCAAACCTTTATTATTATCAGATAATTCCTGATTCCTTGTTTGCAAAGTTTTAATTTCCTTATCCTTTGTTTCATTTTCTTCTTTTAGCTTTTGTACTCCAATTTTCAATTCTTTAATCTCAACATCTTTCAGACTTACCTGGGACATGGCTTGTAAGAGACTGTCCAATCCAGTTTTATCTTCATCTGTACCTGCATGTACCTGTTGCTGACCTAATTCTGCTAACTTTTTCTTTATTTCTTCCAATTGCTCTTCCAAACAAATCTTCTGTTTTTCCCAATGAACTTTTTCTTCGGTGAGCTTCAACATTTTTGCAGTAATATCTTTTACTTCATTTGACAGCTCTTCTTTTTCTTTTTCCAATATTGTTAGTTCGGCTCCTTGGATAAGCAAAGTCTCTGGGATTTTCAGCTTCCGCCTTAACATTTGAATTGTGTCATCCTTTTCTTTAAGTAAATTTGCTACTGCATCTCCCTCTTTGTTTATCAAATCTGTTTGCAATCTTTTTATTTGTTGCTGTCAAGACTTATTTTCTGTTTTTTCTTGTCTCAACTGGTTATTTAATTTATCTACTAAAATTTTCAACTTGTCTACCTTTAAGATTACTCCCAAATAATCTGAGTAGATAACCTCTCCTGTTTGTCTATGTAATAAAATTTTATCTGGGGCATTGATTTTTGTCAGATCAACTTTCATCTCTGAGATCTTATCTTTAGTAACAACTAAAAATTTTAAAGAATTTTCTTTGACATTTCTGCTAGTAAATAAACTGACTATGTGTTGGATATATTCCTAACCTTTGGAAATAACTGACTGGTTTTCCGAGAGGATTCTTGTTTATTTTGACTGTGCTCATTAAATGCATCCATCAGATTGTGTGGTTTATTTACATCATCTTCCACCAGGGATTCTTTAATACTGTACTCATTTACCATGACCTCTGGTATTTTGACTTCGGTTCTCCCTTCCTCTTCTGAAACTACCATTAACTCTTGTTTCTCATCCATTTTTAATTTTTTCCCTTTTTCTACATCACTTTCAATGTTCACTACGTCTTGTATGGGCCTTTTAAACCCTACCATTGCAGTATTCATCGTGCTTTCTACCTCTGTTGTTGTATCTGTCAATATCATTTCTTTATCTTGAGAATCTGGAATGATTTCTTCCTTATAATCCAACCAATTTGCTCTATCAGTCATTCCCTCAATCACCTGATGATTCAACGCTTTGATGCGATGATCCGTTCTCCGTTTTGATATTATGTTTAACGGATCATATTCAATAGCCATGTCTATCTCAAATTCCATATCTTTCAATAATTTTTCTATATAAATAGCAGCGTTTTTGTTCTTCACTGTGAATGGGCCAAGTGTGAACGGATACTTGATATATGTTGCTTGTTTGAAAAGCAAGAAAGTATTATCTTCAACAATTAACTTCTGCCTAAGGAACTCCAAAGCGAAAAACCTTAAGGTAAGAAACGCTAGTAAAACATAGGGTTTATGTTTGAAACCATATAACCTGATCACTGTACTGTCTTTTGACAAGAACCAATCTCCTACAGCGTATTCTACACTTAATTGCATACATGCTTGCATTTTTGGTAATACTCTAGGCAATATTTCATCAAAAATCATTCTGTAAATTTCTGAGAGCATATAATTTATGTAATTAAACATATTATTTTGCAATAACTTTGTGAAAATGATTTCAGGGAATTGTAATTCTTCATAACTGGCCACCATGATCATTTTCATAAAAAATGACTGAAATATGAAATGTCTGAGAGTAGGGAAATTGACCATCTGGTCATGGATCTTTTCAGTCAGCAATTCTTCAAAGTTAAGTCAAGGAATTTGATTTTCATCAATCCCTGGCGAAATTGTACTCATTTTATACAAAAAGCTTAACTGAAACTCAATTACATACATGTTTGTATTGAACCCTAGGATTAAAGCCAACAATGCCAGAACCAGCTAGGTATTTTCATCAAATAAAGTGATATCTATAGGGTAAGGGATATCTGAAATGTTTGTTTCTGGTTTAAGACACGTAGACAAGAACTTTTCTCTATTATCTTGAAGGGTTTGATGATAACATTCAATAACAGAGGTTTCGGAAAAACTTTCAGACTCGAGGGTTTGGGAAAAATTTATTTCTAGGACTTTGATTATGACGGTGGGCTCTATTTTACAGACGACTCTAGTTTTTAGACTGTCTAAAATAGTTCTTTCTTCTCTGGAATAATTATCAGCACACCACGACACAAATTCTGGAAAAGATGAGATTTTTTCCGGGCAGAAGGCTAACAAGGATGACTGGTGGACTCTGTGTATGTCTATACCTTCTTCTAATAAGTTAGACAACTTAAGCTTGACTTCAGCGACCGGTAACCTGATTAGGGTATCGTAAATGTCCCCATATCTATCTTCTAGGGCTTCTTTGGCTTTAAAAATATCTATATCATGCACAGTTTCCATTTAAATATTTTCTACAAACAAATTTCCTTTAAAATATGTGGGCCAGGTCACCAGACCCTACCTGTACAGACACGTCTTTATCCTTCTGTCGCAACTGCCGATCTCCACTGGTCTTCAAAGCTTCCAGGAACAGCGACACATAGACAAAATGTCGTTATTTGAAAACCCTTTTGTTTTATATAAGCTCTTTTTCTTAACTTTCTGGAAACTTTCCGAATGTACTTTATTTCCAACCATTGATCACATGCTTTTTTATTTGAGCCATTAGATCTTGTGCCTCTTTATTTCCCATGGTGGTATCCACGATCCCAATAATGGTTTTCCTTTCTGGTTTTAACTGTGTGCGGATCAACCATTTTCTGACACCTGTTAGAGTGGTTTAATTACCGCAGATACTCTTTTCTTTATTGAGTGTGCACTTCCCATGATGCGGATGAATCTCGTCCTTAGATTTCATGCCAATGTATATCGTCCATCCGATTTATGTCAACACATGGTGTATTCCCTTATGCCTTCTGCGTCTGCCACATGCTATGGCCCATGTTTACCCCGTATTATCCTTTGGTGGTTCCGCACAGTGCTCTAGTGGTTTGTGATACTACTATCATGTTGATGTGGAGCAATAACAATGCGACACGTACTCCAATGGTATTATGTCCACAACCACTCACCATTGTTTGCAAATGAACTTTTCGGCGGTGTGGGGATCCACGATAACCATTGATCTTTTCCTTCGTCATCTCCACCGTTGGAACTTTGCTAAGATTTAACCTTTTCAATAATTTCCTTCGGACTATTGCACTTGTAGGTTTTTTTCTTTGTTGATTTTGTATTATAACCCTTCATTCAACACATCCTTAGTAAATTTACTTATTTTGGGTATTTTTGACAAACCTTTTAGGGTTTCTTTGAGTATTTCAAATACGGTGTCAACAACTAGCTCCAATTGGGGATGTTATCCTCCCCGTGAGGTAGCAAAGAACATCATAGACCAAGTGCCTGATCCATTGGGTTGCATTCAAACTTTTCTGCAAATCAAGCTTCATATCATCATTTTTTTTTTGGGTAATGCATGGTAAAGGAAAATATATACACTGTACAAAATTCTCTTTCACCTCTGTCCTTTTAAGAGAGATAATGTTTGAGGTGTCTACCATTTACTGGTCCTCCAGGAAAGAATTCTCCATTGCAATTTTTAAGGGTGAATGCATTTTCTCCTTGGTATCCTGCAACAATATATGGACCTTTCCACAAATGCTCAAACTTCCCATGGTGATCTTCATTTCTAGAGTCCCACTTCAAAACTAAATCATTTATCTGAAAATTCTTTTCTTTAACCTTTCTGTCAAAAGTTTTTTTCATTTTCTCCTGATGCATTTGGGTTTTATTGTATGTTTTTTCTCTAACTTCATGTAATTCTATCATTTGATTTATCCTCCTCTGCATATGATTTGGTTCTTCTTCAACTTATTGTAACAATTTCATAACTAGGAAACCCAAAGAAACAAGAAAAATTACCTCTGTGCCATACACCAACTAGAAAGGCGAAGTGCCAATTGCTCTTTTTGTACTGATTCTATCTGTCCACAAAGCATATTTTAATTTAGTGTGCCAAGCCCTCTTGTTATCTTCTAGCAACTTCTTTATGATCCTCACTAGTTTTTTATTTGAAGATTCAACCAACCCATTTCCTTGTGGATAATAAACAGTGGAATGATTTAAATGTATGTGATATTTGTGACAAAAATTTATCATCTTTTTTTATTTGAACGCTAGAGCATTATTTGTCACTATCCTTTTAGGACAACCAAACTTGGATAAGATGTTTTCTTCTAAAAAGTTCATTATCACTTTTTCTGTGGCGTTTCTTGTTAGAATGGCCTCAATCCATTTTGTGAAATAATCTATAGCAGTCAGAATCCACTTATGCTGCCCTGAGGAATTTGGGTTAATTTCGTCAATGAAATCTAACCCTCACTGTTGAAAAGGTGCTTCAACTGAAATAGGTTTCAAAGGAAATGGTAATAATTCTATTTTCCCATCAAAAATTTGACACTCATGACATTTGGTCACTTCTTTATATACATCTGAATATATGCTGGGCCAGTAAAAACCAGCTCTAAGAATCTTGTTCACCGTAGCTTTCCATGAATGATGTCCTCCACACATGCCTTTGTGAAATTCCACCATAATATGCTGTGCTTCATTCTCTAATAGACAATTCAACAAAATACCTCCTGGATCTTTCCAAAATAAATTCCCATCTAATATGCAGAACTTGGCTGCTTTCAACTTCACTGATCTTACTCTAGTTTTTTCCATATTTGTAGGTGCTTGAAGATTTTGCAGAACATACACAATGTCTGCGTACCAGGGAGATAAAGAGAAATATTTGATTACTTGGCTATTTGGAATGGCTTCTTTTGAAATTCCGAAAATAAAATTCATACCTAGAGAATCCCAATTTGTCTCCATCATCATTTTAGCCAGAGCTTGGCCTTTTATCATCTTTGTAGGCTTAATGTCGAGATCATATTCCAATAATACTGCTATCCACTTTGCTCTTTTTCCTTCGGGATCTGGCTAGGTAAGAGTATCTTTCACTGCTGTTGATGGAACATGTGCTATTATATGAGAGTGCAATATGTATATCCTGAAATCCTTCAATTCTTTCACTAAAGCATAAGCTTGTTTCTCCATAATGTTATATTTTAATTCTGCATCCCTCAGAATCTTACTGAAAAATGCAATTGGTTGTTCCACACCTTCTTGGTTCTTTTGTAACAATAATCTAGCTACTGTGTGTTCTGATGCATAAGTAAACATAATGAAATGTTTTGAATAATCTGGACTAATTAACACTGGTGCTTCAGTCAATGCCCTTTTAATATCATCAAAAGATTGTCTTGCTTCTTCAATCCATTTAATTTCCTTGTCTTTTCTTAGCATTTCAGATATGTTTCTCAAAATCTCAGCAAAACTAGGAATGAACCTTCTTAACCAATTTACCCTTCCAATAAATGACTGAATTTCCTTCTTACTTCTAGAGATTCCGACCTTCTGTATGGAAGATACTCTCTCTGGGTCAATCTTGATGCCTTCTTTTGATATAATGTGTCCCAACAATCTTCCTTCTTCCATGCAAAAATGAGATTTATTTGGATTTAAAGAGATCCCAAATCTTCTACATTTCAAGAAAACTCTTTCTAGATGTTTCCAGTGATCAGCAACATTCTTTGAATATACATTGATATCATCCATGTATACTACCACAAATTTGTCTCTTTCATTTGCAAATGCAATGTCCATGGCTCTCTGAAAGGTTGCCCCTGCGTTCATCAAACCAAATGGCATTTTGGCATACATAAACGTTCCTTATGGAGTAGTAAAAGTAGTTTTCTCCTAATCTTCTGGATGAACTTTAATTTGATTGTAACCTGAGAAACCATCTAACATAGAAATTCTTTCAGCTCCTACAACTTTCTGCAAAATATGATCCATTTTCAGGAGTGGATAATTGTCTTTCAAAGAGACTTTGTTCAAATTTCTAAAGTCTACGCACAACCTTATTTCACCATTCTTTTTCCTTACTGGTACTAGGTTAGCCAACCACTTAGAAAATCTCAAGGCTACGATTATCTTAGCATCAAACAGCTTTCTCACTTCTTTTTCTATTATTGGAAGCAACTTGGGATTTATTCTTCTCAACTTCTGCTTAAAAGGCTTTTCATCAGGTTTGATAGGAATTGTATGTTGTATAACAAAAACATCATATTCTTTCAAGTCTTCATAACTCCAGGCGAAAACATCTGAAAATATTTTCATCACTTCCACACTTTTATTCTCTTCCATTCTTGGTAGTTTCTTTGAAAGCTTTACTAATTTGGGATCTTCTTCAGAACCTAAATTGTAATCTTTGACATCCTCAGGTTTAGGTTCTACTTTTGGATTTTTCACCACGTCATTTTTATCAAACAATTTTTCTAAAGGAATCAAACCTCTAGGGATAACGTTATTCTTTAGCTGAATTATATCCTTACCTCCAATCCTTTGCTTGAACTTTTCTATTTCTCCAGGGGAATCTTTTTCATCCGGACCAGCTTCAGCATCTTCTGCATCAATAGACCTATAATTGAATTCATCTGTCATCTCTAAAAAACGTTTAATCTACTGATCATCTTCAAAAACCTGCTAGTGTTTGATATTGTATGGGATAGATGGTCTGTGTATAACTTCAATATCATATTTCCTTTTAGAAAAGATGGGGATTTTGAATGCAGCTCCAGCAGTGGCCAAAGAATCTGCTACAGTGTTATTAACTCTGGGAATTGAAACAACATCATGTTCATCGAAAAAGTTTTCCAATAAATCCCACACTTCATTCCTGTATGTCCTCATTTTAGGATGTTTGGTCTGATAAATTGCTTTTACCTGATTTATTACTAATTCAGAATCTCCAAACACTTCAATTCTTTTTGCTTTTAAATCTCTCAAGACATTCAACCCAAGAATCAAAGCTTCATATTCTGCAACATTGTTTGTACATTCAAAATTCAATTGATAAGAAAACATCAAGAATTCTCGATCAGGTGAGATTATCCATACTCCCGCACCAGCTCCTTCTCTGCTCCTAGCTCCATCAAAATGCATTGTCCAAGTTCCTTCTTTTCTAATTTTTTCTATTAATAGTCTTTCTTTTTCATTTTATTTAGGTTCGATTAAATCCATCTTTTCTTTGGATTCAACATCATTGTACGGAATACATGACCCCAAATCTGTGTCTACTGCATATATAGCATGCTTTTCAGGTTCTTTTAAGTCACTTACCAAATAAGCAACCATTTTTTCAGCATATAATCTTCTGTGTACCCCTAACACGGGAATAGTAGCAAAAGACATATCCATCTGCAAAGTTCCTTTTAACTTCGAAGCCCATGATCTAGACAACAACATACCAAAATTTTGCTGGAATATCAGCAACCACCACATCCATGAGGATACCTTTGACTGGTATTTTACTGAGATTGACTGTCAAATATTTAATCAACCCTAAACATTTAACTTTCCTTGAATCAAAAGAGAATAGGTCATCATATGGTCTTGTGATTTCCAACCCCAAAGATTCAACTACAAGTTTCGGCATTAGGTTATGAGAAGCTCTCGAGTCTAACATACAATTATGCACAACTTTATCATGAACGTTCAAATCTACATAGAAAGGAGAAATCTCCCCAAAACTATTATCTTCCATTCTTGAACCCAGACAGATATTTGGAGCATCATTATCCAATTCCAAAGTATCTATTTCCACTGGATTTTCTACTTGCATCATCTTAAAAATTTGTTTCTTGTATTCTTTATTCTTTAATATCTCATTGAAAGGTATAGAAATCTTGACTTTGGAAATTTCACTTTGTCTATTGAAAGGAACCAAATTTTTATCAACTTTTTTCACTGAATCTTTCTTGTTATCTGAAATCCCTTTTGGCACATCTCGTTTTCTTTCTTCTCGTTTGCTGCTCATTCTGACTAGTGGAGGGTTTATCTATAGATCCTTTTGATTTACCCATTGACTCTTTTCCTTTGTCTATTATAACGTCTCTATTTCTCAGATTTATATTTCTTTGAAGATTGTTTATAGCACTTTGGTAACCAATATGGTATTGATCAGTTTCTGTCTCCAAATTACAACATTCTCCTTCTACAAGGAACATATCATGTTCATGTTTAGTCAGATAGACTTCTGGATCAAAACTGCCACAATGGTGAATGTCACTCTCATCCATCTCAGCTTTAGCTTCCCCAGTAATATAATTTTCAGGAAAAGGAGGTCTGACTGGATCTTCTTCTACATTCCTTGGATTCCTCTGATCTCTTGGCCTTATGGGTGGAACAAAGGGTCTCCTAAAATTAGGGTTACTAATTTGAGGTTCTGTTTGTTCTCTATTTGGAGCTTTATTGTCCACCACTAACCTGTCTAACAACTTCTCCATGGTTTTCATCATTGCTTCAAATTTTACATCTGTGGAAGAGGAAGAAGCTGTATTTTGATTATCTTCTTTACTTTTCTTTCGGTCTGTATCTCTATGCCGCATCTTGCCAGAAGCCATCATATTAGCTTCAAATTCCACCGCATCTTTCATCATTATTTCCAAAGTGGTAGATCTTCTTTCTCTTAATGTGCATGAAAAATCACCTTCAAAAGCATCTGCTTAATGTAACTTGGCTGCTCCTACTGGAGGTTTTATGTCTGCAGGGATAGAGTTATAAACTTTCATAAATCTGGCAGAGAATTCTTGAACCGACTCAAAACCTCCTTTCTTCAGATTGTTATACTGTGTCAACATCTATGAAGGATTCTTCTGGTCTTCCCATCTTTCGATAAAAAGAGTTGTGAAACCATCATAATTAGCAATTGATCCCACAGCTAAAGCTCTGAACCATTTTTTGACTTCACCTCGTAGGCTTTGGGAAAACAACCTCATTTTTGCATCATCGTGATCCACTTCTTCTAAATCAATGAAATCACTAAAGTTATCAACATGTTGTTGTGCTGTATAATTACCATCATCATCAAAAGTAATGATTCTCTGTCCATAATTTTGAGGCAAATCGTGTAAAGCAACGGGCAAAACCAATGGGGCAAATTTGGCAGCCATGGGTGGTAGATTATAAAGTGGAACAATCACTACCTGTTGTTTTGTAAATTTATGACTTTGCACAGGTATTCTTTGGGCCTTGGATATTTTGGAACCAGTCCTTTCATAATTTTGCAAGTTTTCCCAGACAGATTTTAAAGAATAGTCCCACAAACTTTTTGGATCAAACTTTGTTTCTTTCAAATCAGAATCTAATTTAGTTCTAAGCAAAACTTTTTCACTTGAACCAATATTTTCTTCCTCAAATAGATTTTCTTGAAAAGAAGGGAATATATTCAAAAATTGAGGAATACCTTATTTTGTCTTGCCTTTGCCTTTATCCATCTAGAGGAGCTTTTCTGGATTATCCACGCCTGAGAAGAACTGTGAACCGGGATTTCTTCTTGTAGCCACAATGTCTATTTTTGAATACCTTCAAAAAACCTTGAAAATTTTTCATAAGTGAAGTCGCCAGGGCAATATCTACAACCAACTTTTAAAACTTCAAACTTCCTTGCCCAAGAAATTTGACCTTTCTTTGTCGTTTCTCCCAGGGAAAATTTCACTTTCATTCCCCGGCAACGGCGCCAAAATGTTAACACTTAGATTTTATCTCGGTTGTAAAAGAATAACACCTAAGGTAACTTATTTCAAACCAAACTTTAGGTAGAAAAATTAGCCATTTTTTTCACCAGAGAGGGCTCTCTCATAAGATATATGTAAAGGCTAAAAATATATAGAAACACGCTCAAAATTTCTCAAAATGATTTAATTGGTTGAAAAGGAAACAAGAAACATTGGGTATGGAGTCAACTTTCAAATATCTAACGTACCAGCAAGAGATTTATACCAAATAGATTTTCACAGAGGCAAGATAGCAACCATATCACAGTCAATTTGATTTTGCAGGTGGTATAGAAAGAAATAATGATAATCCATCAACAACAGGCATCTAACTAGGATGAATCCATTGTCAACTTTGGAGAAATAATAGATACTTAAATGCGATAAAACGAGGCATAACTAGTATGAATCCCGATTTATTTCAAACGTTCATTTAAGCATAGAAGAAGAACATAATGGAAGATATAAAAAAGAAAGTAAACATGCACATATAGAGATGAGGGAAAAGACAGACTATAAAAATGATCAACACATGAATCTCTGGTCTCCAAAGATAGGTATTTCCACAGTATGGCTTTCTATTATTCTATCAAAATCTGACTTCAAAACTTATTGTCTCTCAAAGAGTTTCCAACCCCTTCAAAAATGATTCTCATTGTCTTTTATACAAAATTCGAAAGAGGCTTGACATAACCGCTTCTTTTAACTAGTAACTGAAAATGTCTTAACTCGAAAGATAATTGTCTTTAAACAATATTACAAATTTTTTAAAATAAAAACATCATTTTTGCCACTTGGCAAAAAATTCTGAATGTATCTATGAATGGACAGAATATCTTGTCCTTCCATATTTATCCACATAGTTCCATTGGTCGACCATGGGTAGATCATAACTGGTCATTTCATTCACCAAGACTCGCATTTCAAGGTGACCTGCATAAGAAACAAGAGGAAGATTCTCACAGATTGAGATCAACATATTTAAAATTTCAAAGTCTGTAATGTCCCCATTTTGACCCCCTTTGTATCAAATCGTAAATGATGTAAATATTGTAATTAATCATGGTGAGGAGCTCAAGGCCAAGGCCCCACCGTTGATTTAGCGTTTCATGTATCGGCAATTAAAAATAGATGCCTACGATTCTTGTGTGAGATGGGAACAATGTATATAAGACATCATGTAATTACGAATTTTCAATGAAAAACCCACAACCGGCTATGCAATGCAACAAAAGAGATGGGGCATGACTCTACAAGGAAAAGGGAGGGAAATTATTCAAACCCTTGAGCCAATGGTGTTAATCCATGTGTCAATGGGGAAACCCATAAAACCACCAAGTACCCATTTTGTCTCATGCACCCAATCATTTAATTCTTCCAAGAAATTGGTTAAGGCAGTTAATGTCTTGGGATGGGAGAGGTATGGCAGTCATATTTTCATGCATGGGCAAGCTACCAACCTGAAAATCGTATTTTTGGCTTGCTGGGCAAGAAAACCCCCATGAAATGCTACCCAAGGCCATTCCTCATGCATTACGTTCTTCCTCTCACGCAGATTGAGCTCACAGGAAGTTATCCTCACGTTTTTCACCATAACCCTGCGTTTTTCCATGCCCAGGAACTCATTTTTGGATTGTGCAACAGCTGGGGAAGGAGGGACGTGAATTGGGACTGAGGGAGAGGGTGTTTTTGCCCTAGGGCGTTTTTCTGGAATGGGTTTTGCTTCCCTAGTCGAATTTCCAAGTGCCAATACGTTTTGAGTCTACCCACGTTTTTCTGAAGTCCAGGAAACCCCATCTCATGCATCCCACTGTTAGAAACATTTTCTCATGCTCAACAAGTGTAGGTTGCTATTAGGTGCATCCCTGTTTTGTTTGGAACCCATGAGCAAGAAACTGGAATGGTAGTGGACAGAATTGGCTTGATAAACCTAGTGTAGGGAGTATCCTCTCAAGAAGATTAAGAGGACTGGCTACTTTTCTATGCACACCCTGAGAGCACTAGAAAGGAAGGTATGGCTTGAGGGACTGTGTGGCAGTGAAGAGAATACTTCCTGGTGTTGGGTGTGTAGGCATTGTGAGTGCCAAGCTAAATAGATCTGGGAGAGGTACCCATAGCTCTGTAGTTGAGCTCACTAGCTTAGCAATTCTTCCTTTCCATGTCCTAGCAGCCTGATAAACCCAATTGCAGATTGGCTTGGCTCATCTTGGTGTATGCTTGGCTATGTGTGAGTCTACTGTTCCTTGGTTCCTTGTAGAGATCATGCCGAGCTCGGGGGGTGGCAGTGGTGCTGAGAGATTGAGGAGCACACTGGCCTATGGTTGGGTGGAACGTTGCAGTTGCATAGCCAGTTGCTTGGGACTGCCTTATTGAGATAAGTATTCTCTTGTGTAAATTGGCAATTATCATTTGATGAATATTATGAATGTATGTGGATGTATTAAACGAATTTACTTCTACTGTGTTTTTAAAAGTTTATGCATTTCCATATGATCTTGTATAATTCTGCAAAGGTCTCTATTTAATGGCTGTCACAGGAAATCTTGAATGAATGTTAGTTATCAACACGATTTATCTATTTTCCGTTGTGTTTCTATAGCATGCACATACGCATGTCATTGTATCAATAAGTTTAATTAATGGATATGGGGCTAAATGCCCGGTTTGAGCACCCACGTCCTCTCTATCACGCTGATATGGTAGGAGGGGACACTACAAAGTCCTCCGCAATTTTCTCCATTAAAATATTTCAAGTAAGCATATGATCCAAATGCTGAAATTTTTTGTGATCCATTCTTATGTCAAACAATAACCTCTTATATTCAGTTGGAGGAATCAATTCATGCTTTTCATCCCAAAAAGCAGGGAATTCTTTGTTTATTAATTTTTCAAATCACTTCTTAAACTTTATTACTTCCTCCCGTATACATTTTCAACCTGTGAATATTTTCCCAAAATTCTTCTGGCCCATGTAATGACTGAAATTCTATTCATTATATTCATTGCTGTCAAATCTACTTCAGTTAAACTATTTAGGAAAGTTATTGCCCTTTGTGCTATTTCTTTTGGCTTTCTGTTTAAATTATCTCTAACTGCTCTGCAACTTTCAAAAGCGTCTTTGGCCACTTTTTCTTTGATTCTGATATAATCAAGATAAGGTCTTAATTTTTCAACTTCCTTTATAATTTGATCCCATACCATATGCTTGCAACCTTGCATTGCAACCTGTCCTGTTACATGAGTTGCCAAACCTTTATTATTATGAGATAATTCCTGATTCCTTGTTTGCAAAGTTTTAATTTCCTTATCCTTTGTTTCATTTTCTTCTTTTAGCTTCTGTACTCCAATTTTCAATTCTTTAATCTCGACATCTTTCAAACTTACCTGGGACATGGCTTGTAAGAGACTGTCCAATCCAGTTTTATCTTCATCTGTACCTGCATGTACATGTTGCTGACCTAATACTGCTAACTTTTTCTTTATTTCTTCCAACTGCTCTTCCAAACAAATCTTCTCTTTTTCCCAATGAACTTTTCTTCTTGTGAGATTCAACATTTTTGCAGTAATATCTTTTACTTCATTTGACAGCTCTTCTTTTTATTTTTCCAGTATTGTTAGTTCGGCTCCTTGGATAAGCAAAGTGTCTGGGATTTTCAGCTTCCACCTTAACATTTGAATTGTGTCATCCTTTTCTTTGAGTAAATTTGTTGCTGCATCTCCCTCTTTGTTTATCAAATCTATTTGCAATCTTTTTATTTGCTGCTGTCGAGACTTTTCTATTTTTTCTTGTCTCAACTGGTTATTTAATTTATCTACTAAAATTTTCAACTTGTCTACCTTTAAGATCGCTCCCAAATAATATGAGTATATAACCTCTCCTGTTTGTCTATGTAATAAAATTTTATCTGGGGCATTGATTTTTGTCAGATCAACTTTCATCTTTGAGATCTTATCTTTAGTAACAACTAAAAATTTTAAAGAATTTTCTTTGACATTTCTGCTAGTAAATAAACTGACTTCTGTGTTGAATATATTCCTAACCTTTGGAAATAATTGAATGGTTTTCCGAGAGGATTCCTATTTATTTTGACTGTGCTCATTAAATATATCCATTAGATTGTGTGGTTTATTTACATCATCTTCTACCGGGGATTCTTTAATACTGTACTCATTTACCATGACCTCTAATATTTTGACTTTGGTTCTCCCTTCCTCTTCTGAAACTGCCATTAACTCTTGTTGCTCATCCATTTTTAATTTTTTCCCTTTTGTGCTTCTTCACTTTCAATTTTCACTATGTCTTGTATGGGTCTTTTAAACCCTACCAATGCAGTATTCATCGTGCTTTCTACCTTTGTTGTTGTATCTGTCAATATCATTTCTTTATCTTGAGAATATGAAATGATTTCTTCCTTATAATCCAACCAATTTGCTCTATCAGACATTTCCTCAATCACTTCATGATTCAATGCTTTGATGCAATGATCCGTTCTCCATTTTGATATTATGTTTAACGGATCATATTCAATAGCCATGTCTGTCTCAAATTCCATATCTTTCAATAATTTTTCTATATAAATAGAAGCGGTTTTGTTCTTCACTGTGAATGGGTCAAGTGTGAATGGATACTTGATATCTGTTGCTTGTTTGAAAAGCAAGAAATTATTATCTTCAACAATTAACTTCTGCCTAAGGAACTCCAAAGCGAAAACCATTAAGGTAAGAAACACCGGTAAAACATAGGGTTTAAGTTTGAAACCATATAACCTGATCATTGTACTGTCTTTGACAAGAACCAATCTCCTACAGCGTATTCTGCACTTAATTGCATACATGCTTGCATTTTTGGTAATACTCTAGGCAATCTTTCATCAAAAATCATTCTATAAATTTCTGAGAGCATATAATTTATGTAATTAAACATATTATTTTCCAATAACTTTGTGAAAATGATTTCAGGGAATTCTAATTCTTCATAACTGGCCACCATGATCATTTTCATAAAAAATGACTGAAATCTGAAATGTCTGAGAGTAGGGAAATTGACCATCTGGTCATGGATCTTTTCAGTCAGCAATTCTTCAAAGTTAAGTCAAGGAATTTGATTTTCATCAATCCTTGGCGGAATTGTACTCATTTTATACAAAAAGCTTAACTGAAACTCAGTTACATACATGTCTATATCGAACCCTAGGATTAAAGCCAACAATGTCAGAACCAGCTCGGTATTTTCATCAAATAAAGTGATATCTATAGGGTAAGGGATATCTGAAATGTTTGTTTCTAGTTTAAGACACGTAGACAAGAACTTTTCTCTATTATCTTGAAGAGTTTGATGATAACATTCAATAACAGAGGTTTCAAAAAAACTTTCAGACTGGAGGGTTTGGGAAAAATTTATTTCTAGGGCTTTGATTATGACAACGTGCTCTATTTTACAGATGACTCTGGTTTTTCGACTGTCTAAAACAGTTCTTTCTTCTCTAGAATAATTATCAGCACACCACGACACAAATTCTGGAAAAAATGAGATTTGGTCCAGGAAGAAGGCTAACAAGGATGACTGGTGGACTTTGTGTATGTCTATACCTTCTTCTAATAACTTAGACAACTTAAGCTTGACTTCAGCGACCGGTAACCTGATTAGGGTATCGTAAATGTCCCCATCTCTATCTTCTATGGCTTCTTTGGCTTTAAAAACATCTATATCATGCACAGTTTCCATTTAAATCGTTTCTACAAACAAATTTCCTTTAAAATATGTGGGCCAGGTCACCAGAGCATACCTGTACAGACACGTCTTTATCCTTCTTTCGCAACTACCGATCTCCACCGGTCTTCAGAGCTTCCAAGAACAGCGACACATAGACAAAATGTCATTTTTTGAAAACCCTTTTGTTTTATATAAGCTCTTTTTGTTAACTTTCTGGCAACTTTCTGAATGTACTTTATTTCCAACCGTTGATCACATGCTTTTTTATTTTGGCCATTAGATCTTCTGCCTCTTTATTTCCCATGGTGGTATCCATGATCCCAATAATGGTTTTCCTTTCCAGTTTTAACTGTGTGTGGATCAACCATTTTCTGACACCTGTTAGAGTGGTTTAATTACCGCAACCACTCTTCCCTTTATTGAGTGTGCACTTCCCATGATGTGGATGAATCTCGTCCATAGATTTTATGCCAATGTATATTGCCCATCCGATTTATGTCAACACATGGCATATTCCCTTGTGCCTTATGCGTCTGCCACGTCCTATGGCCCACGTTTACCTTATATTATCCTTTGATGGTTTCGCACGATGCTATAGTGGTTTGTGATACTACTATCATGTTGATGTGGAGCAATAACAATGCGACACGTACTCCAGTGGTATTATGTCCGCAACCACTCACCATTGTTTGCAAACAAACTTTTGGGCGGTGCGGGAATCCATGATAACCGTTGATCTTTTCCTTCGTCATCTCCGCTGTTGGAACTTCGCTAAGATTTAACCTTTTCAATCATTTCCTTCAGACTATTGCACTTGTAGGTTTTTTGCTTTGTTGATTTTGTATTATAACCCTTCATTCAACATATCCTTGGTAAATTTACTTCTTTTGGGTATTTTTGACAAACCTTTTAGGGTTTCTTTGAGTATTTGAAATATGGTGTCAACACCAGTAAAGGCTAATCAGAAGCAATACTTCATGATGATGATTTTGACATGATCGCATCGAAGGTCACGAAATAGATGGAAGACTTGATGACTGAGAAGGATAAAAATGAAAAGGTGATCCAAGAATATTTGCAGAAGAACCTTACCATGCTATTAGGAATTACAGAAAATATTAAAGAAGTGCACCGCCGCTTCCCATTGCCACAGGACTCATAGTCTGAAGGGAAGTCAGGAGGCCCTTCATAGTAGAAGATACCGCAACTAGCCCTGACCGTTCCTGGGAAGTCCCACATTGTGAAGCTTGATCCCTTAAGTGTAAGGCTACCACTTCCAGAACAACTAATCCTGGGCACAAAGGACTTAGAGCATGTGGACCTTGACATTGCGAAGATACCACTACCCGGTCTACACAATCTACATCCGTAAGTTGTAAGGAGATTCATGAGCGAAGTATAGATGCTTTGAACCAACACACTGAGCTGTAGGAAAGCTATAAGCAGTTGGAGGAATCTAGCTCGCAGAGGGATATGGAACTACAAGATGAGCATGTTCGACGAAAGACACTAGAGTCTACAATCACTGCAGTGGCCAAGGAGATATCGGAGTGCATCATACAGCCAAACCCGACAGACACTGTGGTTAAGATCGGCAAACTGGTTAGCGATATTAAGGTAGAAATGAAGGATATGGAGATCAACTATCAAGTATAGATTGCTACATTGGAAGTACAAACTCCACCTGATCAGCAACAGTTAAGAGCAAAAGAAGTAAAGGCCGCAGCATAACGTATAGCCATTGAGGTGTCTAAGTGCCAAAATTTGTTAGATGAGGTGACGAAAACATTCACTACACTTGAAGAAGAGCCATAATTGCTGGAAGTCAAGAACGTTGTGAAGGATAAGCAGGCAGCATTAGAACTGTTGGATGTAGAGGTCAATGCCCTTATACCAAGAGAAATACTCCTGAGTTATGCGGAATTCAGCATGCTAAAAAAGGAAGTTCAAGCGTTAAGAGAAAGAGAGATAGAAGTTGGAAACAAGTCGCGGCCCCTGCAAAAGGAGGCCCATGAACTCATACAGCAAATCGAAGAAAAGTTAAAGGAGTTGCGCGAAGGTCAGGAACAGATGGAACAGCAAGCCGATGATTATATAACACCTGATATGTTGTAAACCGTTAGAAAAGTGGAACAAGACACTAAGGAAGTAGTTGAAAAGTTGGCTGCAACATACCAAGAGTTTGCTGCGAAGTTGGCTCCACAGGAGGGAGAACCACAAGTAGAATCTGGCTCGGGGACGAGCCAGATGTAAGTGTTAGGGGCTTGTTGGGCCTGGCCCAAGTGGGGCATTTTTTAGCAAGTCATATTTTGGAACTGCGGAGCTAAACGCAGTTTAGCTGAAGGCTTTGGGATGTTGCAAAGTAGAGTGCAACGTAGCGTTGGAAGAGCTGCAAAGTACAGTGCTGCGAGGAGACAACGCTCCGATGAGCCTGATCTACAGAGATCTGACAAGGAAGAAGGTTGGATGAAATATGCCACATATTCCGGTTAGACCATCGGTGGTCTATTTTTGGTAAATATGTTCCATGATTTCCAGGCGGCGGGTAAGGAGCAAAGTGGAGGAAAACGGTTGGTCATACATGCAAGGAACCACTACATGAACCGGTCAAATAAGGCCGTTAGAGGAAGAACGGGTTGGTGGAAGTGACCTGTTGGCGTGCATGCGATAGGGAGGCTTATAGCAACGTGAGCATGCACTGAGGATGGCCACGACGAAAGATTTGCCACCAGAAACTAGCAAGTCCAGTTAGCTGAAAACCGTGACAGTTTTGTAAACCTTAGGGTTTTTGCCTACAGATTGTAAATACATGACCTAGGCATGATATATAAAATGATCATATTTTGTAATGGAAAGGGTTGTTGATTAGTATTGAAAAATCTTTTGTTGAGAGACAATTTTGTAAAGGCTCTGCAAGCTGTGTGCGCAGAGGCCTATTGAGAGAGAAGAGAGTCTGTAGCTGAGTGCACAGACTGGAACTGTTTTACCCTTCCAAAAGACTAATACAACAACATTTCTCGTGGATGTATCTCCCATACTGGGGGTGAACCATGTTAAATATTGTGCAGTTTGATTGTTTATGTGTTTTCACTTGTCTGTTTGCTTACAATAAATGCTTGAATTCTCATTTATCAGTTGATATGTTCATGCTTTTATATGTATTCGTCATGGGAATGAGATGGGAATAATATGTTTAGTATCACATGTATGGATTAATGTTGAATGCACAGTATTTCTGAGTTAAATAATGCATAAGTCATTTAGATAAGCACTTGAGTTGGAGAGTTCGCGTCGTACGACTCCCTTGAAGCACAGCACCAGATGTGCACAGAGTTGTGTATTTTGTCCCATTGCATAAGTCATAAGACTAAATAATCTAAGGTAGTAGACAAATGAATAAAGCATTGAGTAAAGTCATCAATAGTGGTTAAGTTCAAAGAGGAAGCGTAAAAGTCAGTTGCGTTGTCCTGTCGATTGAATCCTACCCGTAGCTGGATCAACCATCAGTCCTTGTTTACAAACAATGTGTCCCAATAAAATTCCATAGCGAAAATGAGCCCCATTCAATGGAAAATGTGGTCTTTTGCATGTCTGCTATATCAATTCTAATCTGATGATATCCATAAAATCCATCAATGAAAGAGTGTGCCTCATTCCCTCCAACATTGTCGAACACTTCATCTGTGAATGGAGTAGGAAATGGGTCATGCAGCGATGCGTCTTTTAGATTACGTAGATCTACGCAGATCTTAATTTTTCCTTTAGTTTTCTTTTCCTGGATAACCATGGGACTTATCCATTCTGATTCTTCTACAGGTTCAATGATTCCTGCCTTGAGCATCTTATCAAACTCTACTTTTACCCTTTCTTTGTATCTTGGATTTAGTCAATAAGGTATCTGCTTAATGGGCTTTGGATCCGGCTTGAGAGGTATTTTCATGACTCACAAGTCCCCCAAAATGACTTTCATTTCGGAAAAATTTGTAGGGAATAAGTCTTCATATTCATGGATTAAATCTGCTATCTGTGCAACCGTCTCCTCATCCCAATAATCACCTATAGAAGCGAACTTCGGTTCTTTAGTAGTTCCAATGTTCACTTTTTTATTTTTTACAGGATTGCTTAGATCCATAATTTCCAATGGAGGTCCTTCTACTTCGCGCTCTCCTTTCGACTCAGGTATGTTAACATTGCGTGAGTCTTCATCCTCGCTTTCCTTTTCATCTTCATCTAAAGCGAAGTTATAACATTCCAGTGCATGCTTGAGTTGTCTTTCCCATTCTGGTTGTTGCTACGCAGGTTATGGTGTGTCATTGAATACCTTCTTTTTGATGATCTGCATTGCCTCATTTATACTTGGATAGTCATCCTTGAAACTGAAAGTCACTTGGAATTTCTTAGTCATGACAGACCATTCTATTGTTTCTCTGCGAAGTTCTGTTTCTATGTACCATTTCTTCGGAATTTTCTCCAATGTGTGCACAAACCGATAGACCTATTCTACTTGCGGTATGTGTGTCCATGCTTTCGTGCAAAGGTCTATGTGATCTCTAGGATCAGTCTGTCCATTATATTTCACTTGTACAAGTTCAGGCTCTTCCATAAATCTGATCTTCATCATGTGCTTACATTCTTCCCATGTGGTTAGATTTTGCTTATGTGCATCCCACAATCTAGCAAGTGTAGCATGGAGTGTTGTATCCAATGCTTCTAACTTATGTTCATCTGAGACTGATATAAGATACTCTTGAAAAAATGCATTAATATTAATCAAACCATCGTAAGTAGGGATTGGAATTACCTCTTCTCCGATCCAACGCATTGATTTAGTTAACTGATTAGAGGAAATTACAATTTAAAATGGGCCTTCCAAAAATAATACAAATTCCATGTCATCATGTATTAGCCAATCAAAATTATTTAAAATTAAAAAAGGGACGACCTAAAAAAATTGGAGAGAAAACATAAAAACTACTTTTTTGGATCATATTTTCGACTTATCTCCTTGTAGGCTTACTCAAATTTCAAGTGGGAGGACTCGTTGGATGCATAATTAAATTATGCATCCAACGAGTACCCATGTTGCATACTTTTAACAACATCCACACCATCAAAAATTGAAAATACATTAAAAAACGTGTTTTCTCACTAGAAACACGTTTTTAATGTATTTTCATTTTTTCATGGTGTGGATGTTGTTAAAAGTATGCAACATGGATACTTGTTGGATTCATAATTTAATTATGCATCCAACAAGTCCTCCCGATTGAAATTTGAGTAAACCTACAAGGAGATAAGTTGAAAATAAGATCCAAAAAAGTAGTTATTTTACTCTCTCTCTACTATTATTTTATTATTTTCCTTAGGAGGCCCATTTTTTACCCAAATTTCCTCTAATAGTGCGCACAGCTTCTTGTAGATACTTTGTGCATTCTGCTCTATCAGTTCTCTAGTCCTGCATCTGATTCTAATATGCAAGAACTGTCACATAGCCAACTAAATGTTCCATCATCATTTGGGTTGATGTAATCTGTCTGATTCACTATCATCTTGTAAATATGATCCATATATTGAGCTCTGCATTCTTCTCTTATTGTTTCAGTGTATCTAGGTCCTTGTGCAGGGTCTAAAGGTGCAGTGACCCTGATATCTGTTCCTTCGAATATCATCTGCTTATTTTTTAAATTGATAATTGCGAGGTTATCAATTGCCCAGTCTATGCCTAATAGTGCAGGATATGGATTGATATCATCTATAATCTCGATAACCTCAAAGTTTGCTTTACTTTGCACTCCATCAATATCAACGAGGACATTTGATAATCTCCCAAAGGGTAGAACCTTTTGTTGATTATCTAGTCTCAACTATATGGGTGACCATGATAACTTTAGATTCCCCATTTGTTCCCATGTCTGCTTTGTCAGGACATTTACTTCTGAACCTAAGTCAAGGATAATCTCGTCCATTTCAAATTCTCTGATCTACACACTTAGTCTCATTTCTCTATCGGTTCTTTTATGATTCTTAATATGATGAGCCACTCTATGTGCTTTGTTTACTACATTATGCTACTCGTAATGACTTAGCAGGCTTTGTAATTCTGCTAAGGCATTTTCATGCTTTAACAACTTCATACAACTCTATAAGAGTTGCGCAATAGGACTCACTAGGTCTGTTACAGTACGTTATCAATCGTATGAAGCTGGCATATCCATCATAGGCGTAGTCTCACTTCGTAACTTGATTCTTGGAGTTAAAGGTTCAGGCTCTTTGAAGGTTTCTCTTGCTTCACTGAAGAATTGTTTTTCTTTCTTTAGGTTGAAAGTAGGTGTTTTTCCAGTTTCTTTTCTTATCCAAGCCCCTTCAGAAGGATTTTGTCAGCTTGGTGATTCTCAGAATTCAAAGCTTCAGTTCTTTGATCTCCACCTGTGGTGGCTCCACTTCACATCACAATATTAATGTTGCAATCGGTATTTCATTTTTCAGCTGCGATCATCTGTATGTTCTGATTCTGTTCTTCTGGTCTTCTCTCTTGCATTTTTGCTTGCAAAATAAGGCATACCTCAATGACATGCTCAAATGATTTGCAGTATTTATAAGTAGTGCAAGGGTTCGTGCAGTCTCTAGCAAGATGTCCTGGTTGGGCGCAGTTACAACACACAATCTGACCTCTTCCTCATCCTTGAGTGTTTCATCCTCTTCCTCTAAATCCTCCATGTCCCCTGTATGTGGCTTGGTACTACTGCGCATTTTAATTGTTGTTCTGTGTTTCCCCTTGAGCTCCATAGACATAATGTTTTCTTTCTATCATGAGGTCATATGCTCTACAATTGCTATAATCATGGCCAACTGACTTACATAATGTGCATTATATGTTCTTTGGTGTTTGCACATACTTCTGAAGTAATTAGCAGTCTTCTGGGCGATGTCCTCTACATCGAAAAATATCACACCATGGTCCTTTTGGAGCTCCATTAGCAATGTAATCTCTAAATACTGGATAGTGTTCTTTAGAGTGACCTTCTCCCTTACACTTTGTACACCAAAATTCTTCTCGGGTTTATTTTCCTTTCTTCATATCTTGCAGTTGTAGTGTCAAATTTGCTAGTTGGTTTTGTATCTGAACCATTCTTGCGCTAGTCTCTCCTATAGGAGAAGCCTATAGTTTCATTACAATTTCTAGGGCCTCTGTCTGCGGAGCAACTTTCTATTGCATCAACAGTAATATGATATGTGGAAACAACGCCGCTATGAACCATTCTTGGTGTTGTTGAGGTGCTATGTCAAAGCTCACTTGATCTAACAACACTTTGAACTTTTGATCAAATTGTGATACTTTCTCACTCGGGTTTTGCTTGATTTCTTTCAGCTCTGTGATACACTGCAATTCTGATTTGGGTTTTTCAAACTCTCTAATGAGTGTGATTCTGATATCCACTAGTGTCCTATTCTTTCCAACAGAGTACTTCATAAACCATGTTAAGGCTCTGTCCCTGAATGTGGTAACTAGCTATGCTTGTCTAATAGCATCATCGTGTCACTTTTTTAACATTCCATACGGCTTCACAAAGAAACCAATGTTGCTCTGGGTCCTCAAGACCAGTTCCTTTGAATATAGATAGCTTGATGTTGTCTATTATTCTTCTTCTAGGAGGTGTAGTGTTATGTGATGACTTAGGTATACGACTACTTGGAACATTCTAAGTACTTGCTCGTGCAGTGTTACTACTACTGTTGTTCTATGGGTTAGTAGTATTTATGTCGTCAGCTGGAGGTTTCTGTGGAGTAATAGGCTGATAGCCAATGGGTCTATCACTATCAGTCTCAACCTGATATGAGTCCCTATTACTTCCTAACTCAGTTTCTAGAGATATGAGAGGTTCATGTTCATTAGACCTCTTCCTGGTACTATACTTGTATCTTTTACCACTCCGTAATGTATAAATATTTTCCTCAGCGTCACTATCTATGTTACTAAACATTATAGACTAAAGTTGCTAGGATTTTTATTGCATTCTTAAGACACCTTTTTCTGGTAACATCATTTTAATGTATATACTAATATTTTTCAGGTACCTACCTCTGAATCCTTTGAAGAAATATGCCTCGCTGCACTGTAAGACTTCAGAGTGTCCATAGCAAATTCTGTAATGTAACCTTCTAGTACTCTATCGAGCTAGAAGTCTACTGCTCTTGAGATTGGGCTATCCACTACTTTAAGCCTTTAAATCAGTTATGGATTCCACACCATAGGTTCTCCACCTTTAAAGCAATTTTTTTGCTTTGTGAGCTTCGATATCCACTCGTGTAGGTCGTTTCCAAAGGATGTGAAGAAAATTTCGTGTATGTTAGAGAAAATATAGCTTTGTAACCACTCTTCCATAGATAAGTATGGATGTATGTTTTTGTCTTCGCAAACACGTCCTCTGTTTTAGTTACCTAGTTCTATATCTTTGTCCTCTCGGAATTCTAATTATCAGAGCACATCACCAATTCAAGTCCCGACAACGGAACCATTTGTTGGTTACTACTTCATTCTTTGACTTCCTTGTACTGACCCAGGTTCGACGTTGTTAGGGAACAAACAATACCACTTCTACACCGGCCCTTTCGGCAAGAACCTGTGAATATGATGAGGTATCACCTGAGGCAAAGTTATGGGGGATTATAGAAGTAGGTTTTTGTAACCAGGTGATGCGTGGTTATGGGAATGGGTCAGGTGAAGTTCTCCCGACTTCGCATATACTTTGTTATTACTGCGCACATATGGGACTGCGCACTTCGCAGTTCCTACAATACAATACAATAAAGCATCTCAACTCCAAGACTTGTTGACACCCAAAAAATGCTCACTAGCTCATCTCCCTAGTCACATGACCTATTTGCCCACTTTTCTTACCATTTGAGCCTCTAAAACCTCAAAAAGCCTTCAAATGGTCACCAAAAAGGACAAAATCCATCTTTTTCTACTCAAAATAGTTAAATTTCCTAAAAAAAAACCAAAAACCCTCCAAAGGGGTCCAAAATTCCCAAAAATCAATTAAAAGGGAGTAAAATTCAAAAATATATTCAAAAAAGGAAAAAGAGGGAAAAAGAGAAAAAGAAACCCTAAACCATTTTACCAATACCATTGGTTACCCTAAACCATGGTTGTATTTTCCATCACCCAAAATCTATAAAAAGGTGATAGATGCTCCCCATTATTCATCCACATTCTTGCCTATCCTTATGCTACCAAATTCATTCTTGAGAACCTAAGCCCACCATTTGTGCTTAGATCCACCATTTGAATGGGCCATTTTGGTCAATCCCCATTGCATTTGGAGAAGAGAAGGAACCATTGGAGCACTAGAGCAACTCGTCCCTACGACTGCTCAAGCTCAACCAACCTCACCATTGAGGTAACATTTCATGTGTAACTCCATTTTTTATGAATAAACTTTGTTTTGCATGGAAGATCTGAATTATTTATTGTTTACTGCAAGTTTATTATGCACATGTTAGATTAGTTTTTACTGTTTACATTTAGCTTTTTTACTGTTTTCTTGCAACTGCTACTAAGGAATCTATCTTCCTTAGTAGGTGATCATTGGCGCAAGCTTGGGTGAAAACCCAAGCAACACTTTACACCACTAGGTGGTAATGAATTCATGGATGTAATCAACAAAGTATTTTTCTAATATGAAAATTGTTGCATAATAGAAGGTTCTCTCTCAAGATGGATTCCGAACCACATTCTTGACCTTAGTGGTGCTCTCTTATATTATATATTAATTAAAAAGTGAAAAGAAAAGAAAGGTCAACTTATGGGATGTATTAGAAGCACCTTATCTTTAGTTAGGGTATCTACCTATAGGTATTGTAGATTGTGTTGATGTACAAATTGTGACCACAAGGCCATATCAACAATTGAAATTTCACAAGACGCGTGCATCTTTTAAAATGAAGTTGAGTACAAAATATATAGAAACATTTGATGAAACTACATTCATTGAAAAAATGTGCACTACATCTTGTTGTAATAACTATTGTATTTCTAAAATTCCATTTCTGTCGATGGTTGAGGGAAATAAGAAGGTGTGTTTCATGAATGAAAATTCAAAAGGATAATTTGTACTAAATTCTTTGATATTAAATATTATTTTCAATAGAGAAGGAGAAATTAATAAGAGAACTCTACTTACAATGAAGTTTGGCATGCATTAAATATCTATCGAAATGAATGCTATCAGTTTTATGGAATAAAAAGAATTTTCTACCACTATAAAAATATGTTCGAAAATATTGACTTGAAGACAATGAATGGTAATTGTAATACCCCTAGAACCTTAATTAAGGTTAAATACTTTGTAATACTGTTTTAATTATTGTTGAACAATTATTTTGACAAAGTGTGGTTAAAGACATTTGTGAGAGGATTTTGAATAATTATTATTATTTAATAAATAAAAAAAGGAGAATCCAATCTGAAGTAGCTATTGAAAGAGTGTTTGCTGGCCAACAAGGAGAAATGACAAGTGTTGGACAAGAAGCCCAAGTGGTGAAAACAGATAATTAAGGTCTCAACAGGTGCAGGAGGCATCATCCCTATAATTCAGTCAGAACTCCAGATGGAGGTTCTAGATTAGGAGGCTCATGAGAGGCCTAATTCCTAGGCAAAGTTAAATATGCATTCCCATCAGATAGGCAGGATTCTTGGATGGAAGAGGGGAAAATATCATTGTTGAGAAAAAGAGTAGAATTAAGTGTTGGTGCAGAAATAGTTTCAACAGTTTTTGTCCTTGTGGTCCAGCAAACAAGCTCGAGGGTTTCAGAGCAAGTAATATTGGTTGTTCTGGAAGATTGTTTGGGAGGAACGAAGACCTTCAGATTGGATTCAATATGCACATTGTTGACAGGTTATTAATTATAAATTAATTGTGTTTAGCATTTTAGTTTAGATCCTTTTTTTTCCTACAGATTGGTAAAATTATGGTTATTCATTAAATGACTGAATATTTCATTAATAGATGATCTTAGAATGTACTAACCTCATGATTTATGCTATCAAGTATATGTTTACAATGTTCCTATTTTGTTATGCATAGGTTAATTGTGTTAAGCTTTTGGTATTATTATAGTGAAATTAAATTTTAACTACTGGTTTATTAATGGTTATTGTAAGTTTTTCTAAAGTTGAGTTTCACACATATAAATCTAAGCTTTATATAGGTTTTAACCAAAGATAAATAAATGTATATTTATCAACCAGAGTATTAAATATTACTATTTTTCATAATATATATAAAAACATGTCGATACAAATATTATATACATTTGAGATAGATAACATAAGTAGAATCCATTTATAGAGAGACAACATTTTTACAAACCAAAGCTATTTTTTCCACAGAACCGCAAGGTTCAAGTTTATCTCAATCAAATTGATTCAGTTCATAGGTAGATATCATAAATGACCAAACAAATAGATAAAATGAAAAATGAAAACAGTCAAAACTAAAGCATCGCAGAAGTCTTATAATCCAAGAGTCAAAAGGATTTCAAGTTTATAAAGTCAGAGTACAAGAGCCGAAAGGATTTCAAGTATATAAAGTCAGAGTACAAGAGTTGAAAGGATTTCATGTTTATAAATTCAGAGTACAAGAGCCGAAATGCTTTCATTTACATGTATTATCCAATGTTGAAAGTCATGAGGGAAGTCGAATGGCTCAACCTCGACCTAGGTAAATCCTGAAATGCTTGGTAAAATGCGAAGCATTTCCCTTAGCACTATCAATATTCATGCACAGAGCATGTAACTGGTGCTTTCACCATGGAAAATACAAGGAGAAAACACCTACCTGTATTCACAACCAAAGTCATCCCATCCATGCAATCATATGCAAAATAAACCAACAATAAGTGCGGTTAGGGTTATTATAAGGTAAGTTAATAATCAATTGGTAAGCTCCAGCAAAGAACTAACTCACAAGGTTAACGATGGGACCAGAATGTTGGATGAGTGTCGAACCCCAAATGCAGAGGTGTAGCTAGGGTTTTCACCCTAGCTTGTGCAAATGGGCACCTACTAAGGAGAAGGGCCTCCTTAGTAGCAGTTCAGTAAAACAGTAAAACTAAACTAACATGTGCATCAACAGAAATAAAAAGACAATGACAATATAATAGAAAATTTTATTTTGTATTATGGTATGACCAAAATTACATTTGCCTCAGATATGGAGGTTGGTGGAGCTCTTGCAGTAGTCCAAGAGGGCTGCCTCCGTGCTCCAATGGGTTCCTTCTCCTTCTCCAAGGTGTTTGGATAATGGGCCAAAAGGGGCACTCAAATGGGAAAAACTAGCTCAAATGGTAAGCTAGGGTTTCAAGAGTGATTTTGGCAGAGTGAGGATAGGAAAGATTGTGGATGTGAAATGGGGAGCCTCCATCACCTATTTATAGGTTTTTAGTGGTGGAGTATTGACTCATGGTTTTTTGTACCATATGGTTTGGGTCAATTGTTTAGGGTTTTTGCTTCCTTTTTCCCTGTTTTTCCTCTTTTTTATATTTTTTATTCCCTTTTATTTGATTTTTGGGAATTTAGGGCCCTTTTAGAGGGTTTTTTCTATTTTTTGAGGAAAATTAAATTATTTTTGGGGGAAAAAGGGGTTTTTTGGCCTTTTGGTGGATTTTTAATGGTTTTTTAAGGTTTTGGAGGAAAATATGGTAGGAAATATAGACAAATGAGTCACGTAATGAGGGAAATGAGATGGTGAGCACTTTTTGGGTGTTAACAGATTGCCCCCTGATGTGTGAGGGTAGGAGTTCATCGTATGACCGATAGACATCATAGGTATTTGATGGTGTTTCTGGGGAGTGGAGAAGAGAAGAAACGAACTAGAGCCCGGAACAACGGTCCCAAACAAACTACAAAAACTGAAAATACATGACCTCAATAATGAATGAAGAATAATCTGAATATTTGGATGAGGCGGACATTCCCATGCTCATATCAAGATATATAGAATAACAATGAGGCCCAAAAAGGGGACCTGAAAGATACATGGAGAACTACTGTGTACATCATAAGGGTCCATAGGGGACACAAATCTGGAACATACTGACGAGCTGACCATGTCTGAGCTGAAGAACTGATACATTGGAATAACAATAGTGTTGTTGAGTGTGGTACCAGAGGAACTGATGAGTTGTTGGATCATAATGATGGGGAGTCATACCCTCAATGGTACAGTGGACTGTAGCTATACTGGGTACTCAAGGAAGCATCTGAGTGAATGGCCTCCGAATACAATCACCAATGCAACCCAGATATCCATGGGAACATATAATTGGGTGTTCCGAAGTGAATCACCAATGTGCTAGAGTCGAGGGAAATTCGGGGTCTTCGACGAATAATGGAAGGGATATATACCCTACAAAAATCTCAACGATGCGATCAAGGTGTTGAACTCGAGCATGTGAGAAATAACCATTCGGAGAGGCACTAATGACTCCGCTCAAAATGGTTTGTAGGCACTCACCACAGATGGTGATGAGTCCAAGGCACAGGGACCTTTGGGCATATCTTATGGAATAGATGGGTTGTCATCGATAGAGGGAGACCTGCAACAAGTAAGGCAATGATGTTTCCTTGATAGGAGCATGAGGTGGTAACTGAAGTGTGAGAGTACTGATGGTAGGACTGACATACCGTGGGGGTGGGGAATAACTGGGAAAATAGAGTGGGTGGACTCAAACTTCCTTTGTTCATAGTATGGTGGCAGGGATGATGAGGAAGCATATGAAACTGACTTAGGGGAAGGGGGTCATGGCCGTTAAGGGACCAAGGATGGTGACTGGAATGAGGGATACTCAAGTGGATGTAGGATGGCAGGAGACTCAAAGGACGGTATATCGTAGAATACTCTGAACAAAGGCGACCTTATTGGGAGTGCTACCGAGATGATTGATCATAGTGCCAAGAGGCACCGGTGGGGACTTCTTCATGGGAATGGTACTGTCATGTGGATTTATACGAGCCCAAGACAGTTCATGCTCGTGATTGCTTTCAATTTTAAGGAGTCTGAAAGCGATAAGAAGACTCTGAAATAATGGAATGGTGTTGTCGTGTGGATTTGTACGACACCGGGATGGTGCATGCTCATGGTTGATTTTAGTTTTAGAGAGTCTGAAATCAATAAGAAGACTGCAGGGGGGTTCTTTTTCGTGTGTTAGTCTCCAAGGCCTGAAAAAGCATAAAAGGATGCAATGAAGAACTCTTCTAGCCGATGTGACTATAATATTCATTTTTCGTAATTAGTCTACCAGGTCCGTAAAAGGGTTAAACTTATACCAGATAGACGCCCTTTTAGGTACTTTAACGAGCATGAAAGGAAGCAAGATTGCTCAGCGATCTTTTCATTCTTTTAGGAGTTAGAAAAGAGCTTAACAAAAACTCCCTAAGTGCCTTTTTTGTAAAGGACTTGTGTGGTCCGAAAAAGGGATAAAATTATACCGAACAAAAGGAATGGCCAAGCAAGGAGAGAGTGTTCAATCAAGGGACATCGATGAGTACCAAGAATGAGGGTTTGGGGGGGGAACACTGGTGGGCCTCCCTACGGGATGATGAATGGTGGCAAAATAACAAAATAATTGCAGTATGAATGGAGTGAAGGGCTCATGTATAAATGTGTAACAATTCGATGGCGGTCGATGTGGTGTGCCAACCGAGGCAGCAAGGCGTCGGGAGACAATGTTGAAAACTATTGCTGGTGAGAGCGAGAAATGATCTCAAGCATCATCACGAGCTCAGAAAACTGAATCCGGTGATATAAAAAATGTCAAAAATGGATAAGGGTCGAGGTGGCGCACAAACCGAGATGACTAGGGGCTGGTAAAAAATGCCCAAAAAATCTGGGGCTGAGAGCGAGAAATGATCTCAAGCATCATCACGGGCTCGAAAAACTGAATCTGATGGTATAAGGAATGATAACAACTGAAAACATTCGATGTGGCACACAAATCGAGATGGCAAGGTGCATGGAAAAAATTCCAAAAAAGGGGTTCGGAGAAAACGAGAGACCGAGTCAACCATGTTGAAGGTCTCATCGTTCTGATTCCAGGGGTGGAAATGGTTTGGAAAATGGACTCCGTATGGAGCCATAATGGCCAAATCATGAAAAATTCAACTGTCTATAAATAGTAAGTGGGCCCATAATGCCAAGTGTCATTTGTGTGGTTGACTTTGACAGGAGAGTGTGGTGGGCCAGAGCGGATTTGGCATTTCTAGGTGATTGGACCGGTCGATTTCATTTCCACGAGTTGCAGATATTTCACTGAACTCATACCTTTAATTTTTTCTCGATTCAGGTGGGTAGTGGGTCCTCAGGGGGGGTTGTATGGTCCACACAGGTGTGGATCACAGATTTCGAGGCGATGGCCGCAATCTGCGATCGCGACTGTGGCCTCCACAGCTGCGATCCGGGATCGCGGCTATGGCCTGGATAATCATGATCCACGCTCGCGGTTGTGGCCTAGACAGCCATGATCTGTGATCGCGACTGTGGCTTCGACAACAGTGATCTGTGATCGCAACTGTGGGCTAATGAGTCAAGTTTTCAGGTATTTGATAACCTTTTTTCCAGTAGCCAAACTCAAGCAAAGGTGATGAAACATGCTCATTTGTGGGGGAAAATGTTTTACTTTAATTATTTAATGAAATTGTTTTATGATTATTCTTGGATGTTAGAATGCATATCAAATAAACTAATTATATGGAAATCAAGTGTGATTGAGCAGGTTTAGGGTCATTCAAGGATGGACATATAGAAGATTAAAGGATCACCAAGCTTGGCGCCCTGTTTCCTGATTTATAGGGGATGCACTCCCACTTTCAAGAGGAAGCAGCAATTAGACAACTAGTTAGGATCAACATTAAATCATATAAATATGGGCCTCTTGGGTAGTGAGAGGCCCCTGCTGTTATTTTGAGAAAAACACTGTTTTAAAGTTTTTTGCCCTATCGATACTGCGAAGTACAGACCTTTGTTTTGACATGGATTCTACATTTTAATTAAGAGATTGATGATTAATTCCAGCCAGCATTTCTAAGTTTTATTCTCTCCTAAGTACGGGTTGGGGAGGGCCCCTCCAACACGTAGGTCAAGAGATTTCTATTTGCAGGTATTTCTTTCAATTATGCGTTTTACATTGATGAACAGTTCTATTACATATGAGAGCGCTTGAATGATTTATTATTTCTATAGTAGTTTATAATACATTCTGTAGTACAACATAACAGTTTCAGTAGTCCTGTAGGTTCTTTCTTTCAATGCATATTCGAACCAACGATTGCATGTGTATCAGCTTTGCTTTCAATATCATGGTTTATATCTTAGGTTTTTTATTGTTTCTCATCGTGATCAATTTCTTTAGTAGTAGATGGATAGATTGAAACGATTGCACTTCAATTTTAGTCTTGGGATCTAAAATAGTTTAGATCAGAATTCTAGTTTTAGGCATAAAATAACTACAGACCTTGTTTTCCCCAATCTTAGAATAGATCTATTATGGCATGTTCATTTTTAGATTTATTATTTTGCATTAAGTAATTTTATAAGATCATCCCCTTTACTTTCAGCATTTTAATTATTTAAGATAGATTTACTGCTTTATTTCTTAGAACAAATTTACTACTTTTGGTATCTTTATTTCTTAGAACAGGTTTACAGCTTTCAGCACTTTAATTCTTTTAATTAGATTTATTGCTTTCCAATATTTAATTCCTTAGCATAACCAATTTACATATTTAGTAGACAAAATTTAGAACATCGATACCGACTTCCAACTGTGACAGAGATTATCCTATAAGAGCACAGATAGTGCATGCATCTCTAAAGTTTGTACGTTCCCTGGGTTGAAATTTAAAGTAGGCTCTTGGTATAGCTTCCCTCATTAGGCATCCATATTAGGATCTCACCATGGCCCCCATAGATGCGATCTACAATCGTGGTTGTAGTCTCGATAGCTCCGATTTGGGATCATGACATTGGGCCCCACAACTGCGATCTGGATCGGGATTGTGGAGTCATACCGAGGAGGATGATGGTTTATTCGATGATGTTCTGATGAATTTTCATTGTGGGATTGACAGGATGCCAAGAGTACTATGGAGGGAGCGCGAGATACCTGACGATTTGATGGACTACATATGGGATGAACAACATGTCCAGGGGACCTTGGCACTGTGTAGACTGTTAAAGTTCGCACAGGTGCTGATGATGTGTTCAGTAGCACTACTGCTAAACAAGTTGGTGGGCTTCTGGGAGCCCGATAGTCTGTGCTTCATGGTGCAGGAGGAGAGACTGGAGCTCACCTTGGCAGACGTATACTTTTTTACAGGACTACCATGTTTGGGTAGGGTGGCGAATACTCAGCCATGGGTGTCTACGGATGTGGACATGGAGGAGATGCTGGATCAGTACTGCCTCCTGACGGTAAGAGTGCATAAGAATGCACTCTTGATTTGTGACTTAGAGGATCCATCAGTTCGAGCGATCGCAACATGTGTGGTTCAAGTGTTGGGGTCACAGGGACCCAAACGGGTGTCTGGGGGATAGATGCAGCTGGTCGAGCAGGTATTACAGGGGACCTACTTTGCTTGGGGCCATATGTTCCTCACCTGTGTTCAGCGGTAGTTGAGTTTGGTGAAGGTATCTAGCAAGGGGTTCCTATACAGGTCATTTTTGTGCTCTTTCTTCATGGAGCGGGTTCCGACACTGCGACCGCGAGTGCCGGTCTGGGCTGGGGGGTTGAGGGAGCCACGGATGGTGCGGTGGGGTGAGATGATGTGCCGGCAGGGTGGGGGAGAGGTGGGGTGGTATTTCACGTAGGAGATATATTTGTAGTGGTTGCAGATGCCGTTGGATTTTGATGACTATATGTACCATGGTATGGACTACCGACGAGACCCGAAGGTGCCACGACCGCTTGGGCAGGCTTGGGGTCTGGATGGTATGTATCTAACTTCTTGATCATTTTATATTGAATGTTTTGATGTTAGAGATATATGATGATTTTGACTATGTACGATTTGGTTTGAAGCAGATGTGGGACCGCTACCACCACCGGGGCATAGGGAGCGTAGGGGGAAAATAGCAGTGCTAGCCTTGCCAGACCAGGGGGAGGTACGACGACAGGATGCGGAGGGGACTTTGGAGTCCTTGTGAGTTACCTTTGACCGGCTACTGGTTGGGATCTCCAATGAGGGGTGGCAGGAGCTTGATCGAGAGGTGGTCGATTCCTGTCACGAGGCCCCGCGATATTGGCGGTCGATCTTGATTCAGGTGGAAGTTATGGCCGAGGAGAGGAGGGGTCAGGATCGATAGGGGGATGATGAGGATCCAGAGGAGGAGCGAGAAGAGGATGAGTCTGCAGTAGAGGATGCTGGTGAGGAGGGTTCAGATGGGGGATATGACTCCCATTAGGGAGTGCTGGGGACTCCCCCCCGATACATATGGGCATTCAGGATTTTTTGTATATATGGCATGTATTTTATGACAGGGATGTTGTTGGGGCTCCTTGATGTATATTTTTGTATAGCTGACTGTTGGGACACTCATGACATGTATATGACGATGATATATTTATATAGATATGCACATGGATGCATTTTTGTTGTGATTATTTTGTGTACGCATGTGGATGCACCTGTATGGTTTTGTGTGATTTTAGTGCACTTGGATGCAAATGATTTGTTATGATAGGCACGTGGATGCCCTCTGTTGTAGATGTCGTCTTTTTGGAATTTTTATGTTTTTGATGTGTTGATATGTGATGGTTATGCATGATGGATGATTTACATGGTGTGATTGATATGCCAATCGAGAATGTTGTTATCCATTTGATCTATGACACTATTCTGAGCTCTTGGGACATGAGTGAATGTTATGGATTCAAACTGTTGGCTTAGCTATTTTTTGCGTAGGAACTTTCTAAAGAGGCAAGGATCACGCACTTGGTAGCAATTGTTGAGCTGGGAGACAAGCAACTGGGAGTCAAGGAACACATGAAGGTGACGTATACCCATCTGAAGGGTTGCAGTCAAGAGACCGGTCATAGCATCATACTCATCCTGGTTATTGGTAGCAGCACTTATGCACATTCCGTCAAGGTGAATCAACTCATGTGAAGGGGAATATAAGACCCAAGCTGCAGAGGCCAGGTTTGGAGACCAACGGCTTGCCCAATCGGTGAAGCCAATGTAATAAGGTGGAAGATGGTCCATCTGTGATCATGCAAAAATGACGAAGGTGAGGTTGCGGTTAAAAAGTGAAAAACAAAAAGAAAGCAAACTGTACAATATGGACCAATGGGTCCGTGGGGTTGTTTAAGGATAAAAGCATTTAAGATACAACCCATTACGAGATTGCACAAGGGGTGTCCTTCTAAGTCAGTTAAAATATATGCCCCATGTCCAAGGTAGGTATGCACTATGTAAGGACCTTTCCACATGGATTTGAACTTCCCTTTACCTGTCTTGTCGTGGGCTTGGTCGTAAACGAGGACTAGATCTCCTTCACATAAAGCTCGTGGGTGGACATGTTTGTCATAACCAACTTTGGAGTGGTTCTTGGCAGCTTCGATGGTTTGGAGGGTTGCAAGATGGTCCTCATCAGCTTGTTCTAACAACAGTAGGCGTTGTTCAAGTGGGGAGGTATCGGGGAGAAGTTCAATGACGATGTGTAGGGTGGGGATCTGACACTCGATGGGGAGGACAGATTCAACACCGTGGACTAAGTGAAAAGGGGTGAAACTGGTGGCGGTCTTAGTTGATGTACGGTAAGCCCATAATGCGGGGAAAAGCATGTGATGCCAATTGGACTTATGTCGGTCAACAGTGCGTTGGAGGATTGTTTTCAATATTTTGTTTATGGCCTCAACCTGGCCATTCCCTTGGGGGTAGTAAGCATAGGCATATTGATGTTTGAACTTAAGGAGAGTTGACAACTCGTGCCAAATGGAATCTTCAAAATGTGAACCATGGTCTGAGACAAGCTATTTTGGGACCCCAAATCATGTAATAACATGGTTAAAAAATAAACGGGCAGCAATGTCAGCTTTAGAGTTAAAGGTGGGTATGGCTTTAGGCCATTTGGTGAAGTAGTCAATGGCGACAATGATGTACTTATGGCCATTTGCAGATGAGGTTTTACATTCCATGAAGTCGATGGCCCATTTGCAAATAGGACCAACGGTGATGACTGGGTGGATTGGAGCGGGTGGTGTTCGGGCCTTAGGGGCAAAAAGTTGGCAATTATGGCAATGTTTGACTGCTATGATGTAGTCAGTAAATAGTGTGGGCCAGAAGTATCTGGCACGGATGACCTTCTGGGCGGTGGCCATCCCTGAGAAATGTCCGCCGCAGGCGCCGCTATGGCAGTCGTTGAGGACTTGTTCGGCTTTCTCGTGTGTAAGGAAACAATAGAGGATAGTATCAACGCCTCGTCGGTAGAGGACATCGCTCAATAGGAGATACCGAGATGCGTGATGACAGATACCGCGGTGTCCATCACGATCTATGTCTGGTCGAAACTTCTGCGTGCAAAGGTATAGCAGAATATCACCGTACCATGGGTCATGTGATGAGATGATGAACAAATGATTGTCTGGTAACTCATCAGATATGGGCGGGGACGGCAAAAGGGATGGGAGGTTAGTTATGAGTTGGGCAAGTGCAAGGGATTTAGTACTCTTAGGGGTTGTGAAATTTAGGTCATATTCTTGGAGGATAATTACCCATTTAGCGACACAACCTTGCAGAAGTCGTCGGTTCAAGAGGTAGACCATGGGGTTGGAGTTGACGACAATGGTAGTATGACTAAGTAAAATGTAATGGCATAATTTTTGTATGGAAAAAACAACGGCAAGGGCCAGTCTTTCCTCATATGGGTAACGTAGGGGTGGTCCAGACAAGGTTTGGCTGATGTAATAAATGACATTCTCCTAGAGAGCAGTGTCTTCTCGAACAAGGACCCCTGACACGGTGTGGTCGGATGCCGAGATGTAAAGGATGAAGTCCTGAGAGAAATTCGGAGGGGAGATCAAAGGGGCTTGCATGAGAGATTTTTTAAGGGCTTTGAATGCAGCTTGCGCCTAGTCATCCCAAACAAAGGGTATGTGAGTACGAAGCAGACGTAAGAAACCATGAACTGTGGTGGAATAATTAGGAATGAAGTGGCGGAGGAAATTAGATTTCCCCTGTAAGCTCTATAGCTACCGGAGCGTGCGTGGTGTGGGAAGGTCTAATATGGCTTGAACTTTGAGGGGGTCAACAGCGATTCCTTTGTGGGAAACAATGAAACCTAACAACCGGCCTATTGGAAAGCAAAAGACACACTTGAGTGGGTTCAAGCAGATCTGATTCTTGCTACAACATAGAAAAACTTGTCGGAGGTCGTTAAGGTGGTCGGATCGTTTCTTGGAACATGCTGTGAGATCGTCAAGATAGACTAATAGGATATGAACCAAGTCGTAAAAACAATAGGTCATGGCTCGCTAGAAGGTTGCCCCAACATTTTTAAGGCCGAAAGGCATGACTCGATAGGAAAAGGTGCCCCATGGGGTGGTGAAGAAAGTCTTGTATTGATCTTCTTTGCAGATTTGAATCTGGTTATACCCAGAGAAACCGTCCATGAAGGATAGGACTTCATGCCCCGCACACGCACCGATGAGTGTCGAGCGCCCAATATGCAGATAGATTATTACCAACATACAGAGTATACGAGATTTATTGTCAACCCGAGAAAGTCTTTTATTTCAAAGGATAAATGCACAGTCTATGCTTAAACACCAAATCACTATAATTGAATACCTTTATCCTCTAACAACTATTTCCATCCCAAGAATCTGTGTCATCCCAATTATCTTCTACAGGCTATAATTTCAATTCCTCTCTACCATGTATCAACAAGAAATGACATAAAATTCAACTACAATTGCAGATAAAAAGAAATCCTATTCACATCCCAGAACAAGTAACTCACCTATTCAATCTGATCACTCTTGAAAACCATAAGCATAAACTGAATATTAATATAGAAATTCAATTGCAAGAGATTGAGTTCAATTGCTCTAAGAGATTGAATTACAGGAATGAAAATCAACAATCGTAACAGGAAGATAAATTGAAAGGATTCATGGGATGACAACTTAAACTGCAGGATGGACAAGGCTGTGTACGACTTTCACATAAATTGCATAAAGAAAGTTTCCTACTCAGTCGACTGTCACTCTATACCATTTACCAATCTCCAAGAAATGCAATCCTAATTATACTACAAATTCACACTTACTACTGCTGCGTACAAAGGAAATATCATTAACAAAACAACACACAACAATAAATTCAAGAAATCCTATTGTAACTCAGCAATCTCTGTGGAAGACGGGCCCATCCTTCACACAGAGATGTTGGCTGAACAACGTAAAGTTCCTTTAACTCAGAGGTAACTCTTATATTAATAGAAGGATGATTACATAGTTTGCTTCTACTGCTAATACAATGAATGAATTCTCCGTTATTCAACCCCCTGGGTCGAGACAGCTCCCCATATTTATACATGCAGATCATAACATCCGATCCTATTAACGGGCAGCCATGAAGATATCTGATCTTCGGGCACCCTAAATAATACAAGCTGTTACAAACGTGGCATAGTAAAGACATAGAAAAACGTGAGAAAGTTGTTGCTTGGCCCAGCAGTGGCGATCTTTCCAGATCACAATTATACTTGAGCAGCAAATAACTTAAAGATATCCAATTATAGCGCACTCTGTTACAGTTTCCCTGTCATAGCTCTGTCTAGAATGTTGCATTAGAACCACCTGCATTAATTGATGATTGGAACCTCGAGGATCCTTTTAAACAGCGAACATCCCTCCTTTCAAGACTTGTTCAGCCCCACCTTCCTGCAGTCCACTTATCTCACACTACCTTCATAAATCATAACATGTTAGCACAATTGAGAGATACACAGCCTTAATTATCACAATCATAAGCATTAATAAGATAAAGCAATGATCAGTCATACCTTGGCAACTTGGGGGAATAAAGTGAGGACGATAGGTCTGATTAGCATGCTAAATGGTGTAGGACAGGGGAAGAAAGGTGATTGAGGATGATAAAAAGGGGCCAATTCTAGGCTCAACATCTCCCCCCAACTATCCTGTTGCATGTCCTCATGCAACAACCTGCATCATTCGGAATCTGAGTCCTGTACTGAGCTCTATTTCCAGCATCACTGCTCCCCTTCCCTAGTCAAGGAAAAATCCATATTATATGGTTTTGCTGGCCACCAAATGAGGGGGAAATTGAATTTCAAACCCAACCAATTAACTCCCCTCTCCCTCATACTTCCCACATAGCCATTGACCCTGGAAAGTGCCTGTTTGAAATTCTTGAAATAATAAGGATCTCGGCTTCTAAGTGCAAAGGAGGCAGCTTGCCATCTGTGCTTACTCCCTTCCAATGCTACCTATTGTTGTCTGAAAATGTAGTTGGTGCAAGTGGAAATCACTTCTTCCTGTAGTCTCATTATATGCTGTTCCTGGGGAGGACTTGAAAGGAAATCCTAATCTGAGTCCAAATCAATGACATTTCTAGGAGGTAGAAGCACTGGTTCTTGTGGGACAGTGTCTTCCAGCACATCTAAGTCTAATATGAGAGTTGTTGGTTCTTATGTAACAGCAACATCCTTTAGACTCTCTTCAGCAGCTACCTTCATTACTTTCAGAGACACTGGTTCTTGTGTAACAGTGTCTTCTTTGTCCTTCTGCAGCTGAGATTGGATATCTTTCTCATTGTGCAGCTCCTCCTCCAAGATTTCGGTGTCACCTGAGGATTGTGTCTGTACCTGTTCATCCTCACTCCACTATGTATCAGGAATGATATCCATTCCAGGGTTATCTTCTAATTGAAATTCAGGAGTTCCTGCTGTAGCCTTCAAGGATGTTGGTTCTTGTGTAGCAACATCCTGGCTTGCCTCTTCATCCTCCTGTTGTTGCAATTCTTCTCCTATGAGCTCTGTGTCATGGGAACCATCTAGGGTTGCAACCCAGAGTTCTTCATTAAACTTCAGAGTGTCCTCTATCCCAGGTTCTTCTCCCATCTGTTCGGCCAATTGGACAAGTTTACTCAAGTTTGCTGGTTCTTGTGTTACAGCACCCTGTTCAAGTTTATCAATGTCTTGTCTTTGTTGCTCAGCTTCTAAAATCTCTATGTTGTGGGAGCATTATGGGGTTACAGTATAGAATTCTTCATTAAACTCCATAGTGTCCTCCATTCCAGTTTCTTCTCCCATCTTCTCTATAATCTCTTTGTCATGGGAGCACTCTGGGGTTACAGTATATTCTTTATTAAGCTCCAGAGTGTCCTCCATTCCAGGTTCTTCTCCCATCTGCTCTATAATTTTTGTGTCATGGGAGCATTCTAGGGTTACAGTATATTCTTTATCCCCATCATCATACATGATTTCATCCCTTAGCTCCTCTGTCACAGGATTGGTGGCAGCTTCAGCAAGGATGGTTAAAGATGCTGGTTCTTGTGTGGCGGCATCTTCTTTTTCTGCAGCTTCCTCTATTGTGGGCGTGGGCTATTGTGCTGAGAAAGTACGAAGTATAATCTTGTGTCCTGCCTCCTTAAAGATTTCTCCACAGGTGGGACAGATTACTCATTCATCTTCCTTGCCAGGCTCGGTAGAGTTTGATTCCTCCAGTTGGTCTGCAGCCTCTACCAATGTATACAGTTTCCTTTCACCTAGTTTTCTGCAGGTTTCCTTCTAGGTTTCCAATTCCCTTCAAAGTACTTGGAGGTCCTCTTTTAACAGTGTGTTCTTAGCCAGAAGTCCTTCAATTCCGGGTTCTTCCTCAACTGGCCTTTGTGGAGAATCCATTGGTCTCGGTACAAGGATCGGGGGCTCAACCTGTGCCTCTAAGGTTTCCCATCTTTTTTTGGATGCCTCTGCTACTGTAGCTGATCTAGTTCTTTTCTTTCTGATTGGTGAGGTTATGTTAAATTCATTGATTGATCTCTTTCTTTTCCTTTGTGGTGTTTTCTTTTGTGGAGATGGTATATAGGGATTCACAACTGAGGTCAAAGGAATGTTTTCTTGCTCCTCATGCTGTTCTTCTTCAATTAAAGCTCCTCCTACCCACTCAGGTGAGGATTCAATAGTTACCAACTCAATGTTTTCTTCTATTGCCCTAGCTCTGTCACCTTCAGGTTCAATTGTCATAGCATTTAATGCTGCTCCAATTTCACCTTCTGCTGTCGGAGCTGCACTGTTATCTGGGTTTTCCACAAGATTTTTATCTACACCCTCCCCCAATGGCTCTGCTTGTGCCCCTAATTGCTCTTCTTCTAATGCAATTTCATCCCCCCCCAATGGCTCTACTTGTGCCCCCAGCTGCTCTTCTTCTAATACAGTTTCATCCCCCCCCAGTGGCTCTGCTTGTGCCCCCGGTTGCTCTTCTTCTAATACAGTTTCATCCCCCCCCCCAACTTCAGTGGAGGGACTCCGGTCCTCCTACTATGGTGGAACTCGTACGTGCTGTTTTGGGACAATCCGCAAGGGAGCAGGTTCCTGAGCTCGAGCTGTGAATTGATCCCAAGTTATATGATGCTGGGCAAGGGTTCTTACAATTATTAATTTGATAAGGCCATGGTGGGTGAGGGAGGAAAGTGGGTGCTTAGCAGACTGGACAAATGCCGCCATATGACACAAGTCATGCAGTAGATAATATGGAATGTTCAATAAAATGTCATGGCGGAGATGAGAAAGTAAAGGGAGTTCAGAATTATAAACAGTTTGGTATCTACCTTCACAAGTGATGTACTTCTTGAGAAAGACAGCAACCTGGTCCCATGGCCGCGGCAATGAGTGTAGTGCGATCCCTCTTTTGGATGATTGAACTTGCTCCCCCTCCAGTAAAAATGCTTCCCGTGCAGTCATCGTGGGGACTCGTCAGTTAAACCATGCCCTTCCCACCTGTGGGATGGCAGTAACCTCGGATATAATGGCCTCAGAGACTTCTATGCGCAGCCCCCACACCTTGGAGTGAGTTTTGGTGAGGTTTAAAGCAAATTGCAGGGCTGCTTCCCGATTGAATCCATCTAGTTGCTCAAAAAATTTGATCCAGCCGGCGGCTTGAAAGATGGCAAGAATTTGAATATTTTTCCTGAGTTCTTGTGTATTCAAAGGTTCATGACGAACTGGAATCCCCATGGTCCTGGATGCAAACTGAGATTGCTATCCCACAGATTACAGAATCCGAGAATGGAAGTTGCAGCACAGAGGATGCACGAATCGCTGAGCGGAGATGTTGAGGAAATGGACAAATTTGGAAAGTTGAGCACAGAAAAAAATTTGAAATTTCCATTCCGAATTGGGGAAGGTGGCAGTTATTAATGTTTACGTCGTACGAGGGAAAGGTCTAATTAGGCATAATGGTGATACGTATAAAGGTACGACTGATATTGTTCAATTATATCAACACTTAATCACGTGATAAATGAAAGCCATACCTCATGAGACTGTGCGTCAGATATCCTGCAGAGAATGGTGGAGCATGCGATTAGTGACGTTGCGGAACCAAACTCGTGCACAGTGATAAATCTGATCATGATGACCAGGATAATGCAATAATTCCTTCCGCCAGTGAAACACAAACCATCGCGTCCTCGGGGTCGGAATGATGAATTCGCCGGCACGACTAGGATGAATCAGAGCCATATTTTAGTAGGTTTGGAGCAATTCTTCTGTTAACACAGAAGTTACCAATGCAAGTTGCCAGAAATGATATCATGGCCGACGAAAAAGATGTTGCAGCCGCCAGGAAAGATTCACGGCCACCGGGAAAAGGATTTATGGGATCGAGAAAAATTACGGCTGTCAGGGAAAAGTTTTACGGCACCGGGAGATATGTCGCAGCCGCCGAAAAATATGTTGCAGCCACTGGAAAATGGTTCACGGCAGCCGGGAAGAAGGCTTTACGGCCATCGGAATAAAAATTCACGGCTGCCAGGGAAAATTTTTACGGCGCCAGGAGATACGTCGTAGTCGTCGGGAAATAAGTTGCAGCCGCCGGAAAATATGTTGCAGCTACCGGAAAATGGTTCACGGCTGCCAAGAAAATGATTTTACAACTGACGGGAAACGATATTGCAGCCACTGGGAAATGGTTGACGACTGCCGAGAAAAGATGTTGCAGCAGTTGGGAAAATTGTTGCAGCTGCCGAGAAATGGTTCACATCTACCGGGAAAAATCTTTTACGGCTGCCGGGAAAACGATATTGCAGCCACTGGGAAAGTTGTTGCAGCTGCCGGGAAATAATATTACAGTCGCTGGGAAATGGTTCACGGCTGCTGGGAAAAAAGGTTTACGGCCACCGGGAAAACAATATTGCAGCCGCTGGAAAATGATGTTGCAGCCACTGGGAAATGATGTTGCAGCTGCTCGGAAAGTTGTTCACAGCTGCTGGGAAAAAGGGTTTTACGTCCGCCGGGAAATAATATTGCGGCTGCTTGGAAAGTTGTTCACAGCTGCTGGGAAAAAGGATTTTACATCTTCCGAGATATATGTCGCAGCTGCCAGAGAATATGTTGCAGCTGCCGGAAAAGATGTTGCAGCTGCCGGGAAATGTGTCGCAGATGCCGGAAAATTTATTTTAAGGGAAAAAAAAAGGAAATACAGCACAGGAAGGCATAGGAAGGCGACTCGCGTTTGACAGGCCCAATCTGGTCATTCACCTGGCGCTTCCCTGGAAGTTTTTGAAAAACAACAACAAACGATAAGATCAAATGCAAAGAGAAAAAAACAATTATACGCTACATCAAAAAAGAAAGAAAATTATTTAGGTACAGTAATTTAAAATGTGATTTTCAGTTTAAGGATTGGCAAAGGCAAAGAGAAATTCCTGCTCTGGTGCTAGCTGATAATCTGGATCGGCGGCACTTTGTGAAATGAATGCATCTTTCGAAATAGGCTTATGATACAGTCGCAGTCTGTGGCCATTAGCAAGTAATGGTATACGGTTTTCATCGATGGTCACCAGACGGACAATGTCGTTGTCAAATACCCTGTCAACCAAATATGGACCCAGCCACCTTGTACGTAATTTACCTTTAAAATCCCTTTTGAACCTGGAGTCGTATAGTAACGCCTAGTCTCCTTCACGGAAGATTTTCTTTTTAATAAATCGGTCATGCCAATTGGATCTCTGTTGCTGAAGCAACATAGTCTAGTCCACTGCAGCTAACCGTTTCTCATCCAATTCATTTAGTTGATTTAATCTTCTCTTCTGGGCTTCTGTTACATCCAGATTCATTTTGGTGGTTGTCTTCAGGGTTTTGATCTCAAACTCAATTGGAAAGATGGCACTCTTTCCATACACTAAATCATAGGGAGATAACCCTATGGTGTTGCGCCAAGTTGTGCGATATGCCCATAATGCTTCCGGAAGCCTGTCATCCCAATCCTTTCGATGGCTCTTAACTGTTTTAGTAAGGATTGCTTCAATAACTTTATTGGTACTTTCCACCTGACCATTGGCCTGGGAGTGGTAAGGTGAAGCCACCCTATGCTACACATGATACTTCCGGAGCAAGGATTCAAACTGGTGTGACATGAATTGCAGCCCCCCATCGGTAACTACTTCCCTCAGTACCCCAAAGCGGGTAAAGATTTCACTATACAAAAAATCAATCATTGCTTGGTCACTAGCCTTAGCCAAAGCTACAGCCTCTACCCACTTGGTCATATAATCAGTACAAACCAGAATGTAAACTTTCTGTCTGGAAGGAGGGCTGATAGGGCCAACAAAATCCAGTGCCCATCTATCAAATGGTTCAACTACTACTTGAGGTTGTAGAGGCATCTGATCTGTTTTATTAGGCTGGCCCATCCTTTGGCAGCTGTCACAGGACTGAACATACCTTTTAGCGTCCCTGAACAGAGTCGACCAATAGTAGCCCATCCGCAGCGCTTTATGCCATGTTCTTTTATCTGCAAAGTGTCCCCCACAAGGTCCATCATGATAGGCTTTCAGTATGTGAAAGATCTCATCTTCCCTTATGCATCTCCTAATCTCAAGATCGGGCCCTGTGTAGAAGAGATGACCATTGAGCCAATAATACCTGGCACTTTGCTGGATGATTTTTCTCTTTTCTCATTTGGACATGTGTGGCGGGAGCTTTATTGCAACCAAATAATTAGCGACGTCTGCATACCAGGGGGAATGAGCTGAAAGTGTGAATAGATGTTCATCTGGAAAAGAGTCCTCAATAGGCGAACTGTCATCACTGTTAGTAAAACGAGATAAAAATCAGCAACAACATTTTCTTTTCTAGGTTTATCTATAATGGTAATATCAAATTCCTGCAATAATAAGATCCACCTGGTCACTCTGGCATTGGTGACAGGTTTGTTCATTAAATATTTAATGGCAGAGTGGTCAATGTGCACAAATGTGAGATACCCAGTAATGTAATGCTGAAATTTATTAAGAGTAAACAATAGCGAGGAATTCTTTTTTGGTAACAGTATAATTAAGTTCAACAGGGGCTAAGTTTTTACTAACATAATAAATGGCATAAGGTACTTGACCATCCTTCTGTCCTAATACTGCTCCAATGGCAGTATCAGAAGCATCTGAGGAAATGTGGAAGGGTAGGGTCCAATTAGGTCCCCTTAGGATAGGAGTTGTGGACAGCTTCTCCTTAAGCTTATCAAACGCTGTCTGGCATGCTTCACTCCACACAAACTGTACATCCTTCATTAACAGAGAAAACAAAGGAGAAGCAAGTTTGGAGAAGTTTTCTATAAATCTCCGGTAATATCCAGCATGTCCCATAAAACTTCGCATCTCTTTCTGAGTTGAAGGAGTCGGTATATTTTTTATCACCTTGATTTTTGAAGGATCCACCTGAATGCCATTGGTAGAGATGAAATTCCCTAATACCACCCCCTCACTCATCATCATAAGGCACTTTTCAGTGCTTAATGAGAGCCGAGTCTGTTCGCAGCGAATTAAAACCTTCTTTAAATTTTCCAATGCTTCCTCAAAATCCTTGCCATAGGGAGTAAAATCATCCATAAAGACTTCCATACTATCATTAACTAATTCAGAGAATATGACAATTACAGCTCTTTGAAATGTTACTGGTGCATTACATAAACCAAAAGGAAGCACCCTGTAGGCAAATGTTCCCCAGGGACAAGTGAAGGTGGTCTTATCCTGGTCCTCAAGAGCAATCTGAATTTGGTTGTACCCGCTGAACCCATCTAGGAAGGAGAAGAGCTTCTTCCCTGATAGGGTATCAAGTACTTGGTCGATAAAGGGCAAAGGAAAATGATCCTTTTGCGTAGCTTTGTTTAGTTCCCTATAATCAACACAGACTCTCCATTTACCATTTTTCTTGGGCACAATTACGAGTGGGGAAACCCACTCACTATCTGAAATAGGATATATAAATCCTGCTTCCAAAAGTTTCTGGATTTCCTCCTTCACTATATCCCTCAGATTGGGGTTCATGCGTCGTTGGGGTTGACACACAGGCCAGGAGTCATTTTTAATATAAATATGGTGGGTGCACAGATTAGAGGGAATACCCCTCATGTCTGTATACTCCCAGGCGAATGCCCCCTTATGTTCCTTCAAGAGACTGATTAGGCGCCTCTGTTCCTCTAAGGAGAGACCAGGGTTGATATTCAAAGTCTTTCCAGGTTCTACCTCAATAGGAATACTTTTTGAACTTTTCAAAACTGGGATTATGTTTGTGTCACCAACTAGTGCTTCTTCCGTAAGATTTTCTTGTTCTTCCTTACCAAGGGTAATGTTCAGGATTTGATAGACCTCTTTATCCACTGAAGCAGGTTCACTAATAAAATCATTGATAGCATCATCTTCTGTTTCGTTTTTAAAATCTAAGGCCTTCCCTGTAGTTAATAGTGGCTGAACATCCTCCTCCTCCTCCTGCTCTATCCAAAGGGAAGTCTCAGCCTCTAGACTTGGCCGAGCTGGAGGATACAGGGTGAGGTTTTTAGTCTCCGTACCGTCAGATATAGTCATGGACCCCAATCGACAGCTGATGCAGGCATCAGCTGTGGCCAACCAAGGCCTCCCTAGGAATAATGGGTGTCCCCCCAGCTGTGATTTTGGTTGTAATATCAAAAAGTCAGCAGGGTACTCCCATGAATCTACGGAGATGACAAGGTCGTCCAGAATCCCTTCGGGTCTAATGGTGGATCTATCCGCCAATTCTAAAATGGTAGGGGTCAGTCTAAAATTAGTGAGTCCAAGCTTCTTTACAGTCTCAATTGTTATGACATTGATCACTGCTCCTAAATCAACTAGCACATTGGGTATCTACGTTTGTCCTACATGTACAGTGATAGTAGGATTGCCAGGGTCGTCATACTTGGTCACAGGGGTTTTTCCTGTTATCAAAGAAGATAAATTCCCTATGACATGAATAGTGGGAGGATCTCTAGGTTTCCTCCCTGGTTTCTTAGTGCACAGGTCCCGAACGGTTCTAGCATAAATAGGCACATCTTGAAGAGCTTGAAGAAGGGGGATTTTGACGTAAAGATTCCTTAACTCTCCTAGAAGGTTAAACTGAGGTTGCCCCCCTATTTTTGGTAGCATTAGTCTCTCGGGGTATGGTGGTTTCCTTATCAGCTGGGTAGGTTGCGTATTGTTGGATTTCTCGTTTGATGTTTCAGCCATCCCATCTAAGGGATGCTCAGCATCTTCAATGATAGGAACTGTATCAGATGGATGCTGTGAACTCCCTCCTTCTTTATGCACAGAAGGTGGAGCATCTTCTGTAATTACGGGTTCTACTATTTTCCTAGATCATAGACGAATATCATTACAAGGTACAGGGGAAAGGGAGTAGGCTGGCATATTGACAATTTCCAATTCATGGACTGTTTTATTATTCAGGTTAGGATTAGGTTGGGCAGGCAGCTAGGCTGTATTGGTATATTAGGGACAGGATTATTCTGCAGCTGCAGCTACGACTGCTAAGGTGGGTATTGACGATATTGAGGAAATTGAGGGTATTGAGGAGAATATGGTGACTGTTGAGGTGGAGGTGGTTGAGGAAACTGGTTCCCAAGATGGAAGTTCCTCTACCCAGGAGACCATGACGTAGGTTGATGTGGTGGCTGTGTCCAGGGACTCCATGAATTATAATTTTGCATTGCAGGTTGGGAAGGATTCCACTGAGAATAATTTGAAGGGAATTGTGTATTCACATTTTTCATGTTATTATTCCAATTGCTCATATTATTCAAAAACGGAAACGAGTCCAGAGGCATACCTTGATTTCGAGGCTGCCAAGGTTTCTTCTGTGCAATGAAATAGACTGATTCCACTTCTGGAGTTGATGCCTGCAGAACAGCCTTCACTTGGGGAAGTGTGGGACATTCTTTCATGTCATGGTTCAGCTCACACAGCTGACATACTTCTACTTTGTCAAGCAGGCATTCTTTCAGCGGATGATTCTTTCTACATCGGGGACAGAACACACCTAGTGTGAGATCCTCCACTGCCTGTTTTTGTTTTGCCTTCAGGACATCAATCTCCGAAGAGATGGAGCTCATCATTTCTGTTTTAAAATTTTCAAGGAGATTGCCTATCTCTGCACGGGTAGCTCCTCCGTTAGACGACTTTTGAGTTCTGTCGAAGACATCACATTCCAGCTTATCCCATTTGTTTCGCTTATTGTTCCTGGAAGATCCCCTGGAGTATCTCTTACATAGTTCCACAATCTTCCCAAAAGGTTCTTTGGAGATATCTCCCTTTCCTAGCAGGTTTAACATGTCTAAACAATCATCCCTGATCCCACGAAACAAGATTATCTTGAGCACGCCCAGCCCTATGTTCGTCTGCCCGGCTCTTTGCACATTGTACAGCAGCCTTTCTACAAAATCCTCCAGACTTTCGTCCTCCTTCTGCACCATTTTGAATAATTCCTCTCTTTTGTCCTTGGTGTTGCAATATTCCTGATATTTCTCCAGGAACACTTGTTTCATCTTATCCCAATTAGAAATGGTTCCTCCCCCAAGGCTCATGAACCAGCGTAATGCGTTGTCCTTCAGGGTGGCGAGAAAAAGTTTTAGCTTTTGGGCATCGGCGACACAATCATAGCTGCGACAGAGGATATCGAATTCAAAAAGGAAATCATCTGGATCTTTTGTCGCCCTTCCATGGAAGTGAGGCAACACTAATGGTGAGATGTTTTTCATAGGGGCTGTCCCTTCTGGCTGCCGAATCAGAAATTGCCGTGTAGCCATCATTCCCTCAAGCAAGGAGTGATTTTCATGATGATAGTTTTCCACCATCACCTCTTCCTCGTCGGACTTGTGTCTGTTACTCATCTCCTCTTATGTTTTCTCCTCTTCGTTCGTCCCTGCGTTCTTCTCCCCATTTTTTTCTTCGTCCTTGTTTTGTTCCTGATCAGCAAACTTCTGGTGGAACTGCGTCCACTCTTCTTCAGTTACAGCCTTCCCATAAATGTGGCAGATTGGACCTCTACCAGCAGATCCAGTTGTAACAGCTGTGTCTTCCTCAGTTGTAACAGCAGGTCTAGTTGTAAAAGCTATGTCTTCCTCAGTTGTAACAGCAGGTTCAATTGTAACAGCTGTGACAGCTGTGCCTTCCTCAGCAGGGATATACGAGGGAGACATGGCTGCTTGTATATTCTCCACCATGGATCCTAACGCTGGCGCCCCAAGATCAGCAGGGTTTCTTCTGATAAGAGTTTCTTGATGACGAGCCCTGGTGGATGAATCAGTTCTGTCAACAAGATCGTCAATGAATGTTCTTCTTCCCAATGGTGGTCCTCGACCGCGACCCGAGCCACCTGCACTGTTAATATTTTGTGGGGTTTTGGGAGTTGGGAGGTGATCACATTTTACCCTCCTTGTATTCATGTGAACCGAATCATTTCAACAAAGAAAAGACTGACTAGAAACAATTACTAGATGCAACTAATGATTAGTGTTTAATTTTTATCCTTCCTCGGCAATGGCGCCAAAATGTCGAGCACCCAATATGCAGATAGATTATTACCAACATACAGAGTATACGAGATTTATTGTCAACCCAAGAAAGTCTTTTATTTCAAAGAATAAATGCACAGTCTATGCTTAAACACCAAATCACTATAATTGAATACCTTTATCGTCTAACAACTATGTCCATCCCAAGAATCTGTGTCATCCCAATTATCTTCTACAGGCTATAATTTCTGTCACGTCCCCTCCCATCCTACCAGCTAGATGGAGAGGATCGTGAGGTTAAATCGGGCATCCAGCCCCATACATATTAAACAAAACATTCAAATTTAATTGAAAAATATACATATAAAAGTGCATAACAGACGTGATGCTAAACTGGGCGTCTAGCCCCATGAAACTCTTAACCATAAGCATTCACATAATATATATCAGAGGCATATGGAAAAGTATGATTTAAGAAAAATCACATCGGAATATTAAGAATTTCACATCCATTATACATTCAATTATCCATCAATTAAATAATTTCAAGAATATACAAGAGAATACTTATCTTATAAGCCCCAAGCAACTGGCTATGCAACTGCAACGTTCCACCCAACCATAGGCCAGTTGTGCTTATCAACCTCTTGATGCAACTGCCACCCCCGAGCTGGGCATGATTACTACAAGGAACCAGGGAACAGCAGACTCACACATAGCCAAGCATACACCAAGATGAGCCAAGCCAATCTACAATTGGGTTTATCAGGCTGCTAGGACATGGGAGGGAAGAATTGCTAAGCTAGTATGTTCAACCACAGAGCTAAGGATACCCCTCCCAGATCTATTCAGCTTGGCACTCACAATGCCTACACACCCAACACAAGGAAGTATTCTCTTCACTGCCACACAGTCCCTCAAGCCATACCTTCCTTTCTAGTGCTCTCAGGGTGTGCATAGAAAAGTAGCCAAGCCCTCTTGATCTTCTTGAGAGGCTACTCCCTCTACTAGGTTTATCAAGCCAGTTTTGTCCACTACCAGTCCAAAACTTCAGCTCACAGGTTCAAACCAAAAACGAGATGCACTTAACAACAACCACACTTGCTGAGCATGAGGAAAACGTTTTCCACAATGGGATGCATGAGATGGGGTTTCAACTAACTCAGAAAAACGTGGGAACCCACAAAAACGAAATGGGAAGTTGGGGAACAACCCAGGGAAGCCAATCCATTTTTTAGAAAAACGTCCTTGGACATTCGGGGGCAAAAACGACCTCCATACAGTCCCCAATTCGTGGCCCTTCTCTCCCAAGCCACTGTATATGCAAAAACGAACTCCCAAGCATGGAAAATTGTAGGATTTGGATGAAAAACGTGTAGGGAAAGGCCCAGCTAACTCCAACTGCGTGAATGAGTGAAGACTGCCTATTCACAATGGCTTTGGGCACCATTTCGTGGGTGTTCCCTTGCCCAACAAGCAAAAACACGAATTTCCAAGTTGATGGCTTGCCCATGCACGAAATTGGCTGCCATACTTCTTCATTTCCAAGGCATTAACTACCTTAACCAATTTCTTGGAAGAATTAAATGATTGGGTGCATGAGACAAAATGGGTAGTTGGTGATTTATGGGTTTCCCCATTGACACATGGATTAACACCATTTGCTCAAGGGTTTAAATAATTTCCCTCCCTTTCCCTTGTAGAATCATGCCCCATCTCTTTTGTTGCATTGCATAGCTAGTTGTGGGTATTTTTCATTAAAATTCGATTTTACATGATGTCTTATTTACATCGTGCCCATCTAACACAAGAACCATAGGCATCTATTTCTTTAATTGTCGATACATAAAACGCTAAATCAATGGTGGGGCCTTGGCCTTGATCTCCTCACCATGATTAAGTAACAATATTTACATCATTTACGATTTAATGCGAAGCGGGTCAAAATGGGGACGTGACAATTTCAATTCCTCTCTACCATGTATCAACAAGAAATGACATAAAATTCAACTACAATTGTAGATAAAAAGAAATCCTATTTACATCCCAGAACAAGTAACTCACCTATTCAATCTGATCACTCTTGAAAACCATAAGCATAAACTGAATATTAATCTAGAAATTCAATTGCAAGAGATTGAGTTCAACTGCTCTAAGAGATTGAATTACAGGAATGAAAATCAACAATCGTAACAGGAAGATAAATTGCAAGGATTCATGGGATGACAACTTAAACTGCAGGATGGACAAGGCTGTGTACGACTGTCACATAAATTGCATAAAGAAAGTTTCCTACTCAATCGACTGTCACTCTGTACCATTTACCAATCTCCAAGAAATGCAATCCTAATTATACTACAAATCCACACTTACTACTGCTGCGTACAAAGGAAATATCATTAACAAAACATCACACAACAATAAATTCGAGAAATCCTATTGTAACTCAGCAATCTCTGTGGAAGACGGGCCCAGCCTTCACACAGAGATGCTAGCTGAACAACGTAAAGTTCCTTTAACTCAGAGGTAAATCTTTATATTAACAGAAGGATGATTACACAGTTTTCTTCTACTGCTAATACAATGAATGAATTCTCCGTTGTTCAACCCCCTGGGTCGAGACAGCTCCCCATATTTATATATGCAAATCATAACATCCGATCCTATTAACGGGCAGCCATGAAGATCTCTAATCTTCAGGCACCTTAAATAATACAAGCTGTTACAAATGTGGCATAGTAAAGACATAGAAAAACATGAGAAAGTTGTTGGTTGGCCCAGGAGTGGCGATCTTTCCAGATCACAATTATAGTGCACTCTGTTACAGCTGCCCTGTCACAGCTCTATCTAGAATGTTGTATTAGAACCACGTGCATTAATTGATGATTGGAACCTCGAGGATCCTTTTAAACAGCGAACATCCCTCCTTTCAAGACTTGTTCAGCCCCACCTTCCTGCAGTCCACTTATCTCACACTACCTTCATAAATCATAACATGTTAGCACAATTGAGAGATACACAGCCTTAATTATCACAATCATAAGCATTAATAAGATAAAGCAATGATCAGTCATACCTTGGCAGCTTGGGGGAATAAAGTGAGGATGACAGGTCTGATTAGCATGCTAAATGGTGTAGGACAGGGGAAGAAAAGGTGATCGAGGATGATAAAAAGGGGCCAATTCTGGGCTCAACAATGAGTTGGTCAATAAATGGCATGGGGAAGTTGTCTTTGGGACATGCTCAATTTAAATTGTGGAAGTCAGTACATACCTGTTGGCCTGATTTTATGAATCAGAGCCAATAAGGAGGTTTTGTCCACACAATCGGCTTAAAGCAGCGTCCGGTGTGTTTGGATTAACAAGACCTCGCAGGTTATGATCCTGCTACCAGCTAGTTTGTCTCTTAAGGAAACCTTAAAACTAGCAAAATCTAACCTATTCTAACGTTTATCTTATCTATATATCTACAAATGTCCTAAGATTGCTTTCGTAAGGAAAGACTTCGATTTTTTGGGAAATTTTCTAAATATGAAAACTTACTTATAGTATGCAAAATGATTTAACAGTGCTAATAATAAAATAAACTTTAAAACTAATTAATCTATCTATCATATTTAACTCTATCTCATCTGAGAGCAAATTTAAAACTATATTAATTATTAATCAATAACAGAAAACTGAAGTATGCTCTAAATAAACATATTTAAATCATAACGAAAGTAATTCTGCTATGCAATGATAGAAATGAGATTTAACCTCTACATACACAGTCAAATTCCACTTCCAAAACTGATTAATAATTAACTATCAAGATAGTCATTTGAATTTGAAATAATGCTCATTTAAAATTCACCGTTAACATACAAATGGAATTTTAAATAAACAGAAAAGTATATCATTAAAACTGATGTTTATAGTGAACACACTAATAAACAAAACCATAATGAAATATTTACTCAATAAACTAACCTGAGATGATAAAGTGATAAACTATTTAAACGTCAATGTGTCACAGCACACAGAGTTCATGTATAAACAGAAGATAACAAACAGAAATATATGTATATATATATAAATCCAAAAATGAATACCAGTCACAGTATCATTCGCAGATATCAAGTATCATCCACATGAAAGCTTCAGCTTCAAGTTCGATGTAGTACTAGTTAACAAAATATATTTCAATAAGTTTTCTTCACCACTCCATCCACCCCGAGTTCATCAAAAATCTTCACTTATATACTACTAAGAGTCAGTTTTGCTATAAATGTTGCATGCAACATTATAGGAACTATTTAACAAAAAGGGCATCTAATTACACCTACTACTAAAAATAAAAATCGACTGGCCTGAGTCGAAGTATCACAGAAAGTTCTTGACCATTCACAACACTCCAGCTTGTAACAAATCAGCTACATCCCCATGCCATCACATCAACCATGTCCTGTATTCTTGGAAGAAGGAGTGATAAAACTTCCTGCATTAAATTCAATCAACGTATTATATTAAAATCAATTTAACACAGTCTAACAGAAATACTTAAAAATTATAAATGCATGCCTGTTAAATCTCCGATTTTACAGGCATGCAAAATCGAAATTACCCTTACCTGTTATACTGTGACATAAGAGAAGAGAAAACTATTAAGCCTCATTATGAAGAGCGACTACTCTTCTAGCTTCGGCTAATTTAGCCTTCAACCTGATAATTTTAACATTTTGTTTTTCAATTCGTTCCAATAACAGCTGATTCGTATTTAATATTGATTTCCTGGATTTCTTGAGTTGATTCTTCTTCATGTTGGCCTTTTTCCACCTGTCAATCCATTCTAACAATTCTTTCCTGAAAGTTTTGTTTTCTTCTTCCAATAAGGCTATACTTAATAGACACTGTTTACGCTTTCCTCTGGACTCTGTGATTTTATCTTGATAAATATTTCCTAATACCTGTTGCAGAGTTTCATCTCCTCTAGCTACATGAGGAGAACGAGGACTGTCACAATGTTGATTGTGTAATGGTTCAAGTTCTACAGTGTTAACGTTTATTTCTGGTTGATTGCCCTCGACCTCACCTGATTGCACATCACTTCCCTGCGCAGTAGCAGAATTCCCTACATCCATTGTGTTAGGGACAGACATCGGAATATCATCCTCAATATTTACAACTGTAGGTTCAGTAGCTGTAGATTTGGAAGTCTGTGGATCAGACCTATATCCTAGAATCGAATGGATATTATGCATGCTTCTAGTGACTCTACGCGAAAATGATAAGTTTTCAAAATTCAACCCTTCCTTGTCACCACAAACCTGAGCTAAATGGTTCAACTTATGCATAGAATCTTTATCACATTTATCAGGTTTATCAATTTCCCCTTCGGCTAATCCTTCTTTTGGTTTTGCAGGGTTTCCATCATTCTTACCAGGTTCGGGTTTATCTAATATTTCCCAAGAATCGCAGGGAACTGAAACCCTATCAACATCTTCATTTATCTCGTCATCTATGGGCATGTTTACGACCTCTGGTTCCTTAACCTCTGAGCTATTAACCTCAGGATTTATGACTTTTCGTCTTCTACGAGTTCGAGGAGATGGATTAGGCCAATACTGTGTTGGCCCCAATTGACAATCAACTAGAAATTTATCCCAAGACAGACCTTTTGCAGATAATTGGAATTGCAGTAAAATTTTTATCAATCCATGATGACACAAACTATTGTCAAGGTTATTGAAATTCCTTACAGACTGTGACATTTTCTTAAGGCTTTGCCAAAGATAGAAGGGCAAATTAAGTTTACAACCCTTTACTGCTAACAACAACCGTAAATGATACAAGTGCAGATGGGAAAAGCGTCCACAACAGGTTACGTACCTTACTAAGATTTCATAGTAAGCTCTCCATTCGGGCTTTAGAAATTTTACAGGTACGCCTATCCTCAGCTTCGTTTTATCTGGTAAAGGAATTAACAAAGCCAAACACTTCTTCTTGTCAACCATAGTGCCCTTAAACCAGCGTTCTCCCACTTGGGGAAGTTTCGTGGCTTCAGCAATTTTGTCTTCATTGATAACAAATTCAAAACCCCCAATTCGCACCTTGTCATCTTCAAAACTCATTGCAAACATCTTAGTAATCTCCGTATGGTGACCATCAAAGCTTCGAAAGAAATGTGTCCATCCCATTTTCTCAAATCTCTTGGCAACTTCCCGGTTGGCTTCAATAATTTCAAACCCTGAGATCTCAAAACGGTTCAGAGGAGACATGGTTTCTCCAGCACTTTCTGGGCTTGGTCGCGAAATGAAAGGGAAAGTGAAAACAGAGGGAATAGGTATCCATACACATGACATGATAGATAATCTTCACATGCTTCAAATCTAATCAGAAATCAAATCTCTGAACCTACCATTTTAGCGGGATTTCGAGCAGTGATAAATGTTACAACTTTCACACTACACCATGATTTCTGCCAATTTATCTACGTTTGACCATGCCTGTTAGTGATAACCACTTAACTTGGCGAACCAGTGATACTAAGACTGATAGAATCATCATTACAATCATTGATTATTGACAGTGGTTCATAATTAATAGGTACAATGGCGTAATTTGAAATGACTGTTAGCAATTAACACTGTCAACACGATTTTACCAAATGCATACAACTGTCGATTCTGTCAAGGGTGAAAGCCACGTTTTCATGCCAGCTCATCGATCCAAAACGTTTATTGATTTAACCATTGGTTTATTGCATGGTCAGTTCATCAAACAATCATCCCTGTGTTATCATGTTACGTAGTGGTATGAAGAGTAATAAATCGCATTTTAATGTTAAGGAGGCATTAATCAAATGGCTAGCTTAATGTTTACTCTATGTATATGTACAAAGCTATATATATATATGTATAACACTAAGTTTAAAAACCTTTATACATCCTATTGACACATTATACCATCATATAGGGTATTTATCATACGCAAAAAGTTTCCTATACAAACCTTATCTATCCATTAACTATGATATTTACAAAGTTCATAATAGGGTATTCCTTATGATATTAACTTTCAAAATTTCTCTTAGTCTTAGGACTAATAATACCCTATTTAATATACAACGTGTTTTATGAAATTTCTCTTGGCACAAATCCTATAAGTCGCATAAATTCATTTTTATGTTTTCAATATCTTTAATGAGAATTTATGAAACTTGTCTGATATTCGTTTAAAAGCCAAGTTTTATGATCAAGTTCCTATCAGCTCTAGCATCATTAAATTACTTTCCTTTGATTAAGAGTACCTTCAGAATCAAATGCTATAACATAATTTTTGGATTGATAAATCACATAAAGAGCTGATCTCTCTTCATTTTGTCAAGAAATGAAGAGGTTGTTGCTGGCTGCCAACAAATGGCGACGACCTGGGTGAACCAGTTATCTCTGCTTAAAACAAGATGATCAAAACGAAATTTTAGAAATCTGTTAAAAATAATCAAAATCCTTTATTCATGTCAAACCTTTATTTATTCAGATTCATAAGTATAACTCAGAAATATTTCATCTTTTGAAACAAACATTTGATTAGAGATAGGCTTACAAATATCTTCATCGAAACCAGTACTTCTTAGTAAAGATGATCTTACCATCAGCATCGAATACTGTTCCTCTGAAAACTATCTAGAACCTGTTCCATGGCATAGTAATTTTCTTGTTTCTTACTTTTGCTGTTCTTTTAAAATAATAATTATGTCTGAAGACTACTATCTGGGTTTGGTGTCCCAATGTGATAGTATCATTCACGAGAATTGTCTGAAATAAGCAGGCCGACTCGTGATGAGATCTCCTGTCTTTTAATTTAAAATCAAAAGCCATCACCCTGGTGATCAGAAATGAAGTTATTCCAGGCAACACTGATGATCGTGATTAGGCCGGCTCATTACTGAGACCTCCTATTCTTCAGGCAAAAGTTGTGTTTTATTGCGATTTTCATTATTTTTCTTTTAACTAAAATGAGAGATCATCACCTAGCATGGTAACCAAATGGTAATGTCAGTCATTAATATCACCAGAAAATGAATCAGCTGGCTCGTGATGAGACCCCTTATCTTTTGGTTTCAAGACCAAAAGCTATTACTAGTTTCCTAATAATGTCATACCAGTGATATTCATGATTCTGATCAGACCGGCTCATTACTGAGACCTTCCGTCTCTCACTTTAGCTTCTTATTAACTAGAACAGATGCTAGACAGTTCTCAAATGACAAAAGTTTTCTAAAACTGATGATAGAAATCTATAAAGATTTTTCAAAAGTACAAGCTTCGAAAAAGATATATAATAAACTATCCTTATTTAAGAAAATAACCAGATGAAAGAAAATCCGAGAAACACTTATAAATAGAAATAACGAAGGTTTTTTACAAATTCAAGAAATTTTGATCAATCTAAACAAATTTTAAAAGATTTCAGTCTAAATCAAAATTTTAAAGACTGATGAGTAAAATGATCTTATTTATTTATACTAATTACAGTTGTTAATTACATATTTCTGTCTAAGACTGGTTATATACATAAATTTTAACAATCTGAAATATTTGACTTTGACAGAAATTTGATTCATATACAGTTTGCTAGTTTATATACAGAGATACAAATTATTTACAACAGCGAATAAGTATATACATTTTTAGACAGCAAATTATCAACAGAAATATTTCTTAAGAATCAGTCCATTCACAGGGAATGTCTCGGACTGTCCTTCAAGTGTTTGCAATCGAAAGGTACTTGGACCTATTTTTCCAGAAATAACAAAGGGACCTAACCACAGTTTTTGAAACTTAGTATGATTACCCTTATCTTCATGAGCTTTATCCCATTTTAAGACCAAGTCTCCTACCTGAAATTCGCGATCAGAACTAAATGATTGGTCAAACCATGACTTAACAATCTGTTGATGTTTGTTAAAGTGTTGTTTTGACTTTTCTCTATCTTCTTCTAATTTTAGCAATGCATTAATTCTTTTTTCCATTGCTGGGCATTCTTCTTCTTGGACAGACTGAGCTAACTGTAATGAAGGTAAGAACAAATTTGGCGGACGAATAGCTTCAGTCCCATACACTAAGAAAAATGGTGAGTTACCTATTGCAGCTTTTGGAGTTACTCTGTCTGCCCAAAGAACATTGACCAATTCTGTATGCCAATTCCAAAGGTGAACTGAAACAGTTCTTTTAAGAATTTTCAATAAATTTTTGTTTGTTGATTCAGCTAGACCATTCCCATGAGGATGGTAATTAGCTGAATATCTGATTCTTATTCCTTTTTCTAAAGCAAACTGAGTCAATTCAATTGATGAAAAATATGATGCATTATCGAAGACCAAAGAATCAGGAACACCAAATCTTGTTATGATAAAGAATTCCAAAAATAATATAACTTGATTAGTATTCACGACTTTTAATGGTGCAGCCTCAGCCCAACGAGTGAAATAATCAGTTGCAGTTATTATATACTTGTGTTGCATTGATGAGGGAGGGTTTATTGGACCTACTATATCGATACCCCACTGCTGAAAGGGTCTTTCAGCTGAAACAGGTTGTAAAGGGAAAGCAGATTTTTTAACTCTTCCTGCGGCAAGTTGACACTCTTGACACCTTCTAACGAAAGTATAAGAATCTCGAAACAAGGTAGGCCAATAATAACCATCCCTAAGAATTTTATGAGCTGTGGTTTCCCCAACGAAATGACCTCCTGCTGGTCCAGAATGCAATTCTTTCAGAATTGTTTCTGTTTCATCTTTATCTAAACATCGAAGGTATACCCCATCTGAATTTTTTCGAAAGAGGACATTATCTATTAATAAGTACGGGGCAGATTTCAATCTGAGGGCTCTTTTCTTTTTTGGGTCTAAGTAATCAGGGGCAGTCCCTGTTTCCAGAAGTACTCGTATGTCTGTGTACCAGAAATCTTGAGGTGGTGGATAAAAATAAATTTCTCTGGTAAGTAAATCTTCATTAATGACAATTTCAGTTTTATCATCAGGCAAATGAGCAGCTTCAGCAGCCAGTTTACACAACCCTTGTCCTTTAATTATCGTTGATGGTTTGATTTCTAAGTCATATTCTTGAAGCGATGTCATCCAAGGTGCCCTTTTTTCTCCTAAATCTTTTTGTACCAACAAATTTCTTACTGAAGAATAAGGTACAATTACTTTTGTTTTAGATTTTAACAAGTAAGGACAAAAATGTTTTACCGCTTTAAAAACGGCAAAAGCTTGTTTATCCACTTCATGATAGTTTAGTTCAGCACCTTTGAAATTCGAACTCATGAACGAAATTGGAACCTCATTATTTTGTTGATTTAATTGGGTTAATACTGCTGCATACGCAATATCAGAAGCAAAGGTATATAATATAAAATCCTTGTTAAAATCTGGACTTAGAAGACTAGGAGCTTCTGAAATAACTTCTAAAATTTTCTAAAAGGATTCTTTTTCAGTTTGTCCCCAATTAAACACAGCATCTTTTTTAATCATTTTCTGCAAAGGACGAATGATCTCTGAAAAACTAGGAATGAATCTCCTAACAAAGTTAATTTTCCCTAAGAATGACTGCATTCCTTTCTTGCTGGAAGGGAAAGTAATCTTTGAAATAGCTTGTGTTCTTTCAGGATCAATCATGATTCCGTGTTTTGATACTACACATCCTAACAAGATACCTTCTGAAACAGCAAATATTGTTTTCTTAGGATTTAAAGATATTCCAAATTTTCTACATCGTTCAAACACTTTTTTCAAATGGTTAAGACGATCAGGCCGATGTTTAGAGTAGACAGTAACGTCATCCAAATAGACAACGACTGAATGACTGATTAAGCCTCTAAAGGCAATATCCATTGCTCGTTGAAATGTTGCTCCTGCGTTGATTAACCCAAAGGGCATCTTACGGTATGCGTACGTTCCCCATGGAGTTCTAAAATTTGTTTTTAATTGATCATCCGGAGAGACTAGTATTTGGTTGTACCCTGAGAAACCATCAAGGAGAGACAGTATCTCAGACCCAGACACTTTCTGAAGAATTTGTTCCATGGGTGGAACAGGGTAGTTATCTTTTTCAGAGGCTTTATTTAAATTTCTAAAATCGACACATAATCGAATATCCCCATTTTTCTTTCTAACTGGAACTAAGTTTGCTACCCATTGAGTGTGTCTAATAGGGAAAATGATCTTGGCAGCTAACAATTTATTCAGTTCTTTTTTAATTGTTGGTTCTAATGATGGGTGATATTTTCTTAACTTCTGCTGAAAAGGTTTTGATTCTTGTTTAATTGGAATTATATGTTGCATGACTTGAGTATTGAATGTTCTTAAGTCATCATATGTCCATGCAAATATATCTTTAAACTCCTTGAATAATTTTATGAAAGCTGTTTTTTCCACAGGATCACAATCTGTTCCTAGGTTTATAGTTTGGGGATTAGATTCTGTTCCCAAATTGATGGTTTCATATTTCACGCGAGAGCTATTTGTTTTACAATTAGGAACTGACTTAAACTTATCCTGCAAATCAAAAAACTTTTCTAATCTTAATACTGAGTTGGGAACGGGTTTTACCTGTTCGAAAGCTTTCTCAATTGAACAGAAATCATTAATTACCGAAAAATCTCGTAAATTGTCGTCGTGAGTGATTTCATCTATTGCTGAATCTTTAAAGATTCCATCATTTGTTAGAAAATGCAGTACCTGTGTATCATTGTCAAACACACGCCAATTAAGAATGTTATCTGGTATGGAGGGCCTAAAAATTAATTCAACAGAAAAGAATTCTGGTGAAAATTTTTCTGAAGGAATCAACTTGGAAGCTACATTTGCCAATAAGTCTGCTTCTTGATTTTGACTTCTAGGAACAGAATTTATGTTAAATGCATCAAAATATGTGATAAGATTCCATACCTCTTTCTGATAACTTTGTAAATGTTCAGATAAACAATGAATGGAATTACGCACCTGTCTAACAATGATCTCTGAATCGCCATAAACCACTATCTCTTTGATGCCCAAATCGATTGCTTTTTTCAATCCTTGAATCAAAGCTTCATATTCAACTGTATTATTTGTACAACTAAATTCTATTCTGCAAGCTATACAAGTATTATTACCTTGAGGATCTATTAGTAAACAACCGGCTCCTGCTCCTTCTTTAGATTTTGCACCATCGAAATAAAGAGTCCAAATAGAATTATGTACAATCACTTTACTTTCTATGATATTTACAATATTTACATTATTTTCATCACCAATGGCCTCCTTAAGGGAACAATTTGGAGAAATAGCTGTTACATTACAAATCTCAGATTGCTTGCTATTTTCAGGAAGAAGAGAGTTTTTAGCTTTGAAATTTCCAAAACCTAATTCATACATGTAGTTTCCCATAATGGAATCAGAAAATAACACAGGTTCACTAGGATCATGTAGTTCTGTAATAGTATGTTTCATGTACCTTTCTCTATGTATCTTTATCTGATTTGATTTTCCATTTTCTGGTAGCCACAAGGTTGACCAATCAGTGGCAAAGAAACCATTTAGTTGTTGATACCAATCCCTACTTAAGAATAGTCCATATGCATCTGGAATATCAGCAATTACGATGTCTATGATTTGATCAACTGAAGGATTACAAGCAATCCTAATTAAGACATCTTTCATCTCTCCGACAACTTTAACGTTTGTTCTATCTAATTGAGTTATTTGTGAATCAGATGGAACAAATTTGCCATTTAATTTCTTACACACAGATAAAGGCATAACATTAGAGGATGCTCCTGAATCTACCATGCAGTTGTGGACATTCCTATTAAAAATTTCAAAGGTAAGTAAGAATGGAGGTGTAGTTGACTTAGAATTCTTACCTATCAAAGAAGCTTTATCGGTTGATGTTTTCCCTTTATCAGTTGCTGTTGGATCATTGTTTGAATTGTTTGCAGCAACATTTTGCTTTGTATTAGGGACGATCGAACTTACTGTAGGATTAATAATATGACTATTAGGCATTGGATAGATTTGAAGGAGATCGTACATACTAATGTTTGCACGTGTCTTCTTCAAATCCTCAATTATGTCATATTGTAAATCCAACTTTGGAGCGTTTTGAATGGTTTGGGTACCCTTATTTGGTTGAGTTTGCTTGCCGGATTGAGTTTGTTTGTTTGGTTGTGAGTTATTATTATCAGTGTTTGAAGTGGAGCTTGAAGCACCAGGAGTATTTGCAATTGCTTTACTACGTGTATTATATGCGTGTTGTCCTGAAGGTGGACTTCTGTTCTCATGTTTTTTTACAAAATTATCCGAGAAATGACCATTAATTTGTTGAGGTTCTTCTGATTCATCCTCATTTTCAGATTCTTCATCTTCTTTATTTTCATTCATCTCTTGACTAGGTGTTTCAGACAAAGATAGAACAGCTCGAATTGTATTAAAGATCTCTTCATTAGCAGCTACATCTGGGGGTGTATTCTTATTATTCGTGTTTGGGTTTTGTCTAAATTGGTTTCTGAAGTAACCCCTAGAAGGAGAAGCTTCAGAACTAGTCTTTTTTAACCCTATAACTTCATTGGTTAACGTTCGAATAGCGTTCTGTAGCTGTTCTATATCAAAAGCTTTATCTTTATCTGAACTAGATTTTTCTATTTTCCTTCGAGGAAAAGAATCAGATTTACCACTTCTATCTGGTTCATAAGACATGAAATCTTTTTCTACTTTAATTGCTTCCTCAAATGTTTCTATTAACGTTGTTTTTCCAGCTCTCTTCACAAACACTCCGGAATTCCTAGGTAAGGCTGATGTATAATTTTCAATGATTATATCTTCCGGAGGTTGAGAAGCAATTGGAATTTTATTTTTTAATGTTAGAAACCTTTGATTAAAGTCTTTAATCCTTTCTTTGGGTTCCATTTTAATTCTAGATAATTCTAAGGCTAAAAGAGCAGGTGTTTTATCTTCCCCGAATTTATCTAGAAAAGCTTTATTAAATTCCCCCCAATTTGTAATAGATCCTTGTACTAATGAAAAGTACCAAGTAGAAGCTCTTCCCTCAAAGGTGAGAGGAAACAATCGACAAACAACATCTTCATGCTAAACATTTAAAGATTGAACAGCCAACATGAATTTATCAATATGCACCTCTGCAGGTTCTTTGTCATTTGGGTTAAATTTAGGAAGAATTTTATCTGAATGTTTTGGTAATGGGTGTTGTACCCCAGGAATTGCTACAGCAGCTGCCCTTAACCAAGGGAGCTGTGGATTAGGTGGAGGGGGTGGAGGATTACCTCCTCCTCCTACATTTCCTGCCATTGGACTTCCTTGAGAACTAGAAGAACTCTCTGAATGAGAAGGTCTTGGACTATTGAGTGGTGACTCAGGAGGAGAAGGTGGCTGATCAGAACCACTTCCTGAGATTAACCTCCTTGCGGTATTGGTTTGTGTAATCTGTCTTTGATAACTTTCAACTTGATGTTGAGGAGTACTACCAGTTATCTCCAAATCTTCCGTAACTATGGTCAATTGTGGATTGTGTCGCTGTTGTCTAGGAAGACCATAATCTATTGGAGAAATACCTAACTGATTAGCGTAAGCTCTAGTAAGGATATGTCTGGATTCTTCTAGAGTTTGAGCACTTTGTGCAGGATTAAAGGGAGAAGTAATAGGATCACGTTCAAGGATACTCCTAACAGCTTCGGTAAAAGGTGGTCTACTAACTTCCGAAGATTGTTGGCTGGTTAGAAATGTTTCATTAGTTTCACCTCCCATTACTTAATTCAGGCCCTCCTTCTAGCGCCATTTGTTGGCCTGATTTTATGAATCAGAGCCAATAAGGAGGTTTTGTCCACACAATCGGCTTAAAGCAGCGTCCGGTGTGTTTGGATTAACAAGACCTCGCAGGTTATGATCCTGCTACCAGCTAGTTTGTCTCTTAAGGAAACCTTAAAACTAGCAAAATCTAACCTATTCTAACGTTTATCTTATCTATATATCTACAAATGTCCTAAGATTGCTTTCGTAAGGAAAGACTTCGATTTTTTGGGAAATTTTCTAAATATGAAAACTTACTTATAGTATGCAAAATGATTTAACAGTGCTAATAATAAAATAAACTTTAAAACTAATTAATCTATCTATCCTATTTAACTCTATCTCAGGTAAGAGCAAATTTAAAACTATATTAATTATTAATCAATAACAGAAAACTGAAGTATGCTCTAAATAAACATATTTAAATCATAACGAAAGTAATTCTGCTATGCAATGATAGAAATGAGATTTAACATCTACATACACAGTCAAATTCCACTTCCAAAACTGATTAATAATTAACTATCAAGATAGTCATTTGAATTTGAAATAATGCTCATTTAAAATTCACCGTTAACATACAAATGGAATTTTAAATAAACAGAAAAGTATATCATTAAAACTGATGTTTATAGTGAACACACTAATAAACAAAACCATAATGAAATATTTACTCAATAAACTAACCTGAGATGATAAAGTGATAAACTATTTAAACGTCAATGTGTCACAGCACACAGAGTTCATGTATAAACAGAAGATAACAAACAGAAATATATGTATATATATATAAATCCAAAAATGAATACCAGTCACAGTATCATTCGCAGATATCAAGTATCATCCACATGAAAGCTTCAGCTTCAAGTTCGATGTAGTACTAGTTAACAAAATATATTTCAATAAGTTTTCTTCACCACTCCATCCACCCCGAGTTCATCAAAAATCTTCACTTATATACTAGTAAGAGTCAGTTTTGCTATAAATGTTGCATGCAACATTATAGGAACTATTTAACAAAAAGGGCATCTAATTACACCTACTACTAAAAATAAAAATCGACTGGCCTGAGTCGAAGTATCTCAGAAAGTTCTTGACCATTCACAACACTCCAGCTTGTAACAAATCAGCTACATCCCCATGCCATCGCATCAACCATGTCCTGTATTCTTGGAAGAAGGAGTGATAAAACTTCCTGCATTAAATTCAATCAACGTATTATATTAAAATCAATTTAACATAGTCTAACAGAAATACTTAAAAATTATAAATGCATGCCTGTTAAATCTCCGATTTTACAGGCATGCAAAATCGAAATAACCCTTACCTGTTATACTGTGACATAAGAGAAGAGAAAACTATTAAGCCTCATTATGAAGAGGGACTACTCTTCTAGCTTCGGCTAATTTAGCCTTCAACCTGATAATTTTAACATTTTGTTTTTCAATTCGTTCCAATAACAGCTGATTCGTATTTAATATTGATTTCCTGGATTTCTTGAGTTGATTCTTCTTCATGTTGGCCTTTTTCCACCTGTCAATCCATTCTAACAATTCTTTCCTGAAAGTTTTGTTTTCTTCTTCCAATAAGGCTGTACTTAATAGACACTGTTTACGCTTTCCTCTGGATTCTGTGATTTTATCTTGATAAATATTTCCTAATACCTGTTGCAGAGTTTCGTCTCCTCTAGCTACATGAGGAGAACGAGGACTGTCACAATGTTGATTGTGTAATGGTTCAAGTTCTACAGTGTTAACGTTTATTTCTGGTTGATTGCCCTTGACCTCACCTGATTGCACATCACTTCCCTGCGCAGTAGCAGAATTCCCTACATCCATTGTGTTAGGGACAGACATCGGAATATCATCCTCAATATTTACAACTGTAGGTTCAGTAGCTGTAGATTTGGAAGTCTGTGGATCAGACCTATATCCTGGAATCGAATGGAGATTATGCATGCTTCTAGTGACTCTACGCGAAAACGATAAGTTTTCAAAATTCAACCCTTCCTTGTCACCACAAACCTGAGCTAAATGGTTCAACTTATGCATAGAATCTTTATCACATTTATCAGGTTTATCAATTTCCCCTTCGGCTAATCCTTCTTTTGGTTTTGCAGGGTTTCCATCATTCTTACCAGGTTTGGGTTTATCTAATATTTCCCTAGAATCGCAGGGAACTGAAACCCTATCAGCATCTTCATTTATCTCGTCATCTATGGGCATGTTTACGACCTCTGGTTCCTTAACCTCTGAGCTATTAACCTCAGGATTTATGACTTTTCGTCTTCTACGAGTTCGAGGAGATGGATTAGGCCAATACTGTGTTGGCCCCAATTGACAATCAACTAGAAATTTATCCCAAGACAGACCTTTTGCAGATAATTGGAATTGCAGTAAAATTTTTATCAATTCATGATGACACAAACTATTGTCAAGGTTATTGAAATTCCTTACAGACTGTGACATTTTCTTAAGGCTTTGCCAAAGATAGAAGGGAAAATTAAGTTTACAACCCTTTACTGCTAACAACAACCGTAAATGATACAAGTGCAGATGGGAAAAGCGTCCACAACAGGTTACGTACCTTACTAAGATTTCATAGTAAGCTCTCCATTCGGGATTTAGAAATTTTACAGGTATGCCTATCCTCAGCTTCGTTTTATCTGGTAAAGGCATTAACAAAGCCAAACACTTCTTCTTGTCAACCATAGTGCCCTTAAACCAGCGTTCTCCCACTTGGGGAAGTTTCGTGGCTTCAGCAATTTTGTCTTCATTGATAACAATTTCGAAACCCCCAATTCGCACCCTGTCATCTTCAAAACTCATTGCAAACATCTTAGTAATCTCCGTATGGTGACCATCAAAGCTTCGAAAGAAATGTGTCCATCCCATTTTCTCAAATCTCTTGGCAACTTCCTGGTTGGCTTCAATAATTTCAAACCTTGAGATCTCAAAACGGTTCAGAGGAGACATGGTTTCTCCAGCACTTTCTGGGCTTGGTCGCGAAATGAAAGGGAAAGTGCAAATAGAGGGAATAGGTATCCATACACACTACATGATAGATAATCTTCACATGCTTCAAATCTAATCAGAAATCAAATCTCTGAACCTACCATTTTAGCGGGATTTCGAGCAGTGATAAATGTTACAACTTTCACACTACACCATGATTTATGCCAATTTATCTACGTTTGACCATGCCTGTTAGTGATAACCACTTAACTTGGCGAACCAGCGATACTAATACTGATAGAATCATCATTACAATCATTGATTATTGACAGTGGTTCATAATTAATAGGTACAATGGCGTAATTTGAAATGACTGTTAGCAATTAACACTGTCAACACGATTTTACCAAATGCATACAACTGTCGATTCTGTCAAGGGTGAAAGCCACGTTTTCATGCCAGCTCATCGATCCAAAACGTTTATTGATTTAACCATTGGTTTATTGCATGGCCAGTTCATCAAACAATCATCCCTGTGTTATCATGTTACGTAGTGGTATGAAGAGTAATAAATCGCATTTTAATGTTAAGGAGGCATTAATCAAATGGCTAGCTTAATGTTTACTCTATGTATATGTACAAAGCTATATATATATATGTATAACACTAAGTTTAAAAACCTTTATACATCCTATTGACACATTATACCATCATATAGGGTATTTATCATACACAAAAAGTTTCCTATACAAACCTTATCTATCCATTAACTATGATATTTACAAAGTTCATAATAGGGTATTCCTTATGATATTAACTTTCAAAATTTCTCTTAGTCTTAGGACTAATAATACCCTATTTAATATACAACGTGTTTTATGAAATTTCTCTTGGCACAAATCCTATAAGTCACATAAATTCATTTTTATGTTTTCAATAGCTTTAATGAGAATTTATGAAACTTGTCTGATATTCATTTAAAAGCCAAGTTTTATGATCAAGTTCCTATCAGCTCTAGCATCATTAATTACTTTCCTTTGATTAAGAGTACCTTCAGAATCAAAGATTCTGAAGGTGCTCTAACATAATTTTTGGATTGATAAATCACATAAAGAGCTGATCTCTCTTCATTTTGTCAAGAAATGAAGAGGTTGTTGCTGGCTGCCAACAATACCCTGATGGTGCCTTGTTTTTTGTTAACAGGGACGGGGTTGTAAACCCAAGTGGTGTATGCATTATGATAAATGAAACCTGTTGCACGAAGTTTCTCAATCTCTGCTTTAACGGTGGGGAGCTTTGATGGGTGAATGGGGCATTGTTTTTGGTGAACGAGGGGCACATCTCGCCATGTGTCAATGTGGTGCTCTAGGATAGCGGGGTCAATACTAGGCATTTTGGTGTAGGACCAGGAAAAGATGTTGCGGAACTCTTGGAAAAGTTTCTTGTACTCTCCGATCTTGTACTCGGTGCAGGATGCTCCCAAAGTAATGATTTCAGGGGCACCGCCTGGGGCAAAGATATCAATGTGGATTGTGGGTGATATATTGGCCATGTTACCTTCCTCGAAGGCATCAGGAGCAGGAATGGGCTCTTTAAACCAGTCGACCTTGGAGGGGAGGAAATCTTTGGACTCAACCAAAAATTGGGTGGTTGTGGTGGGGGAGGACTCCTCTGGGAGGAAATAGGAATGATGGTGCATATCCTCCCAAGGGTAATCAGGTGTGGTAAGAGCCTCGAGAATCTCCTCATCATTGTGGAAACTTTTTTTTGTCAAATCGGTTGACGAGGGATCACTAGTAGTAGAAATCATATAAATAGTATTGATCTCTCCTGGTGGTGGAGATTCTGGGGGGTGGATCTCTTCAATGGTGGGGGGAGACGTCTCGACATCCAAGTTGTTCATCTCATAGAGAGCAGCTCTATAATCTGGGAAATTAGGGCAGTGATGGGAGTAATGGCTGTAAATACCGAATATTGCACAAGGGTGATTGGTACGTAGTGACTTATCGCGAGGCTTAGGGGTAGGGTCGAGTTGGACAACCGAGATGTTGGGGTTGTTGCCAAGCATTTGCATGTGCTCTTGTAATGCAGGTAATTGTGGACATTGATGGGTAGCATGGCCCAAATCATCACACAAAGAGAATTTGGGAGGAGCACAAAACACGGGGGGATTTTTAACCATTTTGGGTGGGGGTAGAGTGGTATAAGGTAGTGGGCCTCTGCCCCTAGTGTGTTTGGCAAGAGGGGGTGGGTTATTAGAGGAGGAAGGAGTGGTGACACCGGGAGGTGGCTGACTCGCAGTGGTGATAGGTTGCACTAGTTGTAAGATGACATTGGGCATCAGAGGGGAAACGGGAGGTGTGATGTACCATACAAGTAGTCATAAAGTTAACCGCGGGAGGTTTAGTGTGGCCATCACCAAAGCGCTTACTACTCCCGAAGGGGGGAATAGGAAGGGGATAGTGTGAATGGGTGTAGCACCAACATGACTAGGTGCCGTCGATGGTTGGGGTAGCAAGGAAAGTTGATGGTTGGGCATTTGTGTATTGTGGGAGAGGGTACATACGTCAGATATTTCGGTCGCTGGTGACGGGGGTGGAATGGATTGGAATGTGTAAGTCAACAGCATATCTGAGTAGACTCTGGGTCCAACTGAGGAAATCAACGAGGTAGATGCACAATGAACAGGTTGTTCAATCATGGGAAGAACGTTTTCAGGTGCAGCGGGGGCATTGGGATTGTAATAGGTGAGTTGATCAGTCTTGACCACTCGTCCTTCATGGGGGAACATCATGGTATGAAAAACAGATGAGGCAACCACCCGCATGGCATACATGTAACTGCAACCGAGTAAGAGGCTATAATCAAGTTGGGCGTTGATGACCTCTATGTCAATAAGCACTGTTTTACCAGCCAAATGGATGGGGACATTAGCTAAGAGACCTTGGGGTGAGCCGAACGGCCGTCGTAGGCTTGCAACGCAGTGGTGGACACCTGGAGAGTAGGGGATCCCAACTTCTGCCAAATGAATGTGGACATCACACATGTAGAGGCACCCTCATCGATGATGCACCGATGGATTACGATATTTTGAATGGATACAGAAACTTGGAATGCTAATGTGGAAGGCAGGCGTGGTTCGGATTAGTCCAAATCAAAGGCCATCATTTGTGAATCAGTTGGGTCCGTAGCACCAATGGCTGATAACAAATTCTTGCATTGTGTAGGATAGTTTTTTAAGACCTCTAATGCAGACATGGTTGTGGGGGACTGAGCTAAGTCATCCACAATGTTGTAATTAGATGCAACATGAGCATTGGGTTTATTGTTGATGCGGAGAAATGGGAAACGAGGGGCTTTTGGGGTGCCATCTAATGGGGCTGAAGGTATTCGTAACAACTGATCGGTGGGAAGAGTGTTGGTGGTTTTGTCTGCGGGAGGGGCTTCAGGGGTGGAGCCATATTGGTTCTGGTGGGTTTGAAGGTTGACGTCAGGGGATGACATCATTAACAAGTGATGGGTACCTGAGTCTAGCATGGGGTGATGAGGAGCTGCATAAGTGATTTGTTGTTGTGGAGGTGCGTTTCCTTGAAGGGGAGCTAATGGTTGAGTGTGCACCACTCCTTGGGTTGGTAAAGAGTTTTGTAACACCAAGGGCTGAGTCTGAAGTGGTGGGGGGTTAGGTGGAGCCTAAGGTGCCGCGTGCCATTGGCGGTGGGCATCATCGGTCCAAAGTTATCATGCCCGCTCCAAATGTGGGAAAGCATGTGTGTAATGGCCATAAACCCCACAAATAGAACAAGGGTTGTTCGTTCGTAAGGTAGGGTTTTTAGCTTGCTTTGGCGGCCTGTCGGGGTTTTGGTTGGCAGGTGCCACATTATTATTATTTGGGGGATGAGGTGGCTAGCCGCCTTGGTATGGAGGGGGGTTGTTCCCGCGGTTACGTCCTTTTCCACGGTTTTGTTGGCCTTGTTGGAGTTGGTTATTTTGGTTAGGCTACGGATTTTGTTACGCATACACTTTCCCTTGGGTGGCAAGTGGGTTCTGGGGTTTTGTAGGTGCGGGAGCAGGCTACGGCAGATAATAAGCGGGTGGAGGTGGTGCAGGGGTTGGACCTTGTGGGGGTTGTTGATATGTCTATGTGACGGGTGGTTGATTTGCCACAGGTGCTTCCTGTGGTGGATAATAAGCGGGGGCGCTTGAGAGGATACATAAGCGTGCGCGACCTGCGAGTGGTAATATGCTTGAGGTGCAACTAGGGGAATGTAAGTGGGGGATGCGTGGCCGAAGCACTGAGGTGGACATGAGGGTCTGTGGGAATGGCGGTTATGCGACATGGGAGCATACGAATTGGTTGCTACAGAGTGGTATGTATCCCACGAAAGGTCGGGGTCATTACTAGTATCTGTCATGGAAAAGGGCTGGTTATGCGATGCAATACGGCCAATGATGCCATCGGTGGCATGGGATGCCCCTGGCGCATTGTTTCGGGAGGAATCGCTGCAAGGGGCATCGGGTATAATGGTATATAAGTAACTAGACTAGGCATAGATAAGGTAAAATAGCTGGGCTTTTAGGATGACCTCTTCCTCGAACTAGGGTCGCTCAGATGCCACATCCTTAGCAATGATGGGGAGGAGAGATTTAAGAAACCAATCTAGGAAGATACGGTCATCTAACTTGATTTTGCACAGGCTTCAGCGTCGACGCCGCTCATGAATGTGGTCAGTGATGTGGGTGGTCGTATTCTGTCTGCAAGATAATAGGATCTCATCTCCCATGTCATAGTGGACAGGTAATTGGAAGAACTGCAGGAAGGTCAAGGTGAGGGAAGTAAAGGTGGCATGGATCCCATGGGGTTGTTTGATGTACCACTTGGTTGTAGAGCCAGTGAGAGTTCATTGTAATAGACAAAGTCGAAAAGAGTCATCCACTATGGAGTTGGAGGAACACCACAGATGGAAGGACATAATGTGGTTCTAGGGGTCTTCACCTACCTTACCCTCAAACTTAGGGATGTCTGATGGGAGCTTGGTGGGCATGTGAGGCCACATAAGATCATGTCTGATGGGATCGTTGGTAAGTCTGGCCAAGTCAGAAAGGTTGAGAATAGCCATGAATGGAAAACTAGTAGAAGGATGTGACATGCTGGTGGTCATGGCCACATTGGGGCCAATGCCCCCAAGTGTAGGGGTTGGGTTTGTGATAGGGATGTGACCCCCAACCAGGGGGGTGGAGGTGGTATGGGAGGGTCCTACGCCACTAAGCATACTGTGAGTCACCAGTGGGGTTGGGTTGGGTATGCTAGCCACTGAAATTGGCATAGTGACTGGGATGGTGGGTGTGTGCCCCATCAAGGGCATACCCAAAGCAGGTGTGGTGGCTGGGGTGGTTGTGGATGCTCCACCAATGGTCCCTACAAATAAAGGGTTGGAAGTCATGCCAACCATAGGGCTGGTTGGTGCAGTGTAAGTGGGGTTTTCAGACTCTGCCTTAGAATCAGAAGTGAAATAAGGGGCGTCAAAGCCGGGGGATGGAGCTCTATGTCATCGACGAGTAGATTCAAGTGATGAAGCTTGAGGTCTATGATGAGTGGTATCAAGTGATGAATCTCTACGTCTATGACGGGTGATGTCAAGTGAACCGTACTACGGGGGCTCACCCCAGAGGCACAGAGGGTGTCTCAGGGACTCAATGGTGACAGATGGTGTCAAGTATCTGGGGATTGTGTTGAGTGAAAAATAGCTCAAAAACCCTAATGCAGCCGAGTGTGCAGAAGGAGAGTGCAAAAAAAAATACGGCACTCAGGACAACAACCAAGTCAAAACGCTTACTGTAACAGTTGTGCTACAATAAGCGGAGCGTCAACAACAATGGTCAGAATACCAACAAGCAACAGGTTTCCTAAAAAATAAAAATAGTGGACTCGCTAGACCAAAGGGAGGTAAGGGAGCATGCAAACACCTAGCTATATAGTATTCTGACTCAACCAGACATATCCTTTGCAAGGTGATGAAATCCAAGTCAGAAAATATGGATAGTAGAGCCAAGTGGCTAAAGATATCCCCCTACTGGGATGGACACCGGGTAAGACAATCCTAGAAGAAAGGAACCTAAGATACCCCGTTCATGACACATCCAAAAAAGGTGAATTTGCAGCTCCGATCCTATCACCGTGTGGGCCTAAAAGGAATCACCACACACAGACCAACAAGTAGGTATCCTTCGGTTGCTGAATGGATTGCGGTATTCCACTCAGGCATCTAGAACCAGTCTTCCTACTTCAACCCTCCTAAGGGAGAGGCCCCCTGATAAACTGGTTGTGACCGTGTCAAAAATTACTAGGGGATTTTAGTACCCTAAAGGACAACAACTATGTCTCAAGTGTAAGCGAGCGAGGGATGTTATTTGGAGGCCTATCCCCCCTGTCCTACCTAACTACAATATTCTTATGTGTTCTCCAAGTGGGGTTAGAATGTTGGTTGTGTTAAGTAGTGTTTTAAGGCTCACTTGAAATAGGTGACAGAGTGTGTGCATGTGAGGTAATGAACCCAATCAAAAGTGTCATGGGTGGGCAAATTTTTTAACCAATAATAATGCAGAAATTTGACTTGCAATGCAAAATTTTATTTTTTCAATGTAAATGTTTAAACTTATAAAATTCTGTAAATGGAACAGAAAGCAAACTGTAGAAAAAGGTTGTAGGTAAGTGTGGATGCAGATAGAACAGGTGGCTGTGTAGGTGCAGAAAATATTGCAGCAAAATTCTAGGTTCAAAAAGGGTAAAAATGCAGAAAACAGATCGCGAGTGTGTGACTGAAATGCATGGCCTGGAGCATGGCTGTAAGGGTGAACCCTGCGGTTGGATCGTGGGTATGTGGCTGAAAGGCGCAGTCTGGGGCACGAATGTAGGTGTGAAACCTGTGGTCGGATCACGGGTTTGTGGTGAAGAGTTGCGGTCGGATCGCGGGTTTATGGCCACAATGCGTGGTTTGAAGCACAACAAAGGGGCATAAATCCGCAGTCGGATCATAGGTCTGGGGCTAAAATGTGAGTTCTGGAGCGCGGCAAAAGGGCAGAAAGTTGCGGTCTGGGACGCGGGAAAGAGGCAGAAGGCTGCACTCGGGTCACGGGAAAGAGGCAGAAAACTGCGGTATGGGCCGCAGGAAAAGAGCAAACAGTTGCAATCTGGATCGCGGAAAGATGGCCGAAAGCTGTGATCTGGATCACGGCTGCAAAGAATAGAACCGCGATCTGTGGCGGAAAACCCAACTGGACGAAGCCACAGCCGAATAGGGAAAACAGAAAAATAATTGCAGAAAATAAAAACTTTTAAAATTTTAACCAGAAATTCAAAGGCCAATAATGGAGTTGCCAAAACTGTAGCTAGGTTTTTCACCCTAGCTTGTACAAATGGGCACCTACTAAGGAGAAGGGTCTCCTTAGTAGCAGTTCAATAAAACAGTAAATTTAAATAGTAAAACAATAAAAACTAAACTAACATGTGCATCAACAGAAATAAAAAGACAATAACAATATAATAGAAATTTTTCTTTTGTATTATGGTATGACCAAAATTACATTTACCTCAGATATGGAGGTTGGTGGAGCTCTTGCAGTAATCCAGGAGGGCTTCCTCCGTGCTCCAATGGGTTCCTTCTCCTTCTCCAAGGTGTTTGGATAATGGGCCAAAATGGGCACTCAAATGGGAAAAACTAGCTCAAATGGTAAGCTAGGGTTTCAAGAGTGATTTTGGTAGAGTGAGGATAGGAAAGATTGTGGATGTGAAATGGGGAGCCTCCATCACCTATTTATAGGTTTTTAGTGGTGGAGTATTGACCCATGGTTTTTGGCACCCTATGGTTTGGGTCAATTGTTTAGGGTTTTTGCTTCATTTTTCCCTCTTTTTCCTCTTTTTTATATTTTTTATTCCCTTTTATTTGATTTTTGGGAATTTAGGGCCCTTTTAGAGGGTTTTTGCTATTTTTTGAGGAAATTTAAATTATTTTGGGGTAAAAAGGGGGTTTTTTGGCCTTTTGTTGGCTTTTTAATCGTTTTTTAAGGTTTTGGAGGCAAATATGGTAGGAAATATAGACAAATGAGTCATGTAATGAGGGAGATGAGATGGTGAGCACTTTTTGGGTGTTAATAAGAGGCATTTAACCTTTCCAACCTTGTACATGTATCAAATAGTTAAAACATTAGTACATATAAACTTTAAAAAAAGAATATGTTAAACTATTATGCAAGGGTAGTGGCTTACCTTTTGAAGTCATAGTCGACCTTAAAGGCTGTGAGCCAAACCCTGTATTATTATTGTTTTCTTGTTTTCACTTCGAAACTAAAGGACTTGTGCAAGTACAAGCAGTAATACGTTAAGCTTCCAAACCCCCGCGGGTTTGCAAGAACACCTACACAAAAACATTAAGGTCATAGTTAAAATCAAATGCATATACATTTATATATATAAAATCTTGCAAATAATATAAATACGAATTGAACTTACCAGTGGAGAGTCAAAGTAAGGTGGGAGAAACCTTATGCTCTTATCCGGGAAGAACTATAATGTGAACCCATTGTAATAAGGACGAACACAAGCCCTGTATTTACCCAATTCTTCACGGCATTATTGGGAATACTTAAAAATAATAACCAAACCACCAAACCCAAGAAGCAGGCATGAATAACGTGAGAGCTCCATAAGGAGAATCACATTGTTATTCCTTAATCCAGAAATCCAAAACAATAATTAAAAACACAGAGTCAAGTTCCAAGGCACGGAGTCAAACTAAAAACACGGAGTCAAGTTCCAAATCACAGAGCCGAACTAAAACACATAGTCAAGTTCCAAGTCACAGAGCGGAACCAATATAAATTATAGAGTAGAGATCAAAATGAAAGAGCTAAAATAAAAACTACAGAATCGAACTTACAACCAAAATAGTAAACTCAAAGCAGAGGGAAAACCCTCGTAACGCACTGCAAGCACTCCATAAGGAGGTCATTAATGTTTACTGGGATAACAACATTATCAAGAATATAATTTATCACTTCAACAACAGTATGAGCAGTATTACAACTAGGGTGAGCTCTGTGCGGAGCCAAGGCTCCGCAGCGCAGCAGCATAATCCCAAGACCACGAAGAAACAACAGCGTAATTGTCAACCTTGTCTGTTTAAACATTGAGAAGATTAGTTACAATCCCAAGAAAAGGATTCAATGGCACACAAGAAGCCACGTGAAGGAGCATGTTGGTATTTCCAACCTTCGTAAATTCCTTCACATGGCCACACCAACATACATCCGCATTGGCACCTCGGTATAGATCTACAATAAATGATGCAAATCATCGTATTAATGAAATGCAATCATATCAAATATTTTGTAGACCTTATATGGCTACTCCATATGAAACATGAAGACCATAGTATAAATGATTTCATAGGATAGAACTTTATGTTGGGCATTTGACTTTTAATATAGTCGTGGTATAGAGCATATAAAATATTTGAACCTTGATACTTAGGTTATAAAACCTATAGTTAATCCTCTTAATATATGACCTTAGGATATAAGGTAGATAACTATATTTTGATCCTAGTTTAAGGTTAACATAAGTATGGTGTAATTATATTCATGCACAAGACAATTAGGTTAGGAGAAGATCTTGTAGATATTGGCCAAAACGCCAATACAGTTTTTATTATGAAACAAGAGGGTAAACTAAAATGTTAAAATATGAGTATAGATAGGATCATTTTAGACATTGTTTCTTGAAGTAATAGTCATCACATAGAACATCTTTTATTTCTGCAAAAGTGACTTAAACTTTATAATTAATCCCAAACTCGATTTATACCTATTGATAGAGATATGCAAAGATGTGCCTCATCCTCATCCAACTTGTACACCTGCGACATAAGAAATAATGTTGTTATAGAATTTTTTTTAAAAATTGAGTAAATTTGGGGATGTGACAAATTGGTATCAGAGTATGGTTACAAACACTAGGCCTGAAAAATGGGCTCAACATGTATGATCATGATGAGACAAAAATAAAAAATGACTTATGTTTCCTTATGATTATGATAGGGACAAAAATATAACCTCTATTTTGTAGGAAAATGGAAGGAGTAGAAACATCTACTGAAGAAGGATCACATCATAGGGGAAAAAGGAAATCAAGAACATGAAAATATTAATGACGATAGCCTATGGGTACATTTTAATGAAAATAGGAATGATAATCAATCTGAATTCTTACAAATAGTAAAAGAATTAAAGGCATAAAAACGAAGTGTGAAAGAGGATAATGAACGTATCCTAAAGGAACATGAAGAGTTAAAAAATGTTCTACTTAATAAGATACACGATCAAGAAACAAAAAATAACAAAGTATCAGATGAAGAAATTAGGAAAACTGCATCATATAAGCAAAGAGCATGAAAATTAAATTTTGCAGATAATGAAACTGATTCATCTAGTGGAAGTCTAGTAATGAAAAATAAACAGAAGTATAATACTAGTGAAAGTAGTGACAGCAAACAAATTAAGAAAAAGAGTAAACACTATGAAGAAATTACTGGAGAATTTAAGAAAATAAAACCACCTATCTTTAATGGTGAGTTGAATCTGGAGAAGAAGTTAAAGCATGGCTATCCGGAATGCATAAGTACTTTCAAATTTATAATTACTCTATAGAATTAAAGGAAAAAATGGCCATTTATATGTTGATGTATATGTAACTTCAGAATGTATTTCATCTATGTATTTCATATATATCTATTGTACCCTTATTATAGATGTGTTATTCCTCTATAAGGAAGTGTCGGCATGTGGATTGACAAGTGTCGCAAGTGTGTGTACTTGCCGATGGGTTATTAGACCACCATGTGTGGGGTCGGCCCTGGAATATATATTATATTTTGGATGTACCTAGCTAGACAAGTCGGCCCCATAAGGTCACTGGGAAATCAGGTTAGTATAAATAGAGATCAGGAGATCTCTATTTAGATCATTCAGAAAGTCACACTTCACTCACTCAAAAAGTGGCACACTAGTGAGGAGGAGGATCATCTGCTACTAGGAGACTATCTCAGTGTATTTTGGTTGTACTTTGGTTGAGCCATTGCTCTCTCTATCTCTGATAAAGTTGTTGGGTTTTTCACCTTAGAGTTTTCCCCACGGAAACTATGTGTCTCTTGTCTCTCATGATTTTGATTCTTGTGATACTTGTCATGCTTATTGTGATTGTTATGCATTGATATACTGTATATGTTATTCTCTCAGTGAAGATCCTACAGTATTGTGAATTAATGCTCAAAATTTAACATGGTATCAGAGCTAACCTGAGAAGAAGACATTTTGCAGTGACAGAAATTTGCATTTCTTGTTTATTTGGTTTCTCTCCACAGATTTTGGAAAAGCAGTATAGTAGATTGACTCTAATCAAGGAGAATCTATCTGTCCAATCAAAATTCAATTCTGAGCATTTTCAGATTTGGCCCTAAAAATTAGGGTTTCCACAAAAATAGGAATTTCTGAAATCTGAAGACATAGCTGGAAGCTCCTTGCAAAAATCGAAGTTTAGAGCTTTGAATCGAGATTTTTTGCTAGGTAGATCTCCGAGAAATTCAAACCCTAATTCAGGGCTCTCCCTAGTGAACCCGGGAGGACAAAAAGGCAAATCTAAAGGGTAAAGCTTTGCTGATCTCAAATTCTGAATACATCAGACTGATCAGCTCATCAAGGCGCATCTTTCTATCCTTTCAGAAAATTGAAATTCACATTTTGAATTTTTAGGGTTTTTTCAACAAACCCTAATCCAGGACCAGATCCAGTTTTCAGCATTTCAAGTGGTAAGACCTAAATCTTTTCTATTTCCATTTGAAGTACTCTTTAAGATGTCTCACCACACCAAGCTTGAGGATAAGCTTGAAGGAGATGATAACTTACGAGCTTGGAAGTATAGGATTGGGTTAATCCTGGAAGAGAATGAGTTGGACTCATATGTAAAAGAAGACATCCCTATCCTAGAGGATGAATAGGCTAAGGTATTGCATAAGACAAACTTGGTCAAGTCAAAGAGAATCATTGCTAATTCTATCAAATACCATCTCATACCCCATGTGTCTTCTCTAAATACACCCAAGGAGATGTTTGACTCTTTGACCAAGCTATTTGAAGGGAAGAACATAAATCGGAAGATGACCCTGCGGAACCAATTGAAAGGAGTAAAGTTTCAGAATGGAGAAACCATTCAATCTTATTTTTCAAGGGTCTCCCAGATCAAGGAACAACTAGAAGTAGTGGATGAAATGGTGGAGAATGGTGAAGTGGTGATTACCACTCTAAATGGCCTACCCAGGTCATGGGATTCCTTTATTCAAGGAATTTGTGCAAGGAAGAAGTTGATCTCCTTCAACAGATTGTGGGAAGAATGCTCTCAAGAAGAAGCTAGGCTTCTGGCCCAAGAAGAAAAGATGGTAAATGAAGATCAAGCTCTCACAGCACATGCCAGGAAAGGCAAGTCCAAGAAGGAATCATCTCATAACAAGAGATTCTCACACCACCATTATCATAAAGATAAGAAAGATCTTGGATGCTTCAATTGCAATGAGAAGGGACACTTTGCTTCAGATTGTCCCAAGAAGAAGAAGAATAACAAAAGAAGATATCATGCTCATGCTGCCGAAGATGATGAACCCCCAAAGAAGAAGGCTAGGGTAGAAAGTGATAGTGATGATGACTCATCAAGTGAAGAAGAATATGTTCTAATTTCTACTCTCACAGGTACTATCTCCCATGGTTGTAATGATTGGTTGATTGACAGTGGGGCTTCCAAACACATGACAGGGTTTAAGGAATCTTTTGTGAATCTATCTGACCATGAATCACCCCATAAGGTGAAACTTGGGGATGATTATTAATACCCAATCAAAGGAAGTGGTGAATCCTCCTACAACCTAGATTCTGGAAAATCTTTGAAGATGAAAGAAGTCCTTTATGTACCTGGACTCAAGAAGAACTTACTCTCCATCTCTGCATTGGATGCAAAAGGTATGAGGGTTTCATTTGTGGATGGTCAAGTCCTAATGTGGCCAAAGGGAAAGAACATAGATGATGCAGTAGTGATTGGAGAGCAAGAGGGAGGATTGTATAAGCTGAAGGGACAACCTGAACATGCCATGGTACATGAATCCATGGAGCCAAGTGAACTTTGGCATAGAAGACTTGATCATATGCACTATAGGGCACTTCCAATTGCACGCAAGGTTGTAGTGGGTCTTCCTGAAATCAATACCAAACATGAAGGTGTTTGCAAAGGATGTGCAAAAGGTAAGAACATTAAGAAGGCTTTCCCAAGCAATGAAAGCAAGGCAAAATACATCCTGGAAATCATCCACTCAGATGTATGTGGTCCTATGCCATCCAGTTCTTTGAGTGGGTATGTTTACTATGTCTCATTTATTGGTGACTTATCCAAGAAGACTTGGGTATACTTCTTGAAGAACAAAGATGAGGTGTTTTATAAATTCAAGGAATTCAAAACCTTGATGGAGAATCAAATTGACAAGAAAATCAAAACATTCAGATCCGACAATGGTGGAGAATTCACCTCAGGTGACTTCAAGAAGCTTTGTAGTGATTTAGGGATTAAGAGGGAGTTCACTGCTCCTTATAATCCTCAATAGAATGGAGTTGCAGAAAGGAAGAACAGAACAATCATGGAAGCAGCAAGGGAAATGCTGCATGACCAAGATATACCTATGCATCTATGGGCAAAAGCAGCTAGAATAGCTGTATATGTGTAGAACAGAACACCCCACAAGATATTGGACAACAAGACACCAGAAGAGGTCTTTTTTGGTAAGAAACCTGAAGTTAGCCATCTCAGAATATTTGGTTGTCCGGTATACACTCATGTCCCAAAGGAAAAGAGGACTAAACTAGATCCTTCAGGAAAGAAGGGTATCTTTGTGGGTTACAGTGAAAGCTCGAAGGCTTACAGAATATACTTTCCAAGGTTCGAGAAGATTGATGTTAGTAGGGATGTAAAATTTGATGAAAACTCAGCATTGATCAAATCAAGGAAGGCACCTATTGAAGTTTATGAAGAACCTAAGGAAACTAGATTTCAAGACACTACCATGGCTGAAGCAGTTCCAGAAGTTGTTTGTGAGTTTGAAGATCTGCAAGAACCTGTAGATCCACCTCGTGAGGATAACTCTCACAAGAGGAAACCTGCATGGGCTATAGAGCTAATTCAAGATATAGAAAGATTTGGCATTCCAGATGAAGAACATAGAGCAAAGAAGAGAACCAGATCACATACCAGCTATGTTGCTTTACTCTGTGACATTATGAACAAAGAACCTTCCAGTTATGAAGAAGCAGTGGAAAAGAAAGAATGGAAGGATGCCATGGTTGAGGAATACCAATCAATAATGAAGAATGATGTTTGGGATGTTGTCCCAAGACCTAAAGAGAAGTATGTTGTGACTTCCAAATGGATCTACAAAATCAAGCATGCTACAGATGGTAGTGTAGAGAAATACAAAGCAAGATTCGTAGCTCGTGGCTTCTCTCAGAAAGAGGGAATAGATTATGAAGAAACTTTTGCACCTGTAGCCAGGTATACTTCCATCAGAACAGTACTTGCCCTGGTTGCACTAATGAAATGGAAAATACACCAGATGGATGTCAAGACTGCTTTCTTGAATGGTGTAGTTGAAGAGGAAGTATATGTGGAGCAGCCACTCGGTTTTGAAATACATGACAGGGAGTCATATGTGTGCAGATTGAAGAAATCCTTGTATGGCTTGAAGCAAGCTCCCAGAACTTGGGATGGTAGGATGGACAGTTTCCTATCTAGTTTGGGCTTTACCAAGAGTAAAGCGGATTCCAACCTTTACTACAAGGTTGAGGAAGGGAATCCTGTGATTCTACTCCTATATGTGGATGACTTATTTGTAACAAGAGATGACAGATTAATTGCAGATACTAAGAGGAAGCTTGTTGCTGAGTTCGATATGAAAGATTTGGGAATGATGCATTATTTCCTAGGTATGGAAGTATGGCAGAGTGTAGGTGGGATCTTTCTTGGTCAAGGGAAGTACACAGTAGATATCCTGAAGAGATTCAGGATGATGGATTGCAAGGCCATGGCCACACCTATGGCATCGAATCTAAAGCTTCTATGTGATGCTTCGTTTGAGCCAGTTGATGTCTCTATGTATCATCAGATGATTGGGTCCTTGATGTACCTGATGAACACGAGACCAGATATTTGCTTTGCGGTGAACACATTGAGTCAGTTCCTGACAGATCCGAGGAGTGTTCATCTGGTTGCTGTAAAGCATGTTCTGAGGTACCTAAAGGGTATAGTGGATTATGGGCTCAAGTATGAAGCGAATCAAAAGTTTAACCTACAGGGTTATGTTCATTCAGATTGGGCTGGCAGTGCTGCAGATAGGAAGAGCACATCTGGGTGCTGCTTCAGTATGGGATCAGGTGTGATCTCTTGGTTTAGTAGGAAGCAGTCCTGCGTAGCACTGAGTATAGCTGAGGCAGAGTATGTTGCAGCCTGTTCAGCTAGTTGTGAGGTAGTATGGCTACGGAAGCTACTGTCTGAGTTATTTGATCTCCCATTGGATGCTACTGGTATATTCTATGATAACCAGAGTTGTGTGAAGCTGTCTGAGAACCCAGTGTTTCATGACAGGTCGAAACACATAGAGATAAAATATCACTATATCAGGGATATGGTGCAGAGAGGAGCTGTGAAGCTCCTGTACATTGCAACGGACGAGCAGATTGCAGATGTGTTGACGAAGCCACTAGCCAGGGTGAAGTTCGAGTACTTCAGGGAGAGGCTTGGTGTTCTTCAGATTGATGACACTTCAAGGAAGAAGTGATGGACACATTTGCTGAAGCCATTCCAAGCATGTTGGAAGGAGGATCCTTCACATGGCTGTGGATGTAAGCGCTGGATGATGAGCATCAGGATGATGTTCTGGTTTCTGCTTTGTATGATCAGTTGGATCATTTATATGTATGTATGCATCATTTTGGATGCTGGATATGATCAGTTGGATCATTTATATGTATGTATGCATCATGTTGGATGCTGGATATGATCAGTTGGATCATTTATATGTATGTATGCATCATGTTGGATGCTAGATATGATCAGTTGGATCATTTATATGTATGTACGCATCATGTTGGATGCTAGATATGATCGGTTGCATCATGTGTATGTATTTTGTATATGCATCATGTTGGATGCTTGGACCATATATCTGTATATGTATCAGGTGGATACATTGTATGATCGGGTAGATCATGTATGGTGATATGTATCATGTATTTGTATTTGTATCAGGTGGATACATTGTATGATCAGGTGGATCATGTATGATTATATGTATCAGGTAGATACTTGGTATGCATCAGGTAGATGCATTGTATGATCAGGATGATCATGGATGACGAGCTTCAGGATGTTGCTCCAGATGACATGCAGCAGGATGTTGCAGTGATGATGATCAGGATGATCATGTGTACATTAGGATGATGTATGGTGAGTATTAGGTTGATACTCTGTGGCCGTGGAACAAGTTGTGCAAATAAGCATGTAATTTGTGCCCTGGGAGATTTGCAAATATTCTTTTGAGGTTTTGCAAATATTCTTTTGAGGTTTTGCCTACAGCATGTAATAAGCATGTATATATTTATTGTACCCTTATTAGAGATGTGTTATTCCTCTATAAGGAAGTGTCGTCATGTGGATTGACAAGTGTCGCAAGTGTGTGTACTTACCGATGGGTTATTAGACCACCATGTGTGGGGTTGGCCCTGAAATATATATTATATTGTGGATGTACCTAGCTAGACAAGTCGGCCCCATAAGGTCACTGAGAAAACATGTTAGTATAAATAGAGATCAGGAGATCTCTATTTAGATCATTCAGAAAGTCACACTTCTCTCACTCAGAAAGTGGTGCACTAGTGAGGAGGAGGATCATCTACTACTAGGAGACTATCTCAGTGTATTTTGGTTGTACTTTGGTTGAGCCATTGCTCTCTCTATCTCTAAGGAAATTGTGGGGTTTTTCACCTTAGGGTTTTCCCCACGGAAACTCTGTGTCTCTTGTCTCTCATGCTTTTGATTCTTGTGATGCTTGTCATGCTTATTGTGATTGTTATGCATTGATATACTGTATATGTTATTCTCTCAGTGAAGATCCTACAGTATTGTGAATTAATGCTCAAAATTTAACATTATAATCTATCCGGAAAGGAAGATATATGGTGGCAAGACATTAAAAAGGTGAAAAATATAAAAGAGCATTGTGAAACATGCAACTCTTTTAAGAAACTATTTAAAAGAAAATATTTATCTGAATAGTATTATGAAGAGAAGGCTAAATATTTTTATGATTTGAAACTCGATACATTAACTATGAAGGAATTATGCAACAAATTTTTAAGTTTACTTTGATATGTACCCTACATCATTGAAGAAAAACCGAAGGTACAATTTTTTTTTAAGTTGTTTTCCTGTAATATATAAAGAAACGATTGAGTATGATAATCCTAAAAATTTGGAAGAAGCAATGAGAAAAGCAAATTTTTGCTATGAGAAAAATAAAAACATAAAAGATAATTTACCATCCTGGAAAGGAAAGAGTTTTGATCAAAAGAAAAGAGTAAATAAGTTTTTCAGACATACTAGAAATAACTATAAATTTATCAACGGAATAATTACAAAAATAGACCTCATAATATAATTAATAATAAGGGAAGAGATGTACATGCTACATATAATAAAACTACTAATCAAAAGGAATCTTTGAAATGTTGGGAGTGTGGGGAGTGTGGGGAACCTCAATACTTTAAAGATTGTCCAAAGAGAAGAAAGAATATTAATAATTTACATTCCATTCAAGAAGATGATACTGTAGGAGATATATCTAGGAGCATACCAAGGATTAGCACAGTGCCAAAGAATAGACAAGCAGATCATCAAACGACAAAGGTCGAAATCGAAGGTATGATAAAAGAAAAACCCATTTCTATTTTGATAGATCCATGTGCAAGTTTGAGTTATATATCTCCTAGATTGGTAGAAGTATGTAAACTTAAGAAAGATAATTTTGAAAAGTCATGGTTAGTTCAGCTTATTACTGGAACAAAAAGGAAAGTAACTAACTTTGGTAAGAACTGTGAATTTTTCATGAATGGATTTAAAACATATGCAGATTTGAATGTTTTACCATTAGGATCTTACGACATCTTAATAGAAATGGACTGGTTATAAAAACATAGAGTGATTATAAATTGCTATGATAAATATTTTGCATGCATTGATCAAGGAAATAATTATTTTGTAGTAAAAGGGATTCCTAGGAAGGTCATGATTAAAGAATTTTTTGCTTTGCAAATGAAAAGATCTATTAGGAAAGGTTGCAAAGTTTTTTTTGTTCATATACTTGATGATAGAGATAAAATTGATATAAATGATATTCCCATACTGAAAGAATTTAAAGATTTTTTTTCCGAAATAAATTCCCGGACTACCTCCTAAAAGAGAGATAGATTTTACAATCGATCTCATACCAGGAGCAATACCAACTTCGAAAGATCCTTATAGAATGAACATACTGGAATTAAATGAACTAAAATATCATATTCAAGAGTTAATTGAAAAGAAATATATCCGACCAAGTGTATCCCCTTGGGGAGCACTAGTAATATTTGTGAAAAATAAAGATGGTACTCTAAGATTGTGCATCAATTATAGACAACTAAATAAGATGACAATTAAAAATAGATACCCATTACCACAAATTGATGATTTATTCGATCAATTCAGAGGAGCAACTATATTTTCCAAAATGGATTTGTGATCAGGATATCACCAAGTAAGAGTAAAAGATGAAGATATATACAAAACTTCTTTTAGGAACAGGTATGGTCACTATGAGTTTGTTGTGATGCCCTTTGGGTTGACAAATGCACTAGCAGTGTTTATGTGCTTAATGAATAGTGTATTGAGAAAATACCTAGACAAATTTGTAGTCATGTTTATCGACTATATATTAATTTACTCTAAAATTGAACAAGAACATGAAGAGCACTTGAGGATTGTACTAAAAGTATTAAAGGAACAAGAACTATATGCCAAATTTAGTAACTGTGATTTCTTTGAAGATAGAATCCAGTATTTAGGACATGTGATATATAAAGAAGGAATATGACTTGATCCTGATAAGGTAAAAGCCATAATGGAATGGCTAGTTCCTAAAGACGTATCGGATATACGATCTTTTATGGGAATCACAAGGTATTACAGAAAGTTTATTGAAGGTTTCTCTAAAATTGCATACCCTATAACTTATTTACAGAAGAAGGGAAAAAGGTTTGACTAGAATAGTAAATGTGAAGATAGTTTTAATAAGCTGAAGCACTTGTTAACAATAGCTCATAGTTTAAATATTGCAGACCCTTGCAAAAATTTTACTATTTTCATAGATGCATGCAAGGAAGGTCTAGGTGTCTAGTGTTAATGAAAGATAACTATGTTGTGGCTTATGAGTCTAGAAAACTAAAAGAGCATGAAAGAAATTATGTGACTCACAATTTGGATTTGGATGCTATAATACATACACTAAAACTATGGTGACATTATCTCATTGGTAGACGATTTTTACTAAAATCTAATAATGTTAGTCTAAAATATTTATTTGAACAGCAAAATCTAAATGCAAGACAAGCTAGATGGCTGTATTTTCTAAGTGAATATGATTTCGAAATAAAACACATAAAAGAGAAATAGAATAAGGTAGTAGACACTTTGAGTCATCATGCTAATATGATATATGTAACTGCAAGCAGCAGTTACGAAACAAATTTAGAAATAAAAATACAAACAACAGCAAGATTTGGTGATGAATATCAGAAATTAAAAGAGAAAACAATAGAGAATGAAGCAAGACAAATAAAAATAGAATTTAAATTGAAAAGAAAAGCATTATTGATATATAAGGACAGATTATATATACCTAATTCTGAAGAAGTTAAGCTGTTAATTATGAATGAGATGCATAAGAAACTGTATTCAGGACACCATGGATACCAGAAAATGATTACCATGTTGAGGAAAGAATTCTTTTGGCCTAATATGAAAAATAAAGTTGTGGAATACATAGCTAAATGCATGGAATGTCGGCAAGTTAAATCTAAACATTGACATCCAGCAGGTTTATTACATCCCTTACCCATTCCTGAATGGAAATGGGAAGTCGTTAGTATGGACTTCATAACAATTTTGCCTAAAAATGTTAAACATAATGACTCTATAATGGTTGTTGTAGATAAGTTAAGTAAGGAGGAACATTTTATTCCTGTTAAATCTACATGTGAAATTTAGTTCACACCAAGATATGATCAAGAAATTACAACCCTCACAAGTAATTCTCACACAACAAGTCAAGCACATTGAAAAACAATCAAGTATGATGCAAACATAATTACTCTCATGAATAATAATACATCAGCAAACCTTGGGAAAGTAATAGGCTATAAATATATAGAATTACATCATAGATTCGAATGCATAAGGATGCCATTCGAATCCTCACAAAAGCAGGATTACTAAAAATATGCAAATCCCCCCTAGGTGGCAAGTGTGCTTTCCAAGTCACCTCAAAGGCTCATGAATTTCGGATTTAGTGATCATATAGTGATGTATGATGGAAAATCATGCTAAATCCAGAATTTGGAAGGAAGAAAAAAATGGACGATGATTTGGAAAAAAAGCAGTTATGACTAGTCAACTAGCTTTCACCTTTCACCAAAAAATGGTAAAAACAGTAAAAGAAGCTAAGGATCCTTTCTATTCCAGGGTTGGATAAGATAATCCAGAATCCAAGGAAAACCTATCCATAATCTTCATAAATGCACCCAAGTGATTCTAGAAAGCTTGTGGTCCACACAATGATGACGTGTGGTCCACACAATGCCTAATTTAGCCAACTACATAGTCTAACACCTATGAATTAATAAAAAATGATCAATAATGCTATCCTAAGGTATTAAATGACATGGACGGGTTTAAATATTCCAACACCCCCCATAATCCTGACTTTATGTGGTAAAATTCAGAAATAAAAATAGGACCCACTAATAAGACATGGTCACCTTGTACATACTACCTTGTCCATGAAACAAGGAAAAAAGGAAAACCTCATGGGAAAAACCTCCCCTAAAAAATGGACATAATCAAAATTGAAATATTGCTGATCAATCCTTTACGCCACCACATGTTCATCCATCCCAAGTAGTGATCTCAGATAACTGAAAGTCTTCTTAGTAAAATATTTGGTGAAGATGTCTGCAGTTTGCTCACATGTTGGACAATACTGCAAATCAATGATCCAGTCATGCACTAAACTCCTGATGTAGTGCGTATGGATATCATTATGATTGGTCCTTTGTCTTTGTACTAGATCACTTGAGACCCTTATAGCACTATGATTGTCACAAAAGATGACAGTGGGAGTACTAAAGGAAATCTCAAACTCTGAAAGAATACCTTGCAACCACACACACTGAGTAGTGACATTCACTGCTCCTCTGTACTCGGCCTCGGTGAAGATAGTGAAATTGCACCTTGCTTCTTTCTAGACAAAAAAATAATACCACCTCCAAGCATGAAAACAAATGTAGATGTGGATTTTCTGTCAAGGCTATCACCAGCCCAATCTGAGTCAGTAAAGCCAAGAAGATGTAGGCTAGAATCTTCAACATAGTGAATCCCATCAGATTTGGTGCCTTGCACATAATGCAAGATTCCTTTTGCAAACCGACAATGAATATCATGTGGCTTATCCATGTATATTGAGGCCACACTCATTGCATATGCAAGATCAGGTCGAGTATGTGTCAAGTACAACAATCTGCCAACTAGCTACCTATACAAGGTGTTGTCCACCAATGGTGTAGAATCTGCTTCTTCAAGTCCGACTCCTGAAAGGAAGGGAGTCTTTGAAGGATTTCAATCAGCCATATTGAACTTATTTAGTAGGTCAGATGCATATTTGGAATGAGATACCTTATTTCCATTCTTAGTTTGAGAAATCTCAAGACCCAAAAATTGCTTAAGAATTCCCAAGTCAGTCTTGGAAAAAGCTTGATGCAAAGCAGTCTTCAATGAATAAATTTGATCAGTAGAGCTACCTGTGATTAGTAGGTCAACAACATATAACACAATAATCAGAATTGAGCCATCAATCAGCTTCATGTAAACATTTGGATCAGAATTGCATCTGGCAAAAGATTGTGACAAGAGAAAGTGGTCCATTTTGGCATACCAAGCCCTGGGGGCTTGCTTAAGCCCATATAAGGACTTCTTAAACCTGCACACATATTTAGGATCAGATGTATAGCCTTTCAGCTGCTGCATATAAATATCTTCCTCAATATATCCATGGAGGAAGGCACTTTTGACATCCATGTGATGTACTTCCTAGCGCTTGGCAGCAGAAATTGCCAGAACTAGTCTTACCGAATCCTTTTATGCAACCAGTGAAAAATTCTCATTGTATTCAAGGCCATGGACTTGGGAGAATACCTTTTCCACCATCCTATGCTTATATTTCACTTATGCACCATCAGCTACAAATTTATTCTTGAAGATCCACTTACACCTTACCAATTTTCTTCCTGGGGGGAGCTTGACTAGCTCCCATGTCTCATTCTTTTGTAGTGAATGAAACTCCTCATCAATAGAATCCTAACATATTGGGTCATGTGAGGGTTCCTCATATGTCTAAGTATCAAAATACACCATCAAATAACATCTCTTAAATAAGTAAGGATCATTCACATTGAGAGCATTCTCAAATTGTGATCTAGTCCTCCTAGTATCCTAAGGATTTCCCACTAGTTCACCAGCTACTTGAAGATTCTTAGAAGCCCACTTTATAATTTTTGGTGAATTAGGATATGTAATAAAATGTTATTCATCATCATAAATATCATAATCAGAAAATTCAAAAGGAATTTCACTTACATCTTCAGGTGGTGGTGTGGAGGGTTCTCCAATTTCAACACTTTGTGAGGGCTCTTCTTTGTATTGAACACTTCTCTCAATGAAGGATTTCTGAGAAGTCATGTTTAGAAACTTGTATCCCTTGGATTCTTCTAAATAGACAACAAAAATACATGGTTGGATTTGGGGCTTCATATCCCTCCTCTTCTCAAGTGGAATTCTAGCCCAAGCCTTGGAGCCAAAAATCCTAAAATGAGAAATATTAGGTTTGTGCCCAGTCCAAGCCTCAAAAGGAGTGATTCATTTTAGTTCTTTGTGAGGCACTCTATTCTGTATGTATGTGGCACAGTTTATTTCCTCAGCCCAAATCCTTGGAGATAAATAATGTTCCTCAAGCATGCATTTGGCCATCTCCTTCAGAGATCTATTCTTCCTCTCAACAACACCATTCTGTTGAGGTTTGTAGGGAATAGTGTGTTGCATATGTATGCTTGAAGAGGCACAAAATTGTTGAAACTCAGATTTGATGTACTCCCCACCATTATCATATCTAAGGATCTTGATATATCTACCAAACTAGTTTTCAACTGAGACTTTGAAAAGCTTGAACAGACCGAACACTTATGACTTTAACTTGATGAAATAGATCCAACAATACCTGGTAAAGTCATCTATGAAGGTGAGGATGTATTTGGGATGGTTAAAAGACTCATGCGGTAATGGACCTGATATTTCACTGTGAATAAGCTCCAAGGGTGTTGAGGTTTGATCAGTTTTGGCTCTTTCAAACTTATGCTCTGGGTGCTTTCCTAGGATGCAGCTTTGACAGACACCTTTAGAAAACTTGATATTGGGTAGCCCTATGACCATCTCTTTCTCATGGAGTTGGGAGAGATATTTGTACTTTAGGTGACCAAATATTTCATGACATAATTTGCTTGACTCATTGGCATGGGTAAGTAGAGAAGAAGGTGAGGGGAATGGCACAAAATGAGAGATTCTATATATTTTTGAGCTATGGTCAGCAAAAACTAAGGCAACAATTCATCCTATTGACATTTCACAGATTTCAACATCATTAGGTGTGAAGATCACCTTTTTGGGTGACCTTGTGAGTCATCTGGTATATTGAAAAAAGGTTAGTAGCAAGTCTTGGAACATATAACACATTAGTGAATGAGCCAAAATCTAGATCAATGTTGCATTTACCTTTGCTTGAAGTTTCAAAATCATCACCCAACACAATGGTTGGACCATTAGAAGAATCAAGAGATGAGAAGCTCTCTCTTGTGGACACCATGTGCCTTTAAGCTCTAGAATCAATGATGAATGAGGTAGGATTTGATGTTCTTTCCATCAGTGCATGCACTCACTCCTTATATTCAGAATTTTGTCCTCTGTCCTTCCTTCTTGTGTTCTCAGGAAGAGGAATATTTTCTTTTTCCAGGAGTTGAGCCAATGGATCAATGGTCTTCTTCATGCAGGAGCTTTCAGGATGAAATCCCCTATTGCAATAGTTACACTTTTCCTTCTCATTCTTCTTATTTGGATTCCTCTTTAAGTTTGAGGAGTCTTCATGGACTTTCTGTTTGTCATTCTTCTGATCAGTGGGTTTCTTGAAATTGCCCTTCTTCTTTCCTTTCAAACTCCTTGAATCTCCAGTGGTCAAACAATGATCTTTTGATGGATTTTTTATTTCTCCCATCAAGACCAACTTGTCTTGTTCTTATGTAAGAGATTCCATGAATTTTGATACTATAGGACTCTTCCAGTTTCAAACTTCCTTCCTTGTGGCATGGAAGGTCAAAACAAAGACTGAGTAATCAGGGCCAAGCTTGGAGAGAATGGCCAAGATTAGTTGCTCATCCTTTTTATCAATTCACATTGCTTGAACTGTAGAAGAAGTGACTTTAACTTTGAGAAAAAGTATTGAAGGTTCTCAAAATTCTATGGACCTAATGAAACAAGTTCATTATCTAGTTGGTGGCTTCTTAATTCATCTATCTTTCCAAACACATCTTGGAGCTTCTCCCAGAATTCATTGGGTGTGGTAAGACCATCTAGATGGAATAAAAGATCCTAGGATGTAGTGAGACACAGGAGAACATAGGCTTCATCTCTTCGATTGTGCCACTTTTCTTTCTCAATTGCTGAGGTTGGCTCAGTTTCAGTTGCCATAGTCACCCTGTAGAGGCCTTTTCTCCTCAACATGATCTCCATTTGCACGTTACAGAAAAAATAATTGAATGGAATGAGGATGATCTGATGTGACTGATCCATGGAAGCTCTAAAATAGATTTTTGAGTTGTTTGGGTGTGCCCCAAGATGATTAGTTGCGCCCTCTAGGTGATTGAATGTGCCTTGTAGATGACTGAATGCGCCCTCCTTGAGACTGGTTGGATCCTGCAATACAATCAATGCAGAAAAGAATAGCTTGATAGCTCTGATACCATGTGAAATTTAGTTCACACCAAGATCTGATCAAGAAATTACATCTCTCAGAAGTAATTCTCACACAACTAGTCAAGAACACTGAAAAACAATCAAGTATGATGCAAACAGAATTACTATCATGAATAATAATACATCATCCAACCTTGGGAAAGTAATAGGATGTAAATATATAGAATTACATCAGATATTCGAATGCATAAGGATTCCATTTGAATCCTCACAAAAGCAGGCTTACTAAAAATATGCAAAACACCCCTAGGTGGAAAGTGTGCTTTCCAAGTCACCTCAAAGGATCATGAATTTTTGATTTAGTGATCAGATAGTTATGTATGATGGAAAAGCATTGTAAATCCATAATTGTAAAGGAAGAAACATCATGGAGGATGAGTTGGCCCAAAACACAGTTTTGACTAGTCAACTAGCTTTCACCTTTCACCAAAAAGTGGTAAAAAACAGTACAAGTAGCTAAGGATCCTTTCTATTCCAGGATTGGATAAGATCAGCCAGAATCCAAGGAAATCTTATCCAGAATCTTCACAAATGCGCCCAGGTGAGTCTAGGAAGCTTATGGTCCACACAATGATGACTTGTGGTCTACACAATGTCTAATTTAGCCAACTACATAGGATAACACCTAGGAATTAATAAAAAATGATCAATAATGCTATCCTAAGGTATTAAATGACATGGATGGGTTTAAATATTCCAGCACTACATACAAATCTATTCATATTGTTGACATCTTTATGAAAGAATTTTTCGGATTGCATAGTGTACCTAAGATAGTAATTTATGATAGAGATTCAAAGTTTACACTAATTTTTGGAAGGATTTGTTTAAGGGATTAGATACTAAACTAAATTTCAGTACTTATTTTCACCCTCAAAGAGAAGGATAAACAGGAAGAATAAACCAAATCTTAGAAGACATGCTTAGAATGTATGCCATGGATAAACCAAGAAAATGGAAAGACTATTTACATTTGGCTGAATTTGCATACAATAACCATTTTCAAGCTTCTCCTAAGATCAGTCCATTTGAAATACTTTATGGATGAAAATGTAACACTCCAATTTATTGGAGTAGTCCAATTGATAGATTAATGTTAGGTCCTGAAGTGTTAAAGGATATGGAACTAATCATGAAACATGTACAACATAATTTGAAGATAGCTCAATATAGGCAAAAGAACTATGCAGACTTAAAAAGAACTCAAAGAGAGAGTTCCAAGTAGGGGATCATGTTTATGTAAAAGTGAAACCAAAGAAGATTTCTTTAAGAATGGGGAAATGTGTTAAACTAGCACCCATGTATTGTGTCCCTTTTGATATATTGGACCAGGTTGGACCGGTAGCTTATAGGTTGGCACTACCACCTACAGTAAAAGTACATAATTTTTTTCATGTTTCCTTCTTAAAGAAGTATGTACATGATGCTACTCATGTTGTGGATTGGAATGTTATTCAGGTGGAACCAGAAGGAGAGTTCCAAGTGGAATCGGAATGTATCCTCGACAGGAGAGAGCTTATTCTTCAGAACCGCATCATTGGGCAGGTAAAGGTGCAATGGATGCACCTTAGCCTAGAAGAAGCTACTTGGGAATTGGAAAGTAATATGTGAGAGGCATATCCAATTCTTTTCCAAGAAGAAACAATGAAAGATTGAATGACACCGAGGATAGTGTTATCTTTAAGGGGGGCTGTATGTAATACCCATAGAACCTTAATTAAGGTTAAATACTTTGTAATATTGTTTTAATTGTTGTTGAAAAATTATTTTGACCAAGTGTGGTCAAAGACATTTGTGAGAGGATTTTGAATAATTATTATTATTTAATAAATAAAAACAGGAGAATCCAATCTGAAGTAGTTGTTGAAAGAGTGTTTGCTGGCCCACAAGGAGAAATGAAAAGTGTTGGACAAGAAGCCTAAGTGGTGAAAAACAAATAATTAATGTCTCAATAAGTGTTAGAGGCATCATCCCTATAATTCAAGTCAGAAATACAGATGGAGGTTCTAGAGTAGGAGGCTCATGAGAGACCTAAATCCTAGGAAAAGTTAAATATGCATTCCCATAAGACAGGAAGGAGGCTTGGATGGAAGAGGGAAAATATCATTGCTGAGAAAAAGAGTGGAATTAAGTGTTGATGCAGAAATAGTTCAACAGTATTTTTCCTTGTGGTCCAACAAACAGGCTCGAGGGTTTCAGAGCAAGTAATCTTGGTTGTTCTGTAAGATTGGTTGGAAGGAACAACGACCTTCAAATTGGATTCGGTCTGCACATTGTTGATAGGTTATTTATAAATTATTTATGTTTAGAATTTTAGTTTAGATCCTTTTTTTTCCTACAAACTGGTAAAATTATTGTTATTCATTGAATGACTAAGTATTTCATTAATAGATGTATCTTAGAATGTACTAACCTCATGATTTATGTTATCAAGTATATGTTTACAATGTTCCTATTTTGTTATGCATAGGTTAACTGTGTTAAGCTTCTGGTATTATTATTGTGAAATTAAATTTTAACCACTGGTTTTTAATGGTTATTGTAAGTTTATGTAGAGTTGAGTTTCACACATATAAACCTAGGGTTTATATAGTTTTTAACCAGAGTATTAAATATTACTATTGTTCATAATAGATATAAAAATATATCAATACAAATATTATACACATTTGCGATAGATAACAGAAGTAGAATCCATTTATATAGAGACAACAATTTTACAAACCAAAGCTATTTTTTCCACAGAACTGCATGGTTCAATTTTTTCTCAAACAAATCAATTCATTTCATAGGTAGACATCATAAATGACCAAACAAATAGATAAAACGAAAAAAACGAACACAATCGAAACTAAAGCTTCATAGAAGTCTTATAATGCAAGAGCCGAAAGGATTTCAAGTTTATAAAGTCAGAGTAGAAGAGCCGAAAGGATTTCAAGTTTATAAAGTCAGAGTAGAAGAGCCGAAAGGCTTTCAAGTATATAAAGTTAGAGTAAAAGAGCCGAAAGGCTTTCAAGTTTATAAATTCAGAGTACAAGAGCTGAAAGGCTTTAATTTACATGTATTATCCAGTGTCGAAATTCATGAGGGAATTCGTATGGCTCACCTTCGTCTTACGTAAACCCTGAAATGCTTGGGAAAATGCAAAGCATTTCCCTTGGAACTATCAAGATTCATGCACAGAGCACATAACTGGTGCTTTTCACCATGGAAAAGACAAGGAGAAAACACCTACCTATATTTGCAACCGAAGCCGTCACGTTCATGCACGAATATGCAAAATAAACCAATAATAAGTGCGGTTAGGGTTATTATAAGGTAAGTTAATAATCAATTGGTAAGCTTAAACAAAGAACTGACATACAGGGTTAACGATGGGACTGGAATGTTGGATGAGCGTCGAACCCCAAACGTAGAGGCGTTTTCCTTTGCCAACCCTGTACATGTATCAAATAGTTAAAACATTACTACATATAAAATTTTAAAAAGAATATGTTAAACTATTATGCAAGGGTAGTGGCTTACCTTTTGAAGTCATAGTCGACCTTAAAGGGCATGAGCCAAACATTGTATTATTATTATTTTCTATGTTTCACTTTGAAACAAGAGGACTTGTGTAAGTACAAGAAGTAATGCATTAAGCTTCCAAACCCCTGTGGGTTCGCAGGAACACCTGCACAAAAACACGAGGGTCATAGTTAAAATCAAATGCATATACATTTATATATATAAAATCTTGCAAATAATATAAATATGAATTGAACTTACCAGTGGAGAGTCTGAGATGAACCTGCAATAATTAATGCAAATACACGAGATATCAGAAATAACAGAACAGAATCACTTTTATATTGATCATGGGCCACTTCGAGGGGGCAACCTCCTTTGAGCAAGCTCAATACAATTAACTTCACGGTGCCTTCAATGACCTCAACACACACTTAAATACTAGGTCTATGCCCAATACTATGATTCAAAACCATGGGACATATAATACTATGGGATGGCTTACAAAGCATATGCGTCCAATGCTATGGGTCAATACTATGGGCTAATATAAACTACGGATCAACAAATACTACAGGACGACTTACAAAGCATATGCGTCCAACAACAATATACTAACGTAGTAAAGAGAAGGGTTGACATAGGTTCCTAACATCCCCTCTCCCTTAGAAAAAGCTTTGTCCTCAAAGCTTTGGTTGGAGAAATTGCTGCAGAATTGGAAGGAGTGGTTCCCCGGTAGCATCCTCAGGTTGCATTTCGGGCCACTGACGCCTTTGGAGTGTCAAGGAGGATTGCTTGGAAGGCTGTAGATGAAGAAGACCCCTGTCAGCTGCGTGGAAAATGCGCTCAGAACGGTGCTGATTGGCTTGTTGTTTCAGGCGAATTCTGGCCAGGTGAAGATTGTCCTGTAGAATGAGAAGAATCTGATCGCGGGTGCGAAGAACCGAGTCAATTTCCTGAACTGGAGAGCTGCTAAGGGTGTATGGAAGAAGAACTGGTGGTGGTTTTCCATAGACTGCTTCATATGGTGTCCTTTGAGATGTGGTATTGTATCACCAAAGTGCTGCTAGGAAATCCATAGAAAGAGTTGGCCAAAGCTGTGTAGGGATGGGAAAGGGTTTGAGCAATCCCGAATGGAGTGTCGTTTCACCCTTGTTGACTTGGAAAGTATCATCGTCAGCCACCATCTGTTGAATTGTCATTTTTATTCCCTGCCAAAAGAAGTTATGTTGTTCCCGGTCAGACATTGTGTAGAACCCAGAGTGCCCTGTTGATGAAGAAGCATGGAGTTCATAGAAGAGAGAGCCCTGTTGAACATATTGCAACCAATTTGGAACAAGCAGAGAAAGAGATGTAAGAGAAACTGGGTCATCAATTGTGCGAGAAGGAGCATCTTCCACCATATTGTCCTTACTCTTCTTGTAAGTGATCACAGAGGGATAACCCATGAGTTGGATAACCCATTTCAAGTGTGTTGGGGAGGAGACCCATTGTTCCAGAAAATTTTCCAAACTCTGGAGATCAGTCTTGATGCAGAAATAATTCCCTAATAGGTATGGCTGCCACTTCTGTACAGCATGCAAAATAGCCATCATTTCCTGCTGAGAGGTAGATGTGGCTAAATTCTTACCGAAAAGGTCTCTTGAAGGCAGCAAGCACATTGGTTCAACAAAGATACCTGCATATCTATCTAAGGAAGTAGTGGAGACTATTGATGGTGCAGCTGAATGGAATTGAGCTGAGCAATGACACCATGTGAATTCTTCTTAAGGATTTTTTCTAGGCGATGTGAACTGATGATGCAGAGAGACCCTGGTTGTAAGCCCATAAATTTGTGTTGTGCCCCATTGACTTTAAACTGCATCCAAAGTTCAGCAAAATCCCATAAGATGGGGCCAAGTGTGCGTAACCATTGAACGCCCAAAACCACATCACATCCGCCTAAGGACAAGGCAAACATGTCAGAGCGTAGGTTATAATATTCCATAGAGATACGCACATTGTGACACTTCCCCTTGCAAGGTAAGGTGCTCCCATTGGTAACCATGACTTCAAAGTTGGAGCAAGGATGGACAAAACAATCATCCTGTTTGGCAATCCAAGGGTCAATGAAGTTATGAGTGCTACCAGAATCAATGAGTATGGTGAGAGGGAGCTTCTTGAAGTATCCCCTGACCCGCATTGTTTGTGGGGTGGTGGCACCGATTACAGCATGGAGAGAGATCTCGGGTGGGTCGTCCTGAGATGGGGTGTCAACAGGTGGGTGTTGAATGTCGACCTGATCATCTACTGTATCTGTAGCTCCTTCACCAAGTTCTAAGGCAAGCGGAGAATCCACATCCAAGAGATAGAGATTTTGTTGAACACATCGATGTCCCCGAGTGAATTTCTCATCACAATTATATCAAAGCCCTTTTTCTCGGCGTGCCTGCATTTCTATTTCAGACAAATGCTTGATAGGAGTTGGTTGAGGAGAAGGCGTGATGGGAGGTCGTTGGGAACCCATATTTCTTAAGAGAACAAAGGTGGGTTTGGAGCGTTGTTGAGCTGCGATCTTGTCCTCAGCCAGCTTAGCCAACCCTAGGACTTCCATCATTGTGTGGGGACAAAACATTTTGACCTTTGAGCGGATTTCATCCTTGAGACCACTGATAAAACAACTCTTGTAGAATTCATCGGACAATCCTTCTGTGTGATTGGCTAGTTTCTCAAATTCCGTCTGATACTCTCTCACTGTGCCAGTTTGGTGAAGTTTAGTGAGTGCTCCTGTGAAGTCGTCAAAAGAACTAGGACCAAATCGTGACAAAAGGAGTTGGCAAAAATCTGTCCAGTGTGGCTCGGGATGAGCTTTGATGTACCAACGGTACCATTGAAGGGCTTCTTGTTCCAAATGAAAGGATGCAAGTGGAACTTTCTGAACATCAAAAGTATTATGCAGACTGAAATATTGTTCTGCTTGGTATATCCATCCAGTCGGATCCGTACCATTGAAGCGAGGAAAATCAAGCTTTGGCCTACGAAAACTGCTGGAAGAAGAGAACCCAATGGCTGCAAAAGATTCTGGCTGTCTGGTATTGTTCATGACTGAATGCTGAAGATGGAGGCTGAGAAATTTTTCATCCAGATCTTGGAGTTTGGTTTGGATGGCTGCAAGTGCTTCCTCCATGAACCATAACCAGTTTTTTTTTTTTTTTTTCTTTTCAGAAATGGATCGGCAACAGCGGCGCGGAAGGGATCCGCAACAGATGGATCTGCAGCAACGCGGAAGGGATCGAAAATGGCTGGATCTGGAACAACTTTCAGAATAGATCTAAACGGCTGGATCTAAGCGGAAATGATCGGCAACAGTTAAATAGATATGGATTCCAAGTATGAATGACTTCCTAATAGTTCAGGTGTTTCACTCAGCCACCAATGCTGTCTGACGGCTTGCATATTGGGGCAGTACCCCTCACTCCACGACTCAGGTAAAACTGATAACCGCTTGGCCACAAACGACAGCTCTTGGTTTACCTCACGGGTGGGAACTAGTCAATCAGGTAGGGGTCGTTGCCCTTTTCGCTTGGTAGGTCCTCTAAATGGCCAGCTACTTCGGGGTTCCTGTGGTACTCCTCACAATGAGTTTTAGGGCTTATGCCCAAGTACTTCCCACAGTTAAGCGAATAGGGATTATTCCCAGATCCGAACCTGCAACAGAAAAAATTTGGGCAGAAATTCCACCCAATGTTCAAAAACCGGATCTATATTGCTCAGAATCGCTATTATAGCATGTTTTCGGAACTGGAACAACCACTCTGCTTCTACCCATGAAAGCGGAATAGAAATCTGGGCACTCGGTCAAAAGATTTTCTCGCCGCAATTTTCGCGGCCGTCACCGAAATTCTGAGATGATTTTTTTTTTGAAACTGCGTATTTTTGAAAGAGGAATTTAGATATGCAATTCGGTTCTTCTGATTTTGTTCATAAAGTTTCAAAAATTGATCTGAAAGTCGCCACCCAAAAAAAAGAAAAAAGAAAAATTCTCACTTGTGCCAAGGAAAGTGCTCTAATACCAGATGAGATGAACCCGCAATAATTAATGCAAATACACGAGATATCAGAAATAACATAACAGAATCACTTTTATATTGATCACGGGCCACTTCGAGGGAGCAACCTCCTTTGAGCAAGCTCAATACAATTAACTTCACGGTGCCTTCAATTACCTCAACACACACTTAAATACTAGGTCTATGCCCAATACTATGAGTCAAAACCATGGGACATATAATACTATGGGATGGCTTACAAAGCATATGCGTCCAATACTATGGGTCAATACTATGGGCTAATATAAACTACGGATCAACAAATACTACAGGACGACTTACAAAGCATATGCGTCCAACAACAATATACTAACATAGTAAAGAGAAGGGTTGACATAGGTTCCTAACAGAGTCAAAGTAAGGTGGGAGAAACCTTATGCTCTTATCCAGGAAGAACTACAATGCAAACCCATTGTAATAAGGACAAACACAAGCCCTTTATTTACCCAATTCTTCACGGCATTATTGGGAATACTTAAAAATAATAACCAAACCACCAAACCCAAGAAGCAGGCATGAATAACATGAGAGCTCCATAAGGAGAATCACATTGTTATTCCTTAATCCAGAAATCCAAAACGATAACTAAAAACACAGAGTCAAGTTCCAAGGCACAGAGTCAAACTAAAAACACGCAGTCAAGTTCCAAATCACAGGGCCAAACTAAAACACATATTCAAGTTCCAAGTCACAGAGAGAAACTAATATAAATTATAGAGTAGAGCTCGGAATGAAAGAGCTAAAATAAAAACTACAGAATCGAAGTTACAACCGAAAGAACAAACTGAAACCAGATGGAAAACCCTCGAAATGCACTACGAGCACTCCATAAGGAGGTCATTAATGATTACTGTGATAACAACATTATCAAGAATATAATTTATCACTTCAACAAGAGTATGAGAAGTATTACAACTAGGGTGAGGTCTGCGCAGAGCCAAGGCTCCACAAAACAACAGCATAACCCTAAGACCACGAAGAAACAATGACATAATTACCAACCTTGTCCATTTAAACATTGAGAAGATTAGTTACAATCCCAAGAAAAGGATTCAACGGCACACATGAAGCCGTGTGAAGGAGCGTGCGGGTACTGCCAACCTTCATAAATGCTTTCACATGGCCACACCAACTTACATCCGCGTTGGACCTCTGTACAGATCTACAATAAAATATGCAAATCATCGTATTAATGAAATGCAATCATATCAAATATTTTGTAGACCTTCTATGGCTATGCCATATGAAACATGAAGACCATAGTATAAATGATTTCATAGGATAGAAATTTATGCTGGGCATTCGACTTTTAATATAGTCGTGGTATAGAGCATACACAAGATTTGAACCGAGATAATTAGGTTATAAAACCTATAGTTAATAATTTTAATATATGACCTTAGGATATAAGGTAGATAACTATATATTGATCCTAGTTTAAGGTTAACATAAGTAGGGTTTAATTATATTCATGCACAAGACAATTAGGCTAGGAGAAGATCTTGTAGATATTGGCCAAAAGGCCAATACAATTTTTATTATGCAACAAGAGGGTAAACTCAAAATGTAAAATATGAGTATAAATAGGATCATGTTAGACATTGGTTCTTGAAGTAATAGTTGTCACATAGAACCTATCTTTTATTTCCGCAAAAATGACTTAAACTTTATAATTAATCCCAAACTCGATTTATACCTGTTGATAGAGAAATGCAAAGATGTGCCTCATCCTCATCCAACTTGTACACCTGCGACATAAAAAATAATGTCGTTATAAATTACTTATAGAAACAATTCCCACAATGTAAGAAATCAGAAACAATGCTCCTATAAAAGAAGCACATGAAACTATGGAGGTGTGCTTGAGGGATAATGTCCACACAATTGAAGATCACTACAATGGACTTTTATTTAACAAGCCTATAGATCAATTCTCCCCATGTTGTAGAGTGACAAATGTTCATAGTATCATCCCCAAATCTAAATTGTGTGATATAGTTAGGTAGGGAAAAGGGAAGTGTTTACTAACATGTAGATGCTACAATTGAGTCTTACAAAGTAGAGGTTGAATGATGGAATCTAAATGTAAACAATGTTTTGTATAAAAACTATTTAAATAAAAAATAATAACAATTTATTGGTTTGGAAATAATTATGTTATTAATGTTAATAGCACCATATGGACATGGTTACCAAAGTAGGATGGACAAAAGAGAAAATAAAAATGAGTGAGAATGGATTTCCAACGATTAAGGGACAACAAGGACATACAGAGGATAATGTCAAGAAGGAAAATGATACTAATGAATAAGACTTTATTCGACAAAATAACATAGTTGAATTTTTTTAATGAAGTGTATCATCTAATAACTCATTAATTAAACTTAGTGAATTTTAATTGATATATATTGCTTTAAGTGAAATTATTTTTACAAACTACTCTCTTAACAATCATGACCAATTACTCTATTGAATTATTGCGTTAACAATTATGCATTAATCTTGGATTTATATATTAGAAAATATAAATAGCATAGCAATTGGATGTTAATGTTTGAAATAAAATAAAAAATAATGTAATTTTTACATTTTAAATTTATATTTTTCAAATTGAAAATTGGTAATTTTGAAATTGAAAATTATACTTTGGGGATCAAAATTATTAAAAACCCACACTTTTTAATCAATTGTCACACTTATAAGACCCAATTTTATACTTTAAAAACACTAATATCCACAATTTTAACAATTTCTTTGTTTAAAATCTTCATTATAAAACAAAATCTGTATTCTAAATATTTTAAGTTGTAGTTTGTGAAGTCTAGTTCTTTGTACAATAAATGGTGAGGTGCTTTACAACTTACTATAGGGAGATGTTGTCACCTTACTTTACTTAATCTAATATTTTCAAAAATAAAAACTAATTAAAAAAATTCATATCTACTCATAAAATATAAAAAATTAAAATCAACATAAATCATCTAAAAATAAATTCATGTAATATTTCTTTTTAATTTTCCAAATTTTAGGTAATTAATGTTGTTACATAACATTAATAATGGTAGTAAGTATAATAGTAAAGTAAATTTTATTTTAGTTGTTAAAAAAAATGAAGCGAGTTGTAAGAAGCCATCATGTTGATTAACACTTGCTAAAAACAGCATGCACTAGCGACCAAAAGCATCTATTGACTACGTGGCAGTTGTAGTACTGGATAGAAAGTTGGAACACCTCTGGTAAAGATGAGCAAGGACAAGGCCTGGACCCCTACAACCGATGAGATGACAAACCATTAACAACCAAAGTTCCATGTGCATCTCCCCCTTCCACTTTGTCAAGCATATGGAATTTGATTACGATGGTACAACAAATCGAGAAGCCATATGATTCCATAACCGCTGATTTTATACGGTGACACTTGTAAAAGCACCTCCCTGCGTGTTGTAGGGCAACCACTGCTAGTTCCAACGAGGCATCACAAAGTTTGAACGTGACATGGAATTCTTCACATGTGGGATGTTCTGAAACGAGCCGCTAAGTCCATTTCAGGCTGGGAATGGCCAATTCGGGTAACATTGCTTTTATCGATGTGGGACTGGGACTATTCTGCAAAACAGAGATTGTACGATCAAAAGCCCAGATGCCATTGGATCAACTGGGATCGCCTTTGCAGTTGACAAGATTTTTCACGGCTGTATCGGAAAATCATATCTTCGCCATTGTGACGTCTGTTCGCTACATTTTGGGCAGATGAATCTGATTTTGTTGGAATGGAAGATACGAAAGTGCCCATTATCATCTTATGTTCGATCAATAAATACAAATAATAGTATTTTTACTGTAGTGTTGACATGTTAAGATTTAGACTTTTTTCCATCATATTTTTACTCTGATCAAAATTTTAGAAAAAATATTGAAAATATAAATATAAGCCATTGCAATTGTAAAATCCCAGTACAACAAAACACTGTATCATTTATATATTCAAAAATCAATTCTAATAATAAAATATTACAATTTTATATATAACCAGATTGATACCGAAAAAAAAATTTCCAAATATTATAACATTTAAACTACATAATTGTTTTTATAATCAAGGTCAATAAATTCTTGTTAGCTTTTAATGAGAGTTCCAATTTGATTAACTGATGTTAATTCATAAAAATTTTGATTATAATTTTGTGTTAATTTTTTTTAAAGTTTCTATGTGTATTTCAGAGAATCATCAAAAACAAATTAAACCATAAAAATTTAGTGATAAAAATATACTTATATAAATATAATTTTTGATTTATTTATACAACTTCAAAGAAATAATAGATAATGAATTAGAAGATATGACTTTTAATTTAATAAAAAATGATAAAATAAAGAATTATTATTAATGTTAATCAATTATTAAATAAAATTAGATTACTATAATAAAGAATAGTAAATACATAATACAAAGGAATAATAAAATTAATTATATATATATATATAAAAGAATAATCATACTAATACTTTTCATTTTTGGTAGAATATTGTTTTTAAGATATATTTTATTATTGTATCATATTGGGATTTTAAAATATAAAAATATTTTTTTATGTTTATAATTTAAGATATGTTATTTTTATTAAATTAATAATATTATTAATTTAATAATTAAATATTTTTATTTTTATTTTGTGAATTTGTGATTTTTTTTTATGGGAAAACATGTTCTTATTATTAGGCTCACTAAAGTTGTACATAATGATGATTATAATTGTTTTTATTCATAAAATTGTTTTTGACTCATTAAATTTTAAGAAAAATAGTAATAAATCACTTTATTTGTTTTAACATTTTATTTTTATACTAAAAATGATAGTAGAGAAGCTTTTTTTTCATAATTTTGATTAGTTAAAAAAATAGGAATATTAATAGTATGTCAAATATGTTGAAAGTTAGATTTGATGTAAGCATCTGTATAACATTTTAAATAATTTTATTTTTATCATTTACTTTCTTAGTATCATAAAGATGATAAATTCTTCTCATGATGTTTTAATAATTATTCTATACCATATTTTATTTTGCAATGTTGATTTTCTTCTTTTTAAACTAACGGTATATTTTTGTTATTTTACAATATAATTAATTACCTTTCTATAATATCTAATTTTTTTTTATCCTCTATTTTTTTTAAACTATAATCTATTCTTAAATTCACATGTAATAATATTATTTATAATAAATAATACCATATTTTATTTTTCAATGCTTTTTTTTTGTAAGTTGCAGATCAGAATTTAATTAACAAAAACAGAATGTACATCTAGAGCCGAAGAGAGTTTTGCATATTAGGGAGGCCTCATGTGTTGAAGCCACCATCTCAATTGCTCAAAGATACTGTAATGACTGACATAATACAAAATTAAGACCTTTTGGGAATGGTCTGCCCTTAAAAAAATTGGGACTTTCATCAAACTGAAAAACTTAGACTTTCTGTCTATGCAAAAAACTAGACTGTGCAGATAATTAAAACAAAAAAGCTGAAAGTTGCAGAGATGACCGGGGGCTATGGCAGCCCACTTTTCATTTTGCAGGGGGTTCTTCTGGTTCTTCCTTGACGATGGGGCAAGCAGCATAAAAATCTTCAAAGTTCCCCAGTGGGGGAAGAGTTGGAGAAGGAGAACCTGGAGTGTGCATGCCATCTGGAGCATCATCAGGATCAGTGGTAGAAGGAGCCGAACCTTTGTTATTCTTTGCTTGGGATTTCTTTTTTGCAGACCCAGTGTTCGATGTTGCCCTAGCGGCACCTTCATTTTTGTTTATTTGCTTCACAGGCTCTAAATTGCTCCCAATGGAGAAAATCTCCCAGTTCATGTTGGCGTCAAGAGTGTTGGAGTGCTCCGCTACCTCTTTCAGACTGGCCTTGACACTTTGGACAATGTTGGAGCTATCTCTCCAGCTAGCTTCCATTTCTTCAATGAGGGTGCTCATCATATTTTTGAGCAACCAGTAATGGTTAATGGCACTTCCATTGCTTCCAGAGGCAAGAACTGTCGCAACCCTACGAGCCTCCCACCCATCGATAAGGCTTCGAGTCCGCGCAGAGATGCGCTCGGCATAACCATCCATCACTGACCAATCCATGGCCACCTTGGGTCGACAATTGTTGCTCTTGCGGCCACTCCCATGACGAGAAAGCCCTCTGGTGCAATTTGTCATGGTAGTGTGAGATTCAGGAATTGCACAAAAGTTCACAGACGTAGAAGGAGAAATCACCGGAAATAACAAGAGCTCAACAATCAGTGCACCGTTCATGTCAACAAAGGGTTTTAAAGAGCCGAGGTAATTAATATCATGGTCTGTCATCCTCATTACAGGTGACGATAATGAATGCAGGTCCCAGAAGCCGAGAGGAGACGCCAATCTATACATGCATTGAGGAGGTCGTGATTAACACCCTCATCCTCCGGCCTTAAATAAACGCCATCGTCCAGATTGTTGCATTGTCCATCATTTGCAGTGGCTAGGTGTATGGCCTTTATCAAAACTGGTGCAGGCTTGTGCATGTGAGGTCTGTCGCCACGTACAGGGGGACGTGGTGGTAGCATCTCCTGTTGAGCGATGACCGAGGTGGCTACCAGCTGATCACCCATATTTGGGGATTTTTCAATGTTAATTTTCTTCTTTTAAACTAATTGTATATTTTTGATATTTTATAATATAATTAATTACCTTTTTATAATATCTTTTTTTTTTCTTATCCTTTAATTTTTTTGAAACTATAATTTATTCTTAAATTTATATATAATAATATTATTTATAATAAATAATATATATTTAAAATGATAATCAATCTTTATAAAAAAACGCATATTCTTTATAATAAAAAAATCTTACACTTTATATTGATTTTTTATACCATATTCAAAATTTTATTTTTAATATTTTTAATTTTCAATAATTTCTAATAAATATCTAACTATCCTAAATACCAATACTCCCATTCCCTAAACTTCCCAGAACTGAAGCTAAAAAGGTACTTAGTTTGGGAAATAAATACCAATGCTCTCATTCCCTGAACTTCCTAGAACTTAAGCTAAAAAAGTCTTCAGATTGGCATCCTTTCCCAGAAAATTAATTTATTATTCCATTATAAAACTTAAAATATATTATAAAAGCTTATATTAATTTTCATTTCTTATATTGACACTAAAATATATTAATATGATTCTCTTTTTATCAATATTTTTTAACGTTTTGTCTCATCAATTTAATCTCATGAACAACAACAGTAAGCATAACATGCATAAGAAATCGGGAGATAGGTGGTTCATGGAGAGGTTTGATGATTCTCTCGTATACCCTTCACACATATACTCTACCATCAACACAAGTGAAGCATTACGATTGATAAGATGGAGAACAATAACAATGTTGGTGTGTTTCAGTTTGTTAGGGTGGTAGTTTTAGTTGCTAGTTAGGGTAGAATCATGTCATGTTGTTTCCATCTGCACTAGGGATACGTAAAGGGTTGTAGCATTATAGGTTTGAAGATATTATGTAGGTTACTGAGGTTCACCTTGTCAACTGGTTTTGTGCTTTAGAAATTGATGCAAGTTTTTGTGGTGTATAAGACTAAACATAGTCAAATAAGAAAATGTACATTTTATAAGTGTGTGAATCGATGTAAGGTAATTAAGTCATTGAGTAAGGAATTGGATGTCCTTTCATAAGGAAAATTTTAAGGATACATAATTTTTCAAAGTGTAAAAATCTTGGAGAATCTTATTAATTCTTAAATTTCCAACTATAAAATGTTTGGCAATATGTTTGTAAAACTATTCAAATTTCCAAGGATTTTATATATAGTTTCTAGCCAATTTTAGTGATACTTAGAGTAAAATATTTTTATCCCATAAAATTTGGGTGAATCATTTAAAAAAATTAATTAGCATTTTTTATAGAGAAAAAACATTAAAAATTAGCCATAAACTAGATTTTGCACTAAAATTTCCCCTACTCTCTAGGCTGCAATCTCACACTTGAATGAATGTATGGATGAGCATATTGATACTTAATTGGAAAGAATGGAAAATGGAATCTAAGAATTTTTTTGCTCATAGTTCTCAATCCAGGGTGGACATGCCCCGGTTTCTATAGGTTTAGTCATGGAATATCGTGGAAGATGCCACAATCTAGCAAGCACCTGAAAAGATTCAAGAGGAAGACGCCATTCAACCAGTGCTTAGACAACATGAGAGAGGTGATGAAAATATGAAGGAATCCCACACAATAATATAGTTTCATTTTCATTTAGTTAGGCAAAAATTTTATCTTATGTTTTGTCATGTAATATTTTTATATGGATAGTTTGTAAGAATATATATTTTTTATGAACACAAATGGTGTAGCCTAAATATTTTAGGTTTTTAATTTTTTCGAGCATATTTTCTATCTTATTTTATTCTTTGGGTGGAAATCTTTAAAAAAATTTAAAATCACAAATATTAGTTATGGAAATTGCATAATTTGAGTGCGAGGGGGTATTAGAGGGTGTTGAATCTATTTATGGATTCAAAAACACAATTTAAACACGTAAAATTTTGGATTTTACCAAAAAAATTTACCAAAGTCTGATCAAAACCCACCATAAAGTCGAAAACATAAAATAAATAAACTACTCCAATAAAAATTACCAATAATCAGTATAAAAAAATCAAAACTATAATTTCAATGATAAAATTAAAAAATTTTAACATATTTTTAAAACCTGTAAAACATTTTTATGCAACAACTTTTAAAATGTTATCCATTCTTTTTTTTTTTCAAAACTTTACCGTTTTGTAAAATAAGCAAAAATATAATTTACATCTAACCATCCAAACTTCTTAAAATCCTTCATATCACCCTAGTATATAATTAAGTTATATTTAATATATATATAAATAAAACATATATTTAAAAATATAATAACTTCGAAAATATTATCAAAGGAATCATTTCCCTTTAAGAGTACGTCAGTAAAGTATCTCATAAATGTTTTGATTGGAACATGGGTGAAGATGACCATAGGAAAAGCGTCCAACTTTAGAGTAGAAATTTCGTATTAGTTGTGGACACGTTTGTCTAAGATTTTATAATGATAGGCCTCTTGAGTCAAACATACTTTAAGGTTGAAAGGGTGATTTAGTCTACACATGGCATGATGCGGGAGTAGAAGCTTTATCCCCGTGCAATATAATTTACTAATGGCACACACTGAGATGACTTGCGACCCAATAGAAAGTTACCATTCTCCCACCCATGATTTACCAAACAAAGGTCAAAGAGGTGTTTGAGGGATCTTGCACATGTCCACTCTATCCATTTACTCAATAGTCTTCCCATCAATTATTATAAAAGTGTACTTGGTTGAAATTTGTCCTACCCGAAAGATTGGATATTATTTGGTTTGACAATGTTGGATGGTTAAATTGATATGTGGATTTTCATGTTGTAGGTGTTTTGGAGGGTTTTGATGTCTCTAAATTAATTCATCATACACCATAGCATCAATGATGTTTATTTTGAATGATCTCAGTGTTTGGATTTATCTTGCTATCTTATCACTAAAGGTCCAATTCATTGATTAGTTATATGGTATATGGTATTTTTATTTGCTTCATATTGATTTGTCATTAAGTAAATTTAGTTTTCTCTTCTATAAAATAAAAAAATAAACTCCGTACATTTCCTATAATTAAATACCTTACTAATTAGTAATGAAGTAAATTCCTTATTTTAAATTTTTTTAATATGGATTTTATGTTAAACTACATGTAGGAAGTTTTATTCAGAAGTGAGAAGACAAAAGATACATGCATCACTATATATGTTTGTATATGTGTCGATGTAGATTTCAACAAAGGGTTTCTACTAAAAAACAACATAGTAGCCAAAGATTATTCCTAGACCCAATAGTTCCCCATAGTTTGACTATGAGCAAGTTTCCTTTTGGCGTAGGAAATATTATGAAACTAGGAATATTGTAACTCATGGAAACAAGTTTTGTAAGAGGGAATTCCCTAAAAAATCCCAATGCAAATCTACATTGGGAGATGGAGTGAAGGATGAACATAAATTTTTAGTAAGGATTCCTCTCTTATCAACAAGGATTTGCAACTAAATCAATTAATGCCATCCTTCTTTATTGAGTTAACTAGTTCCAGAATCCTCTCCTTTGTAGTGAGAACATACCCTCTATCCGCAAGGATTCTAGAACCTTTTGAACCAAAAATTAATTTGCATCCCAACTCTTAGCCTTGTGTGAGCTAGCTAATTGGGTAGAGGAGTAAAAAATAGAATGGAAGACCTAAAAAACTTTGCTTGAGCCACCCCATTAGGATAAAGAAAAACTATGAGATCTAGTGATACCTATCTAATCCATGAAGGAGAAATTGGCGGTTCTTATTAAGAAGAAGAAAAACACTTCAACCATATAATCAATTATGATACGAAAGTGACATCAAAACCTATTTTAAACGTGTGTTATTTTTGCACTCTTTTATTTTCACAGTTTGTTCACATTTACTCATGTATTATAGGCCCTGTAAGAAATTTTAGGAGTTTCTCAAATTGCAGCAGAAAACCTAGGACACGAGATCCATATTTGAATAAAAGATATATTATTGAATTGATCAGATGATTAATGTATTGCAAGAGCTCGCCTTTTATAAGGTTTGAGCATGCTTAAGGAAGGGTTACGTCCCTTCAATTAACTAATTAATAATTTATTGCTTAATTTAATACATCATTTAATATTCATAGCATTGCCACTCCCTTTTAAGGAGCTTTGTCCTCAAAGTAATGGTAATGAGGGATGTAGCTGTCGAAATTGTTCTGATTCCCATGTTGCGTCTTCTTCGGAAAGGTTTTTCCATTTTATGAGGTATTCTTTAATGACTCACATTCTTAATCTCTTCTCTCTAGTAGCAATGATAGATTCTGGCTCAAATATGATTTTTCCTTCTTCATCTAACAAGGGAAGTATTGTTTGTGCCTTCTGGTGTTGACCTATCATCTTTTTCAAGCATGAAACGTGAAAAACATTATGGATGTGACTTGTAGTTGGAAATTCTAATGCATATGCCACCTGACTAATCTTCTTATTGACTTGATATGGGCCATAAAAATGTGGAGCCAATTTATTCTTTCCACCTTGTTTAAGTGATAATTGCTTATAGGGTTGTAGTCTTACAAATACCCAATCTCCAACCTCAAATTCTCGTTATGTTCAGTGTCGATCTTCTTGTGGTCTCATTCTATTCCTGGAAGTATTCGGATTCTCTTTAAGTACTTGGACAACCTTTTGGTTTTCTTATAAATGGTCATTTATTGATGCGACCCTTGCTTGGTTGGTAATGAAATCCTTCCATTTTGGGGGTTCATATCCATATAGGGCTTGAAATGGTGTCATTCTTGTAGATGTATGATAAGTTGAATTATACCACCATTCTACAAGATGTAGCCATTGGAACCATTTATTTTGCTTATTAGTTACAAAACAACGAAGGTAGATTTCTAAGCATTTATTGACGAATTCTGTCTGTCCATCTGTTTGGGGAGGATAAGCTGAGCTCATGTTAAGAGCCATCCCAATTTGCTTGCAAAAATATCTCCAAAAGTTCCCTTTAAACTTGGCATCCCTATCACTTACTATAATCTTGGGAAAGCCATGTAACTTGTAGACATTTTTACAAAAAGCTTCGACTGTTTCTTTTGCCAAATCAGTTTTCTTCACTCCAACAAAATGTGCATATTTGGTTAGCCTATCTACCACAACTAGTATTTTGTCTTTTCGATCTGATATGGTTAGAACTTCAATGAAATCCATTGAAATTTCCTCCCATTTCTGATTTGGGATATGTAACGGATGGAGTAACCCCGGACTTGAGATATTCTCAGTTTTATTCCTCTGACAAATGTCACAATCTGCAACATACTTATGAATGTTGACATTCATACCCTTCCAAAAGAATGACTTCCTTGCATTATAGCAAGTTTTAAAAAATCCTACATGACCAGTGGCTGGGAAATCATGTGACTCTTTAAGCACCTTGGTTTTAAAACTGGAGTTGGAACTTAAGTAAATACGTCCTTTGTACCATAAGAGGCCATTTTTCCATTCAAACTTTGGATACTGATTTATGTTGTTAATTATGGAGCAAACCTCTGAATTCTTGGCATATTCCTTGCGAATTTCGGCCAAAAATTATGGGATCACCAAGGATATGACATAGACTTGTACCTCTTCATCTTTCCTTGATAGAGCATCAGCTACTACATTGTCCTTCCCCTTTTTATGTAAGATCTCCATATCAAAGGTAGAGATTTTCTCGATCCACTTTTGTTGTTCGGTTGTTAATGTATTCTGTTGTAATAAGTGTTGTAGACTATTATGATCTATTCAGATAAGGAATTTACTTCCCAAAAGGTATTGTCGCCATTTAGTTAATGCATGCATGATGTCAAGCATTTCCTTGTTGTATGTAGACTATAGGTATTCTCTTTTGTTCAACTTCCCGCTTTCAAAAGCGATTGGATGACCTTCTTGCATTAGCACAGCTCCTATCCCAAACCCTGAAGCATCACATTCGATTACGAATGGTTTTGCAAAATTAGGTGTTGCCAAAATGGGAGTTGAAGACATAATTTGTTTCAACATTTCAAAGCATCTTCTTACTTCATCATCCCATTAAAGAATTTCTTTTTAGGAGATGTGTTAATGGAGAAGTGACGTGTGCATAGTTCCTAATGAACCTTCGATAGTAACCTGTTAATACCAAAAATCATCGCAATTTTGAAACATTCTTTGGTTCGAGCCACTCCTTCATCACCTGGATCTTCCTTGGGTCCACCTTAACTCCTTCCTTTGAGATTATATGACCGAGACACTCCACTTATTGCTTCCCAAATGTGCATTTTGATTTTTATGCATAGAACTGGTTTTCCTTCAGAAGAGATAGAACCTTTTCTAGATGCGTCAAATGTTCCTTCCATGTCTTGCTATATATAAGGATGTCATCGAAGAATACTAACACAAATTTCCTTAGGTATGGCTGAAATAGTTCATTCATAGTTGCTTGGAACATGGTGGGGGCACTAGTTAACCCAAAACGCATTACTTTGAATTCATAATGTCCTTCATGAGTTTGGAAAGCAGTCTTTGTGATATCTTCTAATCTGACCCTGATTTGATAGTACCCTGACCTTAAATCGAGTTTTGAAAAATATATTGTGTCATGAAGTTCATCCAGCATATCATCGATGAAATGGATTGGAAACTTGATCTTAATTGTTATTTTGTTTAATCCTCTAGAATCTATACATAATCTAAACGATCCATCCTTCTTCCGTACTAGCACGACTGGAGCTGCATAAGGGCTTCTACTCTTGGTGATGACACCACAATTCAGTAGGTCTTGAACCAACCTTTCTATTTCCATTTTGTGGTGGTGGGGATACCTATATGGTTTAACCTTGACAGGATTTGATCCAGGTTTAATCTCGATTATGTGTTCTATACTCCTTTCTGGTTGTAGCTACATGGGTAAGTCTTGAAATATGTGTTCATGTTTCTGGAGTAATTTTTGGATTTCCTTTTTGAACTCATTTGGTTCCTCCTCTTTTCCTTCCAGTTGATGGCATTGGATTACGTATGTTGATGCTCCTTTTCGAATGAGTTTTTCCATATGCTGAGATGAAACTACTTGTGTGTCTGGTGGTTGAAAACCATATAGCTTAAACTTTTTCCCTTGCCATTTAAACTTGATGAAATGTTTTTAGTGATTGGCGGAATATGTTCCCAATGTTTGTAACCATTGGACTCCCAAAACGATGTCTACTCCTCCCAACGGTAAGGTGTAGAGTTCTGATTCCAGTTTGAAGTCTTGTATTTCAAGTCTCACCTTGTGGCACTTTCCAACTTTTTCGATCTTCTTGCCATCTGCAACCATCACCTTCATGTCTGGAACTGGATGTACAAACAACTTGAGTTTTCTTGCAACTCTTATATCAAGAAAGTTGTGAGTGCTTATGGTGTCTACTAGCACTGTAACATTCTCATTTTTTATATGCCCTTTTAACTTGAGAGTCTGTGGTTGGATATTGCCTGTCATGGCTGCTAAGGAGATTTTGGGGGTCTCAACATTTCTGGATTCCATATTTGCAGTTGCCTCCTCTTCATCTTTTGACTCTTCTTCTTCTTCTGATTCACTATTCTCCTCTGCTTCACAAGTATATAATTTCTTTGAGCTGTCCTCAGGGCGACACCTATGTTTAGGATTCCATTTGTCTCCACATCGTTGACATTTTCCTTCCCTCATTCGTTGATTCTCGAGGCTCTTCCTATCATCCCTTCTAGGTGGAGTGATGTATTTTTTTGTATCGTCCTCTGGAGTCGAATGGATGTTTCTTTATTAGTATGACTTCCCTTTATTTAATTGGAAACTATCAAATTTAGGCTCGGCTGCTTTTGCTTTTTGTCTTGCTGCCTCGACATTTGGTATGTCATGCATTTTTAACTCTTTTTGTATGTATGGTTTTAGTCCGCCCAAGTAAGTTTCTAGTCGTTGTTTGTCTGATAGCCCAAATACTCTGGTAGTGAGTCATTCCCATTGGTGTGTAAATTCTTCGACGTTTCCTTTTTGCTGTAACCTGGTAAGCTTCGAGAAAAAATCGTCTTTGTTGATTCCTTGAAACCATTTTTAAACAAATTCCATGTGTATGTGAAATGGTCACCTTTCCACCACATATACCAATTGTAGGCATATTCTTCAAGGTGAATAGATGCATACTTCACTTTTTCTTCATTTGTTGTGATGTTATAGATATCGAAGTATTCCTCTGCTTTATTTAACCACGCAATGCATTGTTCGTCATTCTCATTGAACTTTGACATTTCTATTTTTTCTTTGGGGGGATACACTACATAATGTTGATACTGATTGCCTCTTGTCTTATTGTGTGGTGATCTAGAATTGTTGGTTGAAGGAGTCGACATATTTGAGTCGTCTTTTGGTTTGCAATGATCATTTGTCTCATTTTGTCCCATCCTTTCCATGAACTTGTTTAACGTGTCGCTCAGTTGGTCTTGTTTTTCCTTCATCTCGTCCAATTTATTATCTAGCCTTTTTTCTAAAACTGAAATGACTTCCACTCTGATTTCATTTTTCAGCTTTGCATTGGAATTTTTTATTTCTTCCTTTAAATCTTCTTGAAACACTTTGTCAAGTTTGTCCATTCTGGAGTTTAGAACTTTGAGAATTTTTAAATCCCTAATTTGGCCTTTTTCTAATTTTTCTAGTCGGTCTCGTAACTTGGCCGTGGTTCTTGATCTAGTGTGGGGAGGTGAATATTTGGAATCGATTTTAGCTTATGTGGTTAAGGACAAATAAAAATAATAATAATTATCTTTAAAAAATAATTTTTATTTTTATAAAAAAAACAATATAATAATAATATTATTATATTATTATTGTTTTATTATATTATTATAATGGAATAATATTATTGTATTACTATAATAATATTATATTGGAGTGAATAAGGAGCGTTATGGATTTACGAAATGGAGGTGATGACTAGCAGGGAGTGAGGTTTCAGAGTTGGCATGGGGTGCCGGTAGTGAGGTAGACTACGAGGAGGGCACTCAAAGAATGCAGAATGGTGGATAAGGGAGGGAAGGGTTGTGATGGGAGGAGCGGCACAGTGGAAGACGAAGGCGAAATGGAAGGAAATGCAGAGCATGGGGGGGGAACGGGGGTGAGATGGGCGATGAGGTGGAGGATATGGACGAGGAGAGTGCGGAGGGGAATTTGCAGATGGGGAGAGCACGGCGTGAGGGTGTAACAACAAAATAATAAAAAATTAATATTAACTATTAATATTAATTTATTAATTAAACAAATATCAATAGTCATGACCTTTTGTCGAAAATGTACATGACGGGCCTATAAAAGCCCCAAATTATGTAACCATTATCAACTATCATACATTCCATTTTACATTACTACTTAGTCATTTATGGCTTTCTTACGTTACTTGCACTGGTTATTTACTTAGTAAGGAAGTCTTGTTCCTTCAGTGGTATTAGAGCCCCTTCTTGGGAAGATTCCAACCATTGGCTATTATTGGGAGTTTCTCTCATCAATTGGTTTTTGACCATAGAGTGGCCCTTGGACAAAATCCATTCTCCAACTCCAAAAAGTAAAAAAACAAAAGAGAAGAAAGAAAAAGACAAAAGTAAAAAATTAAAAAGAAGAAAAGAAAAAAACAAGAAGTGATTTGGTTGATTTGGCTTTTGGCCAAATAATTGGAGAGTTTCTCCAAATTAGGTATTTGACCTAAAGAAAATAAAAAGAAAAAGAAAAGAAGATAGTGAAAAAAGAAGTAAAAAAGAAAAAAAGAAAAAAGAAGAGAAAATAAGTAAGAACAAGAAGTAAGAATAACATTCACCAAACCACACATAGTTTTATGACAGTGCACATGGTTTTGTGAGCCCTTGGTTTTATAAAACCATCCCTTGGTTTTATCAAACCCACTCTTAGTTTTATATATTATTATAATAATATTAGTATTATTATATAATATTTTAATTTTATTAGAAACTTATTACTCCACCTTTATAATAAAAATAGTTAAATATAATACTTATTATTTTTATTCAAACAAAAATTACAATAATATTATTATTATTTATAATAATATATATATTGTATTGTTTCAAAACTCTATACCCCTTCTATTCACAAAAAATTATAATATTTATTATTATTGTTAGTAATAATTAATATTATTAAATAATTGTAATTAATTACAATTATTTTATAAAAAGGGGAAGGAAGCCAAAAATCAGGAAAGAAGACAAGCAAAAATGAAAGAGACAGATTTTAATAAAGCAGAGAAAAGATTTCTCAATGTTCCGATAAAAGTGCCGATGGCCATGCTGAAAGTTAATGGGATATTTGACGAAAGTCCAATTGCCATCGCTATTTGTCCATCAAACAAGGAAAATTTTATAAATATTGATGTTGTAAATCAAGTGCAAGTTCAAGAATCAATGAAGAATGAGTCAAACGAAGATCAGATAGAAGTACCATTGCAAATCGATGATTATCATTTTGCAGCTCAATTCACCGTCGCAGCTATAGAAGACCATCTCATCGACATAATGTTGGGTTATAATTGGTTGGAAACACTAGGAACATTCTCCATCAATGCAAAAAAGAAGTGCATCACCTTCTTCCATGAGAAGAAGAAAATAACACTACATGATTTCTCAGTGATAGTTCCCTTATCGCAAACTATAGACGAAGAATCAACTGATGGACGATATGAAGAGTTAGAAGAACAAATAAAGCTTTTAAACAAACTCATCATGGACAAAGATAGTGAGTTGGAGCACGTCCAGAGAAAGTTAGAAAATTAGGAAACAGAGTTATGTCATCGTCAACAGCAAAAAGAAAAACTCCAGCAGTAGTATGACGATAGTAAGAAGACACATAAGATGGAACTGAAAAAATTCAACAATGTGTTATCAAGCAATACTGAAGAGATTTTTCGACTACGAAATCATAACAAAACACTGATTACAAAGATTAAAAAATTAAAAAACAGTAGCAAGAGGGAACACTCCGGTGAAGACCTCGAAGGAAGAACACTGGAAAAGCAGGAAGAAAACTAGTGTCTAAAGAATCGTAATCAGGAATTAGAGAATCAAATCAAGAAGTTAGAAATTGACAAAAAGTCGCAAGATGAAAGAATCGAAAAGATTCAGAATCATAAAAATCTACTAGAGAACCAAGAAGCACAAATCCAGGAAGCTGCATCCAAAAATCAAGTCGAGGAAGTGAAGGTAGTCCTCACCGTAGTTCAAAAGAAAGAAAAACAAACAACACATATGCCTTACAGACATCCCAATTATAATCGCCATTTTGACCAACGACGGGGTCAAAATGAACATTCCCAAAAAAGTTATGTTGACAGGAAAACAGTTCGACATACTAAGCAACAATTGAAACAACCCATTCCCCAAAACGATCTCAGAAGTACAATAAAAATAGATTTGGGATGGACCACAACAGATACAATGTGACAATTCTCCCGGGGAATCCAGAACTCGTATCGTCTTATTTCATTAAGTGTTGCAAAGAATCTCGAGACAATATTTCAAGGGAAATTAGACATTGATGTCAATACAGCTTTGAGGACAAAGCTTCCCTTAAGGGGAAGGCAATGTAACAACAAAATAATAAAAAATTAATATTAATATTAATTTTAATTTATTAATTAAACAAATATCAATAGTCATGACCTTTTGTCGAAAAGGTACATGATGGGCCTATAAAATCCCCAAACAATGTAACCATTATCATCTATCATACATTCCATTTTACATTACTACTTAGTCATTTATGGCTTTCTTACGTTACTTGTACTGGTTATTTACTTAGTAAGGAAGTCTTGTTCCTTCAGAGGGAGCAAGGAGGGCGAGCAGGGAGACCAATGGAGGTGGTGGAAGAAGAGGGAAGATGGATGTCGGAGGGGAGGGAGAGGTGGGTGGAAGGGCAGGAAGGCAGGGGAGCTAGAGAGTGGAGCGCACGAGAGCACACGCAGGCGTGTGCAGAGGTGATGATGAGCTGGGGGTGACATGGACGAATGCAAGCAGGAAGGATGGATATGGAATGGAGAATCTTGGAACAGATTTCCGCATGAGAAAACTTCACGCAGTGAATACTGGAGCGAAAATGTGCCGAGATCCGAATGAACTCTTATACCAAATGCAGCAGAAAACCTAGGACACAAGATCCATATTTGAATAAAAAATATATTATTGAATTGATAAGATGATTAATGTATTACAAGAGCTTGCCTTTTATAAGGTTTGAGCGTGCTTAAGGAAGGGTTACGTCCCTTCAATTAACTAATTAATAATTTACTGCTTAATTTAATACATCATTTAATATTCATATCACAAATATACATCATTTTAGACAAATAATATCTCTCACATTTGACAATAATCTACTTTTGTAATTCAAAATTGCCCAATTTGATCACAACATTTTTTAATATAAACCATAACCATTATTGTGAAAAAAAATGCAAGAGATATTGATCCATACACATGTAAATGCATGAAAAATGTTTAGAACCAATTCTATAACCACTAATTAATAAATGATAATTAATAAATGATAAGCATTATAACACAAAATATATAATTCCTAAAATATTGAGGAGATGTAGATTTATTGAATTCAATGAGTTCCATTATCCACCATCATTGTTTTCCATTCTCAATGTTTACATAGAACAAGAGATCAATGTCACCTACGAACAATACTACTTAATATTACTTACACAAAGAAGATTTCATGCATATAAATTGTAGCCACAACTATAAAGTTAATTTTCTAATAATTACTATACACAAACATGAACTATCACCAACTATACATGAATTATCACCAACTACAAACATATACTTATATTAATGATGAATAACTCCCTACTTTTTAACATTATATTACCTTATGCGAAAATGCAACCTACAATGGGTCTAGAAGACATGAGAATGTTATTATTTACCTAATTTTTTCAATAAATATTAATTTCAAAACTCCCGAGAGAGTGCATGCCAATGATAACACACATTCATAAAATGAAAATTATATATAATTATGATAAGAAATTAGGTATAAGTATATTATTAGTTTATTAAGATATATCAAAGAAATAAAGAATACTATTTAGCATGTCTCACTAAACGGGAAACCAAATCTATATAAAATATTTTCCACTTAACCATAGAGCATAATTTATGGACTTCATTCCAATGATAAGATCCTTCTCTGTAGAGGCCAATTTGTGTCACCAAGAATACCAAGGAGATACCGATAAGGAATATGATACATGACATATCCATTCATTAGCACTAATAAAATAATAGAGAACAATCGATAAAAAATAAACAAATAGGCGCTCCTCTTATGTCTGTCAAGACCAAATATCATATCCGAAGGAATCTAGTAATGGTCAAGAGATGGCAGAGGGAATCCCAAAAGGGTAAAGGTCATTAGGAAATACAAGATCATTATTACTTTCATATACTAAATATCAATAGGCCATGTTATCATTGAACCTCTAATGGCATCTTAGGTATATGAGGGGAGGAGTCATTATATAAAGCACAAACTAACACAGGGATTTAGAAAAGGTATATTATTTTGTAAAATGTGTGGATCCAAATATTATTCATATGCTACCATTGAATGCACTTGGATTATGTAATATCCCTTGGATTATGTAATATCCCTGATCTTATATCAAATATATTATCTTATTTTTAGAATTAAAAACATTAGTCGACCTAAGAATTAACTTATACTACAGCTGGTTGAAAAACTAGTTGCAGAAAAACTAGCCTTGGACACAATTGGTTTTTCCCTGGGGTTAGGACTGTGTAAGGTTTAGGATATGTCAAATATATGGTTGGATGTGTAGCATAAAGAGTATCAGGTTCAGGTCCAACTTATGAGTCCTATGCACAACGTACTAGGGCCATTTACATTTCAACAACAATGATGATTGATGTCTACTTTGATGCTTCCTAGGAACACCAACATATGCAAACTAAACCTAGTGCTTACACCTGAATGTAACCAAAATGAATATATCAAACATTAAACTCCTAATTAGGTGTTGGACATGTTCTTCTGAGAATTTGGGAGGTTTTGGTTGAGTTTGGGAGCAAGGGGAGGAAAAATGCTATGTAGGACTGCTCAACTAGTAATTTTCCAGAATATTCCAAACAAGTTGAGATGATTCAAATTTTCAATATGATGGTGGGATAATATTAATTGGGGTCTTGGGGACCCAACACAACTGATAGAATCGAATTTGGGCATATATATACTCATTAATTGATCAAACTATAAAACTAGTCAATTTCGGGTTCCCAATGAGCTAGTCTTGATAACTGAGGATTCAAACAGCCATAAAGGGTTACAAAGCTCTATTTTTTGGATGGGAATGGATTATACGAGGAGTTAAAAAACAACATAAACCTTCATAAATATAAGTAGTTACTTTGAGCTCAGTATAATGCATAAACTGGAAACTAGTCAATAAAAAGTGTGCATTGAGCTAGTCTTTGAAAGATATGACTCAAATTGCCAAAGGATGCTCTATAATTCATCTTCTGATATTTAATGTGGCTCTAATATGTTATGTACAAAAGAATCAAATAATACTGAGTTCATTAATCTTAAACATTAAATGGCATAGCCTCAGATATCGTAGATAATATCTGTACTTGAATTATTACAATGATAGAAGAAGGAGATTACAGAAAGGAGTGAGAAGAGAAGGTGTGTTCACTGTATCAGATATGTAGGATAAATATGAGCTGATGGGTTCTACTAAGGTTCTCACTTCCCTTTTGTGTCTTCTTGCAAGCTCTCCAACTAACTACTCTTTCTCTGTGAAACTCTACAGAACCACCTCAAGAAATATGGATCTTTGCATCAAATTCTGAAGGATGGATCTTCACATGAAATGGATGGATCATATTTGCAATGTGGTATCAATGGCTTCACTGTATCATGTGCAGAAGAGTGGAACTGGAACTATGGGGAACATCTCCCATAGGTTGGATAAGGCACATCTCCTTTCTTTGGTAAGCTAACGTGCTCACACACAAATTCAATAATGATCAAAAGTTCTGAAAAGGAGTTACTTGGACTCTTTTATAAAATTCCCGATGACATGCTGAGCAAGTTGATGTGCTTGGTGACCTGTGAGAGCCCTTCCAAATTCTCCCTCCTTGATTGTATAGGCTTTCCTTCTTTTCCAAACTTGCTTGCTTTCTCCTCTTTTGGAAACTACGCCTTCCGGACTTTTCCAATGTTTGCTTCTTTTCATCCTGATTGATTTTCATCCCTCTTTGGAAAGTGAGCCCTCCTTTATTTTCATTTGGTTTCCTGATTTTCAAACTGTCTTGGATTTTATCCTTTTAGGAAAATGCGCCCTCCTTTGCTTTCTGGATGTTTCCATTTTCCTCACCTACGTGCTTTTGTCAGTTTCTTTCTTTTTAGCTTGGCATATTGCTTTGTTCTACTTTTCTCCACTTTCTTCTTTGGTCTGACAACTCATAAGGCTATCCTTATCTCGCCATGTGCCCTCATGGTGTCCTTATCACCATCCAAATTACCAAAACAAATAGCTAATATTTTAAATATAAAATAATCATTACATCCTTCTAATTTAATTAATTTAAACAACTATAGGATAATTTATTCCTAGTTAATAATTGCCTAGGCTAATGTTAGCCCCCCTCTAATTAATTAATTCCTTGGTCTTCACTAAGATCCATGGGGGTTTGGTGGATTGTTTGTTTCCCTTGGTACTAGAAAATTTGGGACATGATAGATTACTCTTAAATGCTCATATCAAACACGCTCTTTTGAAATGGAGAAGAGGGAATTCCAAAATATTGCCAAATACTCCTTATTGTTAGATTTTCTACTTTTAATCAATATTTATCTAGGATCTTAACTGAAAGAATAACATGCACATCATAACATAATAGACACAAATAATTTCCTCGGGGAAACCATAAAGGAGAAAACCCTGCAACTTCCTCAGAGATAGAATTGTCACCGATACAATATCACAAAAGTAAAACCCCAAAACAAAGATGGTCTTCTACAACTCCTCTTATTTTCCTCCTATGCGAACTTGTCCTCAATCTCACTAATGCGAACTTGTGAGTGAGTGTGTTATACAAATGAGAGATCTCCACTCTCTATTTATAATTTATCTTTCACTTGACCTTTTCACTTACTAGTTCGGCCCCAGTTGTACCTGACTGGGATGACTTCTCTAGGGGACTCAATAACCCTAATCTAATTGAATCTAGGGGGGAGTATTGCCCCGAATTACAATGGAGGATTTACCTCAATGAATTTACATGACCAAATGTAATAATGGCATCCCCGACTAGAGGAATAAACATCTCCGTCAAAGGTACAAATGAAATAAAATAATAATATAAATATAAATACAAGTGAATATCTTCCGAAGTTACAATTACATTAACACTCCATTTTAAATAGGAAGGTATTCTCTTGACACAGTCATCAACACATCTGGACATAGGTCTTCATCATTGGATCATCATCAATGCTGGAACATCATCATCAACACTACATCATCATCATCATAGCTGTTGTAATCCTCATCATGTCGATCATCGATTGGTGACATCTCTCGAATCTACTCATCATAGGAAGTTCTATAGATCCATCCCTTTTTCATGTTGGATGTAGGCCTAGCTCTCATGTAGGTCTTCATCATCTCTGCAAGCAAGCCATCAAGTAGGTAAAAACTAAGACCAATCATTACATTGCCACTGCAAACACCTGTATCTCCTACTATCGCCTCATCATCTTCAAATCATCTCATCATCACATGAAGCACAATCCAGATGCACATCACATGTCCCACAATGGTCAGCCCGTGTTGACACAGTTCTGTCGACAAGGGTTCACTTTGCATTGCTGTCAACAAACATCGACCGGACACCATTAAGCATCAGCCCAGAAATAGTTTACCCTTTAAAGCAACACCCATAGAGTGATTGAGGTCTCACCCGAGATGTCTAAGGGGGTATGCAGGAACCAAGTTTCCGCAGTTGGGAGAAGACATGCATTAATTATTATTCAGTCGCTACATAAACCAGAGATTCATTTTCGCATTATACTAGCAATTCAAATATGCAATAGCCATAACTCATATCAACCAACATTATTGATCAATCAACAAAGCAACATATTGCCTCATTACAAGATATCATTCATACTGCATAACATAATGAAAAGTATAAAACACAGAGTTAAGACATAAACAAACATCCTCATTCATTAACTCATCAAAAAGACTGTGGGATGAACTTTGGAGAAAATAGTTCCAAGCGACTTAACACAAACCCATATACTTAGAGAAAAAACTGCGAAAGGCAGACAAAATATATCAGAATTGATTGACCAATCTCTTTTTTTATTCTATGATTCCATGATCCAATGATTCTATCCTATTACAAATGTGTTTCTATTTATAGACACCTATGGTGGTTACAAAATGGTCCAAACAACCCATTCTAACTAATTTGGACCAAAATTTCTGCTTTCGTCGGCTTCTTATCCTTCGCGAATAGTCCTTTTCCTTCGTTGATGACCCTTTTGTGGTTTTCGGCTCCGCATCTTCTACGCTCTAACCCCGTTCCAACATGAACCCAACAAAAACTTGTGGCTCACCCTCGAGCCACCTCAGGTAGACACCTCTAGTGCATTTACCTTCGACTTGAAGATGTCATATGCTGCTTTAATCTGGTTGACATATTCCTTTGCTGACAATTTGAGCATTGCATAGTCTTTTACTTGTTGTTCTGTTGGGTGTTCTCCATTCATCTGCTTTACTTTTTCCAGTTCTTGCTTAACCTATTCCATCCCTCCTATTGATTTTACGGCCAACTGTTCTGCTTTCATTTGTAGCTCATCCAAGCGTGTTGTTCTCCTTTGCTTCCTTGTGCAGGCCTTATTAACTTGCTGCTATAGTTCTTTCATCTCCGTAGCCTTTATCATTTACGTGAGTAGGGGCATCGCTATAAGCAATCCCCTCAGTGATTCCAGTTGTGTTTCTGCCTCTCTGAGTTGCACATTCAGTTGGTGCAAATGCTCATCTTACACTAAACTCCCCTAGAACTCGGTGACATCTTCTGCAATTGTCTGGGTTTTCTTTGCTAGGTCCACGATCTCCTTCCCAACCTCTTCTATCTCATTCTATCTATTTTAGATTTGTTTTGGTGGTGTGCTGGGCACCAACCTCATCTGTAGCTCTTCATTCTCCTTCCGTAGGTCTGCGATAACTACCCCTAGCTATATCGCTTTTGCCTCTGCTAACATGTATTTGTCTACTTTTGGCGCCTCTTCGCATGCCATTGATATTGCATGCTCCAATCTCTTCCTATCTTATATTTCCTTTTCTTTTTCGTTCAGGATTCTGTCTCTCTCTTCTTGGATTCGATGTGCCTACACTCCGTTGTTCTGCACCTATTGTTTGCATCTTATCATTTGGTCATGTGCTGTGGCTTCGCAGCCACTGACTTCTTCACTTGCTGCTCTGTGAATTTTATGCAGTGTCAATATCGACAGTATGTTAAAATCTACCGTGATTTGATTGTTTGTTCTCAATGTCCTGTCCAATTCTTCATCTCCTATTGTTATGGATTTCGGTAGTATTTGTACTAACCTTGGATTCATGCCTATCTCCACCTCGATCCTACTTGTCGATGCACTTGGGGAGACTTCCCTCTGAGACAACCTTGTCTCTATGATTGCATTGTTTAATGTTGATAATAGCCGTGTTGCTTGGTGAAAGTACTCCATCCCATGTTGTGTCACCTTTTCTCAGTTGTCCTCTACCACCGCCATTATCTTCTCTAGAATCTTGTCCATCTACTCTTGGGAGAGGTCAATAGGCATGCTCCCCTCGCCTCTATCGAATCATAACTTTGTCCTTCCCTCCTCGAGTTCTGCATCAAAGCTAGTGTCTTTTCATTTTGCGGATGATGCTCCATCATGACTCGCGGTGTGCGAGTGTTGTTATGTGGCTTGCTCTTCTTCCACACCACCTTCATTACTTCCAAAATCCTTCGTTTATAGTGCCTTTGGTCACTCAGTTGCTTCGCCATTTGCAGGGTCCGACAGTTCCTCCTCTCTGACCGGTATTTTCTGTTCTTGGGGCCATTCTTCTATTATGGAATCTAACACCTCATTAGTCAATTTGTACAGTGTCTCCAGCCACTACTTTTGTGGGTCTGCACGCACTTGTATGTATATTACTTACGGCCTGACTAATAATCTTGTGACTCATCAATGCTTTTGAGCCGCTTCATCTGTTAGTCGTGGGATATACTATGCATCATTCCTTAGCATTTCTAAGTATATATAGAAAATGATATTGTTAGTTATTTTCCTCTCCTTGTCATTTAGCACCCACAGGTTCTGGTAATGCGCTCCTTGGCACACTTGGGATTCTAGTATGTCCATTCCTTGGTAGTCTATGGGTTCCTTCCAGGAAACCATTGCAATTAGTATCAATATCCAGGAATACATAAATGATTTTCCTTCTTCCTGCACCAATAGTGCGTCCTCTATTAGCTCGTTCACTAAGAAAAACGACCAATTCATCTGAACCCCTGCAGCACACTGTTCCGCGGAGGAAATCACCCCGGATGTGCACTGGTTCAGGTGATTTTTCCTTACTATTTTGATGCTAGAAGCTTCCCTGTAAACCTTACTACCTTATTGTTGATGGAATTTATTAGGTATCCTTTGGTTTTCTATTCCACCTTGTACTTCGCTTTCATCCTTACAGCTAAGTGTTGGTCGTTATCTTTTCCCTTGAAGTACTACAAAGGGTCTAACCCATTTTTGGGTAACCCTGTTATCTGCGTTATTAAATCAACTGTTACTGGGATATTTTTAGCTAGCCATAGGAAACCACCGTGAAATCAGCCCAACAACTTCTTCATGCATGCATTTACTTCGACACCTCTTCCAAAGTGTGGAAATTGAATAATATTTAGCAGACTTGATTTCTTCAGCCCTAACGCCCTTTGCACCATTTCTCTTGTGACTGGACCACCTTCACCATGCGATACATTCCTATATGTCTCCTGTGTGCATTCTGGGTATAGTAGTATATCATGGTCGCTTTACTATAGATTCTGCAGCTGCGATATAATATTCCCTGTCTTACAGACCACCTTTGGGACCACCGGTTCCTTGATGGTATACTTAGCATTTTTTTCGATCCGGATAACCTGTGCACCTTGGGCACATATCCTGGAATGTATGCTATGGTTGGATCTACTTTTCTTTTAGCTGCAATCGTTTCATCCTCCATAGAGGACGATGTGCTTGCTCCTTCTACTGCTGCCCATGTCGAACTACGGGTTGTTTTGGGTCTTCTCTCGGAACTCGTTGGTCAGTTGCTACATTTTTTTATGCCTGAATCCTATCTGTGGTGAAGATGCAATCTCCGGTTTCTCCTGGATGATTTTCTCCCTTGCGAATGGTGCCTCTAGTGTGCTCGTACTCGAAATTACATGTGCCATTGCAATCTGCTTGTCTCTAACCCTTCTGCTTAGTCTTCGCTCTAACTTCTCTGTTATACTTCTTTGATTGCACAATACGTTGAACGGTTAATTGTACCATGATTTTATAACTTTCCATCCCCTTCTCCACGTTAATCGAATTAATTGTGGGAAATAATTACCAAATATTCCGCTAATTTAACAAATCTCCCATTGATTTTCCTGATACGGTGTATTCATTGGTCTTTTCTGCCGACTCGATCTGTCATTGATTGTTATTTAATCCACTCACGTCGTCGCTGGATGTATCGTAATTAATGCATTTATTGCTTGACTTGACCTATTCATACTTCTCCCGATGTCGATATTTATTTGCCTTGTCACAGTACAAACCTTTACATCCTTGTTGCTATCCTATTCTTGTCACTACTGTATCTTAATTCCATCCCTCTCGCAACTATTTCGACAGATGCCCAAACTTCTTTTTTTCTTGCGCTATCCCAATAGGAATTTAGCCGATTCCAATTTCTCCAGTCCTGATTTCGCTAGTATTCCTATCTTGGAAAACCATCAGACTAATCCATTCGGATTCTTCTACTGGATCTATGATGCCTGCATCCGACATTCGCTCTATCTCGGCTTTCACTCGCTCCTTGTACCTGGGATTCAATCTATAGGGTCAATGCTTTACCAGCTTTGCATCAGGTTTTAGTGGAATATTCACTTCGCCCAGTTCCCTGAAAATGACTTTCAATTCCAAAAATTTCATTGGGAAAATATCTTGAAACTCATGTAGTAGATCAGTGAATTTTGCGATTGTCCCATCATCCCAATAATCTCCAATAGTTGCGAACTTGAGGTCTTCCTCTGACCCAAAATTAACCTTCTTGATTCGCAGTGGTTGTTGAAATTTGTTGAAGGGCATATATGGTGCTTCGACATCCCGGCTTCCTTCCAACTCTGGTACATAAACAGGTCGTGGATCATCCTCTTCATCAGGTCCTCCCATGACGTTGTAGTACTCCAATAGCATATCTAGTGTCACAGTCCACTGTAATCCCATTGGTTTTTCCGTCGGGACTACTTCAAGTACCTTCTCCCGAATGTCCTGTAGTGTGATATGGATGAAGGGTTTCATCCGAGAAGCTGAAATTATGGCTAAAGTTAATGGTTAGTTCTTCCCACGTAGTTGTTCCATGTCGTAGTTCTACTGCAACGTACCAGTTTCCTGATACCTCATCCAATGTATGTATGAACACATGGACCCATTCTTGTTGTGGTATCACTCCCCATGCGCTTTGACACTCCTCTAAGTGATCCCTTGGGTCACTCCTTCCAATGTATTTCCATCTGTAGTACCCTTCATTTTTCCCGAATCTAACTTCCATTAGTTGTCAACATAGTGGCCAGCTTATTATCGTCGACTTTTGTGTTTCCCACCACCGCGCTGGTGTATCCTTCAGTGCTTCCTCCAATTCCAACAGTTTGTGCGGTTCTACTACTCTTTCTTCAAATTCGGAAATAAATTCAGTTAGATTAGGAAATCCTTCATATGTTGGAAGTTCACATACTTATGTCACCACCCATCTCAACGACTAGGTGATTCATGCGCACCTCCTGAATGATACTTTGTGTAGCTGATTCTTCCAATTCTCAAGTGCTTCATCGGAGTCTGATGACGTGGAGCTAATGCTTCACCACCCCAATTCTCCATCAGCAGTGGGATTGATGTAGCCCTCCGAGATGTTGTAAACATTGTCCCATCCTTCTGTGAATTCATCCCGCATTGGCTCGACATACCTCTTCCCTTCTGAGGGATCGAGAGGGGCAGCGACCCTCATGTCACAGTTCTCAAATGACATTGTTCGTTTCTTAAAGTTAATTACAGCTTGATTTTCCATTTCCTAGTCTATCCCTAATAACACTGGATAGGGGATTGTGTTATCAACTATTTTTATAACTTCGAAATCTGCATAGGTATGTAGTCCCTCTATATCGACTGGGATGTGACATAATCGACTGATGGGTGTAACCTTGCTCTAATTTTCTACTCAGAGCTATACAGGGGACCATTCTAGCTGTGGTTTCCCCACTGTTTCCCATGTCTATTTTGTCAAGATATTCACATCTGATCCCAACTACAAAATAATAGAGTCAATGTCCAATGCACCAATCTGTGCATTCGTCCTCATTTCTCTCCCTGTCTTCTTCCCATGTAGTCGATTTACTGTTCGAACCTATCCTCCATCCTCTTGTCGGTGTAGTAGGTTGTCTGTTTCTGCTAGCGCATCCTGATATTTCTCCAATTCCAAACAACTTTCTAGGAAGGATTTCAAGGTGTTAATTTTTCTTGGTGGTCTTTGTGAGTTCGTCATATAGAATACTGGCGAAATCTCATAGGTGGGTTCTTTCTGGCCAATAGGTGCCAAATTCGTCCTTCTCATTGTCTCTTATGCTTCTAAAAAGGTCTCCCTTTCCACTTTCACATCAAAATAGACTTGTTTCCTTGTTGTCGGTCAGACACTAGGCTGTGGCCTATCTTCCCCTATCAAATCCCCTCCTCTGGTCACTACTGCGGTGTTCATAGGTCGAATTCTTATATCCACTAAGATCTTCTGTACGTTCAGAGGTGGATTTTGATTCTGATTCAGATTCGGTTGAGGTTGGGGTGGATTTTTATTTTTCCATTTTGCAATCAACTGGGGACATTCCTCAACACTGTGGTCCATTGCACTGCAATAAGTACACTGCAGAACTGGGTTCGGAAAATCCCTTTGATAATGTCCGACCTGACCACAATTATAGCATACAAATGGCCCTTGACCTCGTCCAAAATATTCTCCCCAAACAATGCCTCCACCTCGACCTCCGAAGAATCCTCCTCATGATTTTCCATATGGTTGTTGGTTATATTGCGTTGGATGATACTCTGGTTGGCCATACTGTGGAGGTGGTTGGTTGTACAACGACTACGATTTACTATAGTGGAGTTGCAACTGGTTATACTGAAGTAGTGGTTGATTATGGTGCGTCTTGTTGGTTATACTGTTGTTGCTGTTGTATAGGGGTTTGCTCCTCCCCCTTCATAAAAAACGTATCTACGGTCCTTTCTTGGAGTAAGTCGTACACTCTACAATCCTTCTCTTCATGACCAACTAATTGACAAAATTTGCATAAAAGGTTGGCTTCCTTTGATACCATTTTCTGTAAGTATACACATTCTTCATTTCGATGTCTCCTCATCTGACAAATTCGACACCATGGCATTCCTCCCTGGCTAAGTGGATTTGGTGCACCTGATTGTAAGTATTCGTGTAATTTTGGGCATTGATCCTTATGATGTCCTTTTGATTTATATCGGCTACACCATATTTGTTCTCAAACTTCTTTTCCCTTATTAATGTCTTGTAGCTAGATTGTCAGGTTTGCTAGCTGCGCTTGGATGTGGTTCATACCTAACCCTGCTTCGCCAACTAGTGAAGCCTCCAACTTCATTGCAATTTCTAGTGCTTCCGCCCGGGATGCGATCTTCTGCTACATTAGCGGCATAAAAATGTGTGGTACTAATCCTATGATGAACCATTCCTTGTGTTGTATGCCACTCATTCCAAAGCTTACTTTCGCCATTAGAGTTTTATATCTTTGGTCGAACTCCCACACTGATTCATTTCGAAATTGCTTGATCTCTTTCAGTTCTGTAATATATTGCGACTCAGATTTTGGTTTCCTGAACTCATCAATCAATCCAGACCTGATCTATGGTAGTGTTTTCTCAGGACTACTTGTAGGTACTTGTATGAATTTCATAAACCAATCTAGTGCATAGCCCCTAAAGGTAGTCGCTAGTTTTCCCTTCTTGATATCGTCATCTTGGATTCGCTTTACCGTCCATACTGCTTCACATAAAAACCAATACTGCTCTAGATCCTTGGTCCCGTTACCTTGGAAAATTAGAATTTTCACGTCATTTCCTGCCATCCTTAGTCTCATACTATTATTTACAAACTCACTACCCTTACCATTTTTCTGACACGCCGGACGTCCCTGTGAAGAATTTATGTTTATTCCTCTAAAATTTGGCATAGTGGGCGGGGTTTTGGGTACGTTGTAGATTTGGGTCTATCCTTCTTTCGCTTCCGGGGTATCCTAGTTGCTTTCTTCATTACAGTAAGGTCACTTAGTCCCTTATGGTCTCGTTTCACATTCTTCTGTTACGGTCGCTCTAGGAGACTCTCTCTCAATATCATTCCTCCTCTTCTTCTCCGACCGGAACCTCACCCCACTCCGCAGGGTACCAAAATCTTCCACAGCCTCCCTTAGAATTCCTTCATAGCTCATATCCATCTACCCCAAACCATTCTATCAGACTTGCATCCACGTGACACCCACAACCTCCTCACACTAGTCTTTACTTGTAGGAATTCATATTTAGTATGCCTTTTTCGTAGATAAACATTTTAATCCACAATTTTAGTGACACTACAAACCTTCCTCCGAGTCCCTTAAAAAAATTCATTTTCGCGTCGCTATATGAGTTGATTGTGTCAATGGAGAATTCAGTGATGTACCCCTCCAAAATACTATCTAACTAGACTTTGACAACTCTAGATGCTCTGTTATCCACTCGCTTCAATTGCTGGATCATTTCAAGTGTCCAATGTTCAGGTTCACCGCCTTGAAAATTCTTCTTTTGGAACGTCACTTGTGCCAACCACTCATGTAGTAGTATAGGGAATTCGCAGAAGAATATCTCGTGAATATCTGAGTAGATATATTTCTATATCCAGTCAGTCGTCGACCATCCAGGGTTGAGATTTTCTTCTTCAGCAAACTCTCGTTCCTTCTTGTCAAACCACTCCTCGATCTATGATTTTGTCCACAACATGTCCTCTCTTGTTCTGCACTACGGTCTCGACAATGGAACCATTTGTTGAAACAGTTCTATCGATAGAGGTTCACTACGTGCTGCTGTCAACAAACATCGACCAAACACCTTTAAGCATTGACCCCAAAAGGTTTTACCCTTTCTAGAAACACCCACAGAGCGAGTGAGGTCTCACCCAATATGTCTAAGGGGGGCTGCAGAAACCAAGTTTCCGCAGTTGGGAGAAGACATGGATTAATTCTTATTTAGTTGCTACAGAAACCAGAGATTCGTTTTCGCATTATACTAGCAATTAAAATATGCAATAGACATAACTCATATCAACCAACATTACTGATCAATCGTCAAAGCAGTAGATCGACTCATTACAAGATATCATTCATACTTCATAACATAGCGACAAGTAGAAAACATAGAGTTGATACATATCCGAACATCCTCATTCATTAACTCATCAAAAATACTGTGGGATGAACTTCATAGAAAACAGTTCCAAGCGACTTAACACAAATCTATATACTAGAGAAAAAACTGCCGAAGGAAGACAAAATACATCAGACATGATCGAACAATCTCTTTTTTTATTCTATGATTCCATGATCCAATGATTCTATCCTATTACAATTGTGTTTCTATTTATAGATTTCTATGGTGGTTGCAAAATGGTCCAAACGAACCATTCTAACAAATTTCGACCAAAAATTATGCTTCCATCGGCTTCTTATCCTTCGTGAATGGTCCTTTTCCTTCATTGATGACCCTTTCATCGTTGTCATCTCTACATATTCTACACTCTAACCCCGTGCCAATAGCTCGCATATACCAGCATGGGAGGACAAACCTGCCACCATGTGAGATCCTTCTTAGGCGCACACACAGTGTCTTATGAACGGTGGACATCACAACGTCTCTAGTATGGGAGGAAATTCCTACCACCTTACGAGACCTCGTCTACCAACATGGGAGGACTTTCCTACCACCATGCGAGACCCAACCCTTACATCTACCAACATGGGAGGGAGGAATTTCCTACCACCATGCGAGAATGGCTCAGCTCTTACATCTACCAACACGGGAGGACTTTCCTACCACCATGCGAGAATGGCTCGATCCTTACATCTACCAACATAGGAGGACTTTCCTACCACTATGCGAGAATGGCCCGACCCTTACATCTACCAACATATGATAAATTTCCTACCACTATGTGAGAATGTCCCATGTGCATCTGTGTCTTTCAGACTCATCACTTCCTCTTGGAAGGAACCTTGATCTGAAGAACACCAAGTTTCTCTCTGAAGTACTTGAACTTCACTTTGGCTAGCGGCTTGGTCAACACATCAACTATCTGATCATCCATCACAATATACTGGAGCTTCACTACTCCTCTCTACACCATATCCCTGATTTAGTGGTACTTGATCTCAATATGCTTCAACTTGTCATAGAACACCGAGTTCTCGGATAACTTCACACAACTCTCGTTGTCACAGAATATACAAGTCACCTCTAAGTCAAGATCAAACAAATTAGACAGTATATTCCTAAGCCATACTGCCTTACAACTAGCCAAACAAGCTACAACATAGTTTTCTTTGGCTATACTCAGTGCCACGCACGACTGCTTCCTTCTAAACCAGGAGATCATACCGGATCCCATACTGAAGTAGCATCCTGAGGTGCTCTTCCTATCTGCAGCACTGCCTACTGAATCTGAATCAACATAACCCTGCAGGTTAATCTTTTGATTCATGTCATACTTGATCCCATAATGAACTGTACCCTTCAGGTACCTTAGTATATGCTTTGCAGCAATCAGGTGAACATGTCTCGGATCTGTTAGGAACTCGCTCAATGTGTTCACAGCAAAGCATATCTCAAGTCTCATGTTCATCAGGTACATCAATGACCCAATCATCTAATGATACATCATGGAATCAACTGACTCTAATGAAGCATCACACAGTAGCTTCAAGTTTGATGCCATGGGTGTGCCCATAGCCTTGCAATCCATCATTCTAAATCTCTTTAGAATCTCCACTGCATACTTCTATTGTCTAAGGAATATCCCATACGCATTCTGCCACACCTCCATGCCTAGGAAATAGTGAATCATACCCAGGTCCTTCATCTTGAACTCTACAACAAGTTTCCTCTTTGTATCTGCAATGAGCCCATCCTCCCCTGCTACAAACAGCTCATCCACATAGAGTAGAAGTATCACTGGATTTCCCACTTCAACCTTGTAGTAAAGGTTGGAATCTTCTTTACTATCGGTAAATCCCAAGCTCATCAGGAAACTATCCATCCCGCCATACCATGTCCTGGGTTCCTGTTTCAATACGAACAAGGCCTTATTTAATTTGCACACATGAGTCTTCCTATCACGTGTCTCAAATCCGAGTGGCTTCTCCATGTACAATTCCTCCTCTACTACACCATTCAAGAATGTTGTCTTAAAATCCATCTGGTGTACCTTCCATTTCATTACTACGGCTAGTGAAAGTACATATCAGATGGACGTGTATATGGATACAGGTGAAAATGTCTCCTCATAATCTATGCCTTCCCTCTGGGAGAATCCACATGCCACAAACCTTTCCTTGTGTTTCTCTATGCTGCCATCAGCAACATGCTTGATCTTGTAGACCCACTTAGAAGTCACAACAAACTTCACTTCTAGTCTCGGAACTACCTCCCAGACATCATTCTTCATGATCGACTGGTATTCCTTGATCATGGAATCCTTCCATTCTTTCTTCTATGTCGCTTCCTCATAGATGGAAGGTTCCTTGTCAATGATGTCACACAATAGGGCTACATAGCTGGAGTATGGCCTAGGTCTCTTGCTTTCTCTGTGCATCCCTTATGGACCATCATACTTCTCTGCATATTGTATCACCTCTCGTACCCATGCTGGATTTCTCTTGAGGGAGTTCTTCTCACGAGGTGGATCTACATGTTCTTGTGGTTCTTCCATATCATGATCTTTATTATCTTCTGGAATCGCTTCTTCCATTGATGCATCTCCGATCCTGGGAACTTTAGATTATTTAGTGTCTTCAATAGGTAACTTTGTGGATTTGATGTACATTGAGTTTTCGTCAAATGTTATGTCTCTACTGATGTCAATCTTCTTTAATCCTGGGAAGTATATTCGATAGGCCTTCGAACTTTCACTGTATCCTACGAATATACCCTTATTTCCTAAAGGATCTAACCTCATCCTCTTCTCCTTCAGAATGTGTATGTACACTGGGCAGCCAAATATCCCGAGATGGATGACTTCTGGTTTCTTGTCGAAGAACACTTCTTCTGGAGTCTTTCTTTCTAGTACTCTATGAGGAGTACGATTCTGTACATACACAGTTGTCCTTGCAGCTTCTTCCCATAGGTGCATCAGAATATCTTGGTCATGAATTATTTCTCTTGTTTCTTCCATTATTGTTCTATTCTTTCTTTCTGCAATTCCATTATGTTGTGGATTATATGGAGTGGTCAAATCCCTCTTAATCCCAGATTCTCTGCATAGGTTCTTGAAATATTCCGAGGTGAAATATCTGCCATTATCTGATCAAAAGGTCTTGATCCTCTTCTCAGTTTGGTTCTCGATCAAGTCTTTGAATTCCTTGAACTTGTTGAATAATTCATCTTTTCTCTTCAAGAAGTATATCCAAGTCTTATGGGAAAATTCATCAATAAATGAAACATGATATACATACCCACTCAATGAGCTTGATGACATAGGACCGCATACATTGGAGTGGATGATTTCCAATATTCCTTTTTCTTTTCTCTCACTACTTGGAAATTCCTTCTTCATGTTCTTTCCCTTTTCACATCCTTCGCAAATTCCTTCATGCTTTGACTGGATTTATGGAAGTCCTTCAATTGCTTTGCTTGCAATGGGTAGTGCTTTATAGTGCACATGTGCAAGCCTTCTATGCCATGATTCACTTGGCTCCATGGAGTCGTGGACCAAGGATTTTTAAGGTTGGCTCTTCAATTTGTATAAACCTCCCTCTTGCTCTCCAATCACAACTACATCATCTATGTGATATTTTAGAAGTAGGATCAATCAATGGTAGTAGACCTCACTAAAACTCACTCAAGAAGTGTAGAAAGAAGAAGAAGAAATGTTGATTCAATAATCACTCATACACAATAAATGACAAAAAATGTTGTATTAGACATCAGTTGTAAGATGGCACTCTGAATAGTGAATAATAACTGAATACAATCAAATGAATTTGAATACCTCCTAAGGTCATTCGAATTCTCCTCAATGTGTGGCTTGGATGATATTGGAGACATCATCCAATCAGTAATAGTGGTCACAAGTGGTCAAACATCAGTCAAATGAGTCTAACTGAGTCCAATTGGTGTATGTGGCACAAATGTAGGGAAGGAGACACCAATGTGGGCGCATGAGGAACTATCAGTAGTCAATATAGGTGATATTGTCTCTCTGGAGGTCTATCTAAGTGGTTTAGTCAGTTAAAATAGTAATCAATCTGCAAATCAAGGAATAGATCCACTAATTATGGAACTAACTGAAGAATCTCCTAAATAGGTGGAAGAGGGTGCACTTGTACTCTAGTTATGAAAAAAAGGGCACATATGTGGCTAAAAGGGCTAGAACTGAGCAGAAACAAGCTCCTGGGGCTGAAAAACTGGGGACTAGGTGTTAGGAGACTACCATACTGATGATTGGATGCATGCATTGTCATACAGATGCATGCATAATGATAGGATGCATCCAGAATTCATGCATGCATGCAAAATATAAAAATTATGGTGACTATATTCCAACACCCCCCCGCAAGCCAAACTATGAGGAACAACTGAAGGAACTAATGGTAGGGCCCTGTTAACTGAGACCAAAGGTCACCCCGTACAACAATCTAAATAAATAAAGTGAGGAAAGAGGGAAAATCCAGTGGGAAGAAATCCCCCCCTCAAGATAGACTATGGTAGGATTATCAATCATGTACATCAATCACCTCAAATGGTAAGTGCACTACTCCACCGAAGAAAGATCTATCGGAAAGAATTGGATCTATAATGTGAGAAGGATGAAACCTTCCATTCTGAAAATCAGATCTGGCTCTCCTCAGATCAAGTGGATCTCCAACATTATCTCTGACATATCTAAGAGTAGTGGCTTCCCATCTATAAAGAGTAGGATCATCAAGTTCAAGATCATCAGGTTCTTGTGGGTTTGGATCTTCCATTCGCTCATATTCACTAGTAGGTGCTAGATCTTCTGGTCCTTGTGGATTTGGATCTAGAATTCTCTCTTCATCATCTTCATTCTCATACTCTGAATCTGAACTATCATGTGATGAAGATTCGCTCTCTTGGAGCTAATGAAGCAATGGAGGTGTGGTAGGAAATGTCTCTTGCTCACACAAGATGAGCATCATGTAAATGCCATTCCTCAAATTGTACACTCCTATCAAGGAATGTTGTCATAGTAGAAGGATCGAGAAGCTTGTAGGCCTTCGCATTCAATGCATAACCCACCATAATACACTCTCTGCTTTGTGCATCTAGGGCTCTCCTTTTCTTAGTTGGAATCCTTTCCCATGCTCTCAATCAAAACACTCTAATATGAGACACATCAGGTTTGTATCCCATCCATGCTTCAAAAGGAGTCATATCTTTGAGTCCTTTGTGAGGAACTCTGTTCTGAAGATATGTGGCATAGTTGATGGCTTCTTCCCAAATATTGGGGTCCAACCCTTTCGACTTTAGCATGCAGGTGGCCATCTCTTTCAATGTTCTGTTCTTCCTTTCAGACACACCTTTCTATTGTCGTGTATAGGGAACAATATGTTGCATTGCAATGCCTTCTTAAGCACAAAATGTTTGAAAATCACCCTTGATGTACTCTCCTCCATTATCAGTGAGAATGGCCTTGATATTTCTATCTGAAAACGTTTCTGCAGAAGACTTGAAAAAATTAAAGAATACAAATACTTTTGACTTTAATCTGAGAAAGTATACCCATGTAAGTCTTGAATAATCATCAATAAAAGTAAGAATATACCTTACTTTGTTCAAAGCTAGATCTTGAAATGGCCTTGCAACATAACTATGAATCATATCTAGAGGTTGAGAAGCTCTCCTTGCCTTCCCCTTCTCAAATTTCTTTTCAGGATGCTTTCCAATCAAACAACCATGAAAGTTTCCCTTGGAAAACTTGATCTTGGTGTTAGCACTTAGTTCTCAAAAAACACAAGTACTGATGTCTAATAGAAGGAGAATCTGTAAATTTTCTTGAGAAAACTTCAGATATCTTTTTTTTCATGATCAATTGCTAAGGTATGAACTAAGGTTGTAAATAGAAATGCTAAGGATAAAAAGCAAAGAAATCTCAAAAGAAAATATGAAAATTCGACCAAAATTATCAAAAGGAGGCTAAAGACTATAGCCCGAAAACAAATATTGCAAGTGTTAATTGTCATGCAGGATTGCACTGTTGATTGGGTGCAAGAAAGAAATATACAGTCCTTGTTAGTTGTCGCATAAATAAAATGCGCAAGGAATAAGTGTGAAAGCGGTTGCACAAAGCAATACTGGCAGACAGGTGGCAGCTATACAGCACTCCGCAAGAGAGGAAAGTGGTATATAAAATCGTCTTGTTAGAATGTGAAACCACTATGGTGGAGGACAGATCGTAGAGATTGATGGATGAAATTAATGGTGAAGGATCCGACGGTTTGGGATACATCCTTAAAACGTAGCACAAGTTTCAAGTGATCGACGACTCAGGATGCAGGTAAATTAAATTGACGGTGATAAAATTTAGAGATGCATGAAGGTTAGTGAAATGGAGCCCACCACCGAGATAGTTGAGAGGTTAAACATTTTACAAATCTCCATCGTAGATGCGTATCAGGAGAATATCAACGGACCTGGATGATTGACGCATCGGGAAGATGCTCGACGCATAGGAGAGGTAGCGGATGCAACAAAAGGAAACAACTAGACACATGGAAGCGCCAGTTTAGTATGCATTTGATAAAAGTGGTTCCAGAAACTACCTTCCTGGTTGCAAATTTGTATTGCATGTGATTACCACTAAGATCCGATGGTCGATATTTGAAGGATGAGAATAATCGGACGACAGGAATAAAGAAGTTATCTAGCATCAAAAAGGACATGAAATCCGACGGTCTAGATTGCGGCACGTGAGATCAACGGTTGGGAAAGATAAGCACCTGAAAAGATGCCCGAAAGATAAAGAAAGTGGGTTATATATAGCAAAGAAACCTAAGAAAGTTGACATTTGTCTTTTGCATTGTTAGTGTTGGAAGGTTCCAGACAAGTGGGCACAACAGAAAGCGACAGAGCAGGATGAAGCACATGGTTTTCAGCGTCAGGTAGGCCCTTATAAATTCAAACTAATAATATTCTAAGTTTGTTTATAAGGATTAAGAATGGAAACAGTGCATCACGTAGATGAAGCTAAGGTCAAAGATGATGTCGAGGATAGAGATAGGGATATTTTTGTGATGAACCTGCAATAAGTAATTAATGAAAACACACGAAATAGCAGAAATAACAGAACTCATAATCACTTTTATATTGATCGCAGGCCACTTCAAGGGGGAAACCTCCTATGAGCAAGCTGAATACAAATAAATTCACGATGCCTTCATTGGTCTCAACACAAACTTATATACTAAGTCTAGGCACCAATACCATGGGTCAATACCATGGGTCAATACCATGTGTCAATACAAACCATGGGCCAATACAAAATATTGATCGACAATTACTATGGGACCACTTACAAAGCATATGCGTCCAACAACAATAAGACAAACTATGGATCAACAAATATGACAGGATGACTTACAAAGCATATGCGTCCAACAACAATATACTAACAAAGTAAATAGAAGGGTTGACATGGGTTCCTAATATCCCCTCTCCCTTAGAAAAAGCTTTGTCCTCAAAGCTTTAGATGTCGAAATTGATGCAGAATCTGAAGGAGTGGTTCCCCTGTAGCATTCTCGGCTTGCATTCCCGACCAATGATGCCTTTTGATTTTTAGGGAGGGTGGCGTGGAAGGCTGTAGACGAAGAAGAACCATATCAGCTACGTGGAAAGTGCACTCAGAATGGTGCTGATTGGCTTGTTGTTTCATTCGAATTCTTGCCATGTGAAGGTTGTCCTATAGAATGAGAAGAATCTAATCATGGTTTTGAAGAACTGAGTCAATTTCCTAAACTGGGTAGTTGCTGAAGGTGTATGGAAGAAGAACTGGCGGTGCCTGTCCATAGAATGCTTCATATGATGTCCTTTTAGATGTGGTATTGTACCACTAAAGTGCTTCTAGGAAATCCATAGAAATAGTTGTCCAAATCTGTGTACGGATGGGAAAGGGTTCGAACAATCCCGAAAGGAGTGTCATTTCACCCTTGTTGACCTAGAAAGTATCACAATCAGCCACCATCTGTTGAATTGTCAGTTTTAGTCCCTGCCAAAAGAAGTGTTGATGTATATGTAACTTCGGAATGTATTTCATATATGTTGTATGTACTCCTATAGAGATGGTATTATTCCTCTATATGGAAGTGTCGTCAATTATATTGTAAATGTTGTAACTTATACTTGATGGGTTATTAGACCACCTTGTTGGGGTCGGCCCTGTATAAGTCATGTGGGTCAAAGGGTTATTAGACCACCTTGTTGGGGTCGGCCCTGTATAAGTCATGTGGGTCAAAGGGTTATTAGTCCACCCTATTGGGGGTCAGCCATGTGGGTCAAAGGGTTATTAGACCACCCTATTGGGGGTCGGCCCCGTCAGCATTATGTTATGTGGTTAAGTTCGAGCCTACATGATTTATGTAAAAGGCAAGTCAAGTCAAATATAAATAGAGTGCGGGAGGCACTCTATTTGTTCACTCACTTCTCACTCATGCACTTAAGGAGGAGTGGCGCACTTATGGAGGAGGAGGACCTGCTACTAGGTTATGTCTATCTCTCATGTTTGGGTTATATCATTGCTCTATCTATCTCTAAGGAAGTTATTAGGGTTTTTCACCTTTATGGTTTTCCCCAAGTAAATCTTTGTGTCTCTTGTGTGCTTGCATTATTGTCTCCATGATTGATATGATATAGATATGCTATACATGTTGTTCTCTCAGTTGATATCCTAGATCATATTGAAGTAAATTCTGAAAATTTAACATGGTATCAGAGCTAGTCTGAAAGAAGGCATGATATGGCATGTATGACACTTGTTGCACTTACGATGCTAGGGCTTGATATAGCAAAAACTAGTCATCGTAGAAATTTTGCTATAAATCGAGTTTGGAGATGTTTTCAGATCTGAAATATTTTCAGGTCGAATATTAAATACCCATGTACCTTGTGTCCAAAGGACAACCTCTAATTCGTTGTACTTTGTGATTTATGATCTGTACAATATAGGGTTTCTGCCTCTTCCAGATCTGAGTCAAAATCAGGTGACCTTGGGAAAAAGGTCATAACGTGGGCTAGGAAGCTCCAAATGAAATTTCATAAAAGGTGACAGGTAGTACACAGAATGTACTATCTCAAGAAAAATTTTCAGAGGCCGAAGTTGAACCAGTGACACGTGGCACACCGTACAAGTTCGCTCTCCTGTATTATCCCATAAATAGGTCACGTTGCGACACTTGGAATAACTCTCTCTCAGAGAATCCAATTGAGGTGAGACATGTTAGGATGGAAAGATAACATGGCGAGATATCTCAATAAAAATTTGTAGAGGCCGAAGTTGAAACAGTGGCACGTGGCACGCCGTACAAGTTTGCTCTCCTGTATTATCCCATAAACAGGTCATGTTGCGACACTTGGCATAAATCTCTCTCAGAGAATCCAATTGAGGTCAGACCTATCAGGATGGAAAGATAACAGGTCAGGCTATCTTAGGAAGAATTTTCAGACCCTATGAATCAAAAAGTTCAGAGTTACACCAGAAACAATCAGATACATATTTCTGTCAAAATAGAATTATTTTTTAGTACCTTCATTCATGGCTTCCGGAATTTAGGGCTTCAGAGAAAGTTGGAATTTTTGTAATTGGAGACCACGGCTGGAAGCTACTCATAAAAATAGAAATTTAGAGACCAAGATCAGAATTTTTGGTTGGGCAGAAGGCCGGTCTTGATCAGACCCTAGTTCGGGACTTTGATCAGAAAAGTGGAAAATTAGGGCTTCTGTAAAAATGGGAATTTTTGAAATCTGTGACCACGGCTGGAAGCTCCTCAGAAAAATAGAAGCTTAGAGATTTGGATCAAACCTTTTGATTGGGCAGAAGAGTGGGCTTCATCAAACCCCAGTTCAGGGTCATGTCCAGTGAATCTAGAAGTTTCAAAAGCAAAATTGAGGAGTGAAACTTTGCAGTTTTCAAATTCTGAATATACCATCTTGATCAGCTCATCAAGGTGCATATTTCTATCCCTTCGGAAGTTTGAAATTCAAATTTTGAATTTTTGGGTTTTCTCTGACAAACCCATGTCCAGCTCCAGATCCAGTTCTTGCAAATCAAGTGGATTGGGTTAATCCTAGAAGAAGATGGATTGGTCACATGCATAAGTGAAGAAGTTCCTATTTCAGAGGGAGATGAGGCTAAGGCCTTACATAAGAATATTACAAGCGATCTCGACAGGTATGACTCATCGAGGTATGTTTTGATATTTGTTCATGATTAAGTTTATGGTATGTTTGTTTTCATGTTATTACAATTAGTACAATCTTGATTTTAGATTTGTCGTATCACCTTAACAAAATTATGAATGCATGATAGAAGATATTCATTGGTTAGGGTGTTGACACTTATGATTGTACTAATGCATTATGGTGTTGTATGAGGTTTATGTTGTCTACTAACTTGAAAGGTACACCAAGAAAGACAAATCATGTTCTGGTTCAAGAACATATGATCATGATGACATGAGAACAAAGATTCATCCATTGTCATGGATCTCATAGAAGATCCATTTACGAGGTATGTATAACTTGGTTTTATAATGGTTAACCTATGAGATATACAGGTTACTAGCACAAGTCATTGAAGAAGAACAAGAAGACATCATGTGAGTATGTTAGACATAACTAGCTAGCATGCTAATCCAGGTATGTTTTTCCTATATCAAGATAGAATCCTACCTTGGGTTAGGATCTTATACTATTGTGTTGTTGATAATGATTATTCATGAAGTCATAAATTTGAATAATCATGGGTATATGCATATTATGTGTCTTACCTAAATTAATGATATGACTAACCCAAAGAGTCATAGGTTTGAGTAATTATAGGTTTAGACATGTTATGTTTATTATGATTTGACTAACCATAAGAATCCTACATAAACCTTGAATGCTAATGCTTATTATTTATGTTTGAAATGATCATGACTATACATGCTTGAGATTATTGTGTTTTAATAGTATACTAATGAATGTATGATTTTATATGAGATCACAAGGATAACACAATCATGATACTAATAAGCATGCATAGGGACCAAGGATGAATATGAGTTCAAGAACAGGTAATCCAGGAAGCAAGATGAAGAGGGAGCAAACTCCAGTTGTTCCTGCAAGAAAGCAAAGAAACACACTTCAGTAGTTTCTGCAAGGATGCAGATATTCAGAGGGAGTTGACCATCTCTCTACATTCCACAACAAAAGGTGTAGAAGAAGCTACTTCAAATTAGGACTCCAGTAGCTCCTGCAAGGAAGCGAAGACTCAGAGGGAGTCCACCCAACGAACAAACAAAGATAAGTATTTGAATTGTCATTTCTTAAATAATACTGTTCAATAATGTATATACTGATGTTCCTAGAATTAGGTTGTGTATTATGCATATTAGAATAATTGCATTGATGAACAATATACTACTAATATGCATGGGTAAGTGGCCTATGGCACTGTACAACATTCCATTGCTACTTATCTAGAATGAAACCTCTTTGCTGACATGTTGGGAGTTGTGCACACTCTTAACAATGTTCTGGTAGAGATTGGAAGGCATCTAGAAAGTTACGGGATATGGATAAATGTTGTATTGAAGCATTGGCTAAGACAATTGCATGACTGTATGACATATTTATTTATGTGTAAGAATTTGTTCTGAAAACTATGAGATGTTTTCTAATCATGCAATTTAACTTCTTGTGTAGGAAAGATCGTATGCCATCACCTACAAAAGAAGAACTACAACATTTGTTCAACAACAAAATTATCTATTGAAGATATTGAAGTTCCCAGGATACGGGAAGAATGCCATGATCTGTCGATCATGAAGAACGATGTTTGGGATGCAATCCCAAGAGCTGAAGGGAAGTCTATTGTGACTTCCATATGGATCTATCAAGATCAAGCATGCTGCAGACAGTAGCATAGAGAAATATAAAAGTGATGAAATAGAAGATACACCAAATGGATTCAAGACAGCTTTCTTGAATGGTGTAGTTGAAGAAGAAGTGTATGTGGAGCAGCCACTTGGTTTTGAGACACATGACAGGGAGTCATATATGTGCAAAACTTGGGTATGATGCACCACTTTCTAGGTATGGAGGTGTGGCAGAGTGCAGATGGAATCTTCCTTGGATAAGGGAAGTATGCAGTAGAGATCCTGAAGAGGTTAGGGATGATGGACTGCATGGCTATGGCATCGAACCTAAAGCTTCTGTGTGATGCTTCATTTGAACCAGTTGATGTCACTATGTATCGTCAGATGATTGGGTCCTTGATGTACCTAACGAACACGAGACCAGATATTTGCTTTGCGGTGAACACATTGAGCTAGTTCCTGATGGATCCGAGGAGTGTTCACCTGGTTGTTGTAAAGCATGTTCTGAGGTACCTGAAGGGTACAGTGGATTATGGGCTCAAGTATGAAGCGAATCAAAAGTTTAACCTGCAGGGTTATGTTGATTCAGATTGGGCAGGAAGTGCTGCAGATAGGAAGAGTACATCTGGGTGTTGCTTCAGTATGGGATCAGGTGTGATCTCTTGGTTTAGCAGGAAGCAGTCCTACGTAGCACTGAGTACAGCTGAGGCAGAGTATGTTACAGCCTGTTCAGCTATTTGTGAGGCAGTATGTCTACAGAAACTACTGTCTGAGTTATTTGATCTCCCATTGGATGCTACTGGTATCTTCTGTAATAACCAGAGTTGTGTGAAGCTGTTCGAGAACCCAGTGTTTCATGACAGGTCAAAACACATAGAGATCAAATATCACTATATCAGGGATATGGTGCAGAGAGGAGCTGTGAAGCCCCTGTATGTTGCGACGGATGAGCAGATTGCAGATGTACTGACGAAGCCACTAGCCAGGGTGACGTTCGAGTACTTCAGAGAGAGGCTTGGTGTTCTTTAGATCGAGGACACTTCGAGGAAGAAGTGATGGACACATTTGCTGAAGCCATTCCAAGCATGTTGGAAGGAGGATCCTTCACATGGCTGTGGATGTAAGCACTGGATGATGAACATCAGGATGATGTTCTGGTTTCTACTGGATATGATCAGTTAGATCATTTTTATGTATGTATGTACGCATCATGTTGGATGCTGGATATGATCAGTTGGATCATTTATATGTATGTACGCATCATGTTGGATGCTGGATATGATCGGTTGGATCATGTGTATGTATTTTGTATATGCATCATGTTGGATGCTTGGACCATGTATCTGTATATGTATCAGGTGGATACATTGTATGATCAAGTAGATCATGTATATTGATATGTATAAGATATGATCAGGTAGATACACTATGTATCAGGTGGATACATTATGTATGATGATATGTATCAGGTAGATACGTGGTGTGCATCAGATGGATGCATTGTATGATCAGGATGATCGTGGATGACGAGCTTCTCCAGATGACATCCAGCAGGATGTTGCAGTGATGATGATCAGGGTGATCATGTGTACATCAGGATGATGTATGATGAGTATCAGATGATACTTTGTGGCCGTGGATCAGGTTGTGCAGGTAAGCATGTAATTTGTGCCCTGGGAGATTTGCAGATGGTCTTTCGAGGTTTTTCCTATGGCATGTAATTCGGTGCCCTGGGACATCTGGCAAATGCTCTTTCGAGGTTTTGCTTGGGAGGACATATAATTTGTGCCCTGGGAGATCTGCAGATAGTCTTTCGAGGTTTTGCCTATGGCATGTAATTCATTGCCCTGGGATATCTGGAAGATGCTCTTTCAAGGTTTTGTCCTATGGTATGTAATTTGCTCCTAGGAGATCTGGACAGGATGAAAAAGGCCTCAGATGCTTCAACCAGGTTTTGCCATGACCACATGTAATTTGCTCCTGGGAGATCTGGTCAGGATGAAAAAGGCCTCAGATGCTTTAGCCAGGTTTTGTGGTGGACTACATGTAATGTGCTCCTAGGAGATTCGACAGGTAGAGCTGTGTGCTCGTAATAGCCTGGGATGCTTCAGCCAAGTTTTGTGGTGATATCACATGTAATGTGCTCCTGGGAGATCCGATAGGTAGAGCCGTGTGCTCGTAACAACCTGGGATGCTTCAGCCAGGTTTTGTGATGGGTCACATGTAATGTTCTCCTGGGAGATCCGACAGGTAGAGCTGCGTGCTTGTAATAGCCTAGGATGCTGCAGCCAGGTTTTGTGACGCACGTAATAAGTCCTGAGGATTCCACAGTATGGCCAATGATGACGAAGACCTGCAGGTGGTGGGCCTACATCCAGTATGAAAAAGGAATGGCTCTGTAGAACTTCCTATGACGAGTAGATTTAGAGATTGATTGAGATAGCAGCAGTAGTGATGATGATGATGACTCGATGATGATTATCCAGTGACGATGATCCAGAGAAGAAGACTTGTGCTAGAAGACCTGTGCTGAGAAATACCTTCCTAGTTAAGAGGGAGTGTTGATGTATATGTAACTTCGGAATGTATTTCATATATGTTGTATGTACTCCTATAGAGATGGTATTATTCCTCTTTACGGAAGTGTCGTCATTTATATTGTAAATGTCGTAACTTATACTTGATGGGTTATTATACCACCTTGTTGGGGTCGGCCCTGTATAAGTCATGTGGGTCAAAGGGTTATTAGACCAACTTGTTGGGGTCGGCCCTGTATAAGTCATGTGGGTCAAAGGGTTATTAGACCACCCTATTGGGGGTCGACCCAGTCAGCATTATGTTATGTGGTTAAGTTTGAGCCTACATGATTTATGTAAAAGGCAAGCCAAGTCAAGTATAAATAGAGTGCGGGAGGCACTCTATTTGTTCACTCACTTCTCACTCATGCACTTAAGGAGGAGTGGCGCACTTATGGAGGAGGAGGACCTGCTGCTAGGTTATGTCTATCTCTCATGTTTGGGTTGTATCATTGCTCTATCTATCTCTAAGGAAGTTATTGGGGTTTTTCACCTTTATGGTTTTCCCCAAGTAAATCTTTGTGTCTCTTGTGTGCTTGCATTATTGTCTCCATGATTGATATGCTGTAGATATGCTGTACATGTTGTTCTCTCAGTTGATATCCTAGATCATATTGAAGTAAATTCTGAAAATTTAACAAGAAGTTACATTGTTCTCGGTCATACATTTTGAGGAACCCAGAGTGCCCTGCTGATGAAGAAGCATGTAGTTCATAGAAGAGATAGCCCTGTTGAACAGATTGCAACTAATTTGGAACAAGCAGAGAAATAGCTGTAAGAGAAATTGGGTCATCAAATGTGCAAGAAGGAGCATCTGCCACCATATTTTCCTTACCCTTCTTGTAAGTGATCGCATAGGCATAACCCATGAGTTGGATAACCCTTTTTAGGTGTGATGGGGAGGAGACCCATTGTTCCAGGAAATTTTCCAAACTCTGGAAATCAGTCTTGATGCAGAAATAATTCCCTAATAGGTATTGCTGCCACTTTTGTACTGCATGCAAAATAGCCATCATTTCCTGCTGAGATGTAGATGCAGCTAAATTCTTACTGGAAAGGTCTCTTGAAGGCAACAAGCCCACTGGTTCAGCAAGGATACCTATAGATCTATCTAAGGACATAGGGGAGACCATTGATGGGTGAATCTTAATGGAATGGATTTGAGCGATGACACCATGTGAATTCTTCTTAAGGATCTTTTCCAGGCGATGTGAACTGATGATGCAGAGAGACCCTTGTTGTAAGCCCTTAAATTTGTGTTGTTTCCCATTGACTGAAAACTGCATCCAAAGTTCAACAAAATCCCATAAGATGGGGCCAAGTGTGCTTAACCATTGAACGCCCAAAACCACATCACATCCGCTTAGGGACAAGGAAAACATGTCAGAGTGCAGGTTACAATATTCCAGAGAGATACGCACATTATGACACGTCCCCTTGCAAGGTAAGGTGCCCCCATTGGAAACCATGACTTCAAAGTTGGAGCAAGGATGGACAAAACAATCAGCGTGTTTGGCTATCCAAGGGTCAATGAAGTTATGAGTGCTACCAAAATCAATGAGTATTGTAAGAGGAAGCTTCTTGAAGTAACCCCTGACCCACATTGTTTGGGGGGTGGTGTTACTGGACAAAGCATGGAGAGATATCTCTGGTTGTTCATCTTGATATGGTGGGTCAATAGGCAGCTCCTGAATGTCAACCTGATCATCCATTGTATCTGGAGATTCTTCACCAATTTTAGAGGTAGGCGGAGAATCCATATCCAAGAGATAGAGCTTTTGTTGAACACATCTATGTCCTCGAGTGAATTTCTCATCACAATTATAACAAAGCCCTTTTTCTTTGCATGCCTGCATCTCTGTTTTAGACAAATGCTTGATAGGAGTTGGTCAAGGAGCTAGCGGGATGGGAGGTCGTTGAGAACCCATATTTTAAAATGGAACAAAAGTGGGTTTCAAGCATTGTTAGGGAAGTTTCAGATCCCTGTGTTTCTTGGTGTGTGTCGAATTACTCTGAAGCCAAATGAACTGTTATGAATGCTGCAAAAAATATAATTGTCTGTTGGATAGAACCCCTGCTCGTGAGAGACGCTTTCTTTAGAAGTCCATATGTCTGAAATACCTGATGTTGGGCCTGGCCCAAGGAGGTCAAATTTTGAACGTATTAAGTTTTGTGAAATGCGAAGCCGAGCGCAACATGGATGGAGAATTTTTGTGGAAAACAGTTTTGGAAGCTACGAGGAGAAGCGCAACACAGTTTTGGTATGCTGCGACGGTGTGCACAGCGCAGTTACGGAAGAACTGTGAGGTCGGTGCTGTGAGGAGTACAGCGCTGCGATGTGCCATGTTGATGGACATCCAGCTAAGCATAGCATGGATGGAGGATGGTAGTTAATGTGGTTAGGTCACAGAAGACCTATCTTTGGCAAAGATCACCAATAACTACCAAGCGGTGGGTAGGTACAGATCGAGATAGACAAATTGGTTACACCACTAGATAACTACCAGTTGAACCAATTGTCTAAGGTCGTGATTGGAGCAACAGCGTGGCGGAAGCAAGCTGTTGGCACACATGATAGAGGAGTCAATGACAACATGTCTACATCGAGGTTGGTGCGCATATGACTGAAGATCCGCCACCAGATATCAGTAAGTCCGATTTTGGGAAAAATCATGACAGTTTTGTAAAACTTAAGGGTTTTGCCTTTGTAATATAAAGACATGACCTAAGGGCATGATCAATATATAGGGAAAAATTTTATAGGAAAGGGGACTCTTCATTTTGTTATTTTTCTCATTGTTGATTGAATAGATCTCTGTTAAGAGACAATTTTGTAAAGGCTCTGCAAGCTGAGTGCGTAGAGACCTAATCTTGAGAGAGAGAGAGAAGAGCGTCTACAGCTGAGTGCACAGGTGAAGAATTGTTGTACCCCTTTCCGAGATAAATAAAAAACATTTATTGTGGACGTATCTTCCCATCCGGGGGGGTGAACCAAGTTAAATCATTGTGTTATGTGTTTGTTGTGTGTGATTGTCATTAATTGGTGATTTAAATTACTTATAGTACATGCATGAGATTATTAGTGCTTGTTATATGTTTATTGTGATTTGTATTCACCGAGGAAAGGATGGAATAAGATGCTAAGTAGTTCATGTATGAAGAAGTATTAAACAATAAGCACCTATAAGTCTCAAATGAATGGATTGACGAGATAACCACATAGTTACTTATTAAGGGTTGAGTCGTAGTAACAAAGCTCACCGTGCTACGCGTCTCATTCAAATTGCATAAGTTATGGTATTTACCAATCTAAGTAATGATGAATGATTAAAGGATATCCAATAAATCCAAGTAGAAGGAATTAGGCCTCGCAGACTGGCCTCCTCGTCTAGTGGATGTGTCGTTCCATAAAGAAGTACTGCGTTGTCTCACCATAGTAGCATAATAGTGTTGCGCAGTCCCATTGACATAAGATATTAGAGTCCGTATAGTCCCCTGTACACCGCGTGGAAGCATACTACCAAGCTGTGCAACTGTCAGTTAAGCACTCACATCACCGGGTTGCGGAAACCTAATTCCACAACCACCCCATCTAACTTTGCCTCGGGTGAGACTTCATACTTTTTGTGGTCTGTTGCCAAAAGGGCTGGTGAATAGGGGTTTTGTTGGTATCTCGTACCACAATGTACTTGGGTCTACATAGGAAAACCTCTTTAACAGGAAAGCTAACCAACAAATGGTTCCGTTGCCACACTAAGACCAGTGATGCGATAGTGGATTCAAAAAAGTAATGTCCAACAGTTGGTATCCATAAAAGAAAGAGATCACATCTTGGTGCGATAAGATAGAAAGGGACTTCACAAAGAAAGAAAACAGGCACCCACGTCTATCTGACATAGAGTGGTTAAACAAATACTTGTGGAGGGATATCCACAAAATGGTTTGGGCATCGTTTCCAACCAAGCTCCACAGGTGGATATCGCACCTCGCAGAAAGAAAGAATTACTCCCAAGGTAGAGTACCTACAGAGTGGAGTCTAGACCTTAGTGAACACCTCAAAGCAATCGATGACCCATTGTCACGAGAAGTTGACTTTTGGTTTGATAGCATACTTGAAGGATTTGTGACTGAGTTTACTGTAGACACACTGAAATCCTACAGCCAAGCAGAAGCATATTTCTTTGAAGGACTCAGAGGTAAGTTCTTGAAAAACCTCATTCTATACATTAAAATGATTTTAGCCGAGAAAGGAGTTTTAAGAATGCAATAATAACCCTAGATCTGTCATGGTAGAGAATACATACATTGATTCTGATGAAGAAAACCATACTTTGAGAAGTGGAAAAAGATATAAGCTTACTAACGAGAAGAAACCCACACCATCTAGAAACCATACCGAAATTCCATGTGATCTCAATAATACAAACACTCAGTTATCAGCCACAATCCAACGTATTATACCTCAGAATTGTGATGTGAGTGCTTAACTGACAGTTGCATAGCTTGGTAGTATGCTTCCACGCGGCGGACAGGGGACCATACAGACTCTGATATCTTACGTTAATGGGACTGTGCAACACTATTAGACTACTGTGGTGAGACAACGCAATACTTCTTTATGGAACGACACATCCACTAGATGAGGAGGCCAGGTAATATGCTATAACTGTGGCCAACCAGGTCACGTAGCAAGAGACTGTACTAATCCATGCACCACATGCAACTACTCTAAAACATTTGATCACGTGATAGAAGATTGCCTGGTGCTTGAGGTAGAAATGCCGAAGAGGAGAAGAACAGAAACACCAAACCCTAACATCCAGTTGATCACATCAGAGAACAGACCTACAGGTTGAAGTGTCAATGCAGTAACGTGAAGTGGCGCTGATACAGGAAAAGACAATATCGCAGAAGCCTCGACTTCTGGAACAACTAATCCTAAAAACAAGACCGAAGAAACAATAGGAATAAGAAAAGCTCCTAGGAAAGCACCTCCATTACACTTACAGAAAAACAAAGAAGTATTTAAAGATGTGCGGAACATGTTTTCTCCAAGGATCCTACTGCGAAGTCAAGAACCACAAATAAAAGACATGCCACTGGCTTATGATCAGACACGCACTGCACTGGATGCATCTAATTCTATTACACAGTTTCTACACAGCTGCATCAAGTTATTAAAACAAAAGGATACTCTTATGGAATTTGAAAAGCTGATAAATCAGTATGAATCATCCAGTAAGAAAGGATCAACACATGGCACAGTACATAACATTAGGAGTCCCAAAAGAACCGGCAGGGAAATGTGGTTCACTGCACAGATAGGAGACTATGAGATGGACGAGATCATTCTTGATCTCGGTTCTGAAGTGAAAGTCCTAACAAAGCAGACATGGCAGGCAATGGGAAAACCAAAGTTACAATGGTCACCGATTCAGTTACGAATGGCTAACCAGGGCATAGTTATACCACTGGGAAGGTTAACCAACACCATTTTCGATATTGATGGAGTGCAAAGTTATGTAGACTTCGAAGTAATTGAAATTGTGGATGATAGCAATCCGTATCTAGCATTGCTGGGCATCGACTGGGCCATGACGAACTATACCATCATTAATGTAAAGACAATGAAAATGATATTTGAAGGCCATGACATAAGGGTTGTCGCACCATTGGATCCTTCGCAGGGTGAACGATATGCTGAACCTATTCAAGAAGAGTACCGCGCTCAAAAACTTGATCGTATCTATCAAATGACAACAAATGCTACATATTATATTGACCCTACTGCGGATGGAACGCTCAGTTGGTGCTGCGATAGTTCTTGCATATCAGACTCTGAAGCAGGATTAGAAAAGTGGCAACAAAGAATGCATGAGGTATCTGCCAGGGAGATGCGTGACAATTACAAAATCACTCCCTTGGATTGGAAAGCAGGTAAGTCCAATCCCCACTTATGATGGTACAACTAACGTCTATTCATTTATCAAAGAATATACTGCAGCAGTTGCAGATGAACATCGCATCTCAACATTAGATATGGCACTCCGCGAGACACCTGCCAGATGGTGGGCTACACATCAGAAAACATTAACAACTTGGGATCATTGCAAAGTAAAACTATAGATGGGGTTTGTTGATAAGGTCATGTTACCATTTAAGAAATATAGTGGTCAGATGGATCCAGCAGATCATATCGTAGCTTGTGTCGAAGCTTGGAAGGAAAGACCGCAAACAGAATGGGCACATCTCTTTGCGCATACATTGGAGGAGCCTATTCCAAAGAAATGGTACCTGGACGAGGAGCTGTGCCAAGAAACTGCAGATTGGTCTATACTCACTACGAGCTTCCAGAAAGATTTTAGCTTTATAGATGACCATAACACTATCAATGATGCGCTACAGCTTATTAAAGAAAGCATATTAAGACAAGATTGCGTGAATGAAAACATAAAAATTGAAGAGTTTTTGGAAGCAGACAATGTACTTACAAATCTACAACCAGATTGGTCAGAACAAATAGAGCAGGATTTAGACTACTATAACATAGCTGAAGAAGTTGAAGATAGTGATGAAGAGAACCTGCGCAACATACCGATTCAGGAATTAGAAGGATTACACGAGGTAGAGGGACCTCCACTAGAAATTCCAGATATGAGTGGACCGTTTAAACCAAAAAAAGTGAACATCGGCACCCTTGAAGAGCTGAAGTTCACAACAACAGGAGACTACTAGGATGATAACACAGTTGCAGAGATCGCAGCTATATTACAGGAATATCAGGAAGTATTCCCAACGAAGTTCACCGAGATGAAAGGCATTTTGGGAGACTTAGGAGTGATGAAAATTCCTCTTAAGCCTGGTGCAAAACCTATAAAGCAAAGACCATATAGATTAAATCTGCGCTACAAAAAATGAGTTAAGGAAAAACTCGACAAGATGCTCGATGCAGGAATCATTGATCTAGTTGAAGAATACGAATGGATAATCCCGATGGTCATCCAAGATAAGAAAACAAAGGGTGAGATTAGGATCTGCGTTGATCTTAGAAAGTTGAATGATGCCTCTATACATGATCCATTTCCTACACCTTTTACTGATGAAGTACTTGATAACGTTAAAGGAAATGAAGCATACTCTTTTACTGATGGATTTTCAGGATACCATCAGATAAGAATTGATCCAGCAGATAGGCACAAGACCACTTTTTCCACAGAATGGGGTTCGTTCCAATATACCATAATGCCTTTTGGCCTGAATATCGCACCAGCCATATTTTCTAGGGTGGTGATCGCAGCATTTAAAGAATTCATCCACAAGTTTTTAGAAGTTTACTTTGATGATTGGACCATTTTTGGGTTACTGAAGAACCATGCCGCGAACCTAAGGATGATGCTAGAAAAATGCAGACAGCATCAGATTTCATTAATTTAAAGAAATGTATTTTCTATGTTTCGTATGGGATTCTTCTGGGACACATTGTGTGTAAGCAAGGGTTGATGGTTGATCCAACAAAGATATCAGTTATTGTAAACTTGCCTACACCAAATTCAGTTAAACAACTATGCACTACACTGGGCCATACTGGATACTACAAAAAATTCATTAAGGGTTATGCACAGATAACTGCAGCAATGGAGAAGCTTTTAAAAAAGGATGCACCATTCATTTGGAATGAGGAATATGAGAAAGGATTTGACACATTGAAAGAGAAAATGGTTACTGCGCCGATCTTAGTATTCCCAGACTGGGAGAAGAAATTTCACGTACATGTGGATGCTTCTTGCATCGCATTGGGCGTTGTCCTTGCACAACTGGGAGAAGGAGGCATTGATCATCCCATTTCATTTTCGAGCAGAAAGCTATCATCGGTAGAAAAGAATTACACAACTACTGAGAGAGAAGGGCTCGCAATGGTATATGCATTACAAAAATTCAGGCACTATTTGCTTGGTGCACACTGTTCAATGTTTACAGACCATTCTGTATTAAAATACCTAGTCAATAAGCTAGTGTTAGGGGGGCTGATATGCAAATGGATATTACTATTCCAAGAGTATGATTTTGAAATAGTCGTTAAACCAGGCAGATTAAATTTAGGACCTGGTCATCTATCAAGGATTGAGTCATGAGAGGAACCTATGAATCTAGAAGACAATCTTCCTAACGCGCAGTTGTTTACTATACAGGTAGCCGATGAATATTATCAAGACATAACAATTTCTTAACTACTGGGTTCGCACCTACAGAATTCACTACACATCAGAAGAAACAGCTAGTAGTGCAAGCTGTAGACTTCACCATTATCGTAGGACAACTCTATAAGTTAGGACCTGACGAAGTGCTGCGAAGATGTGTATTAGGACATAGAAACCATTTATATTAGCTAATGCACATTCAGGATTCACAGGTGGTCATTATGCAGGAAAGGCTACTGTGCAGAAGATATTGCATGCAGGACTATGGTGGCCTACGATCCATAAGGAATCCAAAGAACATTTCCAAAAATGCGATGTCTGTCAAAGGACAGGGAAGCCATCATGGAGAGATGAGATGCCATTGAATCCTTAGCTAACCTTACAGGCATTCAAAAAATGGGCAATTGATTTTGTAGGACCTATTGATCCACCAGGGAAGAGAACCGATACGAGTTACATTATTACTACGACTGACTACCTCACAAGATGGGCATAAGCTAAACCTGTGAAAAATTGTAGCTCAGCCACAGCGGATGAATTTATCTTTCAAAATATCATCACAAGGTTTGGATGCCCCAAAATTCTAATGAGTGATCAGGGTACTCACTTTCTAGACAAAACTATTGAAGCCTTGACTGAAAAATTCTACATCCATCAACAGCGCAGTACACCTTATCACCCACAAGCAAATGGAATTATTGAAGCATTCAACAAAGTACTTGAGAATGCACTAACTAAGATATGCAACGTAAATCATGATGACTAGGACCTGTGCATCCCATCAGTATTATGGGCATACAGAACGACATGCAAGAAATTAGCTGGACATACACCCTTCAGATTGGCTTATGGGAAAGAAGCAATAATGCGAATGGAATATATTCTTCCCAGCTTGAGAAAAGCTGCATTTATAGGAATGGCAGATCACGCAGCACTAGAAGAAATACTGATACACTTCGTTGGGTTGGAAGAAGACTGCTTCATTGCGGGATTCCACCAGCAAGTGTAGAAAGAACAAGAAAAATCATGGCACAATCGCCATATCAAGAATAAGTCTTTTCAGGTAGGTGATCTAGTCTTCCTGTACGATAGTAAATTCATGAAATTTCTAGGCAAGTTCAAAATGCATTGGTTTGGACCATATACTGTCATACATGTTACTCATGGTGGCGTAGTCCAATTAGCTACCTTAGCTAGTGATACTTTACCTAATCTGATAAATGGAAGCAGACTAAAGCTTTACTGCGATAGTCCTACTTCGCAGAAAACTGTATGATTAGAAGAAAGGGAAAATTGGAGTGCCAAAAACAGTTCAAATTAGGCACCAGAAATTACTGACTCTGCACATATAAATTACCAAGAAAGGTATCTAAACCACGCAGCAAAAAAAAAAATAAAAAAATTGCAAAGTTGTGAAGTTTAAAAGGAAACCCTCCAGAGAAAAGAAATCAGATACTACGAAGTAACTATGTAGGACCTATTGTTCACCTGTTGCGCAGCTTGATGCAACACTCCAGAGAAATAGCCGTTACAGTGTCGGTTGGAAAAATAGCCATTAATTTGAGCTTTTTCGGCAACTGCTAGGGCATTTAAAGCAAAAATAACCATTCTGAAAGGGTTAATGATGGACACGACCGATATCTTGCATAGATTTAGCTAATGACTATAGCATGTAATGATTATCTAACCATTAGAAGGAGCGGAGGAAAGATACCTGTGCCTATAAATACCACCATATTCTATCTCACAGGCATTACCAAACATTCAAAATTTCTTACGAACACTAGTCTCTGAGTTGTTCTGCAAGCTAGAAGGTATCCTATTGAGAAAGGCCGAGGTGAATGTCTGAAAATTCCTCAGAAGAACTCGAATTAACACTACCAGAAGCTATAAAGATATTTAAATACGGAGGTATTGAAGGGTTAATGAGAACCCCTATAAAGAACATTGTCAAATATAATCCCAAACCATCCCGAAGGTCACCAAGGCACACTGTACCCATGGAGCCCAAAGGAAAAGAACCGCAACAGAAAGTCAAATTAACACAGATGAGATCAGTATTGCAGAAGGATCCGTAGATGACACAGGAAGTTCCGCTCACATTCACTCCTGACTATATCTCACCAAGGGCAATAGATGTGCCAACACTGAAGCTACCAAGGAACACAAGATATGATATTCCATTATCACCAATTTCAAAGCATGTGAACTTGGCCGATAATCTCCTCGGTAAAATACAAGAATGCAAATGGGAAGGCCATGACCTACTACAAATACAGAGGGATGACAATGAACCAAGATTCCCACAGTTCCATCTGGACAAGTATATGTGCTAGAAGAAATATGTAAAAGGAAACCAGAACTTAGTCGCCAAAAGCTGGTTATCTGGAGTTGCGGAGTCGGGGCTATTAAATCTATTACGACTCCCTCATTTTGATAGGTCACCAGAAGTTGATGTAGTAGTCCAAACCTTAATGGCACATATGCACCAAGGATACCTATGGCTCGACCGTAACGTCGACCTCAACATTGATTTGATCCATCGCATTACAGGTTTGAGCAAGAGGGGCGCAGACCCAAAGAAATTCTTCCAAGGAAAAAGTAAGGATAAAGAAGTCACCACATTAATGAAACAAACTACTCCTGCTATGAAGGGAAGGAGAGGATATCAATCTGAATATATAAATGGAAATGCAACAAAGTTTGTAACACAACTGTTAGCGGGTAAAATTCTAAGAAAATGTAGACCACTGGAAGTAACTGTGGGAACTCTATTGCTAGGAGCAAGTGCCGCAGAAGGAGAAAAGTATAACTGGTGTCAATACCTCCTGAATGAATTCCTGGATGAACTGCTGGAAGTACAGGAAAGTGGAACATATTTCCACTTCACATGATTGATAGTCCTAATGGAGTTCGTCGGTTGGAAGGAACCAAAGGACTATGTCGGTGTGATCATTGATAGACATGACTGCAGAGGAGCACGCTATCAAAACCTATGGGAAATACTAGATACGAGGAAGCAACATGCAACAAATGAGGTGTTCCACACCTACTATCATCAACTCCGCGATGTTATCATCAACACGCCGCGAATATCAAAAGAGGTAACGGGCAAATACATTCAAACAGTAAATTTTTATGCTAACATGAGTTGCATTGAAATTTCAGCAAAAGCACAAAAGAAGAACATAGAATGGTTTGAGGGACGATATCACATGACAGAGGAAGATATTGATCTTCTCATGAAATAATGGCCTGCGCAATATCGGGTCAAGATATTTGACATCCAAAGCGACGATGGGGAGGACAACCCAATACCGTGTCCCATTATAGAAGAAACCTTAAAGAGGAAGGACCCCGAAAGCCCACTGCAACAAAAGGGACCACGGAAAAAGGCCAAAGCAAATAAGGAAAAAGTAGATACAATACTAAAAGAGGATTATTACAAAATGATCGCTCAGGCTGTCAATGAAAATATGGAAGACATGTTGATCGAGAAGGAAAAGAAGGAGAAGGTAATTCATGAAACCTTAAAAGAAAACATTAATAATTTGGACGTGATCACCGAAAAATTTGAACAGGTACAGCAGAGATTACCAGTACAGAAAGACTCAGGCTCAGAGGCAAAGTCGGAAGGCACTTCACATATACAAGCACTGCAGTGGACTCTGACGGCACCAACAAGGTCCCGCATCGTCCATCTACAACTGTTAGTAGTAAGGCTGCTGCTACCTAACCAAATACTCCTGGATACAAAGGACGTAGACCACGTAGAACTCGATCTTGCGAAGATCACATTACCGGCTCTACATTACTTGTAGTTGCAAGTTTTTGAAGAAATGCATGAGAGAAACACGGATGCAATGAAAGGGAAAGCAGAACTGCATACAAGCTACAAAGAGTTGGAAGAAGCTATCTCACGGAGATCTATGGAGCTTCAAGATGAACATGATCGTCGAAAAAGGCTAGAATCCACGATCACTGCGGTTGCAGATGAGATACCAGAATTTGAAATACAAGCAGAGGCCACGGATACCATCATCAAGATAGGCTAGATGGTGAATAAACTTAAGGAAGAAAAAGATGATATGGAAGTCACCTTCAAAGCTGAGATAAATTCATTAAAATGCCAACTTTAGAACATGACAATACCAACTAAAACAGAAATAAGAGAAAAGGAAGTAAAAGCAGCGGCAGAAAGCATAGCTAAAGAAGTAGCCAAATACGAAATTTTATTAGAATCAACGTCTAAAGCATTCACTACCCTTCAAGAGGACCTAGAATGGCTAGAAGCAAAGGATGCGCTAAAATCAAAGCAGACATAATTCGAAACATTGGATGAAGAAGTTAAAGCATTACTAGCACGGGAACGACTCCATAGATATCAAGAGGTCAATGCGCTAAAGAAGGAAGTGCAGAATTTAAGAGAGAAAGAGGCTACAATTGGGGATAAAACACAGCCCTTCCTAGAAAAAGCAAGCTTCATGTCACAAGAGATCGAAGAGAAACTGAAAGAATTGTGCAATGGTCAGCAATAGGTAGAAGAACAAGAAAGATAAGAGGTAACACCTGAGATGCTAGACACAATAATGCAAGTAAAAAGGGACACCAAGGAAGCAGTTAAGAAATTAATTGTCGAATACAATGAATTCGCTACGTCAACCGGACCACAAGAGGATGAACAAGTAGAATATGCAGAAGTTGCGGGTGGCTCAAGGGTGAGCCACAAGTAAGTGTTAGGGGCCTGTTGGGCCTAGCCCAAGGAGGTCAAATTTTGAACGTATTAAGTTTTGTGAACTGCGAAGCCAAGTGCAGCATGGATGGAGACTTTTTGTGGAAAACAGTTTTGGAAGCTGTGAGGAGAAGCGCAGCACAGTTTTGGTATGCTGCAATGGTGCATGCAGCGCAGTTGCGGAATAACTGTGAGTTCAGTGCCGCGAGGAGTAATGCACCACGATGTGCCACATCGACGGACATCCAGCTAAGCAGAGCATGGATGGAGGATGGAATTTAATGTGGTTAGGTCACAGAAGACCTATCTTTGGAAAAGATCACCCATAACTACCAAGTGGTGGGTAGGTACAGATCAAGATAGACAAATTGGTTACACCACCAGATAACTACCAGTTGAACCAATTTTCTAAGGCCGTGAATGGAGCAACAACATGGAGGAAGCAAGCTGTTGGCACGCACGACAGAGGAGCGGATGACAACGTGTCTACATCGAGGTTGGCATGCATATGACTGAAGATCCGCCATCAGATATCAGTAAGTCCGGTTTTGGGAAAAACCGTGACAGTTTTGTAAAACCTAAGGGTTTCGCCTTTGTAATGTAAAGACATGACCTAAGGGCATGATCTATATATAGGGAAATTTTGTATAGGAAAGGGGACTCCTCATTTTGTTATTTTTCTCATTGTTGATTGAATAGATCTCTGTTAAGAGACAATTTTGTAAAGGATCTGCAAGCTGAGTGCCCAGAGACCTAATATTGAGAGAGAGAGAGAAGAGCATCTGCAGCTGAGTGCGCAGGAGAAGAACTGTTGTACCCCTTTCTGAGATAAATAAACAACAGTTCTTGTGGATGTAGCTTCCCATCCGGGGGGGTGAACCACGTTAAATCATTGTGTTATGTGTTTGCTGTGTGTGATTGTCATTAATTGGTGATTTAAATTACTTACAGTACATGCAAGAGATTATTAGTGCTTGTCATATGTTTACTGTGATCTATATTCGCTGAGGAAAGGATGGAATAAGATGCTAAGTAGTTCATGTATGAATAAGTATTAAACAGTAAGCACCTATAAGTCTCGAATGAATGGATCGACGAGATAACCACATAGTTACTTATTAAGGGTTGAATCGTAGTAACAAAACTCACTGTGCTACGCATCTCATTCAAATTGCATAAGTTATGGTATCTACCAATCTAAGTAATGATGAATGATTAAAGGATATCCAATAAATCCAAGTAGAAGGAATTAGGCCTCGTAGACTGGCCTCTTCATCTAGTGGATGTGCTGTTCCATAAAGAAGTACTGCGTTGTCTCGCCGCAGTAGCCTAATAGTGTTGTGCAGTCCCATTGACGTAAGATATCAGAGTCCGTATAGTCCCCTGTCTGCCACGTGGAAGCATACTACCCAGCTGCGCAACTGTCAGTTAAGCACTCGCATCACCAGGTTATGGAAACCTGATTCCACAACCACCCCATCTAACTTCACCTTGGGCAATACTTCAAACTACTTGCAGTCTATTTCTAAAAGGGCCGGTGAATAGGGGTTTTGTTGGTATCTCATACCGTGAAGTACCTGGGTCTACATAGGAAAACCTCTTGAACAGGAAAGCAAACCAACATCTGAACCTGAAAGTTTTTATGAAAGGTCAATTATTGACCTATTTCACTAGTCATCACCTGAGACTAAGCAAATTTTTATGGCCTCTTGCCTCAAACAAGATTTAGAAGTCACTGAAACTCCTTTTCCTTTAGATGTCGGTCTTTTCAATGAGAATACCCAACTCGTCCTTTCCCTGTTGGCTTTGTTTTTAGGTCTTGATACAGATGCATGGGTGACTAAGCTTCAATTAAGTTTGTTGTTTAGAATGAACATCAGTTCACCTGAAGCTGAAGGTAGTCAGATACCCTGTCTTAAGTTTGAATAGTTTTTGGCTGAAAGAATTCATTTGCAGATGGAAAATTTTCATACCCTAAGGTAGTTGAGGTTTCAATCCCATCTCATGAAGATGGTTATGTTCTCCAGTCGAGAAGAAATAGTTTTTCCAAAGATAATTTTCACAAATCCAGTGGAGGATAATATGTTCAATTATATGAATTACATGTTATCAGAGATATACAGCATGATTTTTGGAGAAAGGCTACCTAGAGTGTTACCTGAAATGAAGACATTGATGCAGTTAAATACTGAATTGGCCATGGGAGATTGGTTTTTGTCGAAAGAAAATACTGTTCTTAGATTGTATGGTTTCAGGCATCAACTGTACATATTACTAGCATTTTTGACGTTAAGGGTCTTTGCCCTTGAGTTTGTTAGACAGAAACTGATTGTAGAAGATAATCATTTTTTATTCTTTAAGAAAGCCACAAATATCAAGTATCCTTTTACAGTAGGTCCATTTACTATAAAAAATAAATATGCCATCTTGTACATAGAGAAGTTGTTAAAAGAAATAAATTTTAAAAAGGATGTGGCTATCGATTATGACCCTTTTAATGTCATATCGAAAAGACGACAATCTAATCATACTAAAGCTTTCATTCATTAAGAAGTGGAAGGAATGTCAGAAAAACCAAATTGGTTACAATATGAAAGCAAGGAAAATATAAGTCTACAAGGAGGAGAATTGGTGTTGACAGATTGTACAGGAGAAGCAGAGACTTCAACAATCACTGTAGTTATTGGAGGAAAAAGAATTTTTCAAGATGCAATTGATTCAGAAGGAGGAGAGCAAGAACAAACAAAAAAATCTAAGTTGGATGAACAACAAGATTTGTTGTTACTTACAGATGAAAAAGTACCAGAAGTTCGGATATAAGAATATACATTTCAAGAGGCTACAGAAATAGGAAATGTAAATAAATTTCAAAAAAGAGCAGACATGTTTAGCAAGTACAACCAAGATAAGCAAGCTTCATCTCAGTATACTTTCCAATTATTCTCTAAAGTTAGAAGCTTAGCTAAGTCAGATGTTAATTTGGTTACTAGTCGAGTTGTAAAGGAGAATACATTGAATTTGGAAATATCATCAAGTGATAAAGTTATAGAAATGAAATTCAATCTGAAGAAGATCACTGCGCCTGATAAAATTCTTTTACACAGGAAGACAGGGGAGGTGATATATGCTGGTTTTTTGGAAGCAACTTTGGAGGTTGAAAAATTGAGAATTGTTGTAGATAAGCTGAATAATCAAGTCAAAAAAGAAAAGATAGAAAACAAATGCCGTGAACAACAAATTAATAATTTGCAAATGGATTTGGTTGGAAGTGGCACTGAAGGAGATGTAGGGAAAAATTTGTTGAAAGAGAAGGAAAAATTAATCCAAGAGTTGAGAAAGAGGTTGAAAATATCGGACACCCAACTTATTCAGGGACCTGAATTTACAAAATTAGAGCATGAAAAAGAAGAGTTATTTAAAGAAGTGAATGATGTCATAGCCCGATTATTAAAATTGGTTGAAAAGGAAGCTAGTTGGGAAAAAGAAAAAATAAGTTTGAAAGACCAAGTTGAAGATTTGAAAAACAAATTGTCAAATCTAGCTCAGCAACAAACAAGTACAAATCAAATTGAAGATGGGAATAGTGCAGATAGTATCTTACAGGCCATGTCTCAAGTAAGTTTGAAAGATGTAGAGATTAAGGAATTAAAAGAAGAAACTCATAGGTGAAAATAAAAAGGTGAGAAGAAAGATGAAGAAACAAAATCTTTACAAGAGAAGTACAAAGAATTGATTGAAACGAATAAAAAATTGGCACACCAAGTGACTGGGAAAGAAACCATGCAAGGGTGTAAGCACATGGCGTGGGATTTGATTATAAAAGAAGCTAAAAATTTCAAACCTTATTTGGATTTTATAAGAGTGAAGGAAAAAGTGATTAGAGATGCCTTAACAAGTTGTACTGTAATCAGAGAAAATTTAAATAGGAAGCCCAAAAAGACAACACAAAATGCAATTACCTTTTTGAACAGTATAACAGAAGAAGATATGAGGATTATGGGTATTAAGAACAAGATTGCAGTGATTACATGGGCAAGGAGAATCTTAGGAAAACATGCACATATTGAGAATGTTGAAGCCAAAGCCGGAGCCATGAAGAAACAAGTAATAGGATTCAAAAGACAGTTTCAAAAATTGATTGAAAAAGGTTTACCTTCATTCTGGGATGAAAATCAGGAGTTGATTCCCCAAGATGAATATAAGAAATTATTGTTTGATATAAGAATGGACCATGTGAAATTTCAGCATTTGAATCACTTACTTACAGGGAAGATTTTAATGGAAAGATTGCAGAAGACTTTGAAATTTTAAACAAGATGGTTTCGATCGCTGAAAGACTTCCACATATTTCCCTTGTAGATCATATTGAAACAAGAGTTATGGTGAAAGAGATGACAAGCTACAATCTTCCAACTGCTGATCAGTGGACTAGCATAGATAAATTTGGAAAAATGAAGTACACACTTCGTGCTTGAAAGTATTTGTTAGATTTTACATCAAGTGAAAACTTGAAAATAATTTTATTCAAAAGAAACTTGTAATATTTTTATAACTTTAACTCAAATGTCATTTGGCAAGTTTAGTTAAGTTATTTCAGTTTTTAGTTAAAAGAAGAAGTTAGGTTTTGCTTCAAAGAAAGTTTTGTATAAAAAACAATGAAAGTTATTTTTTAAAGGGTTGGAAACTTTTTGAGAGACAATAATTTTGTATCGAGTTGATATATTTCTAATATAAAAGAGCCATACCGTGAATGACATATTTTTTACAGAATCAGAGATTCATGTGTTGATCAGAGTTGTAGTCGGTATTTTTCCCTTCTTACATGTGCATGTTTACTTTCCTTCGTTAAATCTTCCATTATGTTTTGTCTTCTATGCTAAGATGAAAGTTTATAATAAGTTGAGATTCATATATGTATGCCTTGACTTATCGGGTCCGAGTATCCATTTATTTCTCTAAAGTTGATAGTGGATTCATCTAAAATGGTTCCCATTGTTGATGGACTGTCCATGTTTCTTTCTGAACCACCTGCAAAAAGCTTTGACTGTGAAATGAAAAATACCTCGCCTCTGTGATAATATTTATTTATGTTTATCTGTTGGTATAAAGATTTCTTAATTTTGACTCCATGCCCAGTGATTCTTGTGTGAATTTCAACCACATACTTATTTTAAAAAACCCCATTTATTATCTTTAGCCATTTACATATTTTGAGAGAGCCCTCTCTGGTAGGGAAAAGGATAATTTCCCTCCTAAAGATTGGTTTGAAATAGTTACCTTAGGTTTATCCTTCCACAACCAAAGGGTAAAATCTGAGTGATAACATTTGTGCGCTGTTGCCGAGGAACGAAGGTTTTATTTTCCTTCAGAAGAACGACATTGTAATCAAATTTCAGTGGGCAAAGAAGTTTGATATTTTTAGTTGGTTGTATCTTTCCTTGGTGACTTCAGGTTCAAATTTTTCAGTTTTAAGCAGGCGAGTCCAAGAAAATACATTGTGGCTTCCAAAAGAATTCCTACGAGGGGAAATCCAAGTTCACAGTTGATCTCCAGTGTAGAAAGTCCAGAAAGAATCTTGAAGAAAAACAAAGGAAAAGATAAAGCAGGTACTTCTCAAACAATATATCCTTTTCCTACTTTTCAAGAAAAGCTATTAGATGATGAAAATGTTGATATAAGTGAAAGACCTTTGTTTAGAACTAAATCAGAATATGATTTGAAAGAAACTGAGGTTGATCAAGATAGTTTTTGGAAGTATTCTTTACAATCAGTTTGGGAGTGTTTACAAAGGTCTGAAAGGGAAGAATCTAAAAAAATGAAGGCTCAGAGAGTACCCTTAAGAAATCAGAATGTTGCTCAAAATATTTCAAATACTCAAAATCCTCCATTATTTCCACCAGTGGTAATGGCTGCTAGGTTTGCTCCCCTTTCCTTACTAGCTGCTTTACATGACCTTCCCCAGAATTATGCACAGAGGATTATACAGTTTGATGGGGAGGGAGATATTACAGCACAACAACATATTGATAAATTCAGTGACTTTATATACCTTGAAGAAGTAGACCACGATGATGCAAAAATGCAATTGTTAGCTCAGAGTCTTTCAGGAGAAGTCAAAAAATGGTTCAAAACTTTAGGTACAGGATCAATTGCTACATATAATGATTTTGTAACAATTTTCATTGAGAGGTGGGAAGATAAAAAGAATCCCTCACAAATATTAACACAGTATAATAATTTGAAGAAAGGGGGTTTTGAAACAGTCCAAGAATTTTCTGCTAGATTCATGAGGGTTTATACTTCAATTCCTATTGATTTTAAACCATTGGTAGGGGCTGCCAAGTTACACTACGCAGATGCATTTGAAGGTGATTTCTCTTGTACATTGAGGGAAAGAAGGTCAACTACTTTATCATATATGATGAGGGATGCAATGGAAGTGGAAGCAAATCTGATGGCATCTGGAAAGATTACACAAAAAATTAACATAGATAGCAAAAAGATTAAAGAAGATAATCAACCTTCAACCTCTTCTTCTAATGATGCCAAATTTGAAGTTATGATGAGGACTATGGAAAGATTAATAGATAGATTGGCATTGGACAATAGAAATCAAAATAGAGAGAAGCAAGAACCACCCATTAGAAACCCAAATTTCAGAATGCCGAATCCCCCACAAATCAGACAAAGAGATCAAAGGAATCCAAGAAATGCAGAAGATAATCTAGTGAGACCTCCTATCCCTGAGAATTATGTAGATGAAAGGGATGAAATAGAGTTAATCGAGAGTGAAATACATCATTTTAGAGATTTGGATTTGGAGATATTTCTAACCAAAATGGAGCATGCTATGTTTTCTATAGATGGGGAATGCAAAATTTTGGAGTCAGAAAATGAACAGTATCAGATTGGATATCAAAATGCAATAGATGATATTCAAAGGAAAATAGGTCTCAGAAATAGGAATGTAATGGTGGATAAAGGAAAAGGTCAAATGGATAAACCCTCTACTAGTCAGAATAGAAAGAACAAAGAAAATAAAAATGTAATAAAAAAGGTTCCAAAGAACAAGAAAGAAATGACTAAAGAAAGTGATAAGAATCTTGTTCCTTTCAGTTTGCAAAATGAGATAGCTAAAATTAAAATCTCTATACCTTTTAATGAAATTTTGAAAAATACTGAGTATAAATAAAAGATTTCTAAAATGGTTGGAGATCAAATACAAATGGAACCAGACACATTAGAATTGAATGATGATAGTCCATTTATTCATATGGGTTCAAAGATGGAAGATAATAGTGTGGATGTTATACCACCTTTTTATATAAACCTGAATATTCATGATAAGGTTTTGCATAATTGTATGCTTGATTCTGGTGCTTCACATAATTTGATGCCTAAAGTTGTAGTAGAAATTTTGGACTTAGAGATAACCAGACCATATAAAGATTTATTTTCTTTTGATTCAATGAAACTTAAATGCTTGGGGTTAATCAAAGATTTGGTGGTGAATCTTACTAAATTGCCAATCAAAGGAGATGTTATGGATGTGGTTGTTGCTGATATTCCACCGAAGTTTGGCATGTTGTTATCGATATCATGGGCATCAAAGCTTAAAGGAACCTTGCAGATGGATATGTCATTTGCCACTATTCTAGTCCTCAAGGAGCATAGGAGATTATATTCTGAAAATAGGCTTGATTATGTGGTAAGTGACAGAGATGAACCTGGAACTCATTTTATATATGTAGTAGATAGAGATTTGGGATCTTCAATTTTTTACAATGATGATCAATTTGAAGAGAAAATAGATTTGGTTAAGACAAAGGAAGATAATTTTCCAAGCAAAGAAGAAAAGCTGCTGAAAGAAAAGGTGAGAAAAGAAGGTACCTCGATTATGCATTTTGATGGATCCATGAGTAAAGAAGGTGCTGGTGCAAGCATTTGGATAATTACACCAGATAGAGAATTTTTTATGTATTCCTTTAAGTTGGCTTTTGAATGCACAAATAATGTTGCAAAATATGAGGCGTTGATTTTGGGGCTAAATCTATTGAAAGATATGAAAGCAAAAAAGATTGAAGTGTTTGGAGATTCAGAATTGGTGATAAACCAAGTGAAAGCTATCTATCAAGCAAGACATCCAAGGTTGAGATCTTACAGAAATGAAGTTTGGGATTTGTTAGAAAATTTATTTGATGAACATGATGTGGTTACAATACCAACGGTTGATAATTCAATAGCAGATTCTTTGGCTACTACTGCTGTAGCTTTCAAGGTTCCCAGTTTTTCCAAGAATAAATATGATATTGAGGTTGTGAACAGACCGTCCATTCCTGATAATATCATACACTAGAAATTTTTTGAAGATGATCAGCAAATCAAAAGGTTTTTATAAATGATAGATGAGTTTACTTATAGATCTATTGACACTCAAGATGCTGAAGATTTTCCTGATGTACATGAATTTTCTGAAGAAACAGAAAATTTTAAAGAAAATATTGGAGGTAAGGATATAATTCAATTGAAAAATAATGTTATTCCTAGAGGCCTTGTTCCATTAGAAAAGTTATTTGATAGGAATGATGTAGCTAAGAATCCGAAGGTAGAACCCAAGGTGGAAGATGTCAAATATTGTAACATCGGAACTAAAGAGAATCCCAAGATAGTGAAGATCTCAAATAAACTTCTAGAAGAAGAAGAAAAGAAATATGTTGAATTGATGAGACGGTTCACAAATATTTTTGCATGGAGTTATGAAGACTTAAAAGAATATGACACTTCTATAATTCAACATACAATCCCAATCAAGCCAAATGAAAAACCTTTCAAACAGAAATTGAGAAGGATAAATCCCAAGCTACTTCCAGTCATTGAAAAAGAAGTCAAAAAGTTGTTTAACGCCAAAATTATTGTCATTGAGATTTTCCAGATGGATGGCAAATTTGGTTCCTGTAAGGAAGAAAAATGGAGAAAGAAGGTTGTGTGTAGACTTCAAAAATTTAAATAAAGTATGTTTGAAAGATAATTATCCACTTCCCAAAATGGATCATATTTTACAGAAAGTTGTTGGAGTAGAGAGAATTTCCATGTTGGATGGATTCTCCAGATATAACTAGATTAAAGTTCATCCAGAAGATCGGAAGAAGACAACTTTTACCACTCCATGGGGAACATTTATGTATGCTAAAATTCCATTTGGGCTATTGAATGTGGGAGCTACATTTCAAAGGGCCATGGAAATTGCTTTTGCAGAAGAAAAGGATAAGTTTGTGGTGGTGTACATAGATGACATAACCATATACTCCAAATTTATTGCAGATCATCAGAAACACTTAGAGAAGGTTTTCCTAAAATGCAGAAAGTTTGGCATTTCCTTGAACCCCAAGAAATCTCATTTTTCTATGGAAGAAGGGAAATTGTTGGGACATATCATATCAAAACATGGCATGAAGATTGACCCAGAAAGAGTATTGGGAATACAAAAGATCAAGATAGCCAGAAGCAAAAAAGAGGTACTATCTTTTATTAGTAGGGTAAATTTTCTGAGAAGATTTGTTCCAAGTTTTGCAGAAATCTTAAGGCATATTTATGAAATGTTAAGGAAAAATAATGAGATTAAATGGACATCAGAAGCCAGACAATCTTTCAATGACATAAAGAAATCCCTAACTAAAGCTCTGGTTTTAATTAATCCTTATTTTTCTAAATATTTCATTATATTTTCTTATGCATCACAACATACATTGGCTGGGATCTTATTGCAAAAGAATCAGGAAGGTATGGAACAACCAATTGCTTTTTTCAGTAAGATTTTGAGAGATGGGGAGCTGAAATATAACATCATGGAGAAAGAAGCTTATACATTGGTAAAAGCATTGAAATATTTCAGGGTTTATATATTACATTCACATACTGTTGCATATGTTCCTTCTGCAGCGGTAAAGGATATTCTTACTCAGCCTAATCCAAAAGGAAAAAGAGCAAAGTGGATTTTTGTTTGATTAGAATATGATTGTAATGTCCCCCATTTTGACCCTTGTGATATTTTGGGCTATATGTAAATAATGTATGCATATTATGTATGATTCCTACCATGGAGCTCAAGGCCAAGGCCCTGCTAGTGAACGCTCGATCCAGGAGAGGCAAGTATTTGAAATTATGTTACCCATGTGCTAGTAAACCATGGGAATTGTAGATATGAATCTTAATATAAAAGCCCACAACTAGCTATGCAATGCAACAAGAGATGGGGGCATGATTTTACAAGGAATTGGGAGGGAAAACATTCAAACCATTGAGCCAACCAAGTCAAGCCAAGTGTCAATGAGAGAACCCATCAAACCCTCAACTACCCATGTTGACTTTTGTACCCAATCATTGATTTCTCCCAAGAGTTGGTTGAGGTAGTTCATGCCTTGGGGAATGAGAGGTATGGCTATCCAAATTCGAGTATGGGCAAGCCACCCTGCATGGGAAATCGCATTTTGCTTCTTGGGAAAGAAATGAACCATGATTTTCTCTCCCAAGCCATTATCCATCAACCAGTCTTCCTCCCTCACGAGTGGGGAGCTACCTGGGTTCTTTGCAGCGATGTTTTTCTGGTTATCCTTGTTTTCTCGGCCGCGAGAAGAGCGTTTTTGTGTTGTCTACCAGTGGGGAAGAAGAGGAACTGACTTTGGGTTCCATAGAGGTCGTTTTGGACCGTTGAATGCCTAATTAGCTAGGGAAGAACTTGTTTTCCCCTGTGATTGTTTTTCCCATCCCTTAATCCATTGTTGACTGGAAATGATTTGGGAAAACCCTTGGCTAACCTGTTGGTAAATACATTGCTTTGGCTTGAACTTGAGTGTAAGCCTCCAGGGTTCAAATGTAGCCTGATAAACCCAACTGTGGACTGGCTTGGCTTAGATGAAATGATCAATTGGCTGTGAATAAGCTGGAATGTTCCCTTTCCTTGTGAGAATCATGCCCAGCTTGGGGGTGGCCTTCGGACGAACTCAGTATAAGCTGTCGAAGATCCTATGGTTGGGTGGAAGGTTGCAGCGACATAGCTAGTTGCTTGGGACAATTGCACAATGAAGATAAGTTTTTTCTGTCTATGTATTTACTTATGCAATGCATTAATTTGATGACTGTTTTGATATGCTGGATGGGCATGAATTGTGTGTGTGGATTAGTTTTAATTGCGCTGTGCATATTGCCTAATTTGTATCTGCACACCAGTGTTTATACTCTTATGATTCTAATTAGTGGGCTGAGTATTATGAAATGCCCAGATTTTAGTGCCATGTTCCCTTCCTTGCATTGGGTCAGTAGGTGGGTACATTACAATGATTTAGATATTAATCCCACAAAATTGATAAAGGGACAAGGCTTAGCAAAAATGATGACCGAGTCCAATTGCGAAACTTTGGATATAAATTTTATTTCAGAAATGTCAACAGAAAAAGTCCCTGAATGCCAAGTAGTTGAATATTTTTCCTTGTTGCCATGGTATGCAGACATTGTATATGTTTTACAAAGTTTGCAAGCACCTCCAGAGATGGACAAAACTCGCTCAAGATTAGTGAAGATGAAAGCATCAAATTTTTGTATATTAAATGAGTATTTGTATTGGAAAGATCCAGGTGGAGTTTTGTTGAAATGTCTATTGGAAAATGAAGCACAACATATCATGGGAGAATTTCATAAAGGGATGTGTGGAGGACATCATTCTTGGAAGGATACAACTAATAAAATCCTAAGAGCGGGTTTTTACTAGCCAACAATTTTTTCAGATGTGTATAAAGAGATATCCAAGTGTCATGAATGCCAAATAATTGATGGAAAAAGGTAACTTCTGCCTTTACCCTTAAAGCCAATTTCAGTGGAAGCACCATTTCAGCAATGGGGATTGGATTTCATTAGTGAAATCAATCCAAATTCTTCAGGACAACATAGGTGGTTCCTAACTGTAACAAATTCTTTCACAAATGGATCGAAGCCATTCCAACCAGAAATGCTAATGAAAACAGTTATTATGAATTTTCTGGAAGAAAACATTTTATCAAGATTTGGCTATCCCAAAAGAATAATGACAGACAATGCTCCAGCCTTTAAGTCGAAAAATATGATAAATTTCTGTCATAAGTACCATATTCATTTAAATCATTCCACTGCATATTATCCTCAGGGTAATGGACTGGCAGAGTCCTCGAATAAGAGTCTAGTAAGGGTTATCAAGAAACCGTTGGAGGAGAATAAAAGAGCGTGGAACACCAAGCTCAAGTATGCTTTGTGGGAAGATAGAATTAGCACAAAGAGAGTTATTGGCACTTCTCCTTTTCAGTTAGTTTATGGCATAGAAGTAATATTTCCGATCTCTTTGGGGTTACCAGTTATGAAATTATTGTAGGAAGTTGCATAGGACCAAATCATATGCAAAGAAGGATAAACCAAATGATAGAAGTGCATGAACTGAGAGAAAAATCCTACATGTCACGTCCCCATCTAGACCCTATCACTTTAACATTTTTAAATGATGTAATATTGTTATGAAATCGTGGTGAGGAGCTCAAGGCCAAGGCCCCGCCATCGATTTATTGATGCATATGGTTTGCGTGCTAGCCAGGCACATTGGAACTTCAACATCATGTAATATGCATTTTAATAAAAATACCCACAACTAGCTATGCAATGTAACAAAGAGACGGGGGCATGATTTTCACAAGGAATTGGGAGGGAAAACATTCGAACCCTTGAGCCAATCAGTTCAAGCCAAGTGTCAATGAGAGAACCCATCAAACCCTCAACTACCCATGTTGACTTTTTTACCCAACCATTGATTTCTCCCAAGAGTTAGTTGAGGTAGTTAATGCCTTAGGAATGGAGAGGTATGGCTATCCAAATTCGGGTATGGGCAAGCCACCCTTCATGGAAAAGGGTGTTGTCTCCTTGGCCAAGAAAAAGAGCCATGATTTGCTCCCCAAGCCATTAGGCAACCATCAGTTCCTCTCCCTCACGAGTTGGGAGCTACCTGGGCATTTTCCAGCTATGTTTCTATGGTTTTCCTTGACCCTCAGCTAGGAGAAGTGCGTTTTTGTGTTGCATACCAGTGGGGAAGAAGGGGAAATCAAATGGGGGTTCAATAGAGACCGTTTTGGGCTGTTGAAGGCTGAGATATTTGGGAAAGAAATCATTTTTCCTCCCTGTGGTTGTTTGCCCCATCCCACAATCCGTTTTTGGTTGGGAATGTTTTTGGGAAAACCCATGGCCATCTTATTCGTAAATCCCATTGTTTAAAATGTTTATCTATGCCCAACGTTGTGCTTGCTATGTGAGAAAAGGGTATGTTGGGGTATGGGTTATGGGTATCTATTGCTTTGGCTTGAGCTTGAGTGCAAGCATCCATGGTTCAAATTGTTGGCGGATATTTCTACCCTATAGTCAGGAAACTAAACTATCAACTTGGTTGGGGTGACAGGTAAGTGCATTTATGTCATTACAGAGGTGTTTACAAAAGAAATAGATTACAGATTTAGAGAACATACCTTTTACTGGAGTCTGATCCTAGCCTTGACCCAGTCTTGTGTCCAGCTCTCAAATCTACTTTCTTTCAACAAACCTGAAACAACAATACCTTCCTCAAACACTTTGGGCAACATATAAATCATAAAATAAACAAAGATTATGTTTAATATCCAGTATTGACCAAAGTAAATCCAACTCAAAATGCCATTTTATAACACCTTCAGATTGGAACAAGGAAACACTTCAACCTTTATTTGTCAAAATAGTATGCAGTACAAATATACCTGATAATGAAGCAGGCTCCTGCAACTAGATCCTAGGCTCTGGCTCTGCTCTGGTCTGAATGTCTTCTGCAATGTCTTGAAGTTTCTCCATTAACTCATCCTCTCATTCTTTAGTAATCATTTGCATTCATAATTTCTTCTAACCTTGCTCCCTTAGTCTTCTAGGAATTTATAGGTTTAAGGAAGCAGTTCAAGTCGATGAGGAGGTTGGGGAAGTTAAGAAACTGCCTTCAACTAATCCTCTTCGATGGATTAATATATTTTTTAATCATTTTTAAGATACAAGCGACTATTACACAGTGGAGTAGCATATAGGGCGCTACTCTATTGTTTGAGAAATAGCGCTCATTTAGTTTTAAATTCCGAGCGCTACTTTGATAATAAGGAGTAGCGTATATATTGATATGGGCGCTACTATTATGCACTGGAGTCGCGTATGGGCGCTAGTCTCTTTAAGTAGAGTAGCGCTCATACCTCAAAATGATATTTTTGTATGTTTTCCAGTATTCTCAGGAAATGGGATGAGTTGTCATAACATCCAAGGTCAACATGCTCCTCCATCCAAGTTGTCCTTTTGTGTGATCAACAGCTCAGGGTGATCACGGACGGAGAGGTGCAAGTTTGACCTATAACAGATGCCCCCTAATGTATGAGATCAGAGGGAAGCGATGGCCGAAATACATTATAATCCAAAACCAGAGAGAGAGCACAGAACGGCAGAAAAAAGTCGCAAGAAACCTGCAACAAAAATCAAGGTCAGCGAGCAATTACATTGTTGACATCTTATAGATGTGTAGAGTGATACAACATGATCTCCGATACATAACAAGGATATGTATATAAAAGCATGGCCACTTGAAATACAAGCGTGGATCCATGTCAAACTAAAAGATCATAGCCATAACAACACACTGGATCTATGTCTCATGGAGAGCCGTATAGAAGTGAGGCCCAGTCTTGCGCAACTTGGGTGATAACAAAATGAGGTTATGTCATCCAAATCCCAAGGTCTTCATCCCATAACGACCCTAGGTACAAACCCGAGCCATGTGAATAGATGAGCTGACAGTCGAACATGGAGGGCATCGTCTGATTACCGGTCATTGATGTATACCGTTAACAAACGCGAGGACTTCCATCGATAATGATGATGGGGTCCAAGGTACCAAGTACGATTCGCCAAATGTGAATAGATGGACTTGGAGTCGAACACTTGGGAATCCTGTCAAAGAAGAGACATTGATGTATTCTCATCATTCAACAGCGAGGAAAATTGCCACTGGTGACTGCAATCTCCAAGGTACTAACCGAAACTCTAAACTTCAATCCCAGAATAATGATTTGATGTCGATGGGAAGAAGTCCGTTGGAAGGGAGGCCTTAAGGCATCCTCCATCATCCAACTCGAGGAACACTCAACTGGTAAGAGCTGATATGAAATGATATGTAACAAGACTGACACTAGGAAGGCCGACACATGAGGTCAAGGTAAACTGCAGAATGGCCGACACAGGGTATATCCTTGAACATTGAGCACGACACAAAGTGACTCAGGCAGTTTCTGACATAATGGGGTAAATAAGTCTGAAATGTAAGGGACATTAGCAGACCCTCCATATGGTTGGAAGAATAACCAACCGGGGGAGTAAATAACTCGGAGGAAAGGTTCACCCTAAGGCCAAAAACTAAACCCAACCGACAAGATAGACTCAAGTAGGTGCTGTGTTCAAGGATAGGACTTGACTGATACTGCCTTTAACAATGAAGATATAATGTGTTTTCCCGTTCCTTATTCTTTTTTTTTTTTAGATAAAAGAATACCCTTCTTGTGGATTTAATGAGTCCAAGAAAGAATGAAAACTCAATAGGTCCAACCATGTAAATAGTTTAATGAGCCCATGGGAGGAAGACTCAGTACCTTCTTCATAATTTACAGAGTTCGAAGAAGAGATAGAAGATTACTCTATATGTACTGATCTCTGGATTTTAGTATCGAGCCGAGATCTGTTCTTGCTCGCCTGTGTTTTCAATTTTAAGGAGTCTGAAAAACTTAAACAATAACTCCATATATCTGCTCGCGGATTTTAGTATCGATCCCAAGCAGATTAATGCTCGCCGGCGTTTTCCTGTTTATAGAGTCTGAAAAACTTAAACAATCCTCTTTTCACCTATCCGTGGATTTTATATCGAGCCCGGATTGGTCTGTGCTCGGCGGTGTTTTCTTGTTTATAGAGTTGAAAAACTTAAACAGTCCTCTATTTACCCTCTCGTGGATTTCACATCGAGCCCGAGTAGGTATATGCTCGCTTGGTATTTTCATATTTAGAGAGTCTGAAAACCCTAAAGAGAGACTCTAGAAGGTCCTTTTTCGTATATTTAGTCTCCTCCCTCAAAAAAGTATAAAACAATGAAAGGAGAACTCTTCTAGCGCATACTGACGTATATCTAGAGTATACCTTTTCCGTAGTTAATCCACTGAGGCCCGGAAAAGGGGTAATTCTATACCTAAGTGGATGAGCCTTCGGATACTTTAACGAGCTCGAAGAGGACAAGTCTGCTCGGCAATCTTGTTTAGGTTTAAATAGTCCAAACAAGAGCTTAAAATGACTTAAAGGTCAGCTTCTGGGATCGTAACTTCATGTCCTGCCAAAAACTAGGTTTTCAACAAAATATTAGTCGATGACGCAAAAATCTTAAAGAATATATGGATTTGAAATGTTTAGCTAATTGACAAGATTTATCATTAAGAAATTTGAGGTCAGGAGACGAATTCGACAACATTTGAGTGAAAATTGAACTTGGATCAGTTTTATACCTTATTTTGTGTTTCAATTGATTAATTAGGGTTTTTGAAAATGTTTGAAACTATAGAAAATTAAAAATTATGGGTAAAAATTAAAATCCAATTATATATATAATTTCAAATATTAACAAATCAATTTGCATTTTGTGTTGTAGGGCAAACATTGGGCACATTTTCACGAATTTCAAATCTCCTTTGTGATCGAACGGAGCATCCAATCGCCAAACTGCTTCCACCAAGTAAGTAGAAATCAACCCAACTTGCATTTCAATGGTTTATTTTTAAAATTTTGAGGAAAAATGGCCCGAAACGCAATGCTCATAAAGTTTTATGCACGGGCGCTACTGTATATACATAACAGTAGCGTACGAAGGCAATGGGCGCTACTTTGCTCAAACAGAGTAGCGCCTACACGCTACTGTGTAGTATACACAGTAGCGTACATATTTGCAAAGCCAAATTAAAGCGCCGAGACTCAAAATTTTTGGGGTTTTTGTGCAGGATGGTCTTACAATGGAGGGAAAGGGAGCATGAAGACATGGATAGACTAGCTATGCAAGACCCTGCTACCCTTCATGCACTCCGTAGATGCGGTTTGTTGAAATTTTATCGAACCGTAAACATGCGGGCACTAAACAAGTTGTTTCGGAGATTGATTCAGTATTGGGATGTCGATACAAATACCTTCATCATCCGAGGGAAAACTCTTGAGCTTACCATTGAGGATATATATTTTATAACCGGTCTCTCAAGGAGAGGAGACGTAATCAATCTAAAAAGTACATCTCGCTTGGGTGCACGATCAGTGCAAGAATATGTGAACACCTACTGTGTTGCCGGAGCAGAAAAATCGGGAAGCCAAATACTGATTTCAACTATTGATGGTCTCCCGCTGAAAGTGATAGTGAGCATGATCAACCGGGTATCCGGTAGTGCATCACAACACTTAGCTTCTAGGAACTCAATGCATGTCGGTGTACAGTGCTTGCATGGGCATGTTTATGATTGGAGTACTAGCTTGTTGGCAAACATGAAGTATCAATTGACAAGTTGCAAATCTGGTACAATGAAGAATTTCGGGTACGGGAGTATCTTGTGTACTTTCTTCTTCGAGAGAATGCCTGCTATTAGTTTGGGAATGCCATTACCACAGGTTAACCCCCGTGAGCCCAGACTAGGCCGTTGGGGTGACATTTTTCTCCGCCAGGGTGGTGGGGAGAGTCACTACTGTTACCATACAAATGACTTCTGGGGGTGGTGGGAGAGGCAAGTTCCCGCTTTTGAGCAGTTTCCCTATGCTGGACTAGATTTTCGACATGACCCAGAGCTGGTGCTTCCGCCAGGTGGAGCCTGGGGAGATATTGGTATGTTTACTTTTTTGAGAATTTATTTAATTTTTTCAAACTTTTCAAATATTTGATTTTTATGAAAATGAGTTTTGGAGTTCTAATCAAGTGTTCAATGCAGATGTTGGGCCTGTTCGTCCCGAGGGCCATCCTACTATCTATGTGAGGCCAGCTGATATCACCGCAGCAGAAGCTATGCTAGGAACCCTGGAGAGGAAAATGAGTCGACTGACTCATGAGATTCCTACCAGCCGCATGGACCAGATACCTGTTGACATGCAGGAAGATGTTGTTGGGGTGCCCCCAGCATGGCTTAGATTACTGCGTAGGGTTTCTAGACTAGTGATATGCTACCGTAATGGGGTAGATGATGAGGAGGTTCCTCCTTCTCCATAGGAGAAGAAAAACATTATATGTATATATTTTTGAGGCTGCCATGCCCAACTTTTGTACTTTTATGACTTGACTTATGAGACTCATGACTCGAAACTCATATTTTTTGATATGGTATCGGTTATATATACAGTATCGGTTATTTACATGTGAATGTGTTTTTAAATCTTATGTGTGGAATGTTGTTTACAATGTATGATGCAAATGCCAGTCTAACACATAGTTTGCTAACGAATCAGCTAAATTGTTTAAATTTCTTGGAATGTGTTCATATCTGATAGAATGAAAATGTCTTTCCAATAATCTAACTCGTAGAAACTGTCGTAGCAATCCTGGATCTCTGATCCGATAGACACCTGTTAACTGAAATACAATTAGTTGTGAGTCAAGCCTTACCTCCAGGTATGAAATGCCATGACTGAGGGCATCTCGGAGAAGTTCTATAACTGCACTGTATTCAGCCACATTGTTCGTGGTAGGTCCCAAACAAACTCCCCCCGAAGAGACAAGTTGGTCAGCGGGTGAATAAATGACCCAAGCTGCTGCATCCAACTGACAGGTGTGGCGACTGGCGCCATCAGCAAATCCTAAGAAATGTGCGGTTGACATCTGGTACATGAAACGAGAAGCACACATCAGATCACCTAACGAACATAACAAAACTAACTATACAAAAATATACAGCTATGTTACAAGAAAAAGTACTTCAACCTAGGCGTAGTACTTCTTCAGGTAGGATCAATGCCTGGATCTTCCTCAGGAGGCCGGGCAAAGGTGTTATGGAACTCACGGAAAAGGTTAGCATATGGGATTATTTCATCGAGATAACATCCCGTTTCAAAGAAAATGTTTCCGTTAACTCCAGTAAAAATGTTCACCAACGAGGTATGTGCTCTATTTGCTTCAACAATGGCAACTTGTGAAGGGGTGAGACCAGTATTCTCATCGGGTGGTGAACAAAATTCCCCTCTCTCTAATAAGTGAAGAAAAGGAAACAAGAAGGACACGCGATTTATATGTTCACGAGGATGTTCTGGGTTATTCAAAGCTTCTAACATTTCTTCATCAGAAGGTAAAGTAATTCCTGGACTGTTGAGAGAATGAATTGGGTTAGGTGTCTGAGTAGTGGCACAATCTATATTTGACTCGACAGACACCAATCGAGTTGACATATGTCCTGTTGTAGTTTGATGAGACTCCAAATGGGTAACTTCTACGACAGGGGTAGGCACGGAGGGGTTTGTATTAGCTGAGAGAAACTCGGAATCAGTTGTTGAACTAATCATAGGAATTTCAGACGATGAACATCCTTCAGTACCAACAAATAAAGTAGGAGCGGGTAGGTCAAAAGTGCCAATCAGTGATCCAAAAAGTCCTGCTCCTAAACTCTCGCTAACTGGGGTGGTTTGATCAATCATAGGAATCGTGGTTTCCGTAGAAGTCTGGTGTTTTCCTTGAGTGAAAGAAAGTTGATCGACTGTAACGATCTTACCTTCAAATGGGAACATGACCACTCGAAAAACTGCCGATGCTATAGCTTGCATGGCATAAGTCCAACTCCTGCCCAATAACATGTTGTAATCGAGCGGAGCGTCCAAAACTTCAATCTCAACAGCAACTGTCTTACCGGCCAAAGTGACATTAAATGATGGCAAAACTCCATGTGGACGGAAAGTTCTGCCATCAAATGCAGTAAGCATTGTGTTGGAAGGGACTAACTCAGGAGAACCTAGAGCTTTCCAGCAGGAAATAGACATTACGCAAGTCGACGCTCCCTCATCTACTACAGCTCGTCTTATGGTCATTGGACCATGAACGACTTCAATCTGGAGGGCAACGTGATATGGAAACCGGTATTTTACATCAGTCATATCAAATCGCGCAGACATGTTGGAGGACTCCATACTCCCAATAGCTGTCAGAAGTGCATTTCGTTGCAAAGGACAACTCTGCAAGACTTCTAAGGTAGACATGGCACAAGGAGTTTGGGCTAGATCTTCAACTACATTGTAATTGGAAGCAGCCCGCGTGTTGGGATTGTGCGATGCCCTCTTTAAGACACCTTTCGGAATCTTAGGCATTGGGTCCACAGGTATGTGGAGTGGAGTGGAGGATTCAGCAATCTCCTTATCCTTTCTCTGCGTTTCCGGGGTATAGTTCTTAGCTCTGGTTTGCAAAAGTGCATCTGAGTTGACCATATTTATGAATGTTTGATCAACCGAAGCGTGTGAAGTGCCCCCAGTTTTGGAGGTGCCAGAAGTGGAGCCTTGCCCTTTGGGAAATGGATCTTTCAAGACGGCAGGCTTCTTCTCTTTCAAGAGCTTCTGGGCTTCTTCTAATAGAGGGCATTGGTGAGTAAGGTGGTTTTGTTTGCAAAGTTTACAAGGAAACCTAACCTTCTTCTCTTCTTTATTACCCTCTTCGGCATTATCTTTTTTGGGCTTTTGTTGGTTCCCCTCTCCTTTCTTGCCCTTCTTTTTGTTGTTGGGCTGCCGAGGGCCCTTTTGATTGTTCTGAACCTGATTAACAGATTCAGAAGTAGAAGGAGAGGTTGTGACGGAAGCAATGTCTGCAGTCGAATGTTTGACAGTTAAGGCTTGGACCTGTTTGGTCAGTGCTTCGAAAGCTGCAGAGTTAACCGAACCCACTATGCCGTCAGCATGTGGTCTAGGTTTGGGTCTACTTAGATCAGTGTTTGATCTCGGTGCGTCCGGTATAATCTCATACAGTAAACCAGATTGTGCGTATACAAGGTCTAACTGTTGAGTTCTTAAGATGGCTTCTTCTTCATTGGAGACTCCAGATGTCGCTACTTCCTTAGAAATATAAGGAAGGAGTGATTTCAAGTACCACTCGAGCAGGAACTCTGGAGGGATATTGGCCTTTATGAGCCTCTTCCGTCTTCGCCACTCCTGAATGTGGTCAGATAGGTGAGTGGCTTTGTTTTGTCTAAAAGTAGACAAAAGTTCTGTTCCGGCATCATACCGAACAGGAAGTTGGAAATGGTTCAAAAAGACGGTGGCCAGATCCCCAAAAGTAGAGAAAGTAGCCGCAGGTAACTCAATGTACCATTTGGCCGCGGGACCAGTTAAGGTCCTTTGAAACAATCTCAATCTAATGGAATCTTCGTTCAATGAATTTGAAGAACACCACAAATGAAAGGTAGTGACATGGTCACCAGGATCTTCACCAGCTTTGCCTTCGAATTTGGGAATATCCGACGGTAATTTGGTGGGAACTGATGGCCATGCTGAGTTATGACACACAGGATCATTTGTCAATTTTGAAAGGTCTGGCAAATTCAAAGTTGCCAGAAAAGGTAGATGAGGCCGGTAAGATGAAGCTTGATAAGGGAAAGCACCCATTGTTTGTCCCATAAATTGTTGGTAGGGGTTGCCCCCAGCCATTTGGTGATTAGGGTTGCCCCCGGCCATGTGTTGGTAGGAGTTTCCACCTCCCAACTGTTGATAGGGGTTACCACCAGTTAACTGTTGGTAGGGGTTACCCCCAGGTATTTGTTGGTAGGGGTTGCCCCCTGCCAGTTGTTGTTGTTGTGAGAAAGAATGATTAAAATTTCCCCACCCGTACGAGAGCGGATTAGTGCTTTGTTGGTTCGTCCATTGTGGCTGGGTGTTAACCCCGCCATATTGCTGGTTGAAAAAGTTGCCCCCTCCCCCTGAGAATAAGGAAAAAGGAACATTATTTGCAGGCATGCTACCCTGATTCAAGTTAGGGCCTACAAAGTTGTTGAAACCAGCCGAAGCTGATGTGGACGGTGCAGTCATGGTACCCATGACTGGCATGTTTGCTGAAACACTTGGTCCTACCACAGGTGTGGAAACCCAAGTACTAGGGATCTGATATAAAGGTTGTGAAGTAGAAGGTGTTGCACAGTTATCCATACCGCTAGGTCTAACAGTAGACGTGGGAATAGATGCCATTGTTGTGAAACTAGGCATTCCTAAAGTACTAGTGTTAAAACTGAAAGATGGAGTAGGCACAGACGTAGTTTGTGCCTGACTAGATGTAGCAGTAAAAGAAGGGTTAACTGTGCTGGTATTCATACCTAAAGTGGGAGTTTGGGGACCCCCTGGTTCACCTCCTGTGTTAGTCATCAGATAATCGGGAAGCAAAAGATCTGCACTGAAAAGAGGCTGTTGGAAACCAACAGGTGACAGCAACGGAATTCTAGTGTTAGTTAAGGGAGGATTGAAAGGAGTGCTATACTCCGCGGAAGTAAGATCTTCCACCTCAACAGTACTAAAATGTTGTTGATCTGTGATACCTGGTGATGGTTCCTCAGGAACCTCAGTTTCAAGGTTTTCTGTTATAAGTATTTCTTCAAGCAGTTCTATTTCAGAGGTAATTTCTGAAGAAATACTGGGGTTTACCCGCTGTCTTGTAGCTGGTTGTAAAGGTTCTATTCTAACAGGCGGAAGGTTTTGAATCCTTCTCGATCTACGGAGTTGTTGATTCTCCGTGATTATAGATATCCAATAAACAACCTAGAACCTAGGGGCCACTAAGACTAGGGGGAAAACAGCACACCAACTAAAAATTCCTAAGTAAACAAACCAATCAAACAAAGGTGCCTTCCGGAGAAGAGTCTGGGATGATGAGGGCCCAGAACAGATCAACGAAGGATGAAGAACAGTTACCCGGGGTCCACAATACAATGACTAAGGGTGCAAGCGCTGGAATCACCCAACTGCCCTCCCAAAGACCTGCAAGGGATTTCCTCCCACGTCTGTCCTAGGTACAGCAGATATACCCTCTGCTGTCACCTGTGTAAGAACCTAGAAGTCTGATACTAAGGATACCACAACACCGAAAAATCCTGGGGGAACAGTCACCGGTCGAATCAGAAAGCGTGGGCAGGGTAGCTAAGCCCGAAACTCGAAAGAGTCCCCAATACGCTATCCGATCCTGGCGTATGCTCAATCAGAAAGTAGGAGAGGTATTCCCACAAACTGATCTCACATTGACCTACTGCATATGCTCCCAGGCAATTTTTGAGTGTGGTGGATTTGCCTAAATGATAATCTCACTACGATTATTGCGCAATGTGTGATCTTGGGTGGTTTAAGGTGATTTAAACCCAAGACCCTAACCAAGACTAGTTGGTGTAGTGTACCCTAAAAAAGAAAAGGTTTCTAGTTCATTTTATTAATAAATTTTAAGGGCTTTTATTACGCAAAAGGGATAGTGAGTGTGTGAACGTGGTTATAACAAGAAAACTAAATGCAAATATATTCAAATTTTCTTACAACAAAACTCTTTATTTTTATATTTTTTTTTTTTTATCTACCTTTCTCAAAAATGAAAATCTAAGCAAACTTTCCTACTGATTTTTTGTTTTCTTTTTGAATTAAACAAAATATACTAAGCTATTTTGTATTGACAAAAACAAGTTCTATTTAACTCAAAGTACCAAAATTTTTTGCTTTTTCCAATGACCGAAAAAGAACTATGTAAAAATGGAAAAGCCAAATAAAAATTTCTTATGCAAAAAAGTGGAAGTATGGCAAATGTTCGTGGGCCTATAGCTATCGAAACCTAACTCGAGAAAGGCTTGATCTACAGGTTTTTTACTCAGGAAAAAGCCTATAAACTTGGACACTAAGTGGGAGAAAACCAAGGATAGAACACCCAAGGACTGACCTAAAGTGCTTAACCCTAACAAGACCACAAAGCCAAGTACAAGTAGACAAGCAAACTGCCCTACTAATACGAAGAAAACTGAGAGGTGAAACTAGCCTACAGCTATTCAAAAAGCACTTGTGACCATCGAAGACAAAAAGTCTCGGAAGAAAATGAAACTTGACAAAAAGGGAAGACACCCTAGAAGCTCTACCAAAGACCAAACCCTAAACAAAGGACATGGATAGGAGAGAGCAGACAACTTCACCACAAACAACAGACACAGGAGTGTACAGGTTTGTAAATGGGCAAAAAACAGTCAGGGTCTGAAAACAAGTGAAAATGTTCGTCACCGAACACCACTAGGTCTTCCAAATAGGTCAAAAAGGTCTCAAAAAGATCCGAAGGTCAACAAATGGTTTAAAAGATGAAAAAACTTCAAGGAGTGGTTCTATGACTTGAATCAACAATAAAAAACCTTATGCAATCATCCCAAGAATCCCACAACAAAGTCAGTAAGTCACTACAGGGCTAAAAAGCAAGAAAAATAAAAAATGACTGCTTCAGGAAATATACTCTACTGTGCAGTAGAGCAACTCGCGCCCATGCCAAAACGGGCGCTATTGTATATACAGTACAGTAGCGTATGGGCGCTACTGTGTATATGTAATAGTAGCGCTCATATTTCAAAGGCTAGGAAACTGACCTTGGAAGGCAAGAAAACTGATGAAAGCAGGCAAACCAAAAACAAAGGATACCTAAAAAGGTTTTTAACACATCGAAGAAATCAAAATAAACCGAGAAGACATCCAAAAACAATGGTTTCCTAAAGCCAAAACTCTCGATCCCCAGTGGAGTCGCCAGTCTGTTGGCGGATATTTCTACCCTATAGTCAGGAAACTAAACTATCAACTTGGTTGGGGTGATAGGTAAGTGCATTTATGTCATTACAGAGGTGTTTACAAAAGAAATAGATTACAGATTTAGAGAACATACCTTTTACTGGAGTCTGATCCTAGCCTTGACCCAGTCTTGTGTCCAGCTCTCAAATCTACTTTCTTTCAGCAAACCTGAAACAACAATACCTTCCTCAAACACTTTGGGCAACATATAAATCATAAAATAAACAAAGATTATGTTTAATATCCAGTATTGACCAAAGTAAATCCAACTCAAAATGCCATTTTATAACACCTTCAGATTGGAACAAGGAAACACTTCAACCTTTATTTGTCAAAATAGTATGCAGTACAAATATACCTGATAATGAAGCAGGCTCCTGCAACTAGATCCTGGGCTCTGGCTCTGCTCTGGTCTGAATGTCTTCTGCAATGTCTTGAAGTTTCTCCATTAACTCATCCTCTCATTCTTTAGTAATCATTTGCATTCATAATTTCTTCTAACCTTGCTCCCTTAGTCTTCTAGGAATTTATAGGTTTAAGGAAGCAGTTCAAGTCGATGAGGAGGTTGGGGAAGTTAAGAAACTGCCTTCAACTAATCCTCTTCGATGGATTAATATATTTTTTAATCATTTTTAAGATACACGCGACTATTACACAGTGGAGTAGCGTATAGGGCGCTACTCTATTGTTTGAGAAATAGCGCTCATTTAGTTTTAAATTCCGAGCACTACTTTGATAATAAGGAGTAGCGTATATATTGATATGGGCGCTACTATTATGCACTGGAGTCGCGTATGGGCGCTAGTCTCTTTAAGTAGAGTAGCGCTCATACCTCAAAATGATATTTTTGTATGTTTTCCAGTATTCTCAGGAAATGGGATGAGTTGTCATAACATCCAAGGTCAACATGCTCCTCCATCCAAGTTGTCCTTTTGTGTGATCAACAGCTCAGGGTGATCACGGACGGAGAGGTGCAAGTTTGACCTATAACACAAATGTAGCCTGATAAACCCAGCTGTGGACTGGCTTGGCTCAGATGAAATGATTAATTGGCTGTGTGTGAGCTTGAATGTCCCAGGTTCCTTGTAAGAATCATGCCCAGCTCGAGGGTGGCATTTGTGTTGAGAGATTGATGAACACAACTGGCCTATGGTTGGGAGGAACGTTGTGGCGACATAACTAGTTGTTTGGGACCGCATTATAGTGAGATGAGTATATTCTCTTATGTGTATTTACTTCTGCATTGTTTTAATTAATTGATGACTATTATTGATATATTGAGTGCATATGAAAATATGTGTGTGGATGAATTTATTTCCGCTGTGCATATTTGTTTGAATTACATCTGCACACTTTTGTTTTTAACTGTATGCATCTAATGAATGGACTGAGTTTTATGAAAATCCCCATATATTCGTAGCATGTTCCCTTCCTTGCATTGGGTCCAAGGGTGGGTACATGACACTACAACAGAACTCAAGTGCACCAAGAAAAAATGAAGAAAACCTTTGACAGGAAAATTAAAGAGAGAGATTTTCAAATGGATGATTTGATCTTGAAATAGGATGCCAGGAGAGAAGACAAACATGGTAAGTTTGGAAATTTGTGGAAGGGTCCTTATATAATAGTAGGATTTCAAGGATAAAATGCATTTATTCTTCAAGACCAAAATGGATAATTTCTTGCAAGAGGACCAGTGAATGGGAGACATCTCAATCATTATCTTTCTTAAAGATTTAAAAAGAGAAAACTTATGTACAGTGTAAATATGATTTTCTTTTGAGAAAATTCTGTACTGTAAAGCTATGCACAAGTTCAAAAAAAAAAAAAAAATTAGATGAATTTTCATTCTAAAGAGTGCAAATGTTTTTCAGTTTTCGAATGATAAATATGGGACAGGTTTCAGATTGCAAGCATTTAAGAATATTGAAGATAGCCCAATGGATCAGGCACTTGGTCTACAAGGTTCTTTTCTACCTCATAGGGAGGATAGCATCCCCAGTTGGACCCAGTTGTTAGCACTTAGTTTTCAAAAAACACAAGTACTGATGTGTAATAGAAGGAGAATCTGTAAATTTTCTTGAGAAAACTTAAGATATCTTAGTTTTCATGATCAATTGCTAAGGTATGAACTAAGGTTTGTTAGTTTTTCAGAAATTTCAATCTGATCTAGGATCTTAACTGAGAGAATAACATGTACATCATATCTACAACATATCAATCATGGACACAATAATGCAAGCACACAAGAGACACAAAGTTTCACCGGGAAAAACCAAGAAGGTGAAAAACCCCACAACTTCCTCACAGATAGATATAGCAATGATACGACCCAAGTACAAGAGGTAGTCTTCTCCTAGCAGCAGCTTCTCCTCCTCCACAAGTATGCCACTCTCCAATGAGAGTATGAGAGAGAAAGTGAATGATCAAATAGAGTGCCTCCCACACTCTATTTATACTTGACTTGACTTGCCTAGTAACCTTTACTAGGTCAACCTTAACTTAACCACATAACATAATGTTGATTGGGCCAACCCCCACTAGGGTGGTCTAATAACCCATCAAGTATAAGTTATGACACTTACAATATAAATGATGACACTTCCATATAGAGGAATAATAACATCTCTATAGGAATACAAACACTTCCGTATAGAGGAATAATAACATCTCTATAGGAATACAATATACATAGATGAAATACATAGGTGAAATACATTCCGAAGTTACATATACATCAACACTCCCTCTTAACTAGGAAGGTATTTCTCGACACATATGTGCTAGCATAAGTCTTGTAATCTGGATCATCGTCAGCGAATCATTGTCCTCGAATCATCGTCATCATCACTGCTGTTGCTATCTTAATCAATATCCAATCTACTCGTCATAGGAAGTTCTACAGAGCCAATCCGTTTTCATACTGGATGTAGGCCCACCACCTACAGGTCTTCATCATCATTGGCCATACTGTGGAATCCTCAAGACTTATTATGTGCGTCCCAATGCCTCGAAAGAGTATCCCAGGACCATTTATGTGCTGAAGCACGATCGGCAAGATCTCCCAGGTCCACTTACATGTGACTGTCACAAAACCTTAAAAGAGTGTCTTGACTAGCAAGAACCCTAAAGAGCATCTGAGGCCTTTTATGTGACTAGCACAACCTGTCTGGATCTCCAAGACGTATTACATGTGACCCCTCACCACAATGCCTCGAAAGAGCATCCCAAGACTTATTACGGGCACACAACCCAACCTATTGGATCTCCCAGGTCTACTTACATGTGGTCATGGAAATGCCTCGAAAGAGAGTCCCAGGACTTATTACAGGCACACAGCCCAACCTGTCGCATCTCCCAGGTCTACTTACATGCCATAGGACAATGCCTCGAAAGAGCATCCATGGCTGTTATGAGCACACAGCTCTACCTGTCGGATCTCCCAGGTCTACTTATATGTCCTCCGAGAGAAATGCCTCGAAAGAGCATCCCAGGCTGTTACGAGCACACAGCTCTACCTGTCGGATCTCTCAGGTCTACTTACATGCCATAGGACAATGCCTCGAAAGAGCATCCATGGTTGTTATGAGCACACAGCTCTACTTGTCGGATCTCCCAGGTCTACTTAGATGTCCTCCGAGAGCAATGCCTTGAAAGAGCATCCCAGGCTGTTACAAGCACACAACTCTACCTGTCGGATCTCCCAAGTCTACTTTGTTAAATTTTGAGCATTAATTCACAATACTCTAGGATATTTACTGAGAGAATAACATGTACAGTATATCAATGCATATCAAGCATGTCAATCATCACAAGAAGCAAAAGCATGAGAGACAAGAGACACAGAGTTTCCGTGGGGAAAACCCTAAAGTGAAAAACCCACAACTTCCTCAGAGATAGAGAGAGAAATGGCTCAACCAAAGTACAACCAAAATACACAAAGATGGTCTCCTAGTAGCAGATGATCCTCCTCCTCACTAGTACGCCACTTTCTGAGTGAGAGAAGTGTGAGTTTCCAAGTGATCACAATAGAGATCTCCCGATCTCTATTTATACTTGTCTATTTTCCCAGTGACCTTGTGGGGCCGACTTGTCTAACTACATACATCATCCATATATTACATAAAATAAGGGCCAACCCCACACATGGTGGTCTAATAACCCATCGGCAAGTTCACACACTTGTGACACTTGTCAATACACATGACAACACTTCTGTATAGAGGAATGACACATCTCTATAGGAGTACAATAATATATAAATTAAATACATGGATGAAATACATTCTGAAGTTACATATAAATCAACACTCCCTCTTAACTAGGAAGCTATTTCTCGACACATATCTACTAGCACAAGTCTTCTTCTCTAGATCATCATCATCATCACTGCTGCTGCTATCTCAAACAATACTTGCATCTACTCGTCATAGGAAGTTCTACAGAGCCAGTCCTTTATCATATTGGATGTAGGCCCACCACCTGCAAGTCTTCATCATCAATGGCCATACTATGGAATCCTCAGGACTTATTACGTGCATCACAAAACCTTGAAAGAGCATCCCAGGATGTTACAGGTACACAACTCTGACCTGTAGGATCTTGTAGGGCCATATTATATGTGACCTCACCACAAAACTTCGCAAGAGCATCCCAGGCTGTTCCAAGCACACAACTCTACCTATAGGATCTCCTAGGGACAGATTATATGTGGTCATGGAAAAACCTTGCAAGAGCATCCTAGGCTGTTACGAGCACACAGCTCTACCTATAGGATCTCCCAGGGACAGATTATATGCCATAGGACAAAACCTCGAAAGAGCATCTGCCAGATATCCCAGGGCCAAATTATATGCCATAGGAAAAACCTTGAAAGACTATCTACAGATCTCCCAGGGCCAAATTATATGTCCTCCCAAAGCAAAACCTCGAAAGAGCATTTGCCAGATATCCCAGGGCCAAATTACATGCCATAAGCAAAACCTCGAAAGACTATTTGCAAATCTCCCAGGGCCAAATTATATGCTCATATACACAACCTGATCCATGACCATAGAGTATCATCCTGATACTCACCATACATCATCCTGATGTATACATGATCATCCTGATCATCATCACTGCAACATCCTACTGCAATTCATCTGGAGCAACATCCTGAAGCTCGTCATCCACGATCATCCTGATCATATCATGCATCTACCTGATGCATACCAAGTATCTACCTGCTACATATCATCATACATAATCCACCTGATCATACAATATATCCACCTGATACAAATACATGATCCACCTGATCATACCTAATGCATATCAACATACATGATCTACTTGATCATACAATGTATCCACCTGATACATATACAGATACATGGTCCAAGCATCCAACGTGATGCATATACAAAATACATACAAATGATCCAACCGATCATATCCAGCATCCAACATGATGTCTACATACATATACATATAAATGATCCAACTAATCATATCCAGCATCCAACATGATGCGGACATACATATACATATAAATGATCCAACTGATCATATCCAGCATCCTCCTGATGCATATACAGAGTAGTTACTGGAGCATCATCTTGATGCTCATCATCCAGCGCTTACATCCACAGCCATGTGAAGGATCCTCCTTCCAACATGCTTGGAATGGCTTCTGAAAATGTGTCCATCACTTCTTCCTCGAAGTGTCATCAATCCGAAGAACACCAAGCCTCTCTCTGAAGTACTCGAACTTCACTCTAGCTAGTGGTTTCATCAGCACATCTGCAATCTGCTCGTCCATCATAGCATACAGGAGCTTCACTGCTCCTCTCTGCACCATATCCCTGATACAGTGATATTTGATCTCTATGTGTTTCGACCTGTCGTGAAACACTGGGTTCTCAGACAGCTTCACACAACTCTGGTTATCACAGAAGATACCAATAGCATCCAACGGGAGATCAAATAACTCAGACAGTAGCTTCCGAATCCATACTACCTCACAACTAGCCGAACAAGCTGCAACATACTCTGCCTTGGCTATACTCAGTGCTACGCAGGACTGCTTCCTGGTAAACCAAGAGATCACACCTGATCCCATATTGAAGCAGCACCCAGATGTGCTCTTCCTATCTGTAGGACTGCCTGCCCAATCTGAATCAACATAACCCTACATGTTAAACTTTCAATTCACTTCATACTTGATCCCATAATCAACTATACCCTTTATGTACCTCAGAATATGCTTTACAACAACTAGGTGAACACTCTCGGATCTGTCAGGAACTAGGTGAACACTCCTCGAATCTATCATCTCCTGTTACAAATAGGTCATCCACATACAGGAGTAGAATCATAGGATTCCATTCCTCAACTTTGTAGTAAAGGTTGGAATCCTCTTTACTCTTGGTAAAGCCCAAGCTAGATAGGAAACTGTCCATCCTACCATACAAAGTTCTGGAAACTTGCTTCAAGCCATACAAGGCTTTCTTCAATCTGCACACATATGACTCCCTGTCATGTGTTTCAAAACCGAGTGGCTGCTCCACATATACTTCCTCTTCAACTACACCATTCAAGAAGGCAGTCTTGACATCCATCTGGTGTATCTTCCATTTCATTGCTGCAGCCAGGGCAAGTACTGTTCTGATGGAAGTGTACCTGGCTACAGGAGCAAAAGTTTCTTCATAATCTATTCCCTCTTTCTAAGAGAAGCCACGGGCTACAAATCTTTCTTTGTACTTTTCTATGCTACCATCTACAGCATGCTTGATTTTGTAGATCCATTAGGAAGTCACAATAGACTTCCCTTCAGGTCTTGGGACAACATCCCAAACATCATTTTTCATTATTGATTGGTATTCCTCGACCATGGCATCCTTCCATTCTTTCTTTTCCGCTGCTTCTTCATAACTAGAAGTTTCTTTGTTCATGATATCACAGAGTAAAGCAACATAGCTGGTATGTGATCTGGTTCTCTTCTTTGCTCTGTGTTCTTGTTCTAGAATGCCAAATCTCTCTGCATCTTGAATGAGCTCTCTAGCCCATACATGTTTCCTCTTGTGAGAGTTGTCCTCAATGGTGGATCTACAGGTTGTTGTGGATCTTCAATTTCATGATCAACATCTGGAATTGCTTCAGACATGGTAGTGTCTTGAAATCTAGTTTCCTTAGGTTCTTCATAATCTTTAGCAGGTGTCTTTCTTGATTTGACGAATGTTGAGTTTTCATCAAATGTCACATCCCTGCTGAAATCAATATTCTTGAACCCTGGAAAGTATATTTTGTAAACCTTCAAGCTTTCACTATAACCCACAAAGATACCCTTCTTTCCTGAAGGATCTAGGTTGGTCCTCTTTTCCTTCGGGACATGTGTGTATACTGGACAACCAAATATTATGAGATGGCTAACCTCAAGTTTCTTACCAAAGAAGACCTCTTCTGGTGTCTTGTTGTCCAATATCTTGTGGGGTGTTCTGTTCTGCACATATACAGCTGTTCTAGCTACTTCTTCCCATAGATGCATAGGTAGATCCTTGTCATGTAGCATTGCCCTTGCTGCTTCCATGATTGTTCTATTCTTTCTTTCTACAACTCCATTCTGTTGTGGATTGTAAGGAGCAGTCAAGTCCCTCTTAATCCCTGAATCACTGCATAGCTTCTTAAAGTCACCTGAGGTGAATTCTCCACCATTGTCGGATCTGAATGTTTTGATCTTCTTATCAGTTTGGTTCTCCATCAAGGTTTTGAATTCCTTGAACTTATCAAATACTTCATCTTTATTCTTCAAGAGGTAAACCCAAGTCTTCCTGGAGAAGTCATCAATGAAAGAGACATAGTAAACATACCCACTCAGAGAACTGGATGACATCGGACCGCATACATTGGAGTGAATAATTTCCAAGATACCTTTTGCCTTGCTTTCATTGCTTGGGAAAGCCTTCTTAATATTCTTACCTTTTGTACACTCTTTGCAAACACCTTCATGCTTGGTCTTAATTTCAGGAAGACCTTCTACAGCCTTACTTGCAATTGGTAATGCTCTGTAGTGCATATGTGCAAGTCTTCTATGCCAAAGTTCACTTGGATCCATGGAATCATGCACCATGGCATGTTCAGGTTGTCCCTTCAATTTATACAAACCTCCCTCTTGCTCTCCAATCACTACTGCATCATCAATAGTTTTACCCTTTAGCCACATCAGAACTTGGCCATCTATAAATGCAACCCTCATGCCTTTTGCATCCAATGCAGAGATGGAGAGAAGATTCTTCTTGAGCCCAGGTACATAAAGAACTTCTTTCATCTTCAAAGACTTTCCAGAATCTAGGTTGTAGGAGGCTTCACCACTTCCTTTGATGGGGTATTGATAGTCATCCCCAAGTTTCACTTTATGGGGTGATTCATGTTCAGATAGATTTACAAAAGATTCTTTAAACACAGTCATGTGTTTGGAAGCCCCACTATCAATTAACCAATCATTACAACCATAAGAGATAGTACCTGTGAAAGCAGAGATCAGAACATACTCTTCTTCACTTGATGAGTCATCATCACTTTCTGCCCTAGCCTTCTTCTTTGGAGGTTCATCATCTTCGGCAGCATGAGCATGGAACTTTCTTTTGCTGCCCTTCTTCTTCTTGCTAGAGTTGTTGTTATCCCTTTTGTTCTTGGGACATTCTAAAGCAAAGTGACCCTTCTCATTGCATGTGAAACATCTTAGATCCTTCTTATTCTTTTGTTGGTTGTGATAGGATCTCTTGTAGTGAGAGTGCTCCTTCTTGGGCTTGCCTCTTTTGGTGTGAGCTGCGAGAGCTTGATATTCACCTCCGATCTTTTCTTCTCGAGCTACAAGCCTAGCTTCTTCTTGAGAGCATTCCTCCCACAGTTTACTGAAAGAGATCAATTTATTTCTTGCACATATTCCTTGAATAAAGGAGTCCCATGACCTAGGAAGGCCATTCAGAGTGGTCATAACAACTTCACCATCATCCACTACTTCATCCACAGCTTCAAGTTGTTCCTTAATCTGAGAGACCTTGGAGAAGTAAGATTGAATGGTTTCTCCATTCAACATCTTGACCCCTTTCAATTGATTCCATAGAGTCATCTTCCGATTTATGTTCTTCCCTTCAAATAACTTGGTCAGAGAGTCAAACATCTCCTTGGGTGACTTTAGAGAAGACACATGAGGTATGAGATGGTCTTTGATAGAATCAACAATGATTCTCTTTTCCTTGATCAAGTTCTTCTTATGCAATACCTTAGCTTCTTCATCCTCTCGGATAGGGATGTCTTCTTTTATATATGAGTCCAACTCATTCTCTTCCAGGATTAACCCAATCCTATACTTCCAGGCTCAAAATTTATCATCCCCTTCAAGCTTATCCTCAAGCTTGGTGTGGTGAGACATCTTTAAAGAGTACTTCAAATGGAAATAGAAAAGATTTAGGTCTTACCACTTATTTTGCTGAAAACTGGATCTGGTCCCAGATTAGGGTTTGTCGAAAAAACCCTAAAAATTGTTAAAATTCAAGATGCTAAGACAGAAAATAGCAGCATTACATTCCATTTCACAATAATAGCATATACAGGATCACTGAAGAAACAACAAGCACAGCATAAACACAAGAGACAGAGATTTATCCTGGGAAACCCTCATGGGGTAGAAAACCCAGCAAAGCTTCCTCAATATAGATGACCAGCAATATACAAAGATGAAACCCTGAGACATGATCTCCTCCTCCACAATAGCAGACCTCTCCTCCACAAGTGCGCTATGCTCAAGTGAGTGAATGTGTATAATGAGGAACACACCTCCTCTATTTATACACTACTCTGATATGTATTTTACACAAGTACATGTAGGCTCGTATTTAACCATTAGGTTAAATACCCCATTATAACTGACTGGGCCGACCCCTCTAGGGTGGTCTAATAACCCTTTGACCCACATAACACATACAGGGCCGACCCCCACTAGGGAAGTCTAATAACCCAAGTTACCACATTCCGACGGAGGAATAAACATCTCCGGATATACAATAAGATCTTCACGGAGGAATGAATCATCTCCTGAATAATAAAGTACAAATATAATATTCTTTGAAGTTACAATATCTCAACACTCCCCCTTAACGAGAAGGATATTATAACAGCATCTGCACGAGCAAGGAGTCATCAACATCATACATGATACATCTATAAATCATTGGAAGCTTTCTCAACATCATCAGTAACTCAACCAGTTACTGGAATATCTTCAATACTGGAACATCAACATCTTCAGTACTGAGTCTTTATCTTCTGCAGCACTCAAACAGCTACAGCAACATCAATATATGAATCCTCACGATTGTCAGCATCGCCATCACACGATCATCAGCATCGTCATCACATGATCAACAACATCGTCATCTCACTATCATCAACATCGTCATCACACGATCATCAACATCGTCATCTCACAATCATCAGCATCGTCATCACACGATCATCAGCATCGTCATCTCACGATCATCAGCATCGTCATCATACGATCATCAACATCGTCATCTCACGATCATCAGCATCGTCATCACACGATCATTAGCATCGTCATCTTACGATCATCCGCATCGTTATCTCACGATCATCAGCATTGTCATATCATCTCGATCTACAGCATCTGGATCATCTCGATCTACAGCATCTGGATCATCACGATCTACAACATCTGGATCATCTCGATCTACAGCATCTGGATCATCTCGATCTATAACATCTGGATCATCTCGATCTACAGCATCTGGATCATCTCATCTACAGCATCTGGATCATCTCGATCTACAGCATCTGGATCATCTCGATCTACACCATCTGGATCATCTCGATCTATAGCATCTGGATCATCACGATCTACAGCATCTGGATCATCTCGATCTACAACATCTGGATCATCTCGATCTACAGCATCTGGATCATCTCGATCTACAGCATCTGGATCATCTCGATCTACAACATAAGTATCCTCAACCATACAAGTACATTAATCAATACATGTATCATCAAAAGTATGTATTCTCACCAATACATCTATCATCAAAACATGTATTCTTACTAATACATATATCATCAAAAGCATGTATTCTCACTAATACATCTATCATCAAAAGCATGTATTCTCACTAATACATCTATCATCAAAAGCATGTATTCTCACTAATACATCTATCATCAAAAGCATGTATTCTCACTAATACATCTATCAATACAAGTATCCACACTGATACAAGTATACACAATAGCAGCATACCCTGCAACACACATGATCCAATTACGGGATGGTCAATCCTTCTCACTTTAGGACATAGGTCCAAGGATGATACAATCCTGATCCACTTATGGGATGATCAATCCCTCTCAATTTAAGACATCTCTCATGTCTATGGATGATGCAATCCAGATCAACTTACAGGATGATCAATCCTTATCCTTTTAAGACACCTCACCATGTCTAAGGATGATGCAATCCCAATCTACTTACAGGATGATTAGTCCTTATCACTTTAAGACACCTCACCATGTCTAGGGACGATGCAATCCCAATCTACTTACAGGATGATTAGTCCTTATCACTTTAAGACACCTCACCAAGTCTAGGGACGATGCAATCCCAATCTACTTACAGGATGATTAGTCCTTATCACTTTAAGACACTTCACCATGTCTAGGGACGATGCAATCCCAATCTACTTACAGGAGGATTAGTCCTTATCACTTTAAGACACCTCACCATGTCTAGGGACGATGCAATCCCAATCTACTTACAGGATGATTAGTCCTTATCACTTTAAGACAAGTCTCATGTCTAGGGACGATGCAATCCCATCACGTACATTTTGAACCCAGTTCATGGACGATGCAGTCCTCACGTACATTTTGAACCCAGTTCATGGACGATGCAGTCCTCACGTACATTTTGAACCCAGTTCATGGACGATGCAGTCCTCACGTACATTTTGAACCCAGTTCATGGACGATGCAGTCCTCACGTACATTTTGAACCCAGTTCATGGACGATGCAGTCCTTACGTACATTTTGAACCCAGTTCATGGACGATGCAGTCCTCACGTACATTTTGAACCCAGTTCATGGACGATGCAGTCCTCACGTACATTTTGAACCCAGTTCATGGACGATGCAGTCCTCACGTACATTTTGAACCCAGTTCATGGACGATGCAGTCCTCACGTACATTTTGAACTAGTGGTTCCGGGATGATGCAATCCCCATCACTTTATTCTCGAAGACCATACGTCTACGGATCAATTCAGGGACCAAGGTCCGGGGATGATACAATCCCCACTTCTCGGAGACCTTACGTCTACGGCTCTCTTTAGGACTGAAAGTCCAGGGATGATCCAATCCCCTCAACTGTCCACTAAGGACTTCATTCTCGGAGACCTCACGTCTACGACTCTCTTTAGGACTGAAAGTCCAGGGATGATCCAATCCCTTCAACTGTCCACTAAGGACTTCATTCTCGGAGACCTCACGTCTACGGCTCTCTTTAGGACTGAAAGTCCAGGGATGATCCAATCCCCTTAACTGTCCACTAAGGACTTCATTCTCGGAGACCTTACGTCTACGGCTCTCTTTAGGACTGAAAGTCCAGGGATGATCCAATCCCCTTAACTGTCCACTAAGGACTTCATTCTCGGAGACCTTACGTCTACGGCTCTCTTTAGGACTGAAAGTCCAGGGATGATCCAATCCCTTTTCTTTCTCGGAGACACCTGTCTACGGCTCACTTTAGAACAAGTGTTCATGGATGATACAATCCCCACATGTATTCTCATCAATATACTATCGATCCTGGGAACCCATACAGAACCTGATTCACACTTCTTCTTTAATTGCACCATTAAGAGAATGGTCTTATCTAGCCACTTGGAGCAAACATCTCATCATGATTCTCTTCCTCTTTCTAAGAGAATCTTCTAGCCACAAGCCTTCTATATTTTTTTTGATTTGTAAATCTTCTTGTTGAACATCCATCACTTGTTCGGTGTTCATTATTCTTCATGATCTTTCCTACAAAACAAAATTAAGTACATGATTAGTAATCCTTCATAATCATGAAATCATGATAACCTATTATGCATACAGATATCATTTATATAGTTATGCAACTATCTTGACCAATACTTTGGCACAACACTTTCCCATATCCTGTATGCATACAGTGGCTATCTAGATGCCTTCCATCTCTACCAGAACATACTATCGAGAGTGTGCACAGCTCTCAGCATGTCAGCAAAGAGGTTTCATTCTAGACAAGCAACAATGGAATGTTTGTCCAACTTACCAATCATATGCATATTAGTAGTATAATGTTCAATGCTCTATGAATGTTTGCACTCAGCATGATATGTTCTAGGAATACAAATATGCATACAAGAAATATCATTTACTATTTCAAATAACAACTCAAATACTTATCTTTTATGTTTGTGTGGTTGCCTCCCGCTTGATCTTCTATATGTCCTTTGAACTTCTATTCATTCTGTACCACTGTGCATGCTCAAGTGTGCACTAGTGTCATCCTCATGATCTCATACACAAACATTCATTCATTAGTATATTCTCAAAACATTCTAATTCTAAATAATCTTGAATATGTATAGTCATGATCATTAGTATTCAGGGTTTCAAGTAAGTCTTCTTTTACTCATGCATATTCTTGTTTGATCATAGTACTCTTCTAGTTAATTAAATCATGCATAAACCCTTGATTACTAACTTTATGAATAAGCATAACCAATCATATCAAGTATACTTATATAAGGGATCCTAACACAAGGTAAGATTCATGGGAAACATACCTAGATTAGTATACCTACTTGGTTATGTACAACATACCTAAACAATCTCTTCAATGATTTAGAGATCCTGAGCTAGAACCTGCATGTCTCATAGGTTAAGCATAATATAACAAAGTCATACATACCTCGTAAGTAGAACAAAGATTATGGATGAGTCTTTGTCTTCATGTTTTCATGGTCATGGAACCTGATTTGTCTTTTGTGATGTACCTGTATCTTGTTAGCAGACAACATCAACCTCACACAACATCATAATGCATTAGTACAATCATAAGTGTCAACACCCTAACCAATGAATATCTTCTATCATGCATTCATAATTTTGTTAAGGTTATACGACAAATCTAAAATCAAAATTGTACTAACTGTAATAACCTGAAGACAAACATACCATAAACTTAATCATGGACAAATATCGAAACATACCTCGATGAGTCATACCTGTCGAGATCGCTTGTATTCTTCTTATGTAAGCCCTTATCCTCATCTCCCTCTGAGACAGGAACTTCTTCACTTATGCAGGTGACCAATCCATCTTCTTCTAGGATTAACTCAATCCACTTGATTTGCAAGAACTGGACCTGGAGCTGGATATGGGTTTGTCAGAGAAACCAAAAAAAAAAAAATTCAAACTTTGAATTTCAAACTTCCGAAAGGATAGAAATATGCGCCTTGATGAGCTGATCAAACTGGTATATTCAGAATTTGAAAATTGCAAAGTTTTACTCCTTAATTTTGCCTTTGAAACTTTCAGATTCACTGGACGTGACCCTGAACTAGGGTTTGATGAAGCCCACTCTTTTGCCCCATCAAAAGGTTTGATCCAAAGCTCTAAGCTTCTATTTTTCTGAGGAGCTTCCAGCCGTGGTCACAGATTTCAAAAATTCCCATTTTTACAGAAGCCCTAATTTTCCACTTTTCTGATGAAAGTCCCGAACTAGGGTCTAATCAAGCCCGGCCTTATGCCCAACCAAAAATTCTGATCATGGTCTCTAAATTTCTATTTTGATGAGTAGCATCCAGCCGTGGTCTCCGATTACAAAAATTCCAACTTTCTTCAAAGCCCTAAATTCCGGAAGCCATGAATGAAGGTACCAAAAAATAATTCTGTTTTGACAGAAATATGTACCTGATTGTTTCTGGTGTAACTCTGAAATTTTTGATCCACAGGGTCTGAAAAAGTTTTATGAGATAGCCTGACTTGTTAGCTTTCCATCCTGATAGGTCTGACCTCAATTGGATGTTTTGAGAGAGAGTTATGCCAAATGTCGCAACGTGACCTGTTTTGGGAAAATACAGGAGAGCGAACTTGTACGGCGTGCCATGTGTCACTGTTTGACCTTAGGCCTCTGAAAAAGTTTTTTGAGATAGCTCGGCCTGTTTTATTTTCATCCTGATAGGTATGAACTCAATTGGATTCTCTGAGAGAGAGTTATGCCAAGTGTCGCAACATGACCTTTTTATGGGATAATACAGGAGAGCTAACTTGTACGGCGTGCCACGTGTCACTGATTCCACTTCGGCCCCTGAAAAAGTTTTCTGAGATAGTACAGTCTGTGTACTACCTGTCACTTTTCACGAAATTTCATTTGGAGCTTCCTAGCCCCAGTTATGACCTTTTTCCCAAGGTCACCTGATTTTGACTCAGATCTGGAAGAGGCAGAAACCCTATATTGTACAGATCATAAATTACAAAGTACAACGAATTAGAGGTTGTCCTTTGGACACAAGGTACCTGGAGATTTTAGCTTCGTTCTGTAACAATTTCAGATCCGAAAACTTCTCCAAAACGGATTTATAGCTAAAGTTCTACGATGACTGGTTTTTGCTATGTAAAACCCTAACCTTCAAATTGTCGTAAGTAAAGCAAGTGTCTTTAGTGCCATACCTTGTCTTCCTTCAGGTTAGCTCTGATACCATGTTAAAATTCAAGATGCTAAGATAGAAAATAGCAGCATTACATTCCATTTCACAATAATAGCATATACAGGATCACTGAAGAAACAACAAGCACAGCATAAACACAAGAGACAGAGATTTATCCTGGGAAACCCTCATGGGGTAGAAAACCCAGCAAAGCTTCCTCAATATAGATGACCAGAAATATACAAAGATGAAACCCTGAGACATGATCTCCTCCTCCACAATAGCAGACCTCTCCTCCACAAGTGCGTTATGCTCAAGTGAGTGAATGTGTATAATGAGGAACACACCTCCTCTATTTATACACTACTCTGATATGTATTTTACACAAGTACATGTAGGCTCGTATTTAACCATTAGGTTAAATACCCCATTATAACTGACTGGGCCGACCCCTCTAGGGTGGTCTAATAACCCTTTGACCCACATAACACATACAGGGCCGACCCCCACTAGGGAAGTCTAATAACCCAAGTTACCACATTCCGACGGAGGAATAAACATCTCCGGATATACAATAAGATCTTCACGGAGGAATGAATCATCTCCGGAATAATAAAGTACAAATATAATATTCTTTGAAGTTACAATATCTCAACAAAAATTCAAAATGTGAATTTCAACTTTCTGAAAGGATAGAAAGATGCACCTTGATGAGCTGATCAGCCTAGTGTTTTCAGAATTTGAGATCTGCATAGCTTTACCCTTCAGAGATGCATTTTTGTCTTCCCGGGTTCACTAAGGAGGACCCTGAATTAGGGTTTGAGTTTCCTTGAGACCTATCCAGGCAAAAATCTCTATACAAAGCTCTAAACTTCGAGTTTTGCAAGGAGCTTCCAGCTATGTCTTCATATTCCAGAAATTCCTATTTTTGTGGAAACCCTAATTTTTAGGGCCAAATCTGAAAATGGTCAGAATTGAATTCTGATTGGACAGATAGATTCTCCTTGATGAGTAGAGTCAAACTACTATACTTCTTTTCCAAAATTTGTGGAGAGAAATTGAATAAACAAGAAACCCTTGGTTTCTGTCACTGCACAATGTCTTCTTTGTTGAATATTGTAACTTCAAAGAATATTATATTTGTACTTTATTATTCCGGAGATGTTTCATTCCTCCGAGGCAATCCTATTATGTATCCGGAGATGATTATTCCTCCGATGATTAATATTAACTAGGGTTATTAGACCCACCATATGTGGGTCGGCCCTGTAGTTACATTTTAGGTTTTATTAGACTTCTCCAGGTGAGGTCGGCCCCAACAGGTCTTTTAGTCAGTTGAGATTCAAGTATAAATAGAGGAGGTGAACTCCTCATTAGATCATTCACTCACTTGTGGAAGAGTGCGCACTAGTTGAGGAGATCTGCTAAGGAGTCAAGGAGAAGGAGCACATCTTGTATTTTGGTTGATCATCTTATTGAGGAAAGCTTTACTGGATTTTCTACCCCATGAGGGTTTCCCAGGATATATTGTGTGTTATCTTGTGATTGTGTTTCTATCAGAGATCTTGCTTGTCTATTTGGTTTAAACTTAACATGGTATCAGAGCTAGACTGAATAGGACATCTTTCACAAGGTAAGATCATCTCTCTCTCTCTTTGGTGAAGTTAGGGTTTTCAGCCCAAAGTTAGTATTATTGATTTTTGGCTGCATGGCTGGATAGCCCTCATCAATACCTTTCTTTTAAGCCCTAGATCGAACTTTTTGGTTGGGTAGAACTCCGGGAATTGCAAACCCTAATTCTACCAAAAGTGCGATACGTCAGATTTTGGTTTCAGAAAAAAGTTGGAATTTTTTATTTCTGTTTACATGGTTGGATAGCCCTTATCAAGAGAATTCTTTTAAGCTATAGATCGAACTTTTTGGTTGGGTAGAACTCCGGGAATTGCAAACCCTAATTCTACCAAAAGTGCGATAAATTTCTGTTTCAGTTTCCGGAAAAGTGAAAAGTAACTTTCCAAGTTAGTCTACTCTGTCTCTTGGACTCCCCCAAGAGAAGATGGCTCCTAATACTAAGCTTGAAGACAAGCTAGAAGGCATAGAAAATTTCCGGGCATGGAAATACAGAATTGGTCTCATTCTTGAAGAGAATGATCTTGCTCATTATATCAAGGAGGAAGTTGCAGAACCAGAAGAAGATGAAGCCAAAGAAAAACACAGAAAGGATTTGATTAGGGCAAAGAGAATCATAGCAGATTCTATTAAAGACCACTTGATTCCCCAAGTGGCTTCCAAGAAGACTCCAAAAGAAATGTATGATGCCCTAGGAAGAATGTATGAAGGGAAGAACATCAATAGGAAGATGAATCTAAGGACTCAGTTGAAGAGTACCAAGATGCACAAAGGAGAATCCATTCAAGACTACTTCTCAAGAGTCTCTCTAATCAAAGAGCAACTAGATGCCATTGGTGATACTCTTGATGAGGATGAACTTGTGATGACAGCTCTAAATGGTCTCACTAGACCTTGGGAGTCATTCATTCAAACTATGTGTGCCAGAAAAGAAAGTATGAAGTTTGATGTAGTTTGGGAGGATTGTGTGCAAGAGGAGGCTAGGGTTGCAAATAGAGAATCCCTACTCAAAGAAGATGACCAAGCCTTGGCCACACACACCAAAAGAAGAAGGAGTCAATCCTACTCCAAGAAGGGTAATCACAAGGAGTCTCATCCTCCTCACAGATTTCAGAAGAAAAGAGGATCTACTCAAAGAAGAGATTACTCTTCTTTCCAGTGCTATTCTTGCCACAAATTAGGACACATTGCTAAAGATTGTCCTCTACAAAAGAAGAAGGGTTCTTACTACAAAAGACACCAAGCACATCTTGCAGAAGATGACAGTGAAGAAGAAGAAGTTGAGGAAGAAAGGTCTCACAATAAAAGGCCTAGAGATGAAAGGGAGGAAGAAGAAAGGACCTTCTCCAAAAGAAGGACAAGGAGAAATACAGAAGAAGATGCAGAAGAATATGTTCTCTTCTCCGCACTCTCTGGATCCATAACCCCTGAAGAAGGTACATGGCTTATTGACAGTGGTGCTTCAAAGCACATGACAGGACAGAAAAGGACTCTCTCAAAACTTGAAGAAAAGACTTCTCCCCAAAAGGTATCTCTAGGAGATGACTATCAATATCCCATTAAGGGAATTGGTGAAGCAAACTACAAACTCGATTCTGGAACTCCCATGAAGATGAAGGAAGTTCTATATGTTCCAGGATTGAAGAAGAATTTGATTTCAATCTCAGCTTTGGACAAGAAAGGCTACAGAATTGCTTTCATTGATGGACAAGTGTTAATGTGGTCCAAAGGAAAATCCATTAAGGATGCAATTGTTATTGGTGAAGAGGAAGGAGGTTTATATAAACTCAAGGGTCATCCAGAAGCTTCTCTTGTTCATGAAACCTCTAGCCCCAGTGAGCTATGGCATAGAAGACTAGCTCACATTAACTATAAAGCCTTACCTTATGTAAGCAAGGTGGTCATAGGACTACCAGATTTAAAGGTTGATCATGATGGCTCATGCAAAGGATGTAAGAAAGGAAAGAATGTCAAGAACCCCTTTCCAAAGAGTGAAACAAAGACCAAAGGGATCTTGGAGTTAATACACTCAGATGTGTGTGGTCCAATGCCCACCACCTCTCTAAGTGGGTTTGAATACTATCTTTCATTCATTGATGATCATTCAAGGAAAACTTGGATATACTTTCTAAAGGGTAAGAATGAAGTTTTTGGAAAGTTCAAAGAGTTCAAGGCTCTAATAGAAAATCTCTCAGAAAAGAAAATCAAGATTCTCAGAACAGACAATGGTGGAGAATATACTTCAAAAGAATTTGAAGAATTCTGTAAGGAAGCTGGAATCAAGAGAGAACTAACCACTCCCTACAATCCCCAACAAAATGGGGTTGCAGAAAGGAAAAATAGAACCATCATGGAAGCTGTGAAGACTATGATACATGACCAGGATCTTCCCATGTATCTGTGGGCTGAAGCAGCCAGAACAGCAGTATATGTTCAAAACAGATTATCTCATAGTGCTCTTGATTTCAAAACTCCAGAAGAAGTGTTTTGTGGAAAGAAGCCCGAGGTAAGCCATCTTAAAATATTTGGGTGTCCTGTGTACATCCACATTCCAAAGGAAAAGAGAACCAAGTTGGATCCTTCTGGTAAGAAAGGAATATTTGTTGGCTATTGTGAATCATCCAAAGCCTTCAGGATTTACATACCAGGCTTTCATCATATAGAGATAAGTAGAGATGTAACCTTCGATGAGGAAGCAGCTCTTAAGAAATCTAGAAAATGTCAACTTGAAGAAGTTTATGAAGAAGATACATCTCCCAGAATCTCAGAGACTGTTCACATCCCTAAAAAGGACATAACAGAGGATCATGACATGCTGGAACCACAAGAACCTCCTGTTGCAGAATTATCTAGGAAAAGAAGACCAGCATGGGCTAGAGATATTATTCAAGGAGCTGAAAGATATGGTGCTCCAGAAGGCTCCACTAGAGAAAGGAAGAAACCAAAGATAGTATCCAACTATATGGCTTTGATGTGTGATCTTGTGGATCAACTACCTACTAGCTATGAAGAAGCAGCTCAAAAGAAAGAATGGGTAGAAGCAATGACTGAAGAATATCAGTCAATAATGAAAAATGATGTTTGGGATATAGTCCCCAAACCAAGAGATAAAAGTGTGGTTTCTTCCAAATGGATTTTCAAAATAAAACATGCTGCAGATGGTAGCATTGAAAAATACAAGGCAAGATTTGTAGCCAGAGGATTCTCTCAAAAGGAGGGAATTGACTATGAAGATACATTTGCACCTGTTGCTAGGTATACTTCGATTAGAACTATCATGGCACTTGCATCTATGATGAAATGGAAATTGCATCAAATGGATGTTAAGACAGCCTTCCTGAATGGTGTAATTGAAGAAGAAGTATACATAGAACAACCTCAAGGTCTTGAGGTCAAAGATGGAAGGACCCATGTATGCAAACTGAAAAAGGCATTATATGGTTTGAAGCAAGCTCCCAGAGCTTGGTATGGAAGAATTGACAGTTTCTTATTAAGCATGGACTTTACCAAAAGTAAAGCTGACCCCAATCTCTATCTTAAGGTAATGAATGATGAACCTGTTATATTGCTATTATATGTAGATGATCTATTTCTAACAGGAAATGAGAAACAAATCATTGAAAGCAAGAAGAAGCTTTCTTCAGAATTCGAAATGAAAGATCTCGGATTAATGCACTACTTCTTAGGCCTAGAAGTGTGGCAAGAGCCAAAAGGGATCTTTCTAAATCAAGGTAAGTATACTGTGGAGATCCTCAAAAGATTTGATATGTTGGAGTGTAAAGCTATGGCCACTCCCATGGACTCCAACCTAAAACTACTAGCTAATGATTCATCAGAACTAGTGGACATAACCCTATATAGACAAATCATTGGATCATTGATGTACTTGACAAATACTAGGCCTGATATATGCTTTGCTGTAAATACCCTAAGTCAGTTTCAAATAGAACCTAGAAAGGTTCACCTTATAGCTGCAAAGCATATTATGAGGTACCTAAAAGGTACAGTGGATTATGGCCTTTACTATCTTAGAGACAATGAACTCAAGTTGCATGGTTTCTCAGATTCTGATTGGGCAGGTAGTGTCTCAGACAGAAAAAGTACTTCAGGTGGATGTTATGGTCTTGGGTCTGCCATGATCTCCTGGTTCAGCAAGAAACAATCTAGTGTGGCCCTCAGTACCGCTGAAGCAGAATATATTGCTGCTTGCTCTGCCAGCTGTGAAGCGGTGTGGCTTCGGAAACTCTTATCTGGAATCTTTGACTTAGAAATGGATCCCACTATGATTATGTGTGATAATCAAAGCTGCATTAAGATGACTGAAAATCCTGTGTTTCATGATAAGTCAAAACACATTGAGATCCGTTACTTCTATATACGAGACATGGTGCAGAGATGAGCCATCAAGCTCGAGTATATAAGCACTGAGGATCAGGTTGCTGATATCTTGACTAAACCTCTGTCTCGAGTGAAGTTTGAGTACTTCCGAGACAAGCTTGGTTTAGTCCAGAAGGACCCTCCTCGAAAGGGGGAGTAGTATAGTATTTCTGTCGTTTATTTTTCTATTAGCTACTTACAATCATTTAGATTTAGAACTCTTACATATTGTTTATGCTAGATGTATACATGTTTTGATATAATGTATTAGTGAGAATACATGTCTGATGTATACATGTTTTGTTTTTGATATACATGCTAGTGATGAACACATGTTTTGATGTGATGTGTACATGTGTTGATTAGTGATGTATACATATTGTGATGTACACATGTTTTGATGTGATGTGTACATGTGTTGATTAGTGATGTATACATATTGTGATATACACATGTTTTGATGTGATGAGTACATGTGTTGATTAGTGATGTATACATATTGTGATATACACATGTTTTGATGTGATGAGTACATGTGTTGATTAGTGATGTATACATATTGTGATGTACACATGTTTTGATGTGATATGTACATGTTTTGATTAGTGATGTATACATGTTTTGATGTACACATGTTTTGATGTGGTGTGTACATGTGTTGATTAAGTGATGTATACATGTTTTGATGTACACATGTTTTGATGTGATATGTACATGTTTTGATTAGTGATGTATACATGTTTTGATGTACACATGTTTTGATGTGATGATTACATGTTTTGATGTGATACATGATTGTACCTGTATGGATGTGAATACAGTTGAGGGGATTGGATCATCCCTGGACTTTCAGTCCTAAAGAGAGCCGTAGACGTGAGGTCTCCGAAAATGAAGTCCTTAGTGGACAGTTGAGGGGATTGGATCATCCCTGGACTTTCAGTCCTAAAGAGAGCCGTAGACGTGAGGTCTCCGAGAATGAAGTCCTTAGTGGACAGTTGAGGGGATTGAATCATCCCTGGACTTTCAGTCCTAAAGAGATCCGTAGACGTGAGGTCTCCGAGAATGAAGTCCTTAGTGGACAGTTGAGGGGATTGGATCATCCCTGGACTTTCAGTCCTAAAAAGGAGCCGTAGACGAGAGGTCTCCGAGAATGAAGTCCTTAATGGACAGTTGAGGGGATTGGATCATCCCTGGACTTTCAGTCCTAAAAGGAGTCGTAGACGAGAGGTCTCCGAGAATGAAGTCCTTAATGGACAGTTGAGGGGATTGGATCATCCCTGGACTTTCAGTCCTAAAGAGATCCGTAGACGAGAGGTCTCCGAGAATGAAGTCCTTGGTGGACTTGAGGGGATTGGATCATCCCTGGACTTTCAGTCCTAAAGAGAGCCGTAGACGTGAGGTCTCCGAGAATAGAGGATAGGACTGCATCGTCCCTGGACCATAGTTCAAAATGTACGTGATGGGGATTGCATCATCCCGGAACTGATAGTTCAAAATGTACGTGATAGGGATTGCATCATCCCGGAACTGATAGTTCAAAATGTACGTGATAGGGATTGCATCATCCCGGAACTGATAGTTCAAAATGTACGTGATGGGGATTGCATCATCCTGGAACTGATAGTTCAAAATGTACGTGATAGGGATTGCATCATCCCGGAACTGATAGTTCAAAATGTACGTGATGGGGATTGCATCATCCCGGAACTGATAGTTCAAAATGTACGTGATGGGGATTGCATCATCCCGGAACTGATAGTTCAAAATGTACGTGATGGGGATTGCATCATCCCGGAACTGATAGTTCAAAATGTACGTGATGGGGATTGCATCATCCCGGAACTGATAGTTCAAAATGTACGTGATGGGGATTGTATCATCCCCGGACTTCGGTCCCTGAATTGATCCGTAGACGAATGGTCTCCGAGAAAGAGTATTGATGAGGTATCGGTAGGATACTTGTGCTGCTGATGATGACGATGCTGCTGATCGTGTGATGACGATGCTGCTGATCGTGTGATGACGATACTGTTGTTCGTGTGATGACGATGCTGCTGATCGTGTGATGACGATACTACTGATCGTGTGATGACGATGCTGCTGATCGTGTGATGACGATACTGCTGATCGTGTGATGACGATGCTGCTGATCGTGTGATGACGATACTGATGATCGTGTGATGACGATGCTGCTGATTGTGTGATGACGATGTTGCTGATCATATGATGACGATGCTGCTGATCGTGTGATGACGATGCTGCTGATCGTGTGATGACGATGCTGCTGATCATGTGATGACGATGCTGCTGATCATATGGTGACGATGCTGCTGATCGTGATGTTGATGTTGACAGTGATATACCAGTAACTGTTTGAGTTACTGATGAGGACAGATTGAAGAAAGCTTCCAATGATTTATAGATGTATCATGTGTGGTGACTCCTTGCTCCTGCAGATGCTGTTATAAAATCCTTCTCGTTAAGGGGGAGTGTTGAATATTGTAACTTCAAAGAATATTATATTTGTACTTTATTATTCCGGAGATGTTTCATTCCTCCGAGGCAATCCTATTATGTATCCGGAGATGATTATTCCTCCGATGATTAATATTAACTAGGGTTATTAGACCCACCATATGTGGGTCGGCCCTGTAGTTACATTTTAGGGGTTATTAGACTTCTCCAGGTGAGGTCGGCCCCAACAGGTCTTTTAGTCAGTTGAGATTCAAGTATAAATAGAGGAGGTGAACTCCTCATTAGATCATTCACTCACTTGTGGAAGAGTGCACACTAGTTGAGGAGATCTGCTAAGGAGTCAAGGAGAAGGAGCACATCTTGTATTTTGGTTGATCATCTTATTGAGGAAAGCTTTACTGGGTTTTCTACCCCATGAGGGTTTCCCAGGATATATTGTGTGTTATCTTGTGATTGTGTTTCTATCAGAGATCTTGCTTGTCTATTTGGTTTAAACTTAACATTCTTCTCAGGTTAGCTCTGATACAATGTTAAGTTTTGAGCTTTAATTCACAATACTCTAAGATCTTTACTGAGAGAATAACATGTACAATATATCAATGCATATCAATCATATCAAGCATGTCAATCATCACAAGAAGCAAAAGCATGATAGACAAGAGACACAGAGTTTCCATGGGGAAAACCCTAAGGTAAAAAACCCCATAACTTCCTCAAAGATAGATAGCGCAATGGCTCAACCAAAGTACAACCAAAATACACAGAGATAGTCTCCTAGTAGCAGATGATTCTCCTCCTCACTAGTGCACCACTTTCTAAGTGAGAGAAGTGTGAGTTTCCGAGTGATCAAAATAGAGATCTTTCGACCTCTATTTATACTTGTTTGTTTGCCCAGTAACCTTATGGGGCCGACTTGTCTAGATAGGTACATCATCCATATATTACATAAAATAAGGGCTGACCCCACACATGGTGGTCTAATAACCCATCAAAAAGTTCACACACTTGTGACACTTGTCAATACACATGACAACACTTCCGTATAGAGGAATGACACATCTCTATAGGAGTACAATAATATATAAATTAAAAACATGGATGAAATACATTCCGAAGTTACATATACATCAACATACTTATATACTCATCTGCACAACCTGTCCACGACCACAAATGTTGGCAGAAAATACTACCCTATAGTGAGGAAATATACACTATCAACTTAAGGGGGTGACAGGTAAACATACTAATTGTATTACAGAAGCTTTTATAAAGGGAAATATATAAGAGACTTTGAGGACATACCTTATGAACAAAGTTTGATCCTAGCTTTTGTCTAACCTTGTGCTCGATCCTCCACTCGATCTCCCATCTGATAAACCTGCAATACAAAGACCTTTCTCAACGTATCTTGGACAATATAATAATGATGGAATTGAAAAGTAATTCAAACATCAAGCATTAACCAACATAATCCAAACAAACACATAGTCCATTAAGCATTTGATTTGGGATGAGAAAGATGTTTCAACCTTTTACTGTCAAAAACATATGAATAATATAAAGTATACCTGACTTTGTAGCATGCTCATGCAACCTGATCCTAGGCTCCTGCTCCTCTCTGAATATAAAGTTTCTCCAGCATAACCACCTTCAATAGAATCTTCTCATATAAGAAGAGTCTCTCTATGGCTCTCTTGTCTTGTTTGACTCTGTATCTAACCCCTCTCTTCAATCCTCCTTAGATTTATAGGACAAGGTAGGCAGTTCAGGTCGAGAGGTGGTTGCAGGGGAAGTTGGGAAACCAACTGCAACTAATACCCATTCGTCAAATTAATTTTTTTTTATCATATTTTAAGATGTGCATGACTATTTCACAGTGGAGTAGCACACCGTGCGTGACTACAGCATTAAATACTAGCGTTTTCCATTTTTTGGATGTTGTGCACTAGTATACTGAAGTAGAGTAGCGCATACCAGGAGGTGTGCACTACTATATAGCTTACAAAGTAGTGCCCATGCGCTGTTTTGCTTAAGGAGAGTAGCGCCCATGCCAAAATATGATATTTTTTAGGGTTTTGTCAACTTGCAGGAAGGTGAATCAGGTCAAAGTCTCATCTGAGGTCATCATGTTCTTCAATCCAAGTTGTCCTTTTGTGTGATCAACAGCTCAAGGTGATCACGGATGGAGAAGTGTAGATTTGACCTATAATAGATGCCCCCTAATGTGTGAGGTCAGAGGGAAACGATGGCCAAAATACATTATAATCCAAAGCCAGAAGAGGAGCAAGGAATCGCAGGACCAAGTCACAGAAACACCTGAAACAAAGATCAAGGTCAGTAAGCAATTACATTCTTGACATCATATAGATGTGTAGTGTGATACAATCATGATCTCCGATACCTAATGAGGAGATGTATATATAGCATGGCCACTTGAAATACATGTGTGGATCCATGTCAATTTAAGAGATCATAGCCATAACAACAAACTAGATCTATGTCTCATGGGAAGCCGAATATAAGTGAGGCTCAGTATTGCGCAACTTGGGTGATAACATAATGAGGTAATGTCATCAACATCCCAAAGTCTTCATCCAAAACAACCCAAGGTACAAACCCTAACCATGTGAATAAATGAGCTGACAGTTGAACATGGGGGTTATCATTTGATTACCGGTCATTGATGTATACCGTTAACAAATGCGAGGGCTTCCACCGATAATGATAATGGGGCCCAAGGTACCTAGTACGATCCGACAAGTGTGAATAAGTGGACTTGGAGTCGAACACTTGAGGATCCTGTCGAATACGAGACATTGATGTATTCTCATGATTCAACAGCGAGGAAAATTGCCACTGGTGACTGCAATCTCTAAGGTACTAACCAAAACTCTATACTTCATTCCCAGAGAAAAATGAGTTGATGTCGATGGGAAGAAGTCTGTTGGAAGGGAGGACTTGAGGCATCCTCCATCATCCAACACAAGGGACACTCAACTGGTATGAGCTGATATGGAGTAATATATGTAACAAGACTGACACTAGGATGGCTGACACATGAGGTCAAGGTAAACTACAGAATGACCGACACAGGGTATATCCTTGAACAGTGAGCACGACACAAAGTGACTTAGGCAGTTTTCAACATAATGGGGAAAATGATATAAGCCTGTAATGTAGGAGACATTAGCAAACCCTCCATATGGTTGGAAGAATAACCAACCAGGGGAGTAAACAAACTCGAAGATCAGGTTCATCCTAAAGTCCAAAAATAAACCCAACCGACATGATAGACTCAAGTAGGTGCTGTGTTCAAGGATAGAACTGACTGAACTGCCTTCGACACTGAAGATACGATACATCTTTCTCATCCCTTATTCTTTTTAGATAAAAGAATACCTTTCTTGTTGTTTTAATGAGTCCAAGAAAGAATAAAAACTCAATAGATCTAACCATGTAAAAAGTTTAATGAGCCCATGGGAGGAAGACTCAGGACCTTCTTCATTGTTTACAGAGTTTGAAGAAGAGATAGAAGATTACTCTATATTATTGATCTCTGTATTTTAATATCGATCCAAGATCTATTCCTACTCGCCGGTGTTTTCAATTTTAAGGAGTCTGAAAAACTTAAACAATAACTCCATTCACCTACTCGTGGATTTTAATATCGAGCCCAAGTAGGTTAATGCTCGCCGATGTTTTCCTATTTATAGAGTCTGAAAAACTTAAACAATCCTCTTTACATATATCCATGGATTTTATATCGATCCCGGATTGGTCTGTGCTCGGCGGTGTTTTCTTGTTTATAGAGTTGAAAAACTTAAACAGTCCTCTATTTACCATCTCGTGGATTTCACATCGAGCCCGAGTAGGTGAATGCTCGCTTGGTGTTTTCATGTTTAGAGAGCCTGAAAACCCTAAATAAAGGCTCCGACAAGTCCTTTTTCGTAAAGTTTGTCTCCTCCCCGAAAAAGTTTAAAACAATGGAAGAAGAACTCTTCTAGCGCATACAGAAGTATACCTAGAGTATATCTTTTCCGTAATTTATCCACCAAGGCCCGGAAAAGGGGTAATTCTATACCTGAGTGGATGAGCCTTCAATTAATTTAACGAGCTTGAAGAGGACAAGTTTTCTCGGCGATCTTGTTTAGGTTTAAATAGTCCAAACAAGAGCTTAAAATGACTTAAATGACAGCTTCTAAGATCACGACTCATAATCTGCCAAAACTAGGACTTCAACAAATATGTTAGTAATCGCGACAAAAATTCTTAAAATGATATGTAAATTTTAACTATGAGCTAGTTGAGAAGGTCTATCATCAAGAAAATTAGTCTTTAAAGGATTGATCGTATAAAAATTTAGTGAAAAATGAGAACCAGTGGGTCAAATTATCATAGTACCATGTGCAGCTATTAATTGATTAAATAGAACAAAATGGTAGAATTTGCAACTATAGAGATTTTAGCCAAGTGGGTAAAAATTTAAGAACAAATTCATATATGTAATTTCACAATTTAAAACTCAAATTTCATTTTGGTTTTGTAGGGCAAGAAAATTTGGAGCAAACCCTTGCATTTCAATCCTCTGTGGTGATCAACTCAAGCAACCAATCAGCATTTTGCCTCCACCAAATAAGTTGAATTCATCCTAACTTGCATTTTCATTGGTTTTTTGTCAATTTTTGAACTTAAAATCATTTTTAAGGCCATGCTCACATCGTTAGAAGCACATGCGCTACTCTGCAGTAGGAAAAGTAGCGCATACTAGAGATATGCGCTACTCTGCCTCTACACAGTAGCGCCCATGCGTGACTGTGTGGCATATACTGTAGCACACACCCCTGAACATGAAGGAAAAAGTGTCGAGATGCTAAAATTTGACATTTTTTGTGGCAGGATGGTACTTATTTGGAGGGAGAGAGAACATGAGGAGATGGATAGGTTGGCAATGCAAGACCCGGTCACTCTCCATGCTGTTAACACCCAAAAAGTGCTCACTAGCTCATTTCCTTATTCACATGACCCATTTGTCCACTTTTCCACCATTTGAGCCTCTAAAGCCATCAAAAGGTCACCAAAAGACCATAATACACCCCTTTTTTCCCCTCAAAATGAATATTTTTCCTCAAAAAGCATAAAAAACCCTCAAAAAGGGTCCAGAATTCTCAAAATTATTAAAAAGGGAATAAAAATATTCAAAAAAAGAAAAAGGAGGGAAAAGGTACCCAAACCATGTTGGTCAATACCATTGGTTTCCTCAAAACCATAATGGTATTCCCCACCACCAAAAACTATAAAAAGGTGGTAGGGGATCCTCACTTTCCATCCATCCATCATCCTATCCTCACGCTGTCAAAATCTCTCATGAGACTTTTGGCCATTTTCAGCATCTTGGAGAAGAGACCTTTGGAGCTTGGAGCTACTCACCTTAGGAGTTGCTCAACACAAATCCTCACTATTTGAGGTATCTTAATACAAAACACTTATTCTTTTATTTCTTATTCTTGAATCGTTTTTAAAAAAATTATTTGTTATATGCACATTCTACTTTAGATTTAGATTTAATTTATAATTGTTTTTGCTTTCAATATTGAAACTGCTATCACATTGTTGATAGGTGCCCATTGCACAAAGCTTGGTTGCAAAACCAAGCCAATAGTTTTTGGCGACTTCGCTGGCTTCGGATTCTTAGATCTCAGTTTTTTGCTTTAGATCTTATTTTTTGTTAGTTTTAATCATTTTAATTCATAGATCTGCCATCCTAGACAGCAAATCCATTGTTGTTCTAGATCTTGGTCCTTTCTATTGCCATTAACAACCTGAAATTACCATTTTTGGGTTTGTTTTTCGGCGTCTGTTTTACGGCTTTCGCCTCACGGCTTTTCGACTGATAGTCGCGCGGCTCATCGCGACCTCACGGCTTTTTTCCACGCAGCGCGCCGCGGCTTTGCGGCCATTTGCTGCACTGCACATCGCGACTGTGTGACCAAAACCCGCGCTGCACATCGCGCTTCACGGCCGAAACCCGCGCTGCACATCACGACTGCGTGGCCGAAACCCGCGCTGCACATCACGGCTGTTTTTCCAAAACCCATGATGCAATTTTTTTGAATTTGGCCAATTTTTTGAAAATATTTTTTGCTGTATTTTTTGCCCATTTAGCATATTTTACAACATTAATTTTTCTGCATTTTTACAGCCATACTAAATCTTTTACTATTTATATATGCTCCATTAAAAGTCTTTTTAAAAATTTTCAGCAATTGAAAGAAAGATTTTTCGCATTTTATTTAGATCAAGGTTTTACTATTTATTTGCTCAATACTTTGCCCAAGAAATTTTTAAGAGATCCATTTATTTCTTGAAATATTTATGTTATTTGCTTTCCTTCAAATTATTTTAAAGATCCATTATTTTTGAATAGTTTTTTCAAGAATTTACATTTCAAAAACGCCTTTATTTTTTGCAAAACTGGAAGCGTCTTTTCTTTCATTTGTAATCAATCACCCAAGCAAGGCAAATCAATTTCAGTTTAAATATCACACTTGCACCCACTCTGCCACATAATTTAAAGTGAGCCTTAAAATTTACCTTAACTCAACAAACTTTTAACCCCACTTGGGGAGCACTTAAAAGAATCTTGTAGCTAGGTAGAATTGAGAGGATAGGTGTACCAATAACACCTCTCAATTATTTACATTTGAGACATAGTGGTTCTCTTTAGGGTCCAAAAATTCCTTTTAATTTTGACACGGTTATCAACCAATTTATCGGAAATGCCTCTCCCTTAGGAGGGTTGAAGTAGCCAGACTGATTTCGGAAGTCTGAGTGGAATACCGCAATCCATTCAGTAACCGAAGGATACCTTTCGAAGTTCTCGGTGTACACCCAAGAGGGTGTACAGCGGCAATAGAACCAAACTGCAGATTCACCCAACCGAACGTGTCATGAACGGGGTATCCTAGTTGCCACTCTTTAGGATTGTCTATCCGGTGTCCCTCCCGGTAGGGGGATATCTAGCCGTTGATTCAACACTCTATATTGTCTAACTTGGATTTCATCACCTTGCAGAGAATATCATTTGTTGACTCACAATACTTCTAGTTAGGTGTTTGCATGATACAATACCCACCTTTGGTCTAGTAACACCACTTTTTTCTAGGAACTGTTTGACTTTTGGTATTCTGACCAATTTTGTTGCATCCCTCCACTTATTATAGCACAACTACTATAATAAGTGCTTTTTGAGGTTGGTTGTTGGCCTGAGAGCCTTTATTTTTTCACTCCCATCTTGCACTCATTGTTGCATTAGGGTTTCGAGTTTTTTACATCACCACCTTACACTGAAATTTTTAAATATTTCTCACTATTGAGAATTTAAGATGATCTCGTCGTCTTCAGGGTCAACCCCCTTAGTTCGATACATTTGGCTCTACACATCATAGACGTAGAGCCTTATCCCTTGACTCGACATGTCATCGACCAAACACACAGTCATCCGATTCTGACACGCCTCACTTCACATCTGATTCTGAGGATGAATCCGAAAACCCTACTGAAATATCACCAACCAACCCCATGGCTGGATCACCATACGATCCCCTTTTCACCAGTACTATTGGAGATACATCGAAAAACCCTACTACTACTGTGCCACCCATGGTAACAACAACTCCATTAGGCATGCCTAATATAGGGGCCATTCCCCCTTTAGGTATGCCCAACACAGGGCCACCACCTGTTATGGGTATGTCCAACATAGGGGTCACACCCCCTCTCATTACCACAACCCAGATCCCAGGAATTCCTGGCACTATTCCTAACCCCTCTACAACCCATGTTGCACTTGGGAGCGCTGGCCTTTCCCACACCACATTGGTTGTAGCACACATACCTTCCATACCTAGCATACCCTTAGGGGCCACTGGACCACTACATAATGCTACCATTAACAGTTATGTCCCAACCACTACATCACACCCCTCGGCCAGTCTACCATTTCTGGTGAGTTTGAATTTGCCAGACTTGGCAAGACTAACTAATGATCCTATTAGACATGACCCCACTTGGCCCCCCATGCCCACAAAGCTTCCCTCGGACATCCCGAAGTTTGAAGGAAAACCTGGGGAAGATCCCCAAAACCACATAATGTCATTTCACCTATGGTGTTCATCTAAATCCATAGTGGATGACTCCATTAGACTAATACTGTTGCAACAAACGTTCATTGGCTCTACAGCCAAGTGGTACATTGAACAACCACATGGGACCCACCATACATTTACGTCCCTCGCCTCCACTTTCCTTCAGTTTTTTCAGCTACTTGTACGCTATGATGCAAGAGTTGAAATACTGTTGTCTTGTAGACAAAACACAGCTACCCACATCACCGACCATATCCATGAGTGGCACAAGCGCCATAGCCTCTACAAGATGAAACTGGATGTCCGTATATTTTTGGATTGGTTTCTCAAATCACTCCTACCCCTCATAGCCAAGGATGTAACTTCTGAACAACCCTAACCAGAAGAAGAAGCCATTCTAAAAGCCCAGCAATTTGATCTGATCTACGCCCAGTGTGGCTACCTGTATACCATTTTACCTGACGCTCCCCACGGTGATTCCTCCTGGACTAATGCATCGGGGGCATCCCACGCCACCAATGGCATCATTGGATAAGTTGCGTCCCACAACCAACCATTTTCCATTATGCGCAATAATAACGGCCCCGATATTTCGTGGGCCACATCTCACTCCAGAGCTACAACTTCGTATACTCCCATGGCCCACCCCCACCACACTCATGGACCCCCATGTCCACCACAGTGTTATGGTCACACACCTTCAGCCTATCCACCTCTGGTTGCACCCCCTACGTATTACCATCAGCAGGCCACACATGCTCCTATTCACTCACAAGCCCCAACGGCTTATTTCCCACCACAGGTAGTCCTTGCTGCACCACAACCTCCAATCACTCAGACTTATCCTCCAAACAACAACAACGCTACCCCCCGCCAACCAAAACCCTGATCGACCACCGAAACAAGGTAAGAACCCCAATTTATGAACAAACCACCCATGTTCCATATGTGGGGTATATGGCCATTATACACACACTTGCCCCCATTTGGGGTGAGCACGCCAACTGTGGTCTGATGACGCCCAACACCAAAGGAACGCGGCACAACTAGCGCCACCTCCTCAACCACAACCCATGGTGCTGCAGAATCCTTTGCCCACACAAGGAGTGGCGAACACTCGTCCATTGGATCCTCCTCAAGGAACCACAGCAAATCACATATGCTACACACACAAACCAACCGATGGATTCATGTAGTCATCATCTCCTTATGATGTCATCGTCTGACATGAATCTCCAAACGCATCGAAACCAATACGCCCCCACTGCACCTAAAAATATTCTCCCTATGATTGAACAACTAGTTCATAATGCACCTACATCGTTCGTCTCCACAGTTAGACCCGGATTATACTCAAAATCACCTATGACTTCCACATTCCAATCCATCCAACCCCCTTTGAATATAACCGAGATATATGATTTGTGCACCCTCTTGCAGAACACACAGGTACCAAAACAACAGCCCCCTTTACTCCCGCAACCACCCTCAGTGCCAACTCATGTAGGAGCCACACCAATTCATACTATCCCATTCTTATTTCCCCCTTTAGGTGCCATTAACACACCAGTCATGGCTACACTTAATCTCCCAGGATTAACATTAGGACTACCTGTGTGGTACCTACCTGCCCCAACCTATCCTCCAACACCGAATGTCATTTTACAACTGGTGCAACCCATCAATACTTCTAACCGTCCACCCCCTGGTGTAGCAAACATCCAGAATCGACCACCTCCAACAGCGGCCACCGCATCAACATCCAATTATACTCCCCCACCACTTCGAAACACTGGGGGTAGAGGTCCACAAACCTACACCACTGGACCCAAAACTCGCACCCCCCCAGCGACCCCCAAGTTGGCGCAGAATCCCCCAACAAACCGCATACCCCCCAAGTTCTCTTTGTGCGACGACATAGGCCATGCCACCCATCAATGTCCACAGTTAACATCACTTCAAGAACACATGAATATGTTGGATGACGATACCAACGTTCCAGTAGTCAAACTAGAACTCCCCCCTCAACCTTGTGATAAATCATTGCGCACAAACCATCCTTGTGCAATATGTGGAATCTACGGCCATTATTCACATCACTGCCCTGATCTCCCAAATTATAGAGCAGCACTGTACGAGTTGAATAACGTCGACCTAGAGATATCCCCTCTTCTCATTGAGGAAATTCATCCCCCACCATCTTCCTCCTTGGAAGAAATTAACACCATTTACATGATTTCCACTGGATACCCCTCTTTCCGGTCGGCCCCTTCCATTGATCCCTTTGACACACATGTTCAACCCTTTCAAATCGACAAGGAAACCACATGTCCACAACATGGGGGTAGGCCCAAAACCTTGCCTACTCATCATCATCGTGATTCTCGTCGGAGATACTGGGGGAATCCACCCCACAAGGGGAATCCCCCATCATCACATCATCACTTCAGTATGCCACCACAACCCACAGCCTCATGGTACACCCCCCCTCCAGTAGTTGGTCAATGCCCTCTTGATCCCTCTCTAAGATAACATCTGCACCGCATTGACACCTCTGAGTTCAGGGACATAATAGATTACCTCGAACCTAGGATAGGGGGCATGATCAATCATTTTGACCCTACCCCATCACCTCTATCTCAACACCTCAATGAGCCCATCGTTCAAATCAACACATATGTGATCCACAATCACAAACCCCATGCACATCATATGGGGGCAGGTCATTAACCCTGCTCACTTGTTCACATTCGTGATCTCAACCATTTTTGAGGTCACGTGTCACTTATATATTTGAGTTGATTTGATACACATATTATTTCGCCCCCACGGGTCATCATTTCTCCCCACCACTACATCCTTGGCTTGGTGGGGTCACCTTCATTTGTAGCCATTTTTTAACCTAGTTATTTCCTTTGACCATTCTGGAGTCCTTATGACCTCTGTTTTTCACACCATTTGCACCACAGGATTCATATTTCCATGTTTGTGATGATGCTTGAGACCATTTCTCGCTCGCACACCCATAATTTTCAGGCATTTTTTAAAAATGCCACTTATCGCCTCGGTTTGCGTGCCACATCGGCCGTCCTCCATTTTTTATGAGTCTCATATCATTGGATTTAGTTTTTCATGCTCGTGATGATGCTTGAGATCATTTCTCGCTCTCACCTCCAGATTTTTGGGCATTTTTCCCATGCCCCCTCGTCGCCTCGGTTTGCGTGCCACATCGGCCGTCATCCATTTTTGACAAGCTTGATATCGTTAGATTCATTTTTTCGTGCTCGTGATGATGCTTGAGATCATTTCTTGCTCTCACCCCATAATTTTTGGGCATTTTTTCAAAATGCCACTCATTACCTCGGTTTGCGTGCCACATTGGTTGTTGCCCCTTTTTGACAATCTTTATGTCACCATATTCAGTATTCCGCACTCATGATGATGCTTGAGACCTTTTCTCACTCTCATCAATCCCTTTTTGTTTGGTATAGTTTTACCCCTTTTTCAGGCTGAGCAATCCCTTTTATGAAAAAGGCACTTAGGGAGTTTCTGTTAAGCTCTCTTCTGACTCCTAAAACAATGAAAAGATCGTTGAGCAACCTTGCTTCCTTTCATGCTCACTAAACGTATCTGAAAGGGCGTCTACATGGTATAAGTTTACCCCTTTTCCGGACCTTGTAGACTAATTATGAAAAAGGAATACTCTAGTCACATCGCCTAGAAGAGTTCTCCATTTGCATCATTTTATGCTTTTTTGGGCCTTGGAGACTAACTTACGAAAAAGAACACCAATGGAGTCCACTTACCGCTTTCAGACTCTCTAAACATGAAAGCAACCATGAGCAATCACCATCCTGAGCTCGTAAAAACCCACAGGACGGTACTCACAACCACTGCAGAGTCTTCTTATCGTTTTCAGACTCCTTAAAAATGAAAGCACCCATGAGCACGAACAGTCCTAGGCTCACAAAATCCACAGGACAGTACCATTTCAGAGCACACTTTTATCCCTTCTTGGAGCTCATTAAAACTACGAAGAAGGACCCAATGGTTCTTCTCGGCGCCACAACAGATCATGTCTACTCATATGGCAGCTTCCCCTTTTTGGTCGCCTTTGTTCAGAGTATTCTGCAGTATGTCACCCTGAGAATCCCTCGACAACACCCAGAAGCTTGACCCCCCAAAGTCAATAGATACCCTTCAGTCCCTAAAATCTATGATCCCCACACCTACAAATCAGTTCCCTACGCTGCCAGGTCAACCATGTCATCATGCTCTGAACAAAGGAAGTTTGAGTCTACCCACTCTATGATCCCAGCTACTTCCCATCCCCACAAGTATGTCAATCCTACCATAAGTACTACCACACTTCAGTTCTACACCTCGTGCTCCTATCAAGGAAACATCATTTCCTTTTCAATTGCTGGTCTCCCTCTGTCGACGACAACCAAATTTATTCCAGAGGATAGACCTAGAGGTCCCTGTGTCTTGGACTCATCATCATTTATGATGAGTGCCTACAAATCATTTCGAGAAGAGTCCTCAGTACCTCTCCAAATGATTGTTTCTCACATGCTCAACTTCAATACCTTGATCACATCGTTGAGACTCGCACAAGGTATTGGTCCTTTCATTTATAGGTTGAAGACACTGGATACCACCTAACTCTTCTACATTTGAGAGTCTACTTATGGAAACAACCAGTTACATTTTTTCTATAGATATCTGGGTTGCGCATGGCAACAGTATTCAGATGTACCCTAGTTTTACACTCCCTCGAGTATATAGTTACATATACTCCTCAAAGTTGACTCAGAGTCATTGAGTCCCTACAGATGTTGGACACCTTTAGATTTAGCAGTTCATCAACCCTTCTGAGACCTTGTTCAGAACGGTTGTCGCTTTATTCCAGTGTATCAGTTATTGAGATCAATCATGTCATGGTCATGAGTACATCCAAAAATAGTGTCTCCTTTGGACCATTATGATGTACCAATAGATTTTTTGTTTTGGTCCCCCTTCTTGGGACTAATTGTTATGTATATGTCTTGATACGAGCATGGGTATGCCCGCCTCATCCATTACCAGAGATTATTCCTCATTCATATTGAGGCCATGTAATATTTTTTGTTTCTGCAGCTTCCAAGGGCCGTGGATCCAGTCTCCAACCGGTCTCTTCTCTTCCCCAAACCCCAGAAAAAAGACAAAAGAACTATGATGTCTATCGGCCATACGATGAGCTCCTGCCCTCACACATCAAGGGGCAATCTATTAACACCCAAAAATTGCTCACTAGCTCTTTTCCTTATTCACATGACCCATTTGTCCACTTTTCCACCATTTAAGCCTCTAAAGCCATCAAAAGGTCGCCAAAAGACCATAATACACCCCTTTTTTCCCCTCAAAATGAATATTTTTCCTCAAAAAGCATAAAAAACCCTCAAAAAGGGTCCATAATTCCCAAAAATATTAAAAAGGGAATAAAAATATTCAAAATATTCAAAAAAGGAAAAAGGAGGGAAAAGGTACCTAAACCATGTTGGTCAATACCATTGGTTTCCTCAAAACCATAATTGTATTCGCCACCACCAAAAACTATAAAAAGGTGGTAGGGGCTCCTCACTTTCCATCCATCCATCATCCTATCCTCACGCTGTCAAAATCTCTCATGAGACTTTTGGCCATTTTCAGCATCTTGGAGAAGAGACCTTTGGAGCTTGGAGATACTCACCTTGGGAGTTGCTCAACACAAATCCTCACCATTTGAGGTATCTTAATACAAAACACCTATTCTTTTATTTCTTGTTCTTGAATCGTTTTTAAAAAAATTATTTGTTATATGCACATGCTAGTTAATATTTAGATCTAATTTATAATTGTTTTTGCTTTCAATATTGAAACTGCTATTACATTGTTGATAGGTGCCCATTGCACAAAGCTTGGTTGCAAAACCAAGCCAACACATGTCCTCCGAATATGTTGTTTGTTAAGGTTTTACCGAACCGTGAACATGAGGGCACTCAATAGATTGCTTCAAAGACTCGTTCAATACTGGGATGTAGATACCAATGCATTTGTTATCCGAGGACAAACCTTGGACCTTACTGTTGATGACATCTACTTCATTACCAGACTCTCTAGAAGGGGAGATGCGGTATGTTTGAAAGGACTTTCTCGCAATGAGGATGCCATGTCAGTGGAAGAATATTTGAATGCATACTGTGTGGTGGGAGCCGAGAAATCAGGAAGTCAAATCCTTATTTCTACTATTGAATGCCTCCCTAAAAAGGTTAATGTGAGTATGGTAAACTACATGGCGGGGAGTGCCACACAACACCTAGCTTTGAGGAATTCCATGCATATTGGTGTTAGATGCTTGCAGGGACATGTGTACGATTGGTGCACTAGTTTATTGGCAAATATGAAGCTTCAACTCACGAGTTGCAAATCCGAGAGAGCAAAGAACTTTGGATATGGCAGCATTATATATACCTTCTTCTTCGAGAGGGTACCTGCTCTTATCTTGGGGATGCCTCTACCTCTAGCTAACCCTCGGGAGCCAAGATTGGGCCGTTGGGGTGACATATTTCTCTGTCAGGGTGGTGGGGAAAGTCACTTTTGTTATCATACTGATGATTTTTGGTGGTAGTGGGAGAGACAGGTGCCGAAATTCGAGCAGTTTCCGTATGCTGGATTGGACTTCCGCCATGATCCAGAGCTGGTGCTTTCTCGAGGTGGAGCTTGGGGAGATATTGGTATGTTTTTATTTTGAGAATTATTTAATTTTTTCAAATTTTCAAGTATTTGATTTTTATAAATGAATTTTGAAGTACTAAACAAGTGTCATTTGTAGATATTGGGCCTATTCGTCCTGAGGGACATCCTACTATCTTCATGAGGCCAGCAGATGTTGGTCTAGCGGATGCTATGTTAGGGACCATAGAGCAGAAAGTGAGTCAGTTGACTCATGATGTTCTTGCATGTCGCATGGATCAGATACCTATTGATATGCAGGAAGATGTAGTTGGAGTGCCCCCAGCATGGCTTAGGGTGCTGCTGAAGATAGCTAGGTTGGTCATATGTTATTGGGATGTAGTAGATGATGATGAGGTCCCTCCTTCTCCATAGGATATGGATACTTTATGTATATTTTTTAGGCCACCGAGCCCAGTTTTGTACTTTATGACATGACTTGTGATAGACTTGTGATCCAAAACTCATATATTTTTTGATACAGTATCTGATATATATACAGTATCGATTATTTACATGTGTATGTGTTTGAACTTTATGTGTGAAATGTTGTTTATGGAAGTGTATGATACAAATGCCAATATAAGACATAATTTGCAAATGAGTCAGCTAATGCATTTAAATTTCTTGGAATGTGTTGATATATAATAGAATCAAACTATCTTTCCAATAATCTAACTCGCAAAAACTGTCATAGCAAAACATGATCTCTAATCTGGTAAACACCCGTTAACTGAAATACAACTAATTGTGAATCAAGTCTTACCTCCAAATGTGAAATTCCATGAATAAGGGCATCTTAGAGAAGTTCTATAACCGCACTGTATTCAGCTACATTATTCATAGTGGGACCCAAACAAACCCCCCCCCCCCCCCGAAGAGACCAGTTGGCCAATTGGTGAGTAAATGACCCAAGCTACTGAAGCCAACTGTCGAGTGTGGCGACTGGCGCCATCAACAAATCCTAAGAAATGTTCAGTTGACATCTGATACATGAAATGAAGACACACATAAGTTTAACTAAGAAAAAACAAGCAAAAACTAGCTCTACAAAATATACAGCTATGTTACAAGAAAAAGCAAAACTGCCTAGGCGTAGTACTTCTTCAGGTAGAACCCATTTCTAGGCTCAGGAAGCTTATTACCCTCATAGTCTACTAGCTCGTAAGCACCATTATTTAGTACTTTGGAAATTATGTAAGGCCCGAGCCACATGGACTTGAACTTGCCAGGTCCTAGAAGTTCCTTGTCCTGATCCCAAAGTAGAACAAGATCTCCTTCAAGGAACACCCTAGGTCTGACAAACTTGTCATATTGTCCTTTGACTCGTTTCTTATGAAATTCATTTTCTGTGAGCGCGTCGTAGTGCTACTCATCTAGATGCTCTAAATGTAAAAAATGTTCTTCCAGTGCTGAAGTATCTGGTAGTAATTGAACAGCCCATTTTAACGAAGGAATCTCACATTCAATCGGAATGACTGCTTCTATCCCATGCATAAGCTAGAAGGGAGAGAACCCGGTAGTAGTCTTTACATTCGTTCAGTAAGCCCAAAGAGCAGGGTATAGCATAATGTGCCAGTTATTTCTACTGGCATTAACAGTTCTTTGCAGAATTACCTTTAAATTTTTGTTAACTACTTCGACTTGTCCATTCGCCTATGGATAATATGAAGATGAATGTTCTTGCCGAAAACCTAACATTGTGTAGAGATCAGTCATCATGCTATTCTGGAAATGACTGTCGTGATTAGTCACAATCTCTTTGGGTATGCCAAACCTTGCAATAATCTAATTAAATACGAAATAAGCGGCAGTTTCTCCATCTACCTTGACAGTAGGCATTGCCTCGGCCCACTTGGTGAAGTAGTCAACGGCAATGATGATATAATGATGTCCTCTAGCCGAAACTGGAGTGAAAGTCATATAATCAACCCCCCATTTTGTGAAGGGACCTGCTGTAATCACAGGATGAAGAGGAGCTGGATGTGCTCTCATTTTCCTGTTGAAAAACTGACACAGACGGCAGCGTTTCACAGCTTCCACACAATCTTTAAAGATTGTGGGCCAAAAATACCCGGCACGCAGTATTTTCTGGGCTTTGGCCAACCCAGAAAGATGACCTCCACAAGCTCCACTGTGGGCATCATTCAATACTAATTCTGCTTCTTCTAAAGTCAAACAACATCATAAGATGGAATCTATCCCACGTCTATACAAAGTATTAGAGATGATGAGATAGTTTTTCTCATGGCTTTTTAGTTTGCATCGTTCTTCTCTAGAAAAAGTGGTAGGACACCTCAAATTCTGGAGATATACTAAGATATCCCCATACCATGGGTCAGAGGAGGCAATAAGGAAGATATGTTCGTCCAGGAATGATGATTCTTCCTCAATATGCTCTAAGTCACTTGGAAACTCTGAGATTAACTCAGCGAACACTAGTGATTTCTTCGACTTAGCCTATTGGAAGACCAAATTGAACTCTTGTAAGATTACAATCCATTTATTGTACTTCCCACTGATGATGAGTCAAGTGAGAACATACTGAAAAGGATTGACTTCTGCTATCACAGTAGTTGTTTGTAAAAGTATGTAATGACGAAGCCTCTGTACCGCATAGACCGCAACAAGTGCTAACTTCTCAACATGCGAATATTTAACCTCAGGGGCTATCAATGCACGAGAAAGATAGTAAACAACATGCTCTTGGAGCGTGTCGTCCTCCTAAACTAGTACTATGCCAATTGTATTAAGAGATGTTGCCAGATATAAAAGAAAATCTTTTGCATAGTCCGGCAGGCTCAACAAGGGGGCTAAAAGTAGTGCCTTTTTTAAGGCTTCAAATGATGCTTGAGCAGCCTCATCCCACACGAAGTAGGTATCTTGTTTAAGTAGTCTCATAAAACCTTTTGTGATCTTAGCATAGTTTATGATAAAGCATCTCAAGAAGTTAGACATGCCTTGCAGACTCTAGAGTTGAGGAGGAGGAAGATTTACAATCACCTAGAGGTCCCTGTGCCTTGGACTCATCACCATTAGTGATGAGTGCCTACGGATCATTTTGAAAGGAGTCCTCAGTGCCTCTCGAAATGATTGTTTCTCACATGCTCGACTTCAACACCTTGATCGCATCGTTGAGACTCGCACAGGGTATTGGTCCTTTCAGTTATTTGTTGAAGACCCCGGATACCACATGATTCTTCCACATTTGAGAGTCTACTTATGGAAACAACCAGTTACATTTTCCTATAGATATCCGGGTTGTGCATGGAAACAGTATTCAAATGTACCCCAATTTTATACTCTCTCAAGTATACAGTTACATATACTCCTCAGAGTTGACTCACAGTTGTTGAGTCCCCACAGATGTTGGACAACTTCAGTTTCAATAGTTCATCAACCCTCCTGTAATATTCAGAACGGTTGTTGCATTTCCAATGTATCAGTTATTGAGATCAGTCATGTTATGATCATGAGTACATCCCAGAATAGTGTACCCTTTGGACCATTATGATGTACCAGCATATTTTTTATGTATTATTCATGTCCCCCTTCTTGGGACTAATTGTTATGTATATGTCTTGATACGAGCATGGGTATGCCTGCCTTGTCCATTATCAGAGATTATCCCTCATTCATATTGAGGCCCTATAATATTTTTTGTTTTTGCAGCTTCCAAGGGGCCATTGATCCAGTCTCCGACCAGTCTCTTCTCTACTCCAAACCCCAGGAAAAACACAAAAGAACTATGATGTCTATCGGCCATACGATGAGCTCCTGCCCTCACACATCAGGGGGTAATCTGTTAACGTCCAAAAAGTGCTCACTAGCTCATTCCCTTATTTACATGACCCATTTGTCCACTTTTCCACCATTTGAGCCTCTAAAGCCTTCAAAAGGTCACCAAAAAGACCATAATACACCCTTTTTTCCCTTAAAATATATATTTTTCCTCAAAAAACATAAAAACCCCTCAAAAAGGGTCCAGAATTCCCAAAAATATTAAAAGGGAGTAAAAATATTCAAAATATTCAAAAAAGGAAAAAAGAGGGAAAAGAGACCTAAACCATGTTGGCCAATACCATTGGTTTCCTTAAAACCACAATGGTAGTCCCCATCACCAAAAACTATAAAAAGGTGATAGGGGCTCCTCACTTTCCATCCATCCATCATCCTATCCTCATGCTGTCAAAATCTCTCTTGAGTTCTTTGACCATTGTAGCAATCTTGGAGAAGAGACCATTGGAGCCTGGAGCATCTCAACCTTGGAGCTGCTCAACACCAAACATCCTCACCATTTGAGGTATTATAATACAAAAGTCATTTTTATTTTGTTTCTTGTTCTTGTTCTTAAATCTTTTCAAGTTTATTGTTATATGCACATGTTAGTTTAGATTTAATTCATAATCGTTTTTACTTTCTATATTGAAACTGCTATCACATTGTTGATAGGTGCATCCTTGCACATGCTTGGTTGAAAAACCAAGCAACATCGACCCTTATACCACGAATGGATACAATAAAACCCAGTAAACGTCCTGATTCGATGCAGAATACACACTTATTAGGATTCAAACGAATCTTATATTGTCTGCATCTTTCAAACATAAGTCTCAAATGAGCTGGATGATCCCGTCTCTTTCGAGATCGTGCCGGGAGGTCATCCAAGTAAGGTTCAACTATGTGTTTGATATCGTGAAAAGTGAAATTCATAGCTCGCTGGAATGTAGCTCCAGCATTTTTTAAGCCAAACGACATCTTCCGATATGCAAAGGTTCCCCACGGGCAGATGAAAGCTATTTTGTGTTGATATTCGGGTTTGATTTGGATTTGATTATATCCCGAAAATCCATCCATGAAAGAAAACATCTCGTGTCCTGCACATGCATCTATGATCTAGTCGATAAATGGTGTGGGATAGTTATCTTTCGGACAAACTTTATTCAAGTCCCAGAAGTCAGTACAAACTCGAATGGTACCTTGCTTTTTATCAACCGGAACAGGGTTTGAAACCCATTCCATCATGTCAATCAGGTAGATAAATCCGGCTCTAAGCAATTTTTCAACTTCCACCTTAATGGCGGCCACTTTTCAAGGATTCATAGGATGGACCTTCTATCTCACAGGTTTTGCATTAGGGTATGTAGTGATGACTACTCAACGATGGCTGGATCGATACCTGGCATCTCCTCATAAGACTAGGCAAATATGTCACGAAATTCTTTAAAAATCTTGGTATACAGAGCGATCTCTTCTGGAGAGCAGTCTACACCAATAAAAATGTTTTCCACAACCCCGGGTTTGGTGGAAATGTTAATCGGGATTGTTCTCGATATATTAGCCATATTCCCTTCATCATAAACAACTCTTGAGGTAGAAGGAAAAGATGACAAATCAACAAATCCACCGGGTCGTATAGAGAATTCTCCTCTCGCTATCCTATCTAGGTTTGGAAGCAGGTAAGACCTGTGATGCATATCTTCCCATGGATGGTCCAGGCCCATCATGACTTGCAAAATGGCTTCATCAGACGGTAAGACCGTATCTAAATAGTCGAAAGAGTGGGTAGAATTCAGTGACCATGCAGGAGCATAGTCCATATCCGACTCAGCAGAGACTGGTGGAGTCATGATATGTTCCATTGCAGCATGTTGTGCTTCCATGTATGCTATCTCTGCAATGGTTAAAGGCACTGAAGGTTCTGATATAGTAGGAAGGATCCACGGATCAGTCCTAAGACCAACCATGAAAGTTTCATTAGAAGTACCTTCATCAGAATGCATGAAAAGAATAGGGGAGGGTAGGTCGAAAGTGCCTATTAACGACCCGTAAATCCCTACTCCTAAACTCTCCCTTACTGGGGAAGATTGATCAACTAAGGGAATGGTGGTATCCGATGAAGTCTGGTTGTTTTGCCGAGAGAACGAAATTTGATCGACTGTGACGATCTTGCCTTCGTGAGGGGACATAAAAACTCAGAAAACTGTCAATGCAATGGCTTGCATGGCATATGTCCAGCTCCTGCCTAATAACATATTGTAATCAAGCAGAGCATCCAGAACTTCAATCTCTACAGAAACTGTCTTACTAGCAAGTGTAATTTCAAACGACGGTAGAACTCCATGTGGACGGAAAGTCCTGCCATCGAAGGTAGTAAGCAGTGTGTTAGAGGGGGCTATATCAGGAGAGCCTAAAGATTTCTAGCAATAAATGGACATCACGCATGTCGACGCGCCCTCATCTACGACAGCCCGTGTGATGGTCATAGGACCATGGACCACTTCTATCTGTAGGGAAACGTGGTATGGAAACCGATATTTGATATCAAACATATCAAAGCGCGCAGTCATGTTGGATGATTCCATACTTCAAATCGCTTCCAGAAGTGTGTTTCGTTGTAATGGACAACTTTGCAAAACTTCTAAGGTGGACATAGCACAAGGGGTCTGGGCTAGATCTTCAACCACATTGTAGTTGGAAGTAGCCCAAGCATTGGGATTGTGTGAGGCCCATTTGAAGACACCTTTCAGGATCTTGGGCAGTGGATCCACTAGGATGTGGAGAGGAATGGAAGATTCAGGAATCTCTTTGTCCTTGTTTTGCACATCCGAGGTATAATTTCTTGCTCGCATTTGCAAAAGTGCATCCGCACTAACCATATTAATGAAAGTTTGATCAACTGAAGCATGAGTAGTGCCCCCAGCTTTGGAGGTGCCAGAAGCTGAACTCTTCCCCTTAGGAAATGGATCTTTAAGTACGGCAGGTTTCTCTTCTTGAAGCAGCTTCTGGGCTTCTTCGAGTAGAGGGAATTGGTGACTAAGTTGTTCCTTCTTGCAAAGCTTACAATGGAACTTAACCTTATTATTTTCTTTGTTCCCCTCCTTGGCGTTCTCTTTGTTCTTGGGCTTTTGCTGGTTCCCCTCTCCTTTCTTGCCCTTCTTTTTGTTGTTGGGCTGCCGAGGGCCCTTTTGATGGTTCTGAACCTGGTTCACAGATTTAGAAGTAGAAGGAGAGGTTGTGACGGAGGTCACTTCTGTAGTCGATTGTTTGACAGATAAGGCATGAACCTGCTTGGTCAATGCTTCAAAAGCTGCAGAATCTACTGAACCCACTATGCCGTCAGCATGTGGTCCAGGTTTAGGTCTTCTAAGATCAATGTTTGATCGTGGTGTGTCTTGTATAATCTCATAAATTAGCCCAGACTGTTCATAAATAAGGTCTAGCTGTTGGGTCCGTAAAATGGCTTCTTCCTCTGCAGACACTCCAGAAGTAGCTACTTCCTTAGAAATGTAAGGAAGGAGTGATTTCAGATACCACTCAAGAAGAAATTCTGGAGGTATATTGGCTTTAATGAGCCTCTTCCATCTTCGCCACTCCTGAATGTGATCAGATAAGTAAGTAGCCTTATTTTGTCTAAATGTAGACAAAAGATCTGTCCCAGCATCGTACTGAACAGGAAGTTGGAAGTGGTTCAGAAAAACAGTCGCGATATCCTGAAAGTTAAAAAGCATAGCTATAGGTAACTCAATGTACCATTTAGCCACAGTGTTGGGTAAGGTTCTTTGAAAAAGTCTCAACCTAACAGAATCTTCGTTCAACGAGTTCAAAAAACACCATAAATGGAAAGTGGTGACATGATCACCAGGGTCTTCACCGGTTTTGCCTTCAAATTTTGGAATGTTCGAAGGTAACTTGGTAGGAACTAGTGGCCAAGCCGCGTTATGGCATACCAGATCATTTGTTAACTTGGAAAGGTCTAGCAAATTCAGAGTTTCCAGAAATGGTAAACGAGGTCTGCAAGATGGCATTTGATAAGTTGGGGTCATAAAGGGGGAACCACCCATAGTTTGACCCGTAAACTGCTGGTAGAGGTTGCCCCCATCCACTTGCTAGTAGGGGTTTCCCCCAACCAATTGCTGGTAAGGGTTTCCCCCGACCATCTACTGGTAGGGATTGCCCCCGGCCATCTACTAATAGGGGTTTCCCCCAGCCACTTGTTGGTAGGGTTTTCCCCCAGCCACTTGCTGTTGTGTGAAAGTGTTGTTAAAATTCCCCCATCCAAATGAAAGTGGGTTAGTACTATGAATGTTTGTCCACTGCGGCTGGGTGTTAGCCCTGCCATATTGTTGATTAAGGATGTTACCCCCTCCTCCAGAAAACAAATAAAAAGGGGTGTTTCCTGCAGGTACATTACCTTGATTGATATTGTAACCTACAAAGGCATTAAAACCAGGGGTAATCGTGGTGGACGGTGTGGTCATGGTATTCATGATGGACATAGTTGCAAAGGCGTTTGGCCCTACATTTGGTGTGGAAATCCAAGTACTAGGTATAGGATATGGTTGTTGAGTTGCAGGAGGTGGAACAAGATTCACTGTACTACTGGGTCCAAAAGTGGGTGTAGAGGCAGATGCCGTAGTTGTTGAAATCGACATGCCTAAGGTACTGACATTAAAGCTGAAGGATGGAGTCGAAACAGAAGTTGGCTGTGCTGAACTCAGTGTAGTAGTGGGAGGAGGATTTATAGTATTTGTATTCATTCCTATTGTGGGAGTCTATGGAACTCCCTTTTCGCCTCCTGTATTAGTCATAAAATGCCTAGGTGTGAACAAATATGCACTATAATCAGGTTGCTGGAAACCAATGGGTAACAAAAGAGGATTGTTAAGATTAGTCAGAGGAGGATTAAAAGGAATACTGAACTCACCAGAAGTGAGATCCTCAATCTCAACTGTATTAAAAGCTTGATGATCTGGAGTCCCGGGTTGTGGTTCCTCAGGAACCTCTATTTCAGGTCTTTGTGTTGTAGGTTATGGTTCCTCAGGAACCTCTATTTCACCAGTAGTTTCCAAAGGAACACTAGATTCTACCCTCTGTCATCCGGGTGGCGGTAGTGGTTCCACTCTAAGTGGGAGAAGGTTTTGCAACCTTCTAGACCTACGAAGTTGTTGGTATTCCACGATTATATGTAAAAATTAAAACTAAGCAAAAACCTAGTGGCCACTAAGACTAGGGGGCAAACAGCACACCACTAAAAAATCCTAAGTATTCAAACCAGTCAAACAAGATGCCTTCTGGAGAAGAGTCTGGGATGATGAGGGCCTAGAACACATCAATGAAGGATGAAGAATAGTTACTTAGGGTACACAATACAATGACTAAGGGTGCAAGCACTGGAATCACCCAACCGCCCTCCAAAAGACCTGCAAGGGATTTCCTCCCATGTCTGTCCTAGGTACAGCAGATATACCCTCCGTTGTCACCTGTGTATGATCCTATGGTCGGATACTAAGGTTACCATACATATGAAATATCCTTGGGGGACAGTCATTAGCCTGATCAAAACGCATGGGAAGGGTAACAAAGCCCGAAGTCCAGATGGACCCCCGTACGTGAGTCGACCTTGGTTTATGGTCAAAAGGAACGTGAGGGAGGTATCCTCAATGATTCCGATCTTCCACGGCCTCATGCTTAGCTCTGGTTTCAGTAGAGTTTCCTAGGAATATTTGATATATATGGGTTTACCTATATGATAGTCGCACTACGATTTTTGAGTAATGAAACAAGCTTCGAGCAATTTAAGGTGTTTTAAGCTCGAAACTCTAGCCTGTACTAGTTGGTGTCGTGTATCCCTAGAAAGAAAAACATTTCTAATTGATTTTATTAAGATTCTTTTTAAGGTTACTTTTTACTCAATGGGGCAGTGCATTGTGTGATGTGGTTGCAACAGAAAGTAAAGTGCATAAAATGAAAGAACTTTCAACAACAATAAGACTTTTTATTTTTCGTTTTATATTCTTTCCAAAATGACGAGTAAGCAAACCTAAACAAAGCTTTATTTTTGTTTTCTTTTCAAATTCTGAACAAAATAAACTATGCTATTCTATAAAAATTATAAGCCTCACTACTCTAAGCTACCAAACTTATTTTTCTTTTTCTATTATATATGAACGAAAAAGAACTTGAAAGCGGAAGCAAGTAAGACCTACAAAAGATGTGCAAGTATGGAAAAATGACTCTAAATTTCACAACAATCGAATCAATGATCCGACAAAGACTTGTCCTACAAGTTTTTTCAAAGGAAAAAGCTCTTGAACTTGGAAGCAAAGTGTGAAGAAAACAAGGAGGAAAGATGCTTAAAACTGGAAATCAAACTTAAAAGAATGCTCCAAAGCACCAAACTCTAACAAGAACACTAAGCCAAGTAGTAGGTAGGCAAGCGAACTAAGGATGACCTTACTAACACAATGGCTCAAAGGTGAATCAAACTAAAGTACTTCAAACTCACTTGATACTGGAAATGACAGCGACATCAAGAAATGTTGGGACTCAAAAACTTTGGAAGACACCCCAAGGGCTCCAAAAGTGGGTCAAAACCCTAAATCAAAAGATGAAACACCCAAAGTGCATGCAAGTGTTGCAACAAATAGCAAATGCTAAGCACAAAGGTTTGTAGGTCAGCAACACACTACTAGGGTATGGATAAGCAACTATGTTCACTAAGGAACAAAGCAAAGTCTCCAAAAGAGTCACAAATGAACCAAACACTTCAAAAGCAAACAAGTGACCAAAATATGACCTAAAAGACTCAAAAGAGGATAATAAGACTCAATGAAGGATTACAGACCTCAAAGACCAGTCAAGAACAGTAGAGCTACTGTGCAAAGGAAAACTAGCACATATGCGCTACTGTATGTACAATAGAGTAGCGCACGGGTCTTAAAAAGTCAAAAACTAACCTTGCAGAGGTGTAAAAAGACTCATTCTAACAAAGGGAAGCAGGTATGGGAAACCTACAGGGCTTCTCAGAAGATTAAAAGGGTTAAGAAGTACTGGAAAGACAACAAGAAGGGTTTCCTAGAGCAAAAAAAACAACATCCCTAGTGGAGTTTCCAGTCTGTTGGCGAGAAATACTACCCTATAGTGAGGAAATAGACACTATCAACTTAAGGGGGTGACAGGTAAACATACTGATTGCATTACAGAAGTGTTTATAAAGGGAAACAGATAAGAGACTTTGAGGACATACCTTATGAACGAAGTTTGATCCTAGCTTTTGTCCAACCTTGCGCTCGATCCTCCACTCAATCTCCTGTCTGATAAACCTGCAATACAAAGACCTTTCTTAGCGTATCTTGGCCAATATAATAATGATGGAATTGAAAAGTAATTCAAACATCAAGCATTACCAACATAATCCAAACAAACACATAGTCCATTAAGCATTTGATTTGGGACAAGAAAGATGTTTCAACCTTTTATTGTCAAAAACATATGAATGATACAAAGTATACCTGACTTTGCAGCATGCTCATGCAACCTGATCCTAGGCTCCTACACCTCTCTGACTTCAAAGTTTCTCCAGCATAACCACCTTCAATAGAAGCTTCTCATATAAGAAGAGTCTCTCTATGGCTCTCTTGTCTTGTCTAAATCTCTATCTAACCCCTCTCTTCAATCCTCCTTGTATTTATAGGACAAGGTAGGCAATTCAGGTCGAGAGGTGGTTGCAGGGGAAGTTGGGGAAGTTGGGAAACCAACTGCAACTAATCCCCATTCGTCAAATTAATATTTTTTTTATCATATTTTAAGATGGGCGTGACTATTTCATAGTGGAGTAGCGCATAGTGCCTGACTACAGCATTAAATACTAGTGTTTGCCATTTTTTGGATGCTGTGCGCTAGTATAATGAAGTAGAGTAGCGCATACCAGGAGGTGTGTGCTACTATATAGCTTACAGAGTAGCACCCATGCACTGGTTTTCTTAAGGAGGGTAGCGCCCATGCCAAAATATGATATTTTTAGGGTTTTTTCAACTTGCAGGAAGGTGAATCAGGTCAAAGTCTCATATGAGGTCATCATGCTCTTCAATCCAAGTTGTCCTTTTGTGTGATCAGCAGCTCAAGGTGATCACGGACGGAGAAGTGCATATTTGACCTATAACAACAGAGTATCAACCTGATACTTACCATACATCATCCTGATGTACATCATCACATGATCAACCTGATCATCATCACTACATCCTCCTGATGCATGTCATCTGAAGCAACATCCTGAAGCTCATAATCCATGAACAACCTGATCATATAATGCATCCAAACAACCTGATCATATAATGCATCCACCTGATGCATACGAAGTATCTACCTTATACATATCATCATACATGATCCACCTAATACATACACAGATACATGATCCACCTGATCATACAATGTATCCACCTGATATATATCAACATACATGATCTACCTGATCATACAATCGTATCCACCTAATACATATACAGATACATGGTCCAAGCATCCAACATGATGCATATACAGGTCAGTAACTGGAGCATCGTCCTGATGCTCATCATCCAAAGCTTACATCCATAGCCATGGGAAGGATCCTCCTCTCACCATGCTTGGGATGGCTCCTGCAAAAGTGTCTTCAATATGAAGAACACCAAGCCTCTCTCTGAAATTCACTCTGGATAGTGGTTTCGTCAACACATCTGCAACCTACTCATCCGTCACAACATACAGAAGCTTCACTACTCCTCTCTGCACCATATCCCTGATATAGTGATATTTGATCTCAATGTGCTTCGACCTATCATGGAACACCGGGTTCTCAAACAACTTCACACAACTCTGATTTTCACAAAAGATACTAGTAGCCTCCAATGGGAGATCAAATATCTCAGACAGTAGCTTCCGGAGCCATACTGCCTCACAACTAGACAAACAAGCTGCAACATACTAAGCCTCAGCTATACTCAGTGCTACGTAGGACTGCTTCCTACTAAACCAAGAGATCACACCTGATCCCATATGAAAGTAGCACCCAGAAATGATCTTCCTATCTGCAACACTGCCTGCCCAATCTGAATCAACATAACCCTGTCGGTTAAACTTTTGATTCACATCATACTTGAGCCCATAATTAATTGTACCCTTCAGGTACCTCAGAATATGCTTTACAACAATCAAGTGAACACCTCTGGGATCCGTCAAGAATTGGCTCAATGTGTTCACTGCAAAGAAAATATCTGGTCTCGTATTCGTCAGGTACATCAAGGACCCAATCATCTGACAATACATTGTGACATCAATTGGATGAGATGAAACATCACACATAATCTTCAGGTTCGATGCCATAGGTGTGGTCATGGCCTTCCAGTCCATCATCCCGAACCTCTTCAGGATCTCTACTGCATACTCCCCTTGTCCAAGGAAGATTCCATCTGCACTCTGCCACACCTCCATGCCTAGAAAGTAGTGCATCATACCCAAGTCCTTCATCTCGAACTCGGCAGCAAGCTTCCTATTGGTATCGGCAATCAATCCATCCTCTCCTGTTACAAATAGGTCATCCACATACAAGAGTAGCATCACAGGATTTCCTTCCTCAACCTTGTAGTAAAGGTTGGAATCTTCTTTACTCTTAGTAAAGCCCAAACTGGATAGAAAGCTATCTATCCTACCATACCAAGTCCTAGGAGCTTGCTTCAAGCCATACAAGGATTTCTTCAGTCTGCACACATATGACTCCCTGTCATGTGTCTCAAAACCAAGTGGCTGCTCCACATACACTTCCTCTTTGACTACACCATTTAAGAAAGCTATATTGACATCCATATGGTGTATATTCCACTTCATCACTATAGCTAGAGCAAGTACTGATCTGATGGAAGTGTATATGGCTACAGGAGCAAAAGTCTCTTCATAGTCTATCCCCTATTTCTAGGAGAAGCCACAAGCTACAAATCTTGCTTTGTATTTCTCTATTATACCATCTACATCATGCTTGATCTTGTAGATCCATTTGGAAGTCACAACAGACTTCCCTTCAGGACTTGGGACTGCATCCCAAACATCATTCTTCATGGTCGACTGGTACTCCTCAATCATGGCATTCTTCCCGAATCCTGGGAACTTCAATATCTTCAATAGATAACTTTGTTGTTGAACAAATGTTGTAGTCCTTCTTTTGTAGGTGATGGTATACGATCTTTCCTACAAAAAAAGTTAAATTGCATGATTAGAAAACATCTCATAGTTTTCAGAACAAATTCTTACACATAAATAAATATGTCATACAGTCATGCAATTATCTTAGACAATGATTCAATACAACATTTATCCACATCCCGTAACTTTCTAGATGCCTTCCAATCTCTACTAGAACATTGTTAAGAGTTTGCACAACTCCCAACATGTTAGCAAAGAGGTTTCATTCTAGATAAGTAGCAATGGAATGTTGTACAGTGCCAGAGGCCACTTACCCATTAGATGCATATTAGTAGTATACTGTTCATTAATGCAATTATTATAATATGCATAATACACACCCTAAGTCTAGGAACATAAGCATATACATCATTGAACAATATTATTTAAACAAACAAATATGCAAGAAATGACAATTCAAATACTTATCTTTGTTTGGTTGTAGGGTGGACTCCCTCTCAGTATTTGCTTCCTTTTTGCAACTCCATTTTGATGTGGATTGTGAGAAGTGGTCAAATCCCTCTGAATGTCTGCATCTTTGCAGAAACTATTGGAGTGTGCTCCCTCTTGATCTTTGCTTCCTGGATTACCTGTCCTTGAACTTATATCCATCCTTGATCACTATGCATGTTTACTAGTATCATCATTGTGTTACCCTTGAGATCTCATACATAATCATGCATTCATTAGTATAATCAAAACACAATAATCTTAAACAAGTATAGTCATGATCATTTCAAACATAGATTATAAACATTAGTATTCAAGGTTTCAGGGAATACTTCTTTTACTCATGCATATTCTCATTTGACCAAAGGACTTTTCTGGTTAGTCATATCATCAATCAAAGTAAGAAGCATAATATGCCTAAACCCATGATTACTAACTTCAATGAATAATCATTATCAATCATGCCATGTATACTTATATAAGAGATCCTAACACAAGGTAGGATTCTAAATTGATATAGGAAGAACATACCTGGATTAGCATGCTAGCTAGTTATGTCTAACATACCCACATAATGTCTTCTTGTTCTCTTCAATGACTTGTTCTAGTAACCTACATATCTCATAGCTTAACCATTATAGAACTAAGTTATACATACCTCGTAAGTAGATATTCTATGTGATCCATGGCAACAGATGAACCTTTGTCTTCATGTCACCTTCCTGGTTGCGAAGTTGTATTCCATGTGATTACTGCTAAGATTGGATGGTCGATATTTGAAGCATGAGAATAATCGGACGGCGGGAATAAAGAAGTTATCAAGCAGGAAAAAGGACATGAAATCCGACGGTCTAGATTGTGGCACATGAGATCAACGGTTGGGAAAGATAAGTGCCAAAAATATGCCCGGAAGATAAAGAAAGTGGGTTATATATAGCAAAGAAACCGAGAAAGTTGACATTTGTCTTTTGCATTGTTAGTGTTGGAAGGTTCCAGACAAGTGGGCACAACAGAAAGCGACAGAGCGGGACGAAGCACATGGTTGTCAACAACACGTAGGCCCTTATAACTTCAAACTAATAATATTTTAATTTTGTTTATAAGGATTAAGAATGGAAACAGTCCATGACGTAGATGAAGCTAAGGTCAAAAATGTTGTGAAGGATAGAGAGAGGGATATTTTTAATACTTCCCTTAGGTTATCAGTAGCAGAAATCAAGATGAGATTGAAGAATTTGTTGGAAGGAAGTCTGGACATGCACTAAGTTAATCAATCATCCTTGTTGTCATTTTTCCCTAACCAAATTGTCTCATTCCAAGAGTTCGTGTCATGGTGTGCATCAAATTACTCCGAAGCCGAGCGAAATGTTATGAATGCTGCAAAAAATAGGTTTGTCTATCGGATAGAACCCCTACTCGTGAGAGACGCTTTAGAAGTCTTGGTGTCTAAAATACCTCAACCTGAAAGTTTTTCTGAAAGGTCAATTATTCACCTATTTCACCAGTCATCACCTGAGACTAAGCAGATTTTTATGGCCTCTTGCCTCAAACCAGATTTAGAAGTCACTAAAACTCCTTATCCTTTAGATGTCAATCTTTTCAATGGGAATACCCAACTCATCCTTTCCCTGTAGGCTTTGTTTTTAGGTCTTGATACAGATGCATGGGTGACTGAGATTCAATTAAGTTTGCTATTTAGAATGAACATTAGTTCACATGAAGATAAAGGTTGTCAGATACCCCGTCTTAAGTTTGAAGAATTTTTGGCTGAAAGAATTCATTTGCAAATGGAAAATTTTCATACCCTAAGGCAGTTTAGATTTCAATGCCATCTCATGAAGATGGTTATGTTCGCCGGTTGAGAAGAAATACTTTTTCCGAAGATAATTTTCACAAATCCAGTGGAGGATAATATGTTCAATTATATGAATTACATGTTATTAGATATATACAGCATGATTTTTGGAGAAAGGCTACCCAAAGTGTTACCTACAATGAAGACATTGATGCAGTTGAATACTGAATTGGCCGTGGGAGATTGGTTTTTGTCGAAAGACAATACTATTCTTAGATTGTATGGTTTCAAGCATCAACCGTACATATTGCCAACATTTTTTACATTAAGGGTCTTTTCCCTTGAGGTTGTTAGACAGAAACTGATTATAGAAGATAATCATTTTTTATTCTTTAGGAAAGCCACAGATATCAAGTATCCTTTTATAGTAGGTCAGTTTACTGTAAAAAATAAATATGCCATCCTGTACAATGAGAAGTTGTTAGAAGAAATGAATTTTAAAAAGGATGTGGCTATCGATTATGACCCTTTTCATGTCATATCGAAAAGATGACAACCTAATCATACTAAAGCTTTCATTCATTAAGAAGTGGAAGGAATGTCGGAAAAAGAAAATTTGTTACAATATGAAAGCGAGGAAAATATAAGTCTACAAGGAGGAGAATTGGTGTTGACAGATTGTACAGGAGAAGTAAAGACTTCAACGAGCACTGCAGTTATTGGAGGAAAAAGAATTTTTCAAGATGCAGTTGCTTCCGAAGGAGGAGAGCAAGAACAAACAAAAAAATCTAAGTTGGATGAACAACAAGATTTGTTGTTACTTATAGATGAAAAAGTACCAGAAGTTTGGATACAAGAATATACATTTCAAGAGGCTACAGAAATAGGAGATGTAAATAAATTTCAAACCAAAGCAGACATGTTTAGCAAGTACAGTCGGGATAAGCAAGCTTCATCTCAGTATACTTCCCAATTATTCCCTAAATTTAAAAGCTTGGCTAAGTCAGATGTTAATTTGGTTACTAGTCGAGATGTAGAGGAGTATACATTGAATTTGGAAATATCATCAAGTCATAAAGTTACAAAAATGAAATTCAATATGAAGAAGATCACTGTTGTTACACAGAAATCTTCCACCCTGTGAGCATCAGCATTCTTTGGCCTGTAGGATCCATTTCAGTGACTGAGATCCATTTTCATCCTTTAGTGATACCAGTCTACCCTATTTTTGTTCCAATTTCTATGTTGGAGAAAACTCACTATGGCTTGGGAATACCACAACAGGCAGATGACTACCAGAAATCTACTCAATTCTCAAAAAAATGCTATTATAAATGACAATGTTAAAATAATGGAGAAATGTAACCAACCTCGATCCAACGTTTGATGTAGATCCCCATTGGAGCTTTCAATCCACGCACATCCAAGCACTTGTAATCTGAAAATTAGTCTTGACAACCAATATCTAACAAGTACATGTGATATATAAATGACATTAACATTATCAATAACAATGGTCCATAATATCATAAGCAAATGTAACCCAATGTATAATAAATGACATTCACACCATGAATGGACGAGAATATGAGTATTTCTATTAATGAACAAGAAGAAGTACAAAGTGATACGACCTCTTGCTAGCAACCAATCTGAACCAAGATCTAGATCAATCCACTTGTGCCTCCACCACTTCAATCCTCCATGAAAGGCAAACTCAAACTAGCAAGGAGTTTGGAAGGTGAACATAATTGGTTCACAACTACAAGGATAAATGAGTGTAGACTCAAGATAGGGAAAAAATCCACTAGAGTGCCTTTACTATTCTCTTCCTCCTCCCGTCCATAAGCCATATGTGCTCAATATATAGTCCTCTCAAAGGTAGGTGAAAGGACTCATCGAGACGTTACTTGGGTATATGGAGAGCCAAAGGTCACCCAATGACCTCTTTTTGGGAGTAAAAAGTAATAAAATAGTGGTTTTTACCATTTTACTTGATACCCGTGGGCTATAGGGATGCAACTCACGGGTACGCATGCTATAGTGATGCAACAAGCGGGTAGGAACAAAAATAGGGTAGACTGGTGTCACTAAAGGATGAAAATGGATATGAGTAACTGAAATGGATCCTACAGGCCAAAGGATGTTGATGCTCACAGGGTGGAAGATTTCTATGTAACATATGCCCCCTAATGTGTGAGGTCAGAGACTGAAATGTGCTATGATGGCCGAAATACATTATAAAACTCAGAAGTGGAGTGATGGAGACATAAGTGGAAAGAACAGCTCACTCATCATAGTACAATAGTATCTCTGAATACATGTCAGTATAGTACAACAATTTGATACAATGGCCATGAATAGGCAGTACATAAGTAAATATATGTCACAAGTGATCATAGCCATGATCCCTCTACAGTAAGATATGGTCTTCTGCTGAAAAGAAGACAATTGGTGCAAAATTGGAGGTACAAACTGCTAAAATTTGAGACGTGATATCTCAGATGTAAAGTCAAAGTCATATGTAGCATACTGAATGCCACAATCGCTTGGGGTCTTCTACACAAGTCTTCGACGGCGCAAGTCTCATCAAGTGAATAAAGGAGTTGGGGTCGAACCTGATGACACATCGTCTGATTACCGGTCATTGATGTATACTGTTAATAGACGCGAGATGACCCACCAATAATGAAAATGGGCATCAAGGCACAAAGCACAATCATCAGAGTGTGAATAAATGGGTTGAAGTCAAACACTAGGATGAATCCATCGATCAGGGGACATTGATGTATTCCCAAAACTGTCGATGGCGAGAGAACCTGCCACTAATGACTGCAAGCCTTAAGGTACTCAACCGAACTCTAAGCCTCAAGTCCCTATTAAATTTTTAGAATTTACTTCAATCTGATCTAGGATCTTAACTGAGAGAACAACATGTATAGCATATCTACAGCATATCAATCATGGAGACAATAATGCAAGCACACAAGAGACACAAAGATTTACTTGGGTAAAACTATAAAGGTGAAAAACCCCAATAACTTCCTCAGAGATAGATAAAGCAATGATACAACCCAAAGAGATAGACATATCCTAGCAGCAGATCCTCCTCCTCCATAAGTGCACCACTCCTCCTTGAGTGCATGAGTGAGAAATGAGTGATCAAATAGAGTGCCTCCCGCACTCTATTTATACTTGACTTGACTTGCCTTTTACATAAATCATGTAGGCTCGAACTTAACCACATAACTTAATGCTGACTGGGCCGACCCCCAATAGGGTGGTCTAATAACCCTTTGACCCACATGGCCAACCCCCAATAGGGTGGTCTAATAACCCTTTGACCCACATGACTTATACAGGGCCGACCCCTACAAGGTGGTCTAATAAACCATCAAGTGTAAGTTACGACATTTACAATATAAATTTCGACACTTTCGTATAGAGGAATAATACCATCTCTATAGGAGTACATACAACATTTATGAAATACATTCCGAAGTTACATATACGTCAACACTCCCTCTTAACTAGGAAGGTATTTCTCAGCACAGGTCTTCTAGCACAAGTCATCTTCTCTGGATCATCATCACTAGATAATCATCATCGAGTCATCATCGTTGTCACTGCTGCTGCTATCTCAATCAATCTCTGAATCTACTCATCATAGGAAGTTCTACAGAGCCAGTCCTTTTTCATACTAGATGTAGGCCCACCACCTGCAGGTATTCATCATCACTAGCCATACTGTGGAATTCTCAGGACTTATTACATGCGTCACAAAACCTGGCTGCAGCATCCCAGGCTATTACGAGCACATAGCTCTACCTGTAGGATCTCCCAGGAGCACATTACATGTGACCCATCACAAAACCTGGCTGAAGCATCCCAAGATGTTACGAGCTCATGGCTCTACCTGTCGGATCTCCCAGGAGCACATTACATGTGATCTCACCACAAAACCTGGTTGAAGCATCCCAGGATGTTACGAGCACACGGCTCTACCTGTTGGATCTCCCAGGAGCACATTACATGTGATCCACCACAAAACCTGGCTGAAGCATCTGAGGCCTTTTTCATCCTGTCCAGATCTCCCATGAGCAAATTACATGTGGTCATGGCAAAACCTGGCTGAAGCATCTGGGGCCTTTTTCATCTTGTCCAGATCTCCCAAGAGCAAATTACATGCCATAGGACAAAACCTTGAAAGAGCATCTGCCAGATATCCCAGGGCAATGAATTACATGCCATAGGAAAAACCTCGAAAGACTATCTGCAGATTTCCCAGGGCCAAATTATATGTCCTTGCAGAGCAAAACCTCGAAAGAGCATTTTCCAAATATCCCAGGGCAACGAATTACATGCCATAGGAAAAACCTCGAAATACTATCTGCAAATCTCCCAGGGCCAAATTATATGCTCATCTGCACAACCTGTTCCACGGCCACAGAGTATCATCTGATACTCATCATACATCATCTTGATGTACACATGATCACCCTGATCATCATCACTACAACATCCTGCTGCATGTCATCTGGAGAAGCCCGTCATCCACGATCATCTTGATCATACAATGCATCCATCTGATGCACACCACGTATCTACCTGATACATATCATCATACATAGTGTATCCACCTGATACATAGATACATGATCCACACAATGTATCCATCAACATACATGATCTACCTGATCATATCTGATACATATCAACATACATGATCTACCTGATCATACAATGTATCCACCTGATACATATACAGATACATGGTCCAAGCATCCAACATGATGCATATACAAAATACATACACATGATCCAACCGATCATATCCAGCATCCAACATGATGCGTACATACATATAAATGATCCAACTGATCATATCCAGCATCCAACATGATGTGTATATACATATAAATGATCCAACTGATCATATCCAGCATCCAACATGATGCATACATACATACATAAAAATGATCCAACTGATCATATCCAGCAGAAACCAGAACAACATTCTGATGTTCATCATCTAGCGCTTACATCCACGGCCATGTGAAGGATCCTCCTTCCAACATGCTTGGAATGGCTTCAACAAATGTGTCCATCACTTCTTCCTCAAAGTGTCCTCGATCTTAAGAACGCCAAGCCTCTCTCTGAAGTACTCGAACTTCACCATGGCTAGTGGCTTCATCAACACATTTGCAATCTGCTCTTCCATCGCAACATACAGGAGCTTCACATCTCCTCTCTGCACCATATCCCTGATATAGTGATATTTGATCTCTATGTGTTTCGACCTGTCATGAAACACTGGGTTCTCAGACAGCTTCACACAACTCTGGTTATCACAGAAGATACCAGTAGCATCCAACGGGAGATCAAATAACTCAAACAGTAGATTCCGTAGCCATACTGCCTCACAACTAGCTGAACAGGATGCAACATACTGTGCCTCAACTGTACTTAGTGCTACGTGGGACTGCTTCCTGCTAAACCAAGAGATCACACCTGATCCCATACTGAAGTAGCATCCAGATGTGCTCTTCCTATCTGCAGCACTGCCAGCCCAATCTGAATCAACATAACCCTGCAGGTTAAACTTTTGATTCATTTCATACTTGACCCCATAATCCACTGTACCCTTCAGGTGCCTTAGAACATGCTTTACAGCAACCAAGTGAACACTCCTGAGATCTGTCAGGAACTGACTCAATCTGTTCACAGCAAAGCAAATGTCTGGTCTCGTGTTCGTCAGGTACATCAAGGACCCAATCATCTGACGATACATAGAGACATCAACTAGCTCAGATGAAGCATCACATAGAAGCTTTAGATTCGATGCCATGGGTCTAGCCATGGCCTTGCAATCCATCATCCCGAACCTCTTCAGGATCTCTACTGCATACTTCCCTTGTCCAAGGAAGATTCCATCTGCACTCTGCCACACCTCCATGCCAAAAACAAATAGTGCATCATCCCCAAGTTCTTCATCTCGAACTCGGCAGCAAGCTTCCGCTATGTGTCGGCAATCAATCTATCTTCACCTGTAACAAACAGGTTATCCACATACAAAAGTAGTATCACTGGATTGCCTTCCTCAACCTTGTAGAAAAAGGTTGGAACCCGCTTTACTCTTGGTAAAGACCAAACTGGATAGAAAGCTGCCTATCCTACCATACCAAGTTCTGCACATATATGATTTCCTGTCATGTGTCTCAGAACCAAGTGGTTGCTCCACATACACTTCTTCTTCAACTACACCATTCAAGAAAGCTGTCTTGAAATCCATCTAGTGTATCTTCTATTTCATCACTTTTATATTTCTCAATGCTGCCATCTGCAGCATGCTTGATCTGATAGTTCCATTTGGAAGTCACAATAGACTTCCCTTCAGCTCTTGGGACCGCATCCCAAACATCGTTCTTCATGATCGACGAATCATGGCATTCTTCCCGTATCCTAGGAACTTTAATATCTTCAATAGATAATTTTGTTGCTGAACAAATGTTGTAGTTCTTCTTTTGTAGGAGATGGCATACGATCTTTCCTACACAACAAGTTAAATTACATGATTAGAAAACATCTCATAGTTTTCATAACAAATTCTTACACATAAAGAAATATGTCATACAGTCATGCAATTATCTTAGCCAATGCTTCAATACAACATTTATCCATATCCCGTAGCTTTCTAGATGCCTTCCAATCTCTACCAGAACATTGTTAAGAGTGTGCACAACTCCCAACATGTCAGCAAAGAGGTTTCATTCTAGATAAGTAGCAATGGAATGTTGTACAGTGCCATAGGCCACTTACCCATGTATATTAGTAGTATACTGTTCATCAATGCAACTATTCTAATATGCACAATACATATTCTAAGTCTAGGAACATGAGCATATACATTATTGAACAATTTTATTTAAACAAACAAATATGCAAGAAATGATAATTAAAATACTTATCTTTGTTTGTTCGTTGGGTGGACTCCCTCTGAGTCTTTGCTTCCTTGCAGGAGCTGCTGGAGTCCTAATCTAAAGTAGCTTCTTCTACGCCTTTCTGTTGTGGAATGTAGAGAGATGGTTAACTCCCTCTGAATATCTGCATCCTTGCATAAACCACTGGAGTGTACTCCCTCTTGATCTTTGCTTCCTGGATTACCTGTTCTTGAACTCATATTCATCCTTGGTCCCTATGCATGCTTATTAGTATCATGATTGTGTTATCCTTGTGATATCATATAAAATCATACATTCATTAGTATACCATTAAAACACAATAATCTCAAGCATGTATAGTCATGATCATTTCAAACAGAAATAATAAGCATTAGCATTCAAGGTTTATGTAGGATTCTTATGGTTAGTCAAACCATAAGAAACATAACATGTCTAAACCTATAATTACTCAAACCTATGACTCTTTGGGTTCGTAATATCATTAATTAAGGTAAGACACATAATATGCATATACCCATGATAATTCAAACTTATGACTTCATGAATAATCATTATCAACAACACAATAGTATAAGATCCTAACCCAAGGTAGGATTCTAGCTTGATATAGGAAAAACATACTTGGATTAGCATGCTAGCTAGTTATGTCTAACATACCCGTATAATGTCTTTTTGTTCTCTTCAGTGACTTGTGCTAGTAACCTGCATGTCTCATATGTTAACCATTGTAGAAACAAGTTATACATACCTCGAGAGTAGATCTTCTATGTGATCCATGACAATGGATGAATCCTTGTCTTCATGTCACCATGATCATACGTTCTTGAAGTAGAACATGATTTGTCTTTCTTGGTGTACCTTTTTGTGTTAGCAGACAACATAAACCTCATACAACACCATAATGCATTAGTACAATCATAAGTGTCAACACCCTAACCAATGAATATCTTCTATCATGCATTCATAATTTTGTTAAGGTGATACGACAAATCTAAAATCAAGATTGTACTAACCGTAATAACATGAAGAAAAACATACCATAAACTTAATCATGAACAAATATCGAAACATACCTCGATGAGTCATACCTGTCGAGATCGCTTGTAATATTCTTATGTAAGGCCTTAGCCTCATCTCCCTTTGAAACAGGAACTTCTTCACTTATGCAGATGATCAATCCATCTTCTTCTAGTATTAACCCAATCCACTTGATTTGCAAGAATTGGACCTAGAGATGGATATGGGTTTGTCAGAGAAACCCCAAAAATTCAAACTTTGAATTTCAAACTTCTAAGAGGATAGAAATATGTGCCTTGATGAGCTGATCACACTGGTATGCTTAGAATTTGAAAACTGCAAAGTTTCACTCCTCAATTTTTCCTTTGAAACTTCCAGATTCACTGGACGTGACCCTGAACTGGGGTTTGATGAATCCCACTCTTCTACCCATTAAAAAGGTTTGATCCAAATCTCCAAGCTTCTATTTTTCTGAGGAGCTTCCAGCCGTGGTCACAGATTTCAAAAATTCCCATTTTTACAGAAGCCCTAATTTTCCACTTTTCTGATCAAAGTCCCAAACTAGGGTCTGATCAAGCCCGGCCTTCTGACCAACCAAAAATTCTGATCTTGGTCTCTAAATTTCTATTTTGATGAGTAGCATTCAGCCGTGGTCTCCGATTACAAAATTCCAACTTTCTCTGAAGCCCTAAATTCCGGAAGCCATAAATGAAGGTACTCAAAAATAATTCTGTTTTGACATAAATATGTACCTGATTGTTTCTAGTGTAACTCTGAAATTTTCTATCCACAGGGTCTGAAAAGGTTTCTTGAGATATCCTGACCCGTTATCTTTCCATCCTAACAGGTCTGACCTCAATTGGATTCTCTGAGAGAGAGTTATGCCAAGTGTCGCAACGTGACCTGTTTATGGGATAATACAGGAGAGTAAACTTGTACGGTGTGCCATGTGTCACTGTTTCAACTTCGGCATCTGAAAAAGTTTCTCGAGATATCCCTCCCTGTTATCTTTCCACCCTAACAGGTTTGACCTCAATTGGACTCTCTGAGAGAGAGTTGTACCAAGTGTCGCAACGTGACCTGTTTATGGGATAATACAGGAGAGCAAAATTGTATGGCGTGCCACGTGTCACTGGTTCAACTTCGGCTTCTAAAAACTTTTTCTGAGATATTACAGTCTGTGTACTACGTGTCACATTTTACGAAATTTCATTTGGAGCTTCCTAGCCCAAGTTATGACCTTTTTCCCAAGGTCATCTGATTTTGACTCAGATATGGAAGAGGCAGAAACCCTATCTTGTACAGATCATAAATCACAAAGTACAATGAATTAGAGGTTGTCCTTTGGACACAAGGTACATGGGGATTTAAACTTCGACTTGTAAATATTTCAGATCTGAAAACTTCGCCAAAACAGATTTATAGCGAAAGTTCTACGATGACTGGTTTTTGCTATATCAAGCCCTAGCATCGTAAGTGCAACAAGTGTCATACATGCCATATCATGCCTTCTTTCAGGCTAGCTCTGATACCATGTTAAATTTTCAGAATTTACTTCAATCTGATCTAGGATCTTAACTGAGAGAACAACATGTATAGCATATCTACAGCATATCAATCATGGAGACAATAATGCAAGCACACAAGAGACACAAAGATTTACTTGGGGAAAACCATAAAGGTGAAAAACCCCAATAACTTCCTCAGAGATAGATAGAGCAATGATACAACCCAAAGAGATAGACATATCCTAGCAGTAGATCCTCCTCCTCCATAAGTGCACCACTCCTCCTTGAGTGCATGAGTGAGAAGTGAGTGATCAAATAGAGTGCCTCCCGCACTCTATTTATACTTGACTTGACTTGCCTTTTACATAAATCATGTAGGCTCGAACTTAACCACATAACATAATGCTGACTGGGCCGACCCCCAATAGGGTGGTCTAATAACCCTTTGACCCACATGACTTATACAGGGCCGACCCCAACAAGGTGGTCTAATAACCCATCAAGTATAAGTTATGACATTTACAATATAAATGACATCACTTCCATATAGAGATATAATACCATCTCTATAGGATTACATACAACATATATGAAATACATTCTGAAGTTACATATACATCAATAGTCCCAGAATAAATGAGTTGAAGTCGACGGAACGAGACTCGCTGGAAGGAGGGCATTAAGGCATCCCCCATCAACCAGCACAAGGTACCAGCAATGCTGAAAGATTTGGAAGATCTCAAGTGAAACAGACTGACTCAATAAGGATGGCCGACATGCAATAGTCAAGATATCTGAGGAGTGGCCGACACTGGTTTTAGGACTTCCTTTGAACAAGAGCATGAGCAGATGGATAAACTCAGGTAGCATAGACTTGACATAAACTGTGCAATGCAGGAGCCATTACAAAGGGCTCCATAATGACTAGTAGATTAACCAATCGGTGGAGAAAACTGAGAAACAAGTACAGCTCCTAAGGCCCAACTATAGTCCCAAATCATAATGTACAGAGTGGAATGAATGCTCTGTTCAAAGGGGACACAACAATTGCCAACAAGAAATAGTGACCATAATCCCTTCCGGCTTTTTGGAATATTTGATTTTTTTTGTCTTTTTCATATTTGGGAAAATCTTAAAAAAGAATAAAATTGCTTATAATACAACAAGTGAGGGAACGAGTGTCAAATAGCTAGCAGACTAGTCCCAAGCAGTGTAACATACCTATGCTCAATGCAAGGATGTGCGTGCAGGATGTGGACACTCAGGGGGGAGTTCCCTCAGGGTCAAAGGGTCATCAAATTGTGAAGGGCAAATATATAAGCTCTGCAAGGCTCGTTAAGGAAAAGTGCTCAGGCACCAGGCTAACAATTGAGTAAGCGGGAGCCGGCACAAGGCTCAAGTGGCAAGCAGGATGATGCAATGCAATCACAACATGATATAACTGAGAATTCCCTTTTCGTAAAGTTAGTCTCCTCACCCGAAAAAGTGTAAAACAATGAGAGAAGAACTCTTCTAGTCACGTATGACTAGAGTATACCTTTTTCGTAATTAATCCACAAAGGTCCAGAAAAGGGGTAACCTTATACCTAAGTGAATGTCACTTCAAATCCTTTAATGAGTCTGAAATGACAAGTATACTTGGAAATCTTGTTTGATTTGAAAAAGTCTAACAAGGGCTTAAAAAATACTTTATAAAAATATTTTCCGTAAAAGTTTAACGAGCTCGAAAAAGTAAACTCGTGACCTCCTTACTGTTTTTAACGAGCTCAAAGGAGATATGGAAGAATGCTCATAATGAGAGCAGGCGAGTGTTAGGGACATGCGAGACTAGTTCCAAGCGCATGAGACAAAGCTATGCATAATGCAAGGACCATGAGCAAGATAAGGACACTCAGGGGTTGTCTACGAATTCAGATAATAATAGGTTCAAATGCGTCATAACAATGGGGAGGCCTAAACCTATATGTAAGGTTCTGAATATTCCTACCATGGCCGAAGCAAATGTCGAAAAGGACCAGTAAACAAGTATAAGTCCAGCTACGAATCCTGTCTCCAAGAAACATAAGAGCCAAGATTATCTCTACAACGTATGTAAATAAAAATCTGATACAAGTCACTATGGTAGAAACATTTTCAACTTCACTATTGTTAACCTCAGACATAACGTAGGTAGAGCTAACCACTGAAGGTGCCATAGTACCAATACTTGAGGGATCAAAATGATCATCTTCAAAATGAAGAGCAAAGCTTAAGGATGTGAAGGAATCTACAGTGGCAAATTCATCATCACAGGAGTTGGAAATTCTAGAAGTAGAATCGAACTCATCAGGATCACCAATTTGCGGATCTATAGGAGAGCTCAAAGACTCATTAGACTCAAATGTCAAATCAGGGCTGGACGAGATGGTGAATGGATCCAAATTCAAATGGATGGCAAGTTGTATTATAGGCCCATCTTGTTCAATAAGATCAAGGGGAGGAGGGGAATGAGATATATGATAAAGATCCCCCCACGACTTGTCATCACCACCCATGGCCTCAAAAATAACTCCATCTGAAGGTAGGATACCATCGAGGCAATCATGTGAACAAGATAGGTTGGCTGCCAAAACTGGCAGTGTAACGGGATCTTCCTCAACTGTCTTGGAAGAAGAGAGATCCAGATTTGCAGTGGTTTGTTGGATATGATCGTAAGTGATATCCACTACAAATAAAGGCTTAGACATCCCGACGTGCGCAATATCTCCAGACATAGAATCCGTGGATGGAAAAATCCATGGATCACCACAATAGGAAGTTCGGAATGGCATACTTTTCGAAAGAGGAGGCACACTGTTGGAAATGGTTCCAATAAAATTCACAAGTGCAGAATGGTTAAAAGTTCCCATCAACGAGGGGTACATTCCAACACTTATGTCCCCAGTTGCTGATTGAGAATCAGAAATTTGTGGGACTACTGATCCCGTGGATGCTGTGGAAGGAGTGCCAACATAATCTAGGTGATCGACCGTCACAATCTTGCCTTCATGGGGAATGCAAATAACTCAAAATATAGTAAACGCGACAGCCTTCATAGCGTACATCCAGTTCTAACCCAGTAAAAGGTTGTAGTTGATGGGCGCATCAACCACTTCGACTTCAATAGGCACAGACTTACCTCCCAAGGAGACTACAAGGGAAGGGGTAATTCCATGCAGCGTAAAATATCTACCGTCGAATGCAGTGAGTGTAGTTCTAGACGCGAGTAGAGGAGGAGAGCCAACAACTTTCCAACAAGTTAACGACATTACTGACGCAGAAGCACCTTCATCAACCATAGTACGTTTGACGAAGCTCTTAAGGCAGACCACCTGGATTTGAAAAGACACGTGGTAAGGCGAACTTGATAACACTAGGACTTCCCCCATCCTGAAATCCTAACTCACTCAAAAGGGCATGCCTCTTAGAAGGACAAGCTTGCAAAACTTCAAGAGCGGACATGGCACACGAGGTTTGGCCCAAATCTTCTACGATGGAGTATTTCTGGGCGGCTCAAGCATTGGGATTATGTGTGGAGCGCTTGAGAACACCTTTCGGTATCTATGGCATAATAGAAGGCTTCTCGATATGAAAAGAAATATCAGAAGGAGGGGGAGGCTCATTCCCCAAATTCAGTTGTGGTGCACCATAATCACGTTGACGAGTAGCAACACAAACCTCCGAATGAACTATATTCACACATCCATAACCACTAGTATTGGAAGAAGACGTTTTCGTTTCATTAGTACCATAACCAGTGGTGGGAGCATGCGAAGCCATGTTTTGATGATGAGGTAGGGGATCCTTCAGCACAGCTGGGCTCTGTTCCAAATGCTTCGATGCTTCTTCAATACGAGGACATAAGTGAGTAAGATGATCCTCCCCATCATAAGCTTGCAAGGGAATTTCACCTTACGTCTAGGTTTATGATCCTCACCAGCATTACCGCCTTCTCGAGGAGGGTTGGCATTCTCTTTACGAGGAATATTATGATTGCTATTGTTGTTACTTCCATTGTTTCCACCCCTACAATTATTTCTCCCCTTTTTCTGACCACCAGGCTACTAATTAACCGACGATTTCGTTGGTTGCACATTGTGTACATCAGACGATGGAGTGGAAGTGGACAAGGTGTGAACCTGTCCGGGAGCAGACTGGTTTAGCAACAAATTTTATATTTGATTAGCTACCAAGTCTACAGGGCGAGTGCATGTGGACCCCGTGATGCCATCGACATGTGGTCCAGGAACTGATGTGGGCTCATGTCTTGTTCTCGGTGCATCAGGAATAATGTCATACAAAATGGCAGACTGAGAATAAAGTAGATCTAACTGCTGGACTTTCAAGATAGCTTGTTCCTCAGTCATAATGCCGGACATCGAAACATCCTTAGTAATATATGGAAGTAAAGACTTAAGGAACCATTCCAACAAGAACTCTGGAGGAATGTTGGCTTTCACTAATCTCTTCCGCCGATGCCACTCTTGAACATGGTTAGAAATATGTGTGGCCTTATTCTGACGGAAGGTGGACAACAACTCAGTACCAGTATCATAACGAACCGGCAACTGGAAATGGTCTAAGAAAACCAAAGCAATCTCGTTGAATCCCCTATAGGTGTTTCTGGGCAACTCCACATACCACTTCATGGCTGCCCCCGTGAGGGTGCGTTGAAATAGTCGTAATCGAATGGAATCATGATTCAAAGAGTTGGAGGAGCACCAAAGGTGAAATGTCGTGACATGATCTCCCTGGTCCTCACCACCGTTCCCTTCAAACTTTTGAATGTCCGAAGGGATCTTGGTAGGAACCGGGGGCCAAGTAGGGTCGTGACACACCAGATCATTCGTGAGCTTTGAAAGATCCAGGAGATTCAAGCATGCAAGGAACGGGAGATACGGCTGGAAAGCTTGATTATAAGCCCCCATAAAAGGTTGATTAAACGGAACTGTGTTATAAGATGGACCAAAAGCTTGACCATGAGGGTTAAACGGATGATAATGAGGACCTGACAGCCCGTAAGCTTGCCCATGGCCATACGATGGATAACCTCCCCCTACCTAACCCATTTGAGAGTAAGCAAGTATATGTGCGTTTTGAGCACCATATTGGGGTGGTGGGTGATACTGGTGGCCAGCACTGACTGTGTTGTAGTAAGGGTTGCCACCATGGGTATGGGGCATGTATGTACTATTCATAGTGGGAACCGTGTTGTAATGACCATAATGGTATGGTATGTTCCCACCCCCAATATTAGGATTAGCTTGAGCAGTCGTGTGATTACCATAAGCATGAGAAGTATTCCCAGGTCCAATATGGGTGTGACCAGTAGCAGGGTTGGTGGTGTGATGTCCATGTGGATAGGAAATATTCCCACTCCCTACATTACTATTACTAGCGGTGGCAGTGGACGCGAAAGTATGTAGTATGTGTCCACCACTTTGGTTGGGAGGAACGGTATCATGTGCAAAAGCAGTCCTGGGTTGACGAGTAGCGACATGTGTATTAGGTGGTGGATGGCGAGTCGTGTTTCGAATAGCATTCCAACTAGGTTGGGTATTCCTAGGAGGTGGTCGCGTTCCAACATTAGCATGGTTAGGAATCTGACCAGTCCCCATACTATGTGAGTGGGTGGACAACGTAGTTCCCCCAGTGGGTATAGTATGGCTAACAATTTGAGTAGTGCCAGCATGAGTACCAACCATAGTGGAAGGTTCGATAGTATTGTGACTAGGCATACCAAAAGAGAGTGCGGTGGGGTTGACCATAGGGCCGGAATCATCATGAGTCTCAGGCCTCCTATATCTAAAATCACGTGGAAATGAAGGAACGAAAGGCTCGTCCTATTCTTCCTCCTCGGTTAATTCGGGCATCTCGTAAAGATAATTATCCGGATTTGAAGGATCAAACGGATCCCGGTCAAGTGGATTAGGCCAAATAGAACCAGGTTGAGTCTCAGGTGGATCACCTCCCCAATCCTCATGAGGAGTCTAGGGATCAGAAGTATGTTCAACTCAACCCGAAGGAGTAGAAAGGTATTTCCCGATATCGGGATGTGCAGCCATGTAGTCCTCAATGTATGTCTCATAAGAATTCGAAGAGTTAGAGGGAGCCCTCCGGTGTCCTCTAGCAGTATGTTGTGTAGCCAAAGCTGGCTTTAAACCAGCCAACTGATGGGATCGACGGAGAGTAGGGCTCAGCACCATGTTCTCTCCGGAGAGAGACATAGCGTCTCCTAAAGGCCAACTATTGATCAAAAAATAGTAAATCAAAAGCACACACCTAGAGAATCTACAGCCAAGAGTAGATAGACAGAGTGGCTAAATGAGCTCCCGACGCTAGAGCCGGTATGTCTCGCCTAGGAGAGGCTTGAGACTCCCAAAATATAGCCAGAGGTAACAGAATCAGTTATAGAGACACCCAGGCTTCACTATGTCGACAGGGTCAAGTCCACTACACGAACATAACTGTGCTGTCCAATCCCTATCTGACTCAGGACACAAACAACATAACCACTGCAAGTACCCTGTGCGGTAACTAGGTAAGGAAACTATGTCTACAGCAATATAACCAATGCTCAGGGGGACAGTCGCAGGTGAGACCCGTCGTATGGGCAGGGTAGCTAAGCTCGAAGCACAAGAGGACGAACCTCCGGTACCCCCAGATACTAACAAATCCTGGATATATCTCCCACGTTCAACCGGTATCAGAGGGATATCTCCTCAACCAACCTCCCGTGACCTCGTGCTTAACTCTGGATTGAGTAGAGATTTCCTAAGAACACCGATCTATACCATGGATTCCTCCACTCCCTGGTCAGACACCTAATGTTTCGTTCAGTAGTCTTGGATTTTTAACTCACAATGATTTATTCCAAGATTCTAAACCTATGCTAGTTGGTGTACCCTATAAATAAAATAAGTCTAATCAATTTTATGATTAATAGTTAATTTTAGTGGCTGTGATTACTCAAGGGATATGGTCGTGAAACTAGTGATGTGTAGACTCAATAGTATGCAACATTGTCCAATCCTAGACTCATCTATCCAATAAAACAATGTCACTAATATGCAAAATCAACCAACAATTCTGAAATAAATATGCAAACTTTTATCTTTTCAATGCACAAGCAAAACCTAAAATGAAGGAAACAAGCACTCAATGCAAAATGCAGTACATGGAAATAAAATATTTTTGTATTTTCTCTTATAAACAGAAAGGAAAATGCAAAAAACTAAATGAATATTTTTGTATTTTTTCAATATATATGGAATGAAAAAATGCAAGCAAAATCCTACTATTCAGTCACTGAAGTGCCGACAAGATCACTAAGACAACCCAGCAGATCCTAAACAGCAAGACTCAGCCAAAAGAAAGAGCTCAAAAGGAAGAAACCAAGAGGCTAAAACCAAAGATTGGTAAAAAACCAAGAAGGCTCAACCAAGAGAAACGAAGAGATCTGGTCACAACCAAGGCATGAAACGGTCAAGAAAGAGGCCAACAAAGACTCAGGAATCAACCAAACTCACCCAGCAACAACCAATAGCCATAAACCAACAAAAGCCGGAGTTACACGCTACTGTCGAAGGAATACCTATGGATACCCGCTAGCAGTAGTGTAAACATATGCGAGTATACACGGGCAAAACTAAGCCAGCCCGCAGGTGAGGAAAAGCAAATGGTCAAATAAATAGTCCAGAGTCTCAGAAAAAACAATTTTTCTACAGTGTATCTTAACGGCCAATCAGTGACATAGAGCTTTGATAAACAGCAACTCTAATTATGGACTAATGCTCAATATTTTTCCCAAACATGGATGTTTTCCCTAGCGGAGTCTCCATTTCTGTGTTGGAGAAAACTCACTATGGCTTGGGAATACCACAACAGACAGATGACTACCAAAAACATACTCAATTCTCAAAACAATGCTATTATAAATGACAATGTTAAAATAATGGAGAAATGTAACCAACCTCGATCCAACGTTTAATGTAGATCCACGTTGGGAGCTTTCAATCTGCGCACATCCAAGCACTTGTAATCTGCAAATTAGTCGTGACAACCAATATCTAACAAGTACATGTGATATATAAATGATATTAACATTATCAATAACAATAGTCCATAATATCATAAGCAAATGTAACCCAATGTATAATAAATGACATTCACACCATGAATGGACGATAATATGAGTATTTCTATTAATGAACAAGAAGAAGTACAAAGTGATATGACCTCTTGCCAGCAACCAATCTGAACCAAGATCTAGATCAATCCACTTGTGCCTCCACCACTTCAATCCTCCATGAAAGGCAAACTCAAACTAGCAAGGAGTTTGGAAGGTGAACATAACTGGTTCACAACTACAAGGATCAATGAGTGCAGACTCAAGATAGGGAAGAAATCCACTATAGTGCCTTTACTATTCTCTTCCTCCTCCCATCCATAAGCCATATGTGCTCAATATATAGTCCTCTCAAAGGTAGGTGAAAGGACTCATCGAGACATTACTTGGGCAGATGGAGAGCCAAAGGTCACCCAATGACCGCTTTTTGGGAGGAAAAAGTAATAAAATAGTGGTTTTTACCATTTTACTTGATACTCGCGGGCTATAGGGATGCAACTCACGGGTACGCATGCTATAGTGATGCCACAAGCGGGTAGGAACAAAACTAGGGTAGAATGGTATCACTGGAGGATGAAAATGGATCTGAGTCACTAAAATGGATCCTACAGGCCAAAGAATGTTGATGCTCACAGGGTGAAAGATTTATGTGTAACAACTGCGCCTGATAAAATTATTTTACACAGGCAGACAGGGGAGGTGATATATGTTGATTTTTTGGAAGCAACTTTGGAGGTTGAAAAATTGAGAATTGTTGTAGATAAGCTGAATAATCAATTAAAACAAGAAAAGATAGAAAAAAATCCCGCCAATAGCAAATTAATAAGTTGCAAATGGATTTGGTTGGAAGTGGCACTGAAGGAGATGTAGGGAAAAATTTGTTGAAAGATAAGGAAAAATTAATCCAAGAGTTGAGAAAGAGGTTGAAAATCCCAGACACCCAACTTATTCAGGGACCTGAATCGACAAAATTAGAGCATGAAAAAGAAGAGTTATCTAAAAAAGTGAGTGGTGTCACATCCAAATTATAAAAATTGGTTGAAAATGAATCTAGTTGGGAAAAAGAAAAAATAAGTTTGAAAGACCAAGTTGAGGATTTGAAAAACAAATTGTCAAATCTAGCCCAGCAACAAACAAGTACAAATCAGATTGAAGATGGGAATAGTGCATATAGTATCTTGTAGGCCATGTCTCAAGTAAGTTTTAAAGATGTCGAGATTAAGGAGTTAAAAGAATAAACTCAGAGGTTAAAAGAAGAAGGTGAGAAGAAAGAGGAAGAAACAAAACCTTTACAAGAGAAGTACAAAGAATTTATTGAAACGAATAAAAAATTGGCACACCAAGTGACTGGGAAAGAAGCCATGCAAGGGTGTAAGCACATGGTGTGAGATTTGATTATAAAAGAAGCTGAAAATTTTAGACCTTATTTGGATTTCATAAGAGTGAAGGAAAAAGTGATTAGAGATGCTTTAACAAGTTGTACTGCAATCAGAGAAAATTTAAATAGGAAGCCCAAGGAGACAGCACAAAATGCAATTACCTTTTTGAACAGTTTAATAGAAGAAAATATGAGGATTATGGGTATTAAGAACAGGATTCCAGTGATTACATGGGCAAGGAGAATCTTAGGAAAACATGCACATATTGAGAATGTTGAAGCCAAAGCTGGAGCCATGAAGAAACAAGTAACAGGATTCAAAAGACAGTTTCAAAAATTGATTGAAAAAGGTTTACCTTCATTATGGGATGAAAATTAGGAGTTGATTCCCCAAGATGAATATAAGAAATTATTGTTTGATATAAGAATGGACCATGTGAAATTTCAGCATTTGAATCACTTACTTACATGGAAGATTTTAATGGAAAAGATTGCAGAAGACTTTGAAATTCTAAATAAGCTGGTTTCAATCGCTGAAATACTTCCACAGATTTCCCTTGCAGATCATATTGAAATAAGAGTTATGGTGAAAGAGATGACAAGCTACGATCCCCAACTGCTGATCAGTGGACTAGCATAGAGAAACTTAGAAAACTGAAGTACACAATTCGTGCTGGAAAGTATTTGTTCGATTTTACATCAAGTGAAAACTTGAAAATATTTTTATTCAAAATAAACTTGTAATATTTTTATAACTTTAACTCAAATGACATTTGGCAAGTTTAGTTAAGTTATTTCAGTTTTTAGTTAAAAGAAACAGTTAGGTTTTGCTTCAAATAAAGTTTTGTATAAAAGACAATGAAAGTTATTTTTGAAAAGTTTGGAAACTTTTTGAGAGACAAGAATTTTGTATCAAGTTGATATCTATGTAATATAAAAGAGTCATACAGTGAATGACATTATTTTTACAGAATCTGAGATTCATGTGTTGATCAGAGTTACAGTCTGTATTTTTCCCTTCTTACATGTGCATGTTTACTTTACTTCGTTATATCTTCCATTATGTTTTGTCTTCTAGGATTAACCCAATCCACTTGATTTGCAAGAACTGGTCCTAGAGCTGTATTAGGGTTTGTCAAAGAAACCCCAAAAATTCAAACTCTGAATTTCAAACTTCCGAAAGGTATGCGCCTTGATGAGCTGATCAAGTTGGTATATTCAGAATTTGAAAACTGCAAAGTTTCACCCCTCAAAATTGCCTTTTAGATTTCTGGATTTACTAGGGAGGACCCTAAATTAGGGTTTGAATTTCCCAGAGCTTCACCCAACCAAAATATTTGATTCAAAACTCTAAGCTTCGATTTTTCTGAGGAGCTTCCAGCCGTGGTCACAGATTTCCAAAATTCCAATTTTTGCAAAAGCCCTAAATTTCCATCTTTCCGATCAAAGTCCCGAAGTGGAGTTTGATCAAGCCCGGCCTTCTGCCCAACCAAAAAATATGATCTTGGTCTCTAAATTTCTATTTTGATGAGTAGCATCTAGCCGTGGTCTCTAATTACAAAAATTCCAATTTTCTCCTAAGCCCTAAATTCCAGAAGCCATGAATGAAGGTACTAAAAAATAATTCTGTTTTGACAGAGATATGTACCTGATTATTTCTGGTGTAACTCTGAACTTTTCAATCCACAAGGTCTGAAAAAAAATTTTGAGATAGCCCGACCTGTTATCTTTCCATCCCGATAGGTCTGACCTCAATTGGATTCTTTGAGAGAGAGTTATACCAAGTGTCGCAACGTGACCTATTTATGGGATAATACAGGAGAGTGAACTTGTACAGTGTGCCACATTTCACTGGTTCAACTTCGGCCTCTGAAAACTTTTCCCGAGATATCTCGACCTGTTAGCTTTCCATCTTGATAGGTCTGATCTCAATTGGATTCTTTGAGAGGAATTTATGCCAAGTGTCGCAACGTGACCTGTTTATGGGATAATACAGGAGAGCGAACTTGTACAACGTGCCACGTGTCACTGGTTCAACTTCGGCCTCTGAAAAGTTTTCTTGCGATAGTACAATCTATGTACTACCTGTAAATTTTTACAAAATTTCATTTGGATCTTCCTAGCCCAAGTTATGACCTTTTTCCCAAGGTCACCTGATTTTGACTCAGATCTAGAAGAGGCAGAAACCCTATATTGTACAGATCATAAATCACAAAGTACAACGAATTAGATGTTTTCCTCTGGACACAAGGTTCATGGGGATTTAATATTCAACCTGTAAAAGTTTCAAATCCAAAAACTTCGCCAAAACGGATTTATAGCGAAAGTGCTACGATGACTGGTTTTTGCGATATCAAGCCCTAGCATCGTAAGTGCAACAAGTGTCATACATGCCATATCATGCCTTCTTTCAGTCTAGCTCTGATACCATGTTAAATTTTCAGAATTTACTTCAATATGATCTAGGATCTTAACTGAGAGAATAACATGTACAACAAATCTACAGCATATCAATCATGGACACAATAATGCAAGCACACAAGAGACACAGAGTTTACTTGGGGAAAACCATAAAGGTGGAAAACCCCAATAACTTCCTCAGAGATAGATAGAGCAATGATACAACCAGAATACAAGATATAGTCTTCTCCTAGCAGCAGATCCTCCTCCTCCACAAGTGCGTCACTCTCCAAAGTGTGAGTGAGAGAATAGAATGTGTAAAATGAGAGAGACACACTCGCTATTTACACACTAACTTGACTTGACCTTTACTCAACTAGGTCGGCCTCAACTTAACCACTTAACATAATGCTGACTGGGCCGACCCCCACTAGGGTGGTCTAATAACCCTTTGACCCACATGGCCGACCCCCAATAGGGTGGTCTAATAACCCTTTGACCCACATGACTTATACAGGGCCGACCCCAACAAGGTGGTCTAATAACCCATCAAGTATAAGTTACGACACTTACAATATAAATGATGACACTTACGTATAGAGGAATAATAACATCTCTATAGGAATACAATATGCATAAATGTGAAATACATTCTGAAGTTACATATACATCAACAGAAAGGATCTTCGAATTCATGAAGGTGTCCATCTTTACCTTCCATTCGAAGTAGTTGAATGAATTCAACTTGAGATCCATGATACTGAAGAATTCGAAGTTGAAGAGGGGATAGTCTTGCAAAGCAAATGAGAATTATGAAATGGAGATATGCTGCAATTCGAATTGAACACCGCCTTAGGACACTGAGCACATGTGACTAGGTCATTCACACTTGGATAGAACTCACTGGATCTCTCTAGTGAATTCAAGGAAATAGCACCAGGATTTGTTATGGAAACCCAGAAGCTACTTGTGCACAATGAAAGACAACTGCTCAAAGAATTGTTGCAACTGCTGCAATTCGAATAACTGTTGTCAGATTTGATACCATGTGATATTTTATAAGTAGGATCACTCAGTTGTATCAGACCTCACTAAAACTCACTCAAGAACTGCAGAAATAAGAAGAAGAAATGTTGATTCAATAATCACTCATACACAAGAAAGGACAAAAACTATTGTATCATACATCAGCTGTAAGCTGGCACTCTAAATAGTGAATAATAACTGAATACAATCAAATGAATTCAAATACCTCCTAAGGTCATTTGAATTCTCCTCAATGTGTGGCTTGGATGACATTGGAGACATCATCCAATCAGTAATAGTGGTCACAAGTGGTCAAACATCAGTCAAATGAGTCTAACTGAGTCTAACTGGTGCATGTGGCACAAATTTAAGGAAGGAGACTCCAATGTGGGCTCATGAGGAGCTGTCAGTAGTCAGTATAGCTGATCTAGTCTCTCTGGAGGTCTATCTAAGTGGTTTAGTCAGTTAAACTAGTAATCAATCCCCAAATCAAGGAACAAATCCACTAATCATGGAACTCACCGAAGAATCTCCTAAATAGGTGGAAGAGGGCGCAATTGTACTCCAGTGATGAAAACAAGGGTGCATATGTGGCTAGGAGGGATAGAAATGAGCAAAAACAGGATCCTTGGGATGAAAAACTAGGGACTAGGTGCCAGGAGACTACCATACTGATGATTGGATGCATGCAAAATATAAAAATGATGGTGAGAATATTCCAATAATATATAGTCTTTCCCTTTGGCCACCTTAGTACTTGGCCATCAAAAAATGCAACCCTCATACCTTTTTCATATAGTGTTGATATGGAGAGAAGGTTCTTCTTGAGTCCTGGAACATATAGGACATCCTTCATATTCAAAGATTTCCCAGATTCTAGCTTGTAAGAAACTTCTCCACTTACTTTTATGGGGTATTGGTATTCATCCCCAAGATTCACCTTGTGAGGTGACTCATGTTTAGACAGGTTTATGAAGGATTCTTTATATCCTATCATATGCTTGGATGCTCCACTGTCTATAATCCAATCATTACTTCCATGTGTGGCAGTGCCTGTGAGTGCTGATATCAGGACATACTCTTTGTCACTTGAAGATTCATCACTTTATTCTCTAGCTCTTTTCCTTGGAGGTTCATCATCTTCTGTAGTGTGAGCATGGTGCCTTTTCTTGTTGTTCTTCTTGTTTTGGGAGCCACTTTTGTTTCTAGGACAATATCTGGAGTAGTGTTCCTTCTCATCACATGTGTAACATCTAATAGTAGAAAGATCTCTCTTGAATCTTCTAAAGTTATCTCTCGGAATTTGGTGGTGGTGTTTCTCCCTTTTACTATGATGGTGCTCCCTCTAGTGATTATTCCTCCCGGAGTGTGTTGTGAGAGCTTGATCATCATTTGCTCCCATATTCTTTTCTCGAGCTACATGTCGAGCTTATTCTTGTGAGCATTCCTCCCATAGCCTACTGAATGTGATTAACTTCTTCCTAGCACAAATACCTTGAATGAAAGAGTCCCATGATCTAGGGAGACCATTCAAGGTGTTCATCACAATTTCTCCATCTTCTACATTTTCTCCCACAGCTTCAAGTTTCTCCTTGATCTGAGATACCCTTGTAAAATAAGACTGCATGGTCTCTGCATTTTGTATCTTCACATTCTTCAATTAGTTCCTCAAGGTCATCTTCTGATTTATTTTCTTCCCTTCAAATATCTCGGTCAAGGCATCAAACATCTCTTTAGGTGTCTTCAAATATGACACATGTGGGATGAGATGATCCTTAATAGAATCTACAATGATCCTCTTGTCCTTAACCAATTTCTTCATGTGTAAGGCTTTAGCCTCATCTCCCTCTGGTGCTAGAACCTCTTCATTCACATATGTGTCCAAATCATTCTCTTCAAGGACAAGTGCAATCCTATACTTCCATGCTCGGAAGTTATCATACCCTTCAAGCTTATCCTCAAGCTTGGTGTGGTGAGACATCTTTAATGAGAAATTCAAATGGAAATAGAAAATCTTTTAGGTCTTACCACTTTTAGATGCCCAAACTGGTTCTAGGTTGGCTAGCCCTAGGGTTTGTTAGAGAAACCCTAATTTTCCAAACTTGGAATTTGGAACTTATGATTGGATAGATAGATGTGCCTCCTCAAGGTGATTTTCCCAATGTACCCACTCTTCCAAATCAGTGAACTGAAACCCAAAATATCTGATGCCCTAGTTTTCCTTCGGCACTAGTGATGGGCAAAAAAATGAAAATTCTCAGAATCAGCTTCTGCTTAGATAGAAAGATGTGCCCTCCTTAGGCGAGTTAGCCTAGCCTCTTTTCATTTATTATCTATGGAGAGAAGTCCAAAAAATTAAGAATCCCTAGCTTCCACAGCTGCACAGTGTCTTCTTTTCAGGTTAGATTTGATACCATGTTAGATTTTATACTTTTAATCAATATTTATCTACGATCTTAACTAAAAGAATAACATGCAAAACATAACACAATAGAAACAAAGAATTTCCTCGAGGAAACCATAAAGGAAAAAATCCCACAACTTCCTCAGAGATAGAATTGTCTCCAATACAATATCACAAAAGTAAAACCCCAAAACAAAGATGGTCTTCTGCAGCTCCTCTTCTTTTCCTCCTATGCAAAATTGTCCTCTCTCTCACTAGTGAGAACTTCTGAGTGAGTGTGTTATACAAATGAGAGAGCTCCACTCTCTAGTTATACTTTATCTTTCACTTGACCTTTTCACTTACTAGGTCGGCCGTAGTTGTATCTGACTGAGTCAACTTCTCTAGGGGAATCAATAACCTTAATCTAAATGACTCTAGGGGGAACTATTGCCCCGAATTACAATGGAGTATTTACCTCAATGAATTTACATGACCAAATGTAATAATGACATCCTCGACCAGAGGAATAAACATCTCCGTTGGAGGTTCAAGTGAAATACAATAATAATCATAGTATAAAATACAACTGAATATATTCTGAAGTTACAATTATAGTAACACTTATAACATAAACAAGACCTTCAAGCGATAGCCTAAGATACTCCTAGGTTGATAAATATGGCATACACAATATTTTTTAAAGATTCGATCAACATAAATTAATCCACATGTATTATTAATATGAGGATTCCATCAAATTGGTATGAGTTCCAATTCATAATTAACATATTCCCAACCAAATCCTTGGAATCGAGTAACATAATACAAATAGAAACAATCCATGTAAAAATAATTACAAATAATTACATGTATTTAAATGTACTATATCCATCAAACTAGTTATTGAGGAATCATTCAACACTCAAATCTAGGAATCTAGTGTAAATTCCACTACTAAGGATGGATATGAGACCACCATGGTAAATAAACACATGTATGGAACTCTAATCTCACTTAACCTGAACCACAATACTCAATATTTCATGCATAACTAAACAAATACTAGGATATATAAACTTCCTTTAGGAACCTCACCCATGCTTTAATCAGATTAGACTTCATCCCCTTCAATAAAACACAAGACAAGGAAAGCACTTTCCATTCTCTAATTGGACAATCCATTAAGAAATCCTTCTCCTTGGTTCTTTAATGGGAAAAATAATAATTTGGTCCATTGCTTGTTCTCTAGGAACCTAAAGTGGTACACCATTGACTTAATTAAGGATAATCATTAGCACAAGAACATGCTTGCATAATTATAGGCTACTCCAATATTTGTAGACATTTCTACATCGTTATTCCCTTCAACACTGTTATTTCCCCCTTTGAACCTTCAAAGAGAAAGTGTTGGAGTGGGATTAAGAAGGGACCAGTTTTGGGAAATACATGCAACGATGTGGACCATGCACATACAACAAAGGGGGAGAAGAGCGCAAAATATGGAAAGTAGTTAGGGTTTTGGTCCATTAGAAATATTTTTGGGGTGATTTGTGGGATTCCCCCCCCCCCCACTAAAAAAATATAAATAGGCAGTAGATAGGGAGAGAGAGAGATAATATGAGAGAGATATAGAAGAGGGGAGAGAGAGGAGAGTTTTGTGGAAAAAATGCATAAGTGTGCATCCCTCCAAGGTAAGGGAATAGTCCTTATAGGCTACAGCAAGGCCTCAGTCCTTGGAGCCCCTGGTGGTGTGTTGGTTGTCATCCAAATGATCCCGCAATATATTGTTAGTGGAATTCACATAAACAAAAAAAATTGAACAAAATACAACAAAACGAAATGGGGGGGAGAACGCAAATTCCAACAACAACCAAATGTTTGCAAAACAACTTTGTATTTCCCAATGGTCAAGTTTTACAACACCTATTAGTTTTAGTCTTGTTGTGGCCACAACAGATCCCATGCTTAACCAAACATGGGAGCCCCCTAATTTTAATAAACGCAAAGGTATTTGGGTGAGTCATCTTGAAAATTTTAGGTTTTTTACTTTACCTCTAAAATTCTTCACCCATGCTTTTGGTCTGCTTGTCTTTAAGAGTTTTATTATTCCATCCAAAGTGTTTCGGCCTGAAGAAAGCAAAAATTTTGAGTATTTTGTTAACAGGTATCATAATCCCGAAAACCGACATTTGGAGAACCCAAAACCCGCAACCCGACAAGTGTAGGTTGCGGGATTGTTGTTTTAAGTTTTGGTTTTGGTAATTCCGAAACCCACAACCTGACGACTGCGGGTTGCGGGGTCATTCTGCAATAAAATTGGGAAATAATGACTCTGAAACCCGAACCCCGCAATGGAGGCATTCGGCTTTCGGGATTGTGTTTTTGGTTTATTTGGTGTTTACTCCCGAAACCCGCAACTCATAATTTCGGGATGCGTCTTTCGGGATGATTATTCCACTTCACAATTTAAAGGTTTCGAAGCCCACCACCCGTATAGTCGGTTTTGGGCTTTCGGAAATCTTTTCTCCTGCTGTCATTTTGTGAACCCGCAAATCTGTACTTTCGGGTTTCGGCTTGTGGGATCCTTGAATAAGAATTCTATGTTTTTTGAACCTGATTCCACTTTCCGCTTCGATTAATCTTCGTCATCCGTCTGTTATGATCTCACGGTCATGTTGATTCTTGGTAATTAGTTAAGTCAGGTTTTGCCACCTTCTCGTTTCCAAACCTGGTTCTACCAGTTATCATTTTCTATCTAATTCACAACATCGGACACTATTACAAGCCTACCAGTTACTTCGTGCTTGATGGATGCCATCTTTCTTCCTTAAGTTTTCCATCTCTGCACTCAAGCTTTAACATCTTGTCTTTTTTTGTTCCATCTCTTAATGATCATATTTGTTATGTGCGAAGAATTGATAGCCCGTGTACTAGAACTCCTGGTTCGGACCTTTTGCACATCAACTCTATCGCCATAACCTTCTCCTCCGATATTGATCACGAATCATAATTGTTGATGGGAGATTGCTAGTAACGATGTGATTGAAAAGGCAATTCAAAATCATGCGAGTAGTAATTGAACTCATACTTCGCACAATCCTTGATCTGACTGGCACATACCTTGGCTTTCTCATTACAATTGAAGTAATTATAATGAATTGACTGGATAAGTTTAATCATTGTAGATTTCCCCTGCCCGACTATCATCGACCTATTCGTTGGCCTTTAAATAGCAATTAACATGAAAGTCCCAGTTCATCCATTGCCTTCTAAAACAGGAAACACTCTGTTTGGCATTTTTCTTATATATTTCTATCCAAGACTCATTCAGAATGAGCAATATTCATATAGATGATAATTTTCCTAATGTTTAGGTTGAAAATGAAGAACTCTATCCCTTGTTATATCAAGAAATGTTGTCACCACCTTTTGATGCAGGTGTTCCCGATCTTAGCAGTGGTAGCAGTGAAGAAGAATTCGAAACTTTGTCTGCCTACATCCACAACCCCGAAAAGTAAAGGAAGGAAATTTTGGAAGAATCAACTGATCTCGATACTAATGTTATACAGGACTTTATAATCAATGAAGAACCTGACGTGTTGGCTACCGTTCCTGAAGCAAATTCTCTATTGGATTTCTCTGTTTTTGACAGTGGGTTCTCCGACCCCGAATTTGTTGATGTATATGTAACTTCAGAATGTATTTCACATATATGTATATTGTATTCCTATAGAGATATTATTATTCCTCTATATGGAAGTGGTTGTATTCGTATAGAGATGTTATTATTCCTCTATATGGAAGTGTCGTCATTTATATTGTAAGTGTCATAACTTATACTTGATGGGTTATTAGACCACCTTGTTGGGGTCGGCCCTGTATAAGTCATGTGGGTCAAAGGGTTATTAGAACACCCTATTGGGGGTCAACCATGTGGGTCAAAGGGTTATTAGACCACCCTAGTGGGGGTCGGCCCAGTCAGCATTATGTTAAGTAGTTAAGTTGAGGCCGACCTAATTGAGTAAAGGTCAAGTCAAGTTAGTGTATAAATAGAGAGTGTGTCTCTCTCATTTTACACATTCTATTCTCTCAGTCACACTTTGAAGAGTGGTGCACTTTTGGAGGAGGAGGCTCTACTGCTAGGAGAAGACTATCTCTTGTATTCTGGTTGTATCATTGCTCTATCTATCTCTAAGGAAGTTATTGGGGTTTTTCACCTTTATGGTTTTCCCCAAGTAAACTCTGTGTCTCTTGTGTGCTTGCATTATTGTGTCCATGATTGATATGCTGTAGATTTGTTGTACATATTATTCTCTCAGTTAATATCCTAGATCAGATTGAAGTAAATTCTGAAATTTTAACATGGTATCAGAGCTAGCCTGAAAGAAGGCATGATATGGCATGTATGACACTTGTTGCACTTACGATGTTAGGGCTTGATATAGCAAAAACCAGTCATCGTAGCACTTTCGCTATAAATCCGTTGTGGTGAAGGTTTCAGATCTGAAACCCTTATAGGTCAACGATCAGATCCCCATGTACCCTGTGTCCAAAGGAAAACCTCTAATTCATTTTACTTTGTGATTTATGATCTGTACAATATAGGGTTTCTGCCTCTTCCAGATCTGAGTCAAAATCAAGTGACCTTGGGAAAAAGGTCATAACTTGGGCTAGGAAGCTCCAAATGAAATTTTGTAAAAATTTACAGGTAGTACATAGACTGTTCTATCTCAGGAAAAATGTTTAGAGGCCGAAGTTGAACTAGTGACTTGTGGCACGCCATAAAAGTTAGCTCCCCTATATTATCCCATAAACAAGTTACGTTGCGACACATGGAATAACTCTCTCTCAGAGAATCCAATTGAGATGAGACCTATTGGGATGGAAAGATAACAGGTCGGGCTATCTCAAAAAAAAAATTTAGAGGCCGAGATTGAACCAGTGACACGTGGCACACCATACAAGTTCGCTCTCTTCTATTATCCCATAAACAGGTCACGTTGCGACACTTGGCATAACTCTCTCTCAAAGAATCCAATTGAGGTCAGACCTATCGGGATGGAAAGATGACAGGTCAAGCTATCTAAGGAAAAATTTTCATACCCTGGGGATCGAAAAGTTTGGAGTTACACTAGAAACAATCAGGTACATATTTCTGTCAAAACATAATTATTTTTGAGTACCTTCATTCATGGCTTCCGGAATTTAGGGTTTCGAATAAAGCTGAAATTTTTGTAATCGGAGACCACGGCTGAATGATACTCATCAAAATCAAAATTTAGAGACCAAGATCATAATTTTTGGTTGGGCAGAAGGCCAGGCTTGATCAGACCCTAGTTCGGGACTTTGATCAGAAAAGTGGAAAATTAGGGCTTCTGCAAAAATGAGAATTTTTGAAATCTGTGACCACGGCTGGAAGCTCCTCATAAAAATAGAAGCTTAGAGCTTTGGATCAAACCTTTTGATGGGGCAGACGAGTGGGATTCATCAAAACCCAGTTCGGGGTCACGTCCAGTGAATCCGGAAGTTTCAAAGGCAAAATTGAGGAGTGAAACTTTGCAATTTTCAAATTCTGAACATACTAGCTTGATCAACTCATCAAGGCGCATATTTCTATCCTTTCGAAAGTTTGAAATTCAAAGTTTGAATTTTTGGGGTTTCTCTGACAAACCCTAATCCAGCTCCAGATCCAGTTCTTTCAAATCAAGTGGATTGGGTTAATCCTAGAAGAAGATGGATTGGTCACCTACATAAGTGAAGAAGTTCCTGTTTCAGAGGGAGATGAGGCGAAGGCCTTACATAAGAAGATTACAAGCAATATCGACAGGTATGACTTATCCAGGTATGTTTTGATATTTGTTCATGATTAAGTTTATGGTATATTTTTCTTCATATTATTACGGTTAGTACAATCTTGATTAAATCTAGACTTGTCGTATCACCTTAATAAAATTATGAATGCACGATAAGAGATATTCATTGATTAGGGTGTTGACACTTATGATTGTACTAATGCATTATGGTGTTGTATGAGGTTTATGTTTTCTGCTAACACAAAAGGTACACCAAGAAAGTCAAATCATGTTCTACTTCAAGAACATATGCTCATGGTGACATGAAGACAAAGATTTATCCATTGTCATGGATCACATAGAAGATCTACTTTCGAGGCATGTATAACTTGGTTCTACAATGGTTAACTTATGAGACATGCAGGTTACTAGCACAAGTCACTGAAGAGAACCAGAAGACATTATGCGGGTATGTTAGACATAACTAGCTAGCATGCTAATCCAGGTATGTTTTTCCTATATCAAGCTAGAATCCTACCTTGTGTTAGGATCTTATACTATTGTGTTGTTGATAATGATTATTCATGAAGTCATAGGTTTGAATAGTCATGGTTGTATGCATATTATGTTTCTTACCATAATTGATGATATGACTAACCTGAAGAATCATGAAGGTATAGGGTTGAGTAATCACGGGTTTATGCATTGATGATTTAACTAATCAGAAGAATCCTATGATCAAATAAGAATATGCATGAGTAAAAGAAGACTTCCATGAAACCTTCAATACTAATGTTTATTATCTGTGAATGATCATGAATATACATGTTTAAGATTATTGTGTTTTGATAGTATTAAGATTATACTAATAAATGTGTGATTATGTATGAGACCTCAATGATAACACAATGATGATACTAATAAGCATGCATAGTGATTAAGGATGGATGTAAGTTCAAGGACATGTAATCCAGGAAGCAAATATCAAGAGGGAGCACACTCCAGTTGTTCCTGCAAGAAAGCAAAGGAGCATACTTCAGCAGTTTTTGCAAGGATGCAGATATTCAGAGGGAGTTGACCACTTCTCACAATCCACATCAGAATGGAGTTGCAAAGATTCAGAGGGAGTCCACCCAGCAACCAAACAAAGATAAGTATTTGAATTGTCATTTCTTACATAATGTTATTCAATGATGTATATGCTTATGTTCCTAGAATTAGGTTGTGTATTATGCATATTAGAATAGTTGCATTGATGAACAGTATACTACTAATATACATGGGTAAGTAGCCTATGGCACTATACAACATTCCATTGCTACTTATCTAGAATGCAAACTCTTTGCTGACATGTTAGGAGTTGTGCACACTCTTAACAATGTTCTGGTAGAGATTGGAAGGCATCTAGAAAGTCACGGGATATGGATAAATGTTGTATTGAAGCATTGGCTAAGATAATTGCATGACTGTATGACATATTTCTTTATGTGTAAGAATTTGTTTTGAAAACTATGAGATGTTTTCTAATCATGCAATTTAACTTGTTGTGTAGGAAAGATCGTATACCATCACCTACAAAAGGACTACAACATTTATTCAGCAACAAAGTTATCTATTGAAAATATTGAAGATATTGAAGTTCCCAGGATACGGGAAGAATGCCATGATCCATCGATCATGAAGAACAATGTTTGGGATGAGGTCCCAAGAGCTGAAGGGAAGTCTATTGTGACTTCCAAATGGAACTATCAGATCAAGCATGCTGCAGATGGCAGCATAGAGAAATATAAAAGTGATGAAATAGAAAATACACCAGATGGATTTCAAGACAGCCTTCTTGAATGGTGTAGTCATATATGTGTGCAGAACTTGGTAGGATAGACAGCTTTCTATCCAATTTAGGCTTTACCAAGAGTGAAGCGGATTCCAACCTTTACTACAAGGTTGAGGAAGGGAATCCTGTGATTCTACTCCTGTATGTGGATGACCTGTTTGTAACAGGAGATGACATATTGATGCCGACACACGGTGGAAGCTTGCTGCCGAGTTAGAGATGAAGAACTTGGGTATGATGCACTACTTTCTTGGTATGGAGGTGTGGCAGAGTGCAGATGGAATCTTGCTTGGACAAGGGAAGTATGCAGTAGAGATCCTGAAGAGGTTCGGGATGATGGACTGCGAGGCTATGGCATCGAACCTGAAGCTTCTATGTGATGCTTCATCTGATCTGGTTGATGTCACGATGTATCGTCAGATGATTGGGTCCTCTATGTACCTAACGAACACGAGACTAGATATTTGCTTTACGGTGAACACATTGAGCCAGTTCCTAACGGATCCGAGAGATGTTCACCTGGTTGCTATAAAGCATATTCTGAGGTACCTGAAGGGTACGATTGATTATGGGCTCAAGTATGATGCGAATCAAAAGTTTAACCTGCAGGGTTATGTTGATTCAGATTGGACAGGCAGTGCTACAGATAGGAAGAGCACTTATGGGTGTTGCCTCAGTATGGGATCAAGTGTGATCTCTTGGTTTAGCAAGAAGCAGTCCTGCGTAGCACTGAGTACAGCCAAAGCAGAGTATGTTGCGATGGATGAGCAGGATGCAGATGTATTGACCAATCCATTGGCCAGAGTGTAGTTTGAGTACTTCAGAGAGAGGCTTGGTGCACTTCAGATCGAGGTTCCTTCCAAAAGGAAGTGATGAGTCTGGAAGATGCAGATGCACATGAGATTTTCTGACATGGTTGATGTGTTCTCCCATGGTCGTGATGTAATTGCTGAGCCATTCTCACATGGTGGTATATGTGTTCTCCCATGGTGTAGATGTAAGGGCTGAAGCCATTTTTCACATGGTGGTAGATGTGTTCTCCCATGGTAAAAAAGTAAGGGCTGGAGCCTTCCCTGAATGGTGGTAGATGTGTTCTCCCATGTCGGTGGTGTAAGTACTGGATGATGTGCATCTGGGCTGTGCTTCATGGACGATTAGATGATCTGAAGAAGATGATGCTATGATGATCAGGAGGATCATGGATGATGAGCATCAGGACGATGCTCTAGTTACTGCTCTGTATATGCATCAAGATGATGCTGGATATGATCAGTTGGATCATTTATATGTATATGTATGTACGTATCACGTTGGATGCTGGATATGATCAGTTGGATCATTTGTATGTATTTTGTATATGCATCATGTTGGATGCTTGGACCATGTATCTGTATATGTATCAGGTGGATAGATTGTATAATCAGGAAGATCATGTATGTTGATATGTATCAGGTATGATCAGGTGGATCATGTATTTGTATTTGTATCAAGTGGATACACTGTATGATCAGGTGGATCATGTATGATGATATGTATCAGGTAGATACTTGGTATGCATCAGGTGGATGCATTGTATGATCAGGATGATCATGATGATGAGCTTCAGGGTGTTTCTCCAGATGATATGTATCAGGATGGTCCAGTGATGATGATCAGTGTGATCATGAACATCATGATGATGTTTGTGCGATGACGATCTGTTGGATCATGAGTATCAGGTTGATACTTGGAGGTCAGAGATGATATGTGGCAGGCTGTGCAAATAGCATGTAATCAGTCCTAGGAGATCTTGCCAGTCGTGCTACGGCACATAAATGTTCCTGGGGTACTCTTTCCGGTATTGCTATGTAGTATGTAATCAGTCCTCAGATATCCGATAGGTTGAGCTGTGTGCTCGTAATCAGTCCTGGGATGAGGTATTACTACGGAGACATGTAATCAGTCCTGGAGATCCGAGAGGTTAAGCTGTGTGCTCGTAATTAGTCGTGGGATGCTCTTTAGATATCTTGCTGGTCATGCTGCGGCACATAAATGTTCCTGGGATGCTCTTTAAAGGTTTTGTCTATCCACATGTAATCAGTCCTGGAGATCCGAGAGGTTGAGCTGTGTGCTCGTAATAAGTACTCGGATGCTCTTTAGAGATCTTGTCGGTCGTGCTACGGCACATAAATGTTCCTGGGATGCTCTTTAAAGGTATTGTGGAGGAGATGCATGTAATCAGTCCTAGGAGATTTTGCCGGTCGTGCTTAGGCACATAAATGTTCCTGGGATACTCTTTCCGGTATTGCATCCACACATAAAATTAGTCCTGAGAGGCCACCTCTATCAGACCATTCGCACAGATGATGAAGACCTGCAGGTGGTGGGCCTACATCCAGTATGAAAAAGGACTGGCTCTGTAGAACTTCCTATGACGAGTAGATTCAGAGATTGATTGAGATAGCAGCAGCAGTGACGATGATGATGACTCGATGACGATTATCCATTGACGATGATCTAGAGAAGAAGACTTGTGCTAGAAGACTTGTGTCAAGAAATACCTTCCTAGTTAAGAGGGAGTGTTGATGTATATGTAACTTTGGAATGTATTTCACATATATGTATATTGTATTCCTATCGAGATGTTATTATTCCTCTATACGGAAGTGGTTGTATTCCTATAGAGATGTTATTATTCCTCTATACGGAAGTGTCGTCATTTATATTGTAAATGTCGTAACTTATACTTGATGGGTTATTAGACCACCTTGTTGGGGTCGGCCCTGTATAAGTCATGTGGGTCAAAGGGTTATTAGACCACCCTATTGGGGATCGGCCATGTGGGTCAAAGGGTTATTAGACCACCCTAGTGGGGGTCGACCCAGTCAACATTATGTTAAGTGGTTAAGTTGAGGCCGACCTAATTGAGTAAAGGTCAAGTCAAGTTAGTGTATAAATAGAGAGTGTGTCTCTCTCATTTTACACATTTTATTCTCTCACTCACACTTTGGAGAGTGGTGCACCACTGGAAGAGGAGGCTCTGCTGCTAGGAGAAGACTATCTCTTGTATTCTGGTTGTATCATTGCTCTATCTATATCTGAGGAAGTTATTGGGGTTTTTCACCTTTATGGTTTTCCCCAAGTAAACTCTATGACTCTTGTGTGCTTGCATTATTGTGTCCATGATTGATATGCTGTAGATTTGTTGTACATGTTGTTCTCTCAGTTAAGATCCTATATCAAATTGAAGTAAATTCTGAAAATTTAACAGAATTTCCTACAACGGACGCTCAGCAAGCCACACCACCTGTCGATGCTAGTGAACAATCTGTGATTAAATTTTTATGGTGCCACAAGATCTTATCTGATTGAAGAACAAGTCTTTCTTTTTGTGAAAAGTGGAAGAAAATATTTTAAGCTTAAAAATAGCAGGATTTCTTGGATCGATGGTTAGATCCGATTTTGTAATCCCCATGTTGTAGAACTTATCCTTTTGGGACTCTTATGTAAAATTAGTATATAAGGAGGAATGTTTCTCTTAGTAAAGGGGGTTGGTTGGGAATTTTGGAATTGCAATTCAGCAGGAGTTCGAACTAAAGATAATTTGTTTATCAGAGTCATGGTAATTTTTGTACAAGACTTCTCTATTCAGGAAAGTTATATTTTAATTCACCTCCTATTGCTCTTCAAATTTCTTTAGGAATTGCTGAGTTAATGTTTCAAATTTGTCATCGATCATGCGTTTAATATTTTGCGGGATATTTTTTTAATGCATAAGATCTCTTATATTGATTTTTCTGTATGTGGGGTTATGTTTAAAACTGTTATGTTAAATTTCTTTAATTGAACGTTTTCACTTTTATATTTCTGCAAATGATTTGATGCAATTAAATATGTATAATCAAATGTTAATTTTTCAATTAGCACAATGATTACAGATCAGATATTTGAATACGCTTAAAAATTTGAAGAGTTGTCACTTAATTTCTTAATTGATAAAACTTTAATTAATAATTGAAGAACTCGAAGACATTTATGTTTAAGGTTTAACTACTTGTTCATCATACTTCAACTCTGATCTACACAACATCAACTTCTCCTTTTAGGTCAGATCTGACTTAGAATAGATCCTTTCCTTAGGTAGTTTAAGTTAGATTTTGGTAACAAGCTTTCACACTTAGTTTTCCTTGATGGGAAAACTGATCTTTTGAGATCAAATATTTTACTCATAGATTTCCAGCGGAGGCCAAATATCCGTGGGTGATTACCATTCCAAACAGCTCGAGGATAGGGTAACTCTTGCGTAGGGTTAACTGAAGCCTTTGGCTGGGTTTTCATCCTTTGTTGTGTGCCTTGAAACCCATTCCAGCACTTTGCACTCACCCTGCACCATCGAGGCATCAACAAATGGCGCTAGAAGGAGGGAAACTAGTAAAACATGCCTAAGCAAACTACTAATAAGCCTCCTCCATCAAGTACTTCAACGGTTCAAACCCGAAGCCAGACTAGGGATTCAACATCTGAACAACCAAATTATCCACAACCTACAATTCTCCCTATCACGTCTACACAACCTGCGGTTATACTCGTTACACCAGTGACGCAACAGGAGAACACGGGAGATATCATTTTCACATCACCTACAAGGGGACCCATTTCGTTAGAGCATATATTGAAAACATCCGTCGATAGGTTTTTAGGAGTAGAACAACAACTTGCCGATCAAAGAAGACGCAGCCTGGTAGCTTTAAACTTAGAAAGTACTTTGCAAGCTAGCAGTTGGGAAGACGAGCAAGTTCCCACCTCACAGACCAGTGATCCACAGGTTCAACATACCAATAGTTTTAACACAGAGGATCAACATACAACTGATAAACCATCTAAAAACCAAGACCTAGTTAATCGATCAGATTCTCCTGAATATAACCGTGATACCACTCACACAGCAACACAAGGTCAACCAAATCTTAGAGCCGGTGGTCCACCACCGTCCCCTCCTTCATCTTCGTCATCTTCCTCAGACGAAGAGAATTCTTCTTGTTCATCCTCTGAAGAAGAAGAACAAAAACCTCCAATGGCTGGTGAAGGTCAAAACAGACCTTGGCTTGACCAAGGTGCAATTTTCATATTAGGAGATCAACATAGATTACCAAAGAATCCTGAGAAATGGCTGCCTAAATACAACCTTGATGACAAGATACCTGCGTTGGACCACATAAAAACTTTCATGCAGGCAATCAGGCTTAGAAGCGTGGTACATGAGGATGTAGTATGCAGACTCTTTCCCTACACTTTTGAGGGTAGAGCGGCCACTTGGTATTTTGCTTTGCCAACCCAATCTATAACTTCCTAAGATGAATTCCAGAAACATTTTACCCAGAAATTCGAGGATGACAAAACACCGCAAGATCTTGTCTTAGAATTATCCTCCATGAAAGCCAAAGGAAAAGAAAGGGTGAAAGACTTTAACCAAAGGTTTTCATATCTCAAAAATAGAATTCCTGCCAATCTTCTTCTTGCTAAAGAATTATTGGTGGCTTGTTATGAAAAGGGTCTACCTCCCCCTATTGAAATATGGCTCAAAAGGGCACGGAAGGGTACTCTACTGGAAGCTTTTGATGAAGCAATCCAAGTTGAGAAAGACATCATTTGTCTGGAAGATAGCCCTGAATCCTCAGAAGGACAACCTTCCACTTCCAGGAAGAAAATTGAGATTATCCCTAAACCCATAGTCCAGAACAAGGATTCATTTGATTTGACTGACATGAAAAAATTCCTTCAGAAGATGTCAAATGAGATGGTGGACTTGAAAAAAAACATTAATGATAATCAGAATCAAAACAGAGGCTTCGTAAGGCCACTGTTTAGGAGATCTTACCAGCCTACACAAAATCCACCACCACCAAATCCAGCAGATGCACTCACAAACGAGGAACTTTTTTCTATTTTTAGAGCATTGGCAGCAGAATCTCAAGTCATCCCTGACACTTCCAATGATCAAACTACCCCAGATCCCCCACTACCTAAGCAAGAAGCAGAAGATGATCCACAGGTTGACGTCGTGGGTTTCTTTTCAGAGCTTCCTCTGTGTGAAGAAGAAGAACCTAAGGTAGTGTTTAACACACAACATCCTTATAATACAAGGTCAAAACCACAGCCACCTCAACAACCTTCCTCTTCTCCCTCGGTTCCCACAAGAAACAATCCTGTCCCACAGAAGGATACTGTCCTCCCTCAAATGGAGTACAACCTAGTTGAAGACTTAAAAAGGGTCAAAGAAAATATCTCTCTGTTTGAGCTACTCAAGATTCCTACTTTGAGGGATTCTTTACCTAAAAACATGATAGTCAAACAGCCTAGAGAGTCACAGAATAATAACTTAGACTCTGTCACTAAAACTGATGATTAGAAACCAACAAGTAAGAGAAATCCTCCTTTCTTGCTTACTTTTGAGATTTTCAACCGGAATGTACACAACTGCACGATAGATTCGGGAGCATCATCAAATGTGATGCCCCTCTCTATTTGCAGAAAATTGAATGCAACATGGGAACCTTGTCCAACCCAGATTGTGCAACTTGACATATCCAAAGTCAGAGTCGTTCGTAAATTGAGAAATGTTCTGCTCACATTGTCAGCTAATCCCAGGATCCATCAGACAGTTGATATTGTGATAGCTGACATCCCAGAAACTTATGGGATGTGGTTAAGCAAGGACTGATCAGAGAAACTTAAAGGTTACTTTGCAACCGACTGGTCCCATTTATGGTTGCCTTACAATGGTCAACCAAATAGAATTAAGATCAGCAGAGAACCTTTTATGAAACAGACAGTTACTGATCTTAATGATTCAAGTGAACCTGCTGGTCATCTCACCTCTCGTGCAGGGAAATTTACATTCGATACCTTTTTAGGTGAATTCCCAGCTGATGCCTCACCAGAAGAAAGCATCCAAAGTGAATCACATATCACTCAAGTTACTTCTGTACCTTTTTCTGGTGAAATTGTGCATAATGTATATAATGTGAATACGAATTTTAGATTAGACCCTATCTCCTGGACTTTATTTTTCGATGGCTCTAAGTCCAAGGAAGGAGCTGGAGCAGGTTGTGTTATTATCAATACTAAAGGAATAAAATTCATGATTGCTTGCAGGTTAGAATTTGATTGCACTAATAATGTAGCTGAATATGAAGCTCTTGTGCAGGGTCTCAAGAAAGCTGTTGATTTAGGTGTACAAGCAATAGAATGCTATGGAGACTCCGAAATTATAGTCAAACAAGTCAGGAATAAAATACACTGCTTATCCCCACATTTGGCTAATTATCAAAAGTTGGTAAGAGAACTAACCAACTCATTTTCGACATTCAATATTAAATCAGTTCCCAGGTCACAAAATTTTGATGCAGACCTGTTAGCAAATACAACATCTAGACTGATCCCGCCAGAAGGTCTATCTCCTCAAACTTTTTCTATTGAATTGATGTACAGACCATCCATTTTGGATAATGTGACTAATTGGAAAGTGTTTGATGATGATCGACAGATACTTGACTTCCTCACTGCTCAAGATACATTTCAAGACATGGCTATTGATGAAGCAGAACATGAAAAGTCTCTCACTGATTCTTCAAACATCATCCCGAAGTCTGTGATCAATCTAGAAAAGTTTTATGATCTGCAGGACAAGTTCAAATCTTGAACTAATTGTAAAACTCAAAGCTCATCCTTGAACTATGAACGAGTCAACCTAGGCACCGAATAGGAACCTCGTTTCATCAACTTGGGAGTTGATTGCACCCCTGAAGAATGCAGAGCCATTATTGGATTGTGTAAACAGTATAAGGATGTTTTTGCCTGGACATATGACGAGCTGAAAATGTTTGACACTGGCATCATGTTTCATAATATTCCCATGAAACTAGAGGTCAATCCATTTCAACAAAAGCTACGGAAGATGCACCCCAGTTTAGAGCTTTCTGTAAAAAAGGAGCTGGAGAAGCTGATCACTGCTCGAATTATCTTTCCAGTCAGGCACACTCAATGGATCGCTAATTTAGTACTGGTCCGTAAGAAAAGCGGTGAAATTCGACTGTGTGTCGATTTCATAAACCTAAATCAGGATTTTGAGAAAGACAACTATCCTGTTCCACCAATGGAGCAGATTCTTCAAAAGGTAGCCGGGTCAAAAAAAATTTCCCTCTTAGATGGTTTTTCGGGGTATAACCAGGTCATGGTTGCCCCGGACGATCAATTGAAAACAGCTTTTAGGACCCCATGGAGTACTTTTGCCTACAGACGAATGCCTTTCAGGCTGATCAACGCAGGAACTACTTTTCAAAGGGCTATGGATATAGCTTTCCGAGGGTTAATGCATAATTCTGTCATTATTTACCTCGATGATATCACTATTAACTCTAAAAACGACATGAACATGTGTTTTCTTTGAAAACAGTTTTTGATCGCTGCAGGAAATTTGGTATTTCTCTCAACCCGAAGAAATCTATTTTTGCAATAATAGAAGGAAAGCTTTTGGGCTTCATTGTTTCAAAAGAAGGTATGATTATCGACCCTGAACGTACAGAGGCTATTTCAAATATTGGCTTACCAAGCTCACAGAAAGCAATGCAATCCTTCTTAAGTAAGATTAATTTTGTACGTAGATTTGTACCAAATTTTGCTCAGATTGTTAAACTATTACAACTTTTGGTCAAGAAAGATGTGCAGTTTACTTGGTCTTAGGAACATAGAGATGTGTTTATCCGAATTCGAAAGGCCATTGTAGAAGCTCCTGCTCTCATGTCTCCAGATTTTAATAAGTATTTCTTTCTTTATACTTTTGCCACTGACTTTTCTTATGCAGCCGTCTTAACTCAAAAGCATGACAATGATACTGAAATCCCGATTTCTTTTATGAGCTCAACATTCAAAGGTGCAGAGCTTAAATACTCGCAGATCGATAAGCAAGCTTATGCGGTTTATAAATCCGTCAAACATTACAGACCCTACTTGTTGAAGTCTCGAACTAAAGTCATTGTTCCATATTCTGCTATCAGAAATGTCCTCATCCAGAAAGAATTAGGAGAAAAGAGGGCCCATTGGATGACCGCACTACAAGAATATGATCTTGAGATCAAACCGGCTAAAATTGTCAAAGGCCAAGGCCTCTGTCTTCTCACTTCACAATCCAATGACCCCGCATAGCAGCAGTCCGAATGGGATCATGACGAATAAATTCCCTCAGGTGTTCTCCATGTTATCGATGCCCCGACATCGGAGTGGTACGATGATATCAATTTTTTTCTGAACCGTGGGTTTGCTCCCGAAACCCTTGATTTTAAGAAAAGAAGAGCTTTAAGACAGAAATCTGCTCCCCATCAATTCATTGATCAAGTTCTTTTTAGGAAAAATTATGATGGATTATTTCTTAGATGCTTGGAAAAACATGAAACTGATGACATTTTGTTTCAATTTCATGCAGATCTTGCTAGAGGCCATTTTTCAGGAGAGACTATAGCACACAAGATTCTTAAGGCTGGATATTATTGGCCCACATTGTTTAAGGATGCTTATGCTTATGTGAGAAAGTGTGAGCCATGCCAAAAATACATAGGGAAGTTTAGGAAACCTGCATTTCCTTTACAACCAGTTACAATTCAGTTTCCATTTCAACAATGGGGACTGGATTTTTTTGGACCTATAAACCCTCCTTCATCCCTCCAACATAAGTATATCCTCACAGCCACAGACTATTTTACTAGATGGGTGGAGGCAGCTCCTCTCAAACAATGTAATGCTACCCAAGTAATCTCTTTCCTTGATAGTCAGATCGTCACATGGTTTGGCGCTCCAGAGTACTTAGTTTTTGATCATGCATCCTACTTCTCTTCAATCAATATAACTAAATATGCCTTTGAGATGGGGATTAAGCTTAAGTTTTCTACCAATTATTACCCTCAAGGTAATGGTTTGGATGAGTCATTAAACAAAAACCTGATAAACATTCTCAAGAAGACTGTAGCTTCTCATCACAGAGATTGGCACACACAGTTGTATAATGCATTATGGGCAAATTGAATTACCCCGAAAGCAGCAATTGAAAATTCTCCCTACTGTCTGGTTTATGGCAAAGAAGCCATCATTCCCACTAATCTTACCATTCCTTCGCTACAATTGGCCCAGTCTGTCCAAGAAGATGATTCTTCTCCCCTCCAGAAAAGAGTTGACACCCTCTTGAAGTTAGAGGAAGACAGGGAAGTAGCCAAGAACAAATTGTATCATCAGCAACAGATGATGAAGAGATGGTTTAATGAAAAATCTTCATCTGACAGGGAATTTTCTATTGGTGACATGGTTGTAAGGTGGGATAAGCAACATAAAGATAAGAATCAGTACACCAAGTTTCAGTTCCTTTGGCTAGGACCTTTCATTATTGCAGAAAATATTGGTCCCAGCATTGTTCGATTACAGACGTTAGAAGGAGTTGTAGACACCTTCCTAGTGAATGTGTCTCTTTTGAAAAAGTATTTTGTTTAAACAATCCGGTGCACTTGTACATAGGTGTGGTTTGTTTTACAATCATTTGTTTTATTGCATTTACATTTGGATTGGTTTTCTTGTTTTGTTTATGTTTTCATTAATAAGGTTTCACACTTGTGGTAAGGGCTCATGATCACTTTTCTTAGCAACAATTGCTTATGAAGTTTCAGCATCGTTATCAATCTTACTTTCTGGCTTTTGATTAGAATTTGCTAGGAAGAATTAACACTCAATAAGTGCAGTGCCTTTGGATACTTTTCACTTTGATCATTATCTTTCACCTCACTTTATTTGTGTAATTGAGGTATGGAGGATGGTTATCATTTCTCTATCTGGTATTTCATGGTTGAACGGCATATCATAATAACCTGACCAGTTCTAATTGCTCATGGATCCTTTTACAATCACTTTGAATGTAAATTTTGTTTAAGATTATAAGTTACAAGGTGGGTGGTCTTGTTATCAAGCTAGCCGATTAGGTTCATAGGTGCTTAAAGTGGAATGACATATTCACATCAAGCCACCATACTTGGAAGATGACTTTCAGTTCTTCTGGAAGATGGAAGATCCTATTACAGGTTGGTCCATTCATGATCCGCAAAGCACTGGTGAGTAACATTATCACTAAATGGTCACCAAGCCATGGTAATGCCTTGTAGCTTATGCCAAAATAAATTGTTTCCTTCTTATAAGATTTTGTTGTATACAAGAACGGGGGAGTCTTATCACAAGCTAGCCCTACTATGATCATAGGTTTGACCTTGGACTGGAATTATCACTATGTGGTCACCAAGCCATGATAATTTCTTTTGGTTTTACAACCAAAAGACAAGGAGTCTCGTTATCGAGCTAGCTTGACCAGTTTCCAAATCAGGCCTGTGAATAGCGTTGTTTCATCTGATAACCAAGTCAGTACAATGGTCTTATATTAACAAGGTTTTATGTATAAAATATAAATATATATATATATATATATACAAAAAAAAAGAAGAGAAAGAAAAGACAAAAGAAAAGATAAAGGAATATATATATAATCCATAGAGGATCACTGATTAATAAACCAAAGCGATCTATAATTAGGATATCCATGAGCATTTATAAGACTGTGCCCAGGTTCAACACAAGCTGGTTTTCAATGATTACATCATGGTAAAGATTTGGTATTACTCTCTAAATCTCCTTATTGAATGTGTGTTATCTTTAAAATGGTCATTGTTGAGATCTAGCCATTTTCATGTTCATTGCTTGTTGGTTGTTATCTTTTGAGTATCTTCTTTGAATAGAGTTTCAAGAAATTGGTTGATTGACATGTTATCTTTAGCTGGATTTGATTGCAAATATAACTGGTTCTTCCTAGCCAGTTGCCATTTTTTGTGGCCACAATAGATCCCATGCTTAGCCAAACATGGGAGCCCCCTAATTTTAATAAACGCAAAGGTATTTGGGTGAGTCATTTTGAAAATTTTAGGTTTCTGACTTTACCTCTAAAATTATTCACCCATGATTTTGGTCTTCTTATCTTTAAGAGTTTGATTATTCCGTCCAAAGTGTTTCAGCCTGAAGAAAGCCAAAATTTTGAGTATTTTGTTAACTGGTATCATCATCCTGAAACCCACAACCCGACAGGTGCAGGTTGCGGGATTGTTGTTTTAAGTTTTGGTTTTGGTAATTTCGAAACCCGCAATCAGACGGTTGCGGGTTGCGGGATCATTCTGCAATAAAATTAGGAAATAATGACTCCAAAACCCGAACCCCGAAATGGCGTTATTCGGCTTTTGGGATTGTGTTTTTGGTTTATTTGGTGTTTGCTCTCGAAACCCGCAACCTATAATTTCGGGATGCATATTTCGGGATGATTATTTCACTTCACAATTTAAAGGTTTCGAAGCCTGCCACCCGTATAGTCGGTTTTGGGCTTTCGGAAATCTTTTCCTCTGCTGTCATTTTGTGAACCCGCAACCCGCAAATCCGTACTTTTGGGTTTCGGCTTGCGGGATCTTTGAATAAGAATTCTATGTTTTTTTAACCCGATTCCTCTTTCCGCTTCGGTTGATCTTCGTTGTCCGTCTGTTATGATCTCACGGTCATGTTGATTCTTGGTAATTAGTTAAGTCAGGTTTTGCCACCTTCTCGTTTCCAAACCTAGTTCTACCAGTATCATTTTCTGTCTAATTCACGACAGCGGACACTATTACAAGCCTACCAGTTACTTCATGTTTGATGGATGCCATATTTCTGCCTTAAGTTTGCCATCTCTGCACTCAAGCTTTAACATCTTGTCTTGTTTTGTTCCATCTCTTAATTATCGGATTTGTTACATGCGAAGAATTGATAGCCCGTGTACTAGAACTCCTGGTTCTGACCTTTTGCAGATCAACTCTGTCGCCATAACCTTCGCCTCCGATATTGATCACCAGTCATAATTGTTGATGGGAGATTGCTAGTAACAATGTGATCGAAAAGGCAATTCAAAATCATGCGAGTAGTAATTGAACTCGTACTTCGCACAAGCCTTGATCCGACTGGCACATACCTCGGCTTTTTCATTACAATTGAAGTAATTATAATGAATTGACTGGATAAGTTTAATCATTGTAGATTGCCCCTTCCCGACTATCATCGATCTATTCGTTGGCCTTTAAATAGCAATTAACATGAAAGTCCCAGTTCATCCATTGCCTTCTGAAACAAGAAACACTATGTTTGGCATTTTTCTTATATCTTTCTATCCAAGACTCATTCAGAATGAGCAATATTCATACAGATGATAATTTTCCTAATATTTAGGTTGAAAATGAACAACTCTATCCCTTGTTATATCAAGAAATGTTATCACCACCTTTTGATGCATGTGTTCCTGATCTTAGCAGTGGTAGCAGTGAAGAAGACTTCGAAACTTTGTCTGCCTACATACACAACCCTGAAAATCAAAGGAAGGAAATTCTGGAAGAATCAACTGATCTCGATACTGATGTTATACAAGACTTTATAATCAATGAAGAACCTAACGTGTTGGCTACCATTACTGAAGCAAATTCTCTAATGGATTTCTATGTTTTTGACAGTGGGTTCTCCGACCCCAAATTTCCTATAGCGGATGCTCTGCAAGCCACACCATCGGTCGATGCTAGTGAACAATCTGTGATTAAATTTTTATGGTGGAACGAGATCTTATCATATTGAAGAACAAGTCTTTCTTTTTGTGAAAGGTGGCGGAAAATCTTTTAAGCTTAAAAATAGCAGGATTTCTTGGATCGATTGTTAGATCTGATTTTGTAATCCCCATGTTGTAGAACTTCTCCTTTTGGGACTCTTATGTAAAATTAGTATATAAGGAGGAATGTTTCTCTTAGTAAAGGGAGTTGGTTGGGAATTTTGGAATTGCAATTCAGCAGGAGTTTGGACTGAATATACTCTATTTATCAGAGTCATTGTAATTTTTGTACAAGAATTCTCTATTCAGGAAAGTTATCTTTTAATTCACCTCCTATTGTTCTTCAAATTTATTTGGGAATTGCTAAGTTAATGTTTCAAATTTGTCATCGATCATGCATTTAATCTTTTGCAAGATATTTTGTTAATGCATAAGATCTCTCATATTGATTTTTCAGTATGCGAGGATTATGTTTAAAGTTATGTTAAATTTCTTTAATTGAATGTTTTCACTTTTATATTTCTGCAAATGATTTGATGCAATTAAATATGTATAATCAAATGTTAATTTTTCTATTAGCACAATGATTACAGATCAGATATTTGAATATGCTTAACACTTTGAAGGGTTTTCACTTAATTTCTTAATTGATAAAACTTTAATTAACAATTGAAGAACCCAAATACATTTTTGTTTTAAGGTTTAACTACTTGTTCATCATACTTCAACTCTGATCTGCGCAACATCAACTTCTCCTTTTAGGTCAGATATGATTTAGAATAGATCCTTTCCTTAGGTAGTTTAAGTTAGATTTTGGTAACAAGCTTTCACACTTAGTTTTCCTTGATGGAAAAACTGATATTTTGAGATCAAATCTTTTACTCATAGAGTGCCAGCGGAGGCCAAATATCCATGGGTGATTACCATCCCAAACATCTCGAGGATAGAGTAACTCTTGTGTAGGGTTATCTAAAGCCTTTGGCTGGGTTTTCATCCCCTGTTGTGTGCCTTGGAACCCATTCCAGCACTTTGCACTCACCCTGCACCCCCGAGGCATCAACAAGTCTTCAAGTGAACACAACGATATCCCTTAGGGAGGTCCTTCTTGTCCAAACTATATGCTAAGTGGGTGATAGAAAAATGGAGAGAAACTCTTGCCCCTTGGAGGAAGGTGGCAAGGGATTTTGGGAATGTTTACAAAGGTAGGAAGAGGTGGGCTATGAGGAAGCTCCAACACAAATATAGAAACAACTTTTCTCTTTTTTCTCTGTACAAAATTCATGTCAATGGCTTCCTTTTATAGGCCAAGTGGCGGACAAGAAACAACTAGATCCAAATGTGAACTCATACAGTCCATGAACTAGTTCCAAGGTACACCAAGGGGGCTATTTAATGCCACTAAGTGTGTGAGGATCCAAATTCAGATTGTTGGAGGTGATGCATCCTTCAATGTGCTACGAGAAGTAGGTGGTCCCATTGTTTTGATAGTAGTGTGGCTATTGAAGGAAAACTCGAGTGAATATCGCACGGACACTGAACTGATAACATGCACTATGGCGTAGGTTAACAACGATTCAGTCATGAAACCCCTTCTTTTGACTTGTCTGGGGCACTTTTGGACTCATGTTTCATTTTGGATTTGTTGAGGATGCCTTTGGTGAAATGCATCCTTTATGTTGATGGTGCCTTACTGCAAGAATCGTCGAAATGTTGCATATTTGTGAGATTTAGGCATTAACAGAAGCCCCCTAATGTATGAGGTTGTGAAGATGTTGTAGAGTCGATAATTCATCATCGTTTCTTATTTTTCTCTACTATTTTGTAGGACAAAGCATATGTGGAATATAAGGGCCTCCCATGGGGGGAGATAGTTGGTGATGACCATTGGAGTTGTAGTAAAGAATGGTATGTATACAAATGAGGCAGGTATATCCATGAATGTGAAATGATGTGAAGGTGATTACAATAAGAAAGGACCAAGGGGTCAACTTAGCTATATTGTTGGGACATGCATGAAGGCGGCTTTGACCCATATGAGAGTATATAAACCAAGAACAACTGTGGGGTCCTAAAGAAGTGCTACTGTGGATGATCATGATAATCCCACGGGGGTGGGGGACCAGTGTGGTGGTGAAGTTTCCTAAGAGAAAACTTCACTATGTCAAATGGACTGTTACCATGGTTTTCAAATGTGAACACTTCTACCTTCAAAAGCACGTTTCCCCTATATGCAATAGATGTTTTGATGTCGAGCATAGGGGAAACCACTATGTTAGGGAACACTAATGACTCTCCCTACTAAGTTCGAGGTGATCCCTTATAGTGATTGAAAGGGATCCTGAGGTACATTTATAACTACTGCAACTCTCAGAATATAGAGTTTTGATGTCGACAAGAGATGAAGTACATGACAAGACAATGCTCTTATCCTAAGAACCAAGATCATGTTGTAACCAACTGTTGAATGGATAGAAATAACAAAGGACTAGATGATAATCATGGGGCTCACAACTTCCTTTGATCAATGCAGACATGGGGAGTGTGGATGGAAGCCTTCCTTTAAAAAAGGTACAGATTGAGATGGAGGGAGACAAACTGCAAATGAAAGGGCTTTGATGAAGACACAATACTGAGAGTAATGGTGACTAACAAATGGATACTGCTGAGGATGTTGAGACTCAAATACATCGATCAAAGGAGACCATGGGTTGCTTCCAAAAAGAATAGGGTGTTCCTGTAATATTATGTGGATGGGGGAATGGTTTGTACATGGAAAAAATAATGGTGGGGTCCCCACAATTTTGGGTGTGTTGGGGGACCAATTTGATGATAGGAAGAGTCCCCATGGTTTTGAGTTGGTTGGGGGAAGCTTTCCAAGATGAGGTGGTGGCTGTTTTGCAAATGCGAAGACAAGTTCCCCATGAATCAATGCCATGCAGATAATTCCTGTCGGAAGAATTGAATAGAACTAGTTAATTCTAAGGGTAGATACCCCATTAGTGTCTTCATGGTGGTGATGATATGAGGAAGATTATAGAAGGTAGAGTCCTCATGGAGGCATGAGTGGTATTTTTTGCATATTGATCATAACATATGGCGAGGAATCAGATGGAAACTACTACGACAGTTAGGGGAATAAATGCACAACTATAAAATGATGAGCTATGGGTGATGTTTTCAAGTTGTATCAAATTCCTTAGATTTGTGGGGGTTTTAAATCATGGATTTCAATTTATGACCAGGTTGGAAATGGTGTGAAAACCAATGGGGGAGCACGCTATTCATAGTGATGAATTTGATGGCACATCAAGACAAGGAATGAGGGACCTATGGTTATCAGTGATAATATTGGTAAATGCATTTATAAATGGAGGGAAAGCATTGCCTATATGCTAGTTTCAAAATGATACCTATGGTAAGAAGCCAAACATTTTTGTTGAGGGATGGAGTCTTGTTCTTATAATGGAAAAACAAGAGTCTCCTTCCTATCTTGCTCATGATGTTGCACATATGGCTCAGATACCCAAGTGTAGTAAAGAAAGTGACCACAGTATTGATAATGCAAAAAATAGAAATCCAAAACATGCCGCACCTGTGGGGTTCTTCTGAATCCAGGGTAGAAACGTTTAAGGTACAAATCGTTAATGGGGTTGTTGAGGGTGAGACCTTCTGGGTCGGTTAAGGCATATGCCCCTTTGGGGAGACATTGTTTAATGTTGGGTGTGGCCCAAGTTGGAACATTTTTGGCAATACGAAGTCCAAGTAAGCGCAATTGGCGATGCGAAGTCTAAGAATGGCGCAGTTTTGCTAATGCGTAGAGCCAGTGCAGCAGGTATTTTTGGTAACAGGTACAAGTAAAGCGAGGTTTAGCAATGACCTATTTTCGGTAAGTGACTCCATGATCCCTAAGAGTTGGGTAAGGAGCAACATGGAATTGGATGAAAGCGACCTGTCATCTTAGTACAGGGTACTAAGACCGTTAGAAGCAGAACGACAGACTGACAATGACAGAAGAAGTGGAGCGATGGAAATGGATGTGCCAGTATGCAGTCAGAGCCACACAGTCAGAACTGCGTCTGTCAAAAGATGCGTCAGATCCATAAGTGAAGCAGAAAGGTGGCCGAAGTAAAGTGAAGCAGCTGTCGACTACGACAGGCCAGGTTAGTGGGGTAACCGTGCAGGTTTTGGGGGATTTTTGGGTAGCATGGGTTTTTGTCCCACAATCATTGTAAAGACATGACCTTCAGACACGATCAATAAAAGGGGAAATTTTGTAAGGGAAGGGTTGATTTTGTTGATCTTTGAAAGGAATTATTGATCAGATAGAAGATCTTACATTGATCCAAGAGAGGAGAAAGGATCTGTAGCTATGTGCGCAGAGACCTATTGTAGAGAGAAGAGTCTGCAGCTGAGTGCTCAGACTGGAACTGTTGAACCCTTCCCATTAATATAAACAATAGTTCCCGTGGAAGTAGCTTCCATCCAAGGGGTCAACCACGTAAATAAGTGTGTTATGTACTTGAATGAGTGTGATTGTGTATGCTTATGTTTATGTTTACATTCATTCTTATGCTTCTGTATGTTCATGCTTTTATATGTATTTTCATGTATATGATGGATGAGAATTATGTTAAGTATGGAATATGTATGAATGAATGCACACGTATCGTGGAATATGTTTTCTTTTCCTCGGAGTATCATGGAATATGTTGAATGCATAAGTAATAGGAATAACACTAAGTCAACAAAGTCTATAAAGTGTGTGATTTTTAACAAGTAGCGCAGTATGGAGTTGCGTTGTTGTATTGTGGCCGTTGTGAAGTGTGCAGTCCTAGTGTGCGTTGTAGCAAAAGAGGTATACGCGAAGTGGGTGTGAATTCACGCAACTCATTAGTCTCATAACCGCGCAACACTCAATTACATAAACCTTCTTCTATAATTCCCCCATAGCTTCACCTCGGGTGAGACCTCGGTCTCTTCACGGACTGTTGCCGAAAGGGCCAGTGAAGAAGGGTTTTGTTGGAACACAACTGCGCAGAACCTGGTTCAGTAAGAGAAAGTTAAGGAATGATGTTCATAGCCAACAAATGGTTTTGTTGCTGGGACTGAATTGGTGATGTGCTACGAATATTGGACTCCCGAAAGAATAGAAATACATAATTGGGTGGATAATACAGAAAGATATTTTGCAAGGAAAGAGAACAAACATCAGTGTTTCTCTGACGTAGAATTGTTACAGAAATACCTATGGTTTGACATTTACGAAATTTTCTTCGCATTCTTCAGCAATGATCTATATGAGTGGTTATCAAGACTAGCAGAACAAAAGAATTGTTATCAAGGTGGATAACCTACGGTGTGGACTCCAGAACCGATTCAGAGACTTAAAGTGGTGGATAGACCAATCTCAAGAGCAATATACTTCTGGAAAGATAGTGTACTAGAAAGCTACATTATAAAATTTGTTGTGGACACTCTAAAGTCTTATAGTGCAATAGAGGCAGACTTCTTCAAAGGATTCTGTTATCTCCTCAATAAACATAGACTAGTCATGGTGTCTAGGTGATAGGAAGTCTTTAATTTTTGTTTTTCGTGTGTGTTTAAGTTCCAGTCTGATAGGTTGAAGAAGATAACGAAGTTTGAAATAACTGTTTAAAGTTAGCTCTCCTTCAAAAGGAAAATTTCAGGTTTCGGTAGCTTAGGCAGGCCTGGCAATGGTTAATTAGCTACCGAAAACCCTGTTTTTGTTGGCTTACTGTGTGAAAAACAATACGCTCCAACTGCCGAAAGGGTGATATTACAGCGTGAGTTGTGGGATAGTTTTCAGTGTCTTGGGAAAATACGATGGTGTTCATTAGCCACCGAAAGTTAGACACTTTCTGCATTTCGCAGTGCAAGTTTGGAACCTTCCATAGCTGCTGAAAAGCAAAGTTATGTTCGCAGTCCATGAGGCCGTTTCGGGGGTTTGGGATAACACGACGATGTTCATTAGCCACCAAAAGGGTGGATACTTTCCGCAGCTTGCCATCCAAAGGGCCAGATTGTCTACAGCCACAGAAAGCAAAAAAGCATTGGCGAAAGTTGTTTTCCGGTGGCATACTGGGTTAAAGGCAGATTTTCGACTGCCAAAAAGGAGTTCGCGTCGATCGGTGGAAGCATCAAATCGGGGGGTTTGGTCATAATACAGTGAATCCATCATGTATTAGCCACCAAAAGGGTCTTTTCAGTGAAAGCACGTTTTACCCCAAGGCGAGGCCGCACGCCACCACCATGACTCTGACAAGATGGACCTTGCTTCCTCTCCGCATACCAGCATTTCTAAAAATTCATTCCTATGATACAATCATGCTGCAGTAGCTATCATTACACCCTCATTATTATCCACCTTTTCATACCCCTTAGAATTAGTTCCCAAAAATCCACACCACCCTTCCTCTTTCACCCTCACCACGTTGATTGAACGCATTTTCTGTCTGATTTCCCGTGTCTCCCTCAATCCCGAGTTTAGCAGTAGGCACTAGTGAGAAAGTTATCGATGAAGAAAGGAGGAGGGGCGATTTTGAGGAAGAAGTTGAACGACATCTGGTACCTGGAGGCACACCCCGAGGTATGTCAATTGTTCAAAAATGTCGGTTGCTATAACTTCTGCAAAAAACTTCAGGGTTCTCATCAACAGGTGGCCAAAGCGTTTTTCCTCACGTTTGACGGAAATAAGGCTGTGATAGGCAAGGAGGAATTCCAGGTGGATGAGGCCTTCATAGCCCAGGTAACAGAACTTCCAACAACCGTAGAAAACTGGTTTAAGACCACTGTCGCAAAGGAGTTTGAATTTCGATCCTATCTGAAACCTGAGCATGAAAACCTGGTGTGGAAGAAAGACGTTCCTATGGCATATCTGGAGGATAGATGGCAGCTTTTGTTGAAGTCAATCTTGGGTTATATAACCTGTGAGGGCAGGTATAACAGGGTGTTGATCTACCATTTTAAATCTCCCCTTTTTCCCCCACAAGAGCCTGACTGAAATGGCACATCAAGTCAAAGCCTAGCCAACCAAAATTGCTAGCAGGTTGTACCACCACGGTCTGATCAAGCTCATGGTCTCTAAATTGTTGCAAAGGAAGGGCATGAAATGGTCTTTCTTCCTTTTCTAGAGTGGGCTCGAAACAGAATTACAGTTGGAGGATGGAAAGAAGTCTTCCACTCCCAGAAGTGGGAAAAGGAAGAGGGGGGCTATTCCCTTAATTCAAACCAAACCCCTTTCCTCAGATCCAAAGGTGAATAAATCCAAAAGGAAACTGGAATTTAAAGATAAAGCTAAGGAAGAGGGATTTGTTTCAGAAGAGACCCCTTTAGGGAGTACTAATCTTTTAAACCTCCCATACACCGATTCTGAGGAGGATGAATTGCAAGAAGCTGGAGCAGAAAAAGAGGAGGTGGCGACGGAACAGGAACCCCAGGAAGCATCCCCATCCATGATGGAACAGGAGAATGCCTATGTTAATTTTCCCTCTCCTACACCTATGGAGGAACAAGGTCAGTAGGTAGCTAAGGGATCAATTCATAACAAAAAGATTTCTGCCTCACAGAAAATCAATCGACTCCTTCAACAGGCATATGAACGCGAGATACTCCAGAGGGTCATTAGGGAGGAAAATGAGAGGCTGACTGAAATATATAACGAGCTTTATGTGTCTTTTCAGGGATTGACCAAAAAACATGGCAAAATGAGAGGGAGAAACATTAGACTGATCAGGGAAAACATCAAGCTAAGGAGGAAGGTTGAGTCCCTGGAGGGTGAGGAAAAAATTCAGAGGCCTTAGCCCAAGGTATATTCAGACCTCGACACCTTGGAAGCAGCTGCAATCAAATTTGCTGACCCTCCGGTTTTGGCCCAGGTGGAAGAGGAATCCAGGTAATAGGGGATAGAAGCACAGTTTTGCTAAAATTTTTGCAGGCTGGATCATACACCATTTTTGGCATCTTGGGCGAACAGAGGAGTTGTTCATTAGCTGTCGAATCCCTATTTGGTGGTTTACAACATGTAGGCATAGCCCTCCCGGATACCGAAAAGAGATAAAGGTTTCCAGTGCTTTAAAGCAATTCTGTGGTTTAGGTGAATTGTAAATCTAATTCATTAACCACCGAATACCAGGCTTTCGGTTGCTTATCACCTCCAAGCCTGGGTTTTGTTAGCTACCGAAAATACGAAAAACACATAGGTCTGTCTTTGGGCATCAAAACCCTTTTTTGTTGGTCCGAGCATCTTAAAGGCGTTTTGCAGGGGATTGATAAGCATTCAAGTGCATCATGATCACCTCTCATCCCAGACTGAGAGTGGCAGCAAGATTAATAGTGGAATATTCCTTCCTATTTTTAGAAAATACACCTACAGGTTTTTGCAGGCAGCAGTTTCAACTCGTCCTCCAGCCCCCAGAGGCTCGTTACATTTGTCACGCATAGGTGTATCAGCAAGAATCAGTTTTTGATCAGAATACACTGTCATACCTTTCATTAACTGTTCTTAGTTGTTATTTTTAGCATATTCGATCCATCTTTGGGATCTGAAAAAATTTTGTAATGGCTATAAATCCCCGAACTAAAATAGAACATGGGTTCGATTTTTGGGAGACTTATTTATATTTGTATTCTCAGACTTTCAGTGACTTCTCAGTAATACAAGCTTCTTTTACCATTTGCTTTCAGATTTTCTGTCTCATATTCCTGTACTTGCAGTGGATGGTTTATTTCGTGCATGTTCATTTGTTTATGCCAGATAGTTGTAATCTTGTCTTGTATTGAGAACTGAACATACATGTTATTTATTTGTTGTGATTAGCCATTTATATACATATTTCTGTGTATGAGTCTGCTGACACGATAAGCATTCACTCCCATTAATATTTTATCAACCCTCTGAATAGCAGTAGTCAAAGCCTTGTCTACCTGAGCGTCTCTATGTGTGTTCTGAGTGTGTGAGTTTTGATCTCAGTCATCCAACTTGATCCAAACAAACCCCATCATTTAAGATAAGTTTAAGTTACCAGGCATCTCTGAAATACAACCTAGGAGAGCTTCCTGGAGTGATAACAAATTCATAGGTAAGTACCTGAACAATATTAGTCTATACATTAAAATGTTGTTAGCAGAGAAAGGTGTCTTAAGAATGCAATAATATTCCTAGAAATTTAAATCTGTAATGTTCAGTAACATAGACAGTGACACTAAGGAAAACATCTATACATTACGAAGTGGTAAAATATAAAAGTATAGTACCATAAAGAGGTTTAATGAACATGAACCTCACACCTCTAGAGAAACTGAGTTAGTAAGTAAAAGGGACTCATATCAAGTTGAGACTGATAGTGAAGGAGAACCTAGAGTAACTATGTATCAGCCTATTACTCCGCAAAAACCTCTAGTTGACAACAGAAATACTACTAATCCACAGAACAACAATAGTAGTAACACCATAGAAGCAAGTACTTAGAACGTTCCAAGTAGTAGTATACCTAACACATCACAAAACACTACGCCTCCTAGAAGAATACTGACATACGACATCAAGCTTCCTATATTCAAAGGAACGGGTCTAGAATACCCTGAGCAACATTGGTTTCTTTGTGAAGCTGTGTGGAATGTTAAACAAATACAATATGATGCTATTAAACAAGCACATCTAGTCAACACATTTAGGGAGGGAGCCTTAACATGGTTTATGAAGTACTCTGTTGGACAGAATAGGACCCTAGTGGATATCAGGATTGCACTCATTGGAGAATTTAAAAAAACTAAGTCAAAATCGCAGTGTATCACAGAGCTCAAAGAAATTAAACAAAAACTGAGTGAGTCGGTGTGGGAATTTGATCAAAAGTTCAAAGCGCTTTTAGATCAAGTGAGCTTTGAAATAGCACCACAACAACACCAGGAATGGTTCATAGCCATTTTATTTCCACATATCAGGTTATCATTGATGCAACAATAGGTTACTTTGTAGACAGAGGCCCTAGAGATTGCGATGAAACTAGAGGCTTCACCTATAGGAGAGACTAGCGCAGGTATGGTTCAAATACAGACCCATCTAACAAATTTGACATTACAACTTCAAGATATGAAGAAAGGAAAAGAAACCCGAGAGAGGTTTGGTGTACAAAGTGTAAGGGAGAAGGTCACTCCAAAGAACACTATCTAGTATTTAAATATTACATCGCTAGTGGAGCTCCAAACCCATTGAATCAACAACAAGGACCATGGTGTGAGCTTTTTCGATGGAGAGGACATTGCCTAGAAGATTGTTATTTAATTCAAAAATATGTGCAAACACCTAAGAACCTATATTGTACATTCTGTAAATCAGTTGGTCATGATGATTCCAACTGTAGAACCTATGAACTCATGATAGAAAGAAAACATGATGTCTACCGAGTACAAGAAGAAACACCACATACCAATGAAACCACGTAGTATGATCAAGGCACATACAGAGGACGTGGTGGATTCAGAGGAAGAGGAAGAAACAATGGCCAAGGAAGAGGCAGAGGTCAGATAGTATGCTATAACTGCGCTCAACCTGGACATCTATCCAGAGATTGTATGAATGTTTGTACTACCTGCAAGTACTATAAATATTTTGACCATGTCATTGAGGCATGTCCTGTTTTGCAAGAAAAAATGTAAGAAAGAAGACCAGAGGCACAAAATCAAAACATACAGATGATCGCAACTGAAAAATGGAATACAGATTGCAATATTCATGCTGTGAGGCGAAGTGGAGCCACGACGAGTGAAGATCAAAGAACCAAAGCCTTTACTTCTGAGAGTCACCAAGATAAAAAAAAAAATCCTACTGAAGGGACTTGGATAAGAAAAGCAATTGGAAAAACACTAGATTAGAATCTGAACAAAGAAAAAGAACTCTTCATGGAAGTAAGGGAAACCTTCAAAGATCCAGAACCTGTCACTCCACGAATCAAGTTGCGAAGTGAGATTTCTCTTGTAAAGAATATGCCAGCTTCGTATGATCGATTACATACTGCGACATACACGATGAGTCCTGTTGTGCAACTATTACAGAGCTGCATGAAGCTGTTGAAGCATGAAAATGCTTTAGCAGAACTAAAAAACCTACTAAGTCATTACAAGCAGCGTAATGTAGTGACTGAAAAATGGAGGGTGGTTCATCATATCAAGAACCATAAAAGAAATGGAAGGGAAATGAGACTGAATGCAAAGATCAAAGATTTTGAAATGGACGCGATTATCTTTGACTTAGGCTCAGAAGTAAATATCTTGACAAAGTAGACATGTGAACAAATGGGAAATCCGAAGTTAACATGGTCACCAATACAGTTGAGTCTAGCCAATCAACAAAATTTCTACCCTTTGGGAGGCTAGCAAGTGTCCTTGTTGACATTGATGGAGTGCAAAGTAGAGCAGACTTCGAAGTGATTGAGATCGTAGATGATAGCCAACCCTATCTTGCACTATTGGGGATAGATTGGGAAATGGATAACCTTGCAATTATAAACTTGAAAAAGAAGCAAATGATATTTGAAGGAACAGATATCAAGGTCATCGCACCCTTCGATCCTTCACAAGGACCGAGATATACAAAACCAATACGAGAAGAATGCAGAGCTAAATATCTAGATCAAATCTACAAGATGATAGTGAATCAGGAAGACTACATCAACCCAACTGATGATGGAACACTGAGTTGGTGATGTGACAGTTTTTGCATATCTGACTCAGATGCAGGATTAGAGAATTGGTAGAGCAGAATGCACGAAGTGTCTGCAAGAAGATGCATGTAGCTCACGAGATCACTGCATTGGATTGGAACAGAGGTAATTCCAATACCTACTTATGATGGCTTGATTAACACCCATACATTTTTTCAATAATATCTTATATCAGTTTCAGATGAACATAAGATAACAACATTGGATACAACACTGCGCACTAAACCTGCTAGATGGTGGGATGCGCATAAGTAGAATCTAACCATGTGGGAGGAATGTAAGCATATGATGGAAATCATATTTCTGGAAGAAACTGAGTTTGTACAAGTGAAATATAATGAGCAAACTGATCCTAGAGATCACATAAACCATTGTTTGAAAGCATGGACACATAGACTGCAAACAGAATGGGTTCATCATTTGTACACACACTAGAGTAGATTCCGAAGAACTGATACACAGAAACAAAACTGCACATGGGAACGGTAGAATGGTCTGTCGTGATTAAGAACTTTCAAGCATCTTTCATATTTTAAGATGAATGTCCAAGTATAAATGAGGCATTACAGGTCATAAAAAAGAGGATATTCAACGACACACCAGAACCTGTGTATCACCAACCAAAATGGGCAAGACAGCTAGAGCATGCCCTAAAATGTTATAACTTCTCTTTAGATGAAGAAGAAGAGGAAAGCAATGATGTAGATCCACTCAATATAAACGTACCTGAGTCGGAAGGAAAGCGCGAAGTCGAAGGACCACCATTTGAAATTTCGGATCTAATCAATCCTAGAAAAACTCGAAAAGTGAACATTGGAACTACTGAAGAACCGAAGTTCGCTTTGATAGGAGATTATTGGGATGAAGAGTCGGTTGTGCAGATAATAGATTTACTTCGTGAGTATGAAGACTTATTTCCTACGAAGTTTTCTAAAATGAAAGGCATTTTGGGTGACTTGGGGGTTATGAAAATACCTCTCAAGCCATATGTGAAGCCCATTAAGAAGAGACCTTATCGATTCAATCCAAGATATAAAGAAAGGGTAAAAGAAAAATTTTATAAGATGCTCGACGTAGGAATCATTGAACCTGCAGAAGAGTCAAAATGGATAAGTCCCATGGTTATCCAACAAAAGAAAACTAAAGGAGAAATTAGGATCTGTGTAGATCTAAGAAAGCTAAATAATGCATCACTGCATGACCCATTTCCTACTCCATTCACAGATGAGGTGTTAGACAATGTTAGAGGGAATGAAGCGTACTCTGTCACTGATGGATTTTCTGGATACCATCAGATCAAAATTGATACAACAGATAGGCACAAGACTACATTTGCCACAGAATGGGGCTCATTTCAGTACACAGTTATGCCCTTTGGTCTGAAGAACATGCTTGCTATTTTCTCAAGAGTAGTTGTTGTTGCATTCAAGGATTTCATCCATAAATTCTTAGAAGTATATTTTGATGATTGGATAGTATTTGGGTTATTAAAGAACCATTATGCCAGCTTAAGACTGATGTTAGCGAAGTGTAGACAACATCATATCTCCCTGAACTTGAATAAGAGCATCTTTTGTGTTCCCTATGGAATCTTATTGGGACACATTGTTTGTAAACAATGGCTGATGGTTGATCCAACTAAAATCGTAGTTATTGTGAACTTGCCAGCACCTAATTCAATAAAACAACTACGCACTACATTGGGGAACACAGGCTATTATAGGAATTTCATCAAAGGATATGCGTAGATAATTGCACCTATGGAAAAATTGTTGAAGAAAGAAGCGAAGTTCATATGGACTGAATACTATTAGAAAGGACTCGACACACTAAAAGAAAGGATGGTAACTGCGCCTATCCTAGTTTTTCTAGACTGGAGCAAACATTTTCACGTACATGTAGATGCTTCATCCATTGCACTTTCCATTGTGCTAGCTTAGCTAGGTGAGGGAGGCATTGACCATCCTATTGCATTATCTAGCAGGAAGTTGTCCTTTGCATAGAAGAATTACACTACAACAGAAAGAGAAGGTTTAGCCATGGTGTTCACAATGCAAAATTTTAGACACTATTTTCTAGGTGTGCTCTTTTGTATGTTTACTGACCATTCATCATTGAAGTACCTGGTCAGTAAACCCATGTTAGGGGGAAGAATTTGTAGATGGTTTCTACTCTTTCGGGAGTATGACTTTGAAATCGTTGTTAATCTAGGGAGGTTGAACTCAGGACCTAACCATCTTTCCATAATTGAGTAAGGCGAAGAACCTACCAACCTAGAAGATAGTCTACCAGATGCGGAGTTGTTTGCAATCCAGATAGTAGATGACTATTATAAGGACATTGTAGAATTCCTAACCACAGGTCTAACACCTACAAATTTTACTACGCATTAGAAGAAACAACTGGTAGTAAAAGCAGCTGACTTCACCATAATTGCAGGACAATTATACAAGCTAGGACCAGATGAAATACTGCGTAAATGTGTGCTAGAACATGATAAAACATTGATACTGGCTAAAGCACATTCAGTGGTGTCGGGATGTCACTACGCAGGAAGAGCTACTGCGTAGAAAATCTTGAGAGCAGGACTATGGTGGCCTACACTCCATAAGGATTCAAAAGAACCTTGCCAGAGTTGTGATGTTTTCCAGAGAACAGGGAAGCCATCTCGTAGAGATGAAATGCCATTGATGCCACAGTTGACATTGCAAGCCTTTGATAAATGGGCTATTGATTTTGTGGGACCTATTAACCAACCAGGATAGCAAATTGGTTCGAGATACCTTATTACAGCTACAGACTATCTAGCCATATGGGAAGAGGAAAAACTAGTAAAGGAGTGTAGCATAGTTACTTCTGCGCAATTCATTTTTTAAAACATCATCACAAGGTTTGGATGTCTAAAGATCCTTATGAGCGATCAGGGAACTCACTTCTGGAATAGAACTATTGAATCCCTGACCGAAGAATTTCAGATTTACTATCAGAAGAGCACACCATATCACCCACAAGCTAATGGCACTGTTGAGGCCTTCAACAAGGTATTGGAAAATGTGTTGATTAAGGTATGTAATACAAATAGGAATGATTGGGATCTGCGAATACTAGCTGTATTATGGGAATACAGGACAACTTGCAAGAAGTTGACAGGCCATACACCTTTCAAGTTAACATATGGAGAGGAAGTCGTGATGCCAATGGAATACATAGTACCGAGTTTGAGAATTGTATCTTTCACAGGAATGGAAGATAATGAGACAATTGAAGAAAGGATGACTACACTTGGTTGGCCTAGAAGAAGATCGCTTCATTACAGGATTTCACAAACAAGTGCAGAAAGACAGAGAAAAAGCATGACATGATTGCCACATCAAGTACAAATCTTTTTAGGTAGGATATCTTGTCCTCCTCTATGATAGCAAATTCATGAAATTTCCTGGCAAATTTAAGATGCATTGGCTAGGGCCATATGCTATCAATCATGTTACTAATGGTGGTGAAGTTCAACTAGCCACATTAGCGGGAGAAAACCTACAAGGTCTTATTAATGGAAGTAGACTAAAACCCTACAGGGATAGTCCTACTTCGTCAGAACTCAGTTGATCAGCAATGAAGAAAATTCTAAGTGTCAAGTGTAGTTGAAATTGGACACTAAGAATGACAGAATAAACAGTCTGCATGCAATTTTGGTGAAATGCGAAGTTCTATGAAATATTAGATGCGACATGCACATTGGAAGCGCAGATGCGAAGTGCACGTTGGAAGCTATGACGCGAAGTACAAAGAAGAAGAGTAGTTAAATATGAAGGAACATAAGTGCACATAGGAACTTCACAAAACTTTTTGTTGAAGCCGTAAGCGCAGTTCGAAGAAAGTAGCCGTTAAAATTTCGGTCGAAAAAATAGCCACTTGTGCATTTAACGCAAATTTAGCCGTTTCAGATGCATTCAATGAATGGAAGGACTTAGATACTTAGCGGATTTTTCCAACGGTCACAAAAATTAATTTCTATCTAGCCTTTTGGGGGTGCGCCTCAAGGTTAGATACACCTATAAATACCGCTAAGCCCAGACTCGCAGTCTTTACCGAATTTTTTTCCGCAAGAACAGTTTCAGTTTACCAGTGAGTGTCGAGCAATCTCAAGAGAATACAACCCAATTTCCAAGTGAATGTCTGAACAATCGACAATTCAACAGATTGTGAGGAATTTTAAATGCTCCTGGCTTGCAGGGGTAATGAGAACGCCAGACAAAATATTTGTTCCAGAAAGAGGTTCGGGGTCAAGAAGCTCACCGCGTCAAGCAAAAAATATGTAGTGAAAGGATAAGCAACCCATTAAGGATCTTGAGAAGCCAAACACAGGAGGAATATTGAAGCCAGGACCGCCACTACCACCAGGGGACAGGCCCATCTATCTCACTCACAATTACATTACACCAAGAAGGATTGACGGGACAACGGTTACTCTATACAAGAATGCGCAGTATGACATTCCGTTACTGCCAATTTCCAGTCATGTGGAAATCCAAGGGAACTTACTTGGAAAAATAGAGGGATGCAAGTTATCATACCATGATATCTTAGTGGGGAAGGACCCTAAAGAGCCAAAATACCCTCAATTCCAAGCTGATCGATATATATGTTGAAGGGAGGATGAGAAATTGGGAAAACCAATCATCATTGAGCAGGATTGGGTAAATCCATCAGTGTAATCTGTATTGTTGAATCTCCTACGCATACCCCATTTTGACCGAAGTCCCGAGTGTACTGCGGTAATGCGCACTTTGTTGTCATCCATGCACCATGGTTATCTGTGGTTCGACCGCAAGATTGATATTACTGTCGACCTAATATAGAGAATCACTCATCTCAACAAGAGAGGTGATGATCCTACAGCAGATTTTGTGGGAAAAGCGAAAGATAAAGAACTCGCAAAGCAAATGAAGGAAGAATATAAAATAGTGAAGGGGAAACGGGGTTTTGTCACAGAAGGCATTCAAGACCCAGCTACATGGTTCATGGTTCAAATTTTAGTAGGAAAAATTTTGAGGAAGTGCAGACCGGCAGAGGTGCCAGCCGCAATAGTTCTCCTCGCTGCGAAGACTAAGGATGGGAAGCCATACAATTGGGAAAATTATCTATTAAATGATTTCTTGGAGGATGCCTGAGAAACTCAGGAGACTGCCAGCAATTTTCATTACAATTGGTTGCTTATATTGATTGATTTTATAGGCTGGAAGGAGCCACTATATCAGAACAAACTTCCAATGATAACGAGAGACTACGGAGCAGGTAAGTATGCAAACATGTGGTCAAATGCGCAGCCTGACAGACAATGCGTCAACAATGAACATATGCACACTTACTATGGCCAAATGTGCAATGTGATACGATGCATTCCACATATCTTGAAGAAGGTGACCACCATATATCTCCAAAAAAATTTATTTAAGGTTGACTTGCAATCTATCTACATTCAGCCCAGGACCAAGAAGCAAAACCTGCAATGCTTCCTAATGGATTACCAGCAGGATGCGCAGAGGATCGAGCTCACCCTGGAAGATTGGCCAGTAGAGTGGAAGATCGATGTACCTCTAGAAATCCATACTACATCATAGGAAAGTAAGGAAAGAGATCCAATAGACGAAGATGAGACAACTAAATCAGAGACACAAGCTAGGGAAAAGAGAAAGGACCCTGAAGGGTCAGGAAAAGAGAAAGGTCCCAGGAAGAAAAACAAAGCAAGCAAGATTCCACTAGTGGTGAAGTTACACAACGATGATTATGACTACATTGCACTACGCATCACCAAGCAATTAGAGGAAGTGCTCACACTGAAAGATAGAAAAAGTGAAGAGACTCAGGCGCAGATAAATGAGAATCTTGTACAGCTCAAGAGCATGGTTGCAAGGATAGAACAAGTCTAGAAGGACTTGGTGCGCGATTCTGATTCAGAGGTAAAGCTAGGTGAATCAAGCCAAAAGAAGAGAAGGACACCAACCTTAACAATGAAACCTTGCTTGGTACAAATGGAGCCGTTGGGCATCATCTTCGCAAGCGATGAGATAGCCGAAGGTGCGAAGAAGTTATAGCACCTGGATATCAATGTTGGCATGCTACCTATTGAGGGGTTGCACAATCTGCATGTGCAGGTTGTAGAAGAAATGAGGGATAGAGACTAAGTCTCTTACAACCAAAACCTACATCTTGAGGAAAGTTACAAAGAACTATCAAAGGAAAGTGCACAGAAAACAAGAGAACTAGCTAAAGTGCAGGAGAAGTGAAGAAGGCTAGAAGAGACTGTTTCTATTGTATGCGCGTAGATACCATAATGTGAAGTGCAACCGGAGTTAGAAGATACAATAATTTAGATTGGAAAGGTGGCCAGCGAACTTAAATCAAATATGGAGGACATGGATATCACCCATAAGGAATAGGTTGCTAACCTCGCAACTCAGAAGCCACCTAGTACTCCACCAAACATTATAGATGCAAGAGTTGTTGCACTAAGGGATTCAACAGAGAGTATCTCCAGTGAAATAGCGAGATGCCAAGACTTATTGGAAGAATCCACTAAGGTATGGGCTACACTACAGGAGGATCCTTCCTTATAGCAAATTCAGGATGACTTACATCAATGGAATAAAGAGATAGATCTCTGAGCAAAGCTATGAAAACCTTGACACCTAGAGAGAAAATTCAGAAGTTTGCAGAAGTCAAGGACTTGAAGCGAGAACTGCAAGTTCTGAGAGAGAAGGAGGCTGATGCTAGAACAAGGTTACAACCAATACAGGAAGAGGCACTCGCCCTCATTGGAAAAAATTGAAGAAAAATTACAGGAGCTCCGCACCATGGAGAAGACAGTTAAGGAGTACGCTCAAGAAGATGTCTCAGAGCAGATGGTGGAAACTGTTAAGGAATTTGAGCAGGAAACAAAGGAATTAGTTGCGAAGCTGAGCGCAACTCTTTAGGACTTCATTGTAAAATTGAGTCCTCCAAAGGACGCAAAGCCAGATCCAAGTGGATCAGAGACGATCCACGAGTAAGTGTTAGGGGCCTGTTGGGCATGGCCCAAGTTGGCACAGTTTTGGCGATGCGAAGTCCAAGTAAGCGCAATTGGCGATGCTAAGTCTAAGCATGGCATAGTTTTGCTATTGCGTAGTGCCATCAGAGCAGGTAATTTTGGTAGCAGTTACAAGTAAAGCGAGGTCTAGCAATGACCTATTTTGAGTAAGCGACTCCATGATCCCCGAGAGTTGGGTAAGGAGCAGCGTGGGTTTGGATGAAAGTGACCTGTCATCTTAGTACAGGGTACTATGACCTTTAGAAGTAGAACGATAGACTAACAGCGACAGAAGAAGTGGAGCGGCAGAAAGGGCCCTGCCAGTATGCATTCAGAGTGCGTAGTCAGACTGCGGCTTTACAAAGAGGCGTCAAAGCCAGAAGTGGCGCAAAAAGTCGGGCGAAGGCAAGTGAAGGAGTGATCGACTAAGACAGGCTGCGTTAGTGGGCTAGCTGCGGCAGTTTTCAGGGATTTTTGGGTAGCATGGGTTTTTGGCCCACAATCATTGTAAAGACGTGACTTTTGGGCACGATATATAAAAGGGGCAATTTTTTAAGGGAAGGGTTGATTTTGTTGATATTTGAGAGGAATTATTGATCAAATATAATATGTTACATTGATCCAAGAGAGGAAAAAGGCTCTGTAGGTGTGTGAATAGAGACAGATTGTAGAGAGAAGAGTCTGCAGCTGAGTGCGCAGACTGAAACTGTTGAACCCTTCCCATTAATATAAAAAACAGTTCCCGTGGACGTAGCTCCCATCCGGGGGGTGAACCACGTAAATAAGTGTGTTATGTGCTTGAATGAGTGTGATTGTGTATACTTATGTTTATGTTTACATTCATACTTATGCTTATGTATGTTCGTGCTTTTATATGTATTTTCACGTGTATGATGGATGAGAATAATATGTAAAGTATGGAATATGTATTACTGAATCCACACGTATCATGGAATATGTTGAATGCATAAGTAATAGGAATAAAACTAATTCAACGAAGTTTGTAAAGTGTGTGATTGTTAACAAGTAGCGCAGTCTAGATTTGCGTTGTTGTATTGTTGTTACAACATAATCTTCCACCTTGTGAGCATCAACATTCTTTGGCCTATAGGATCCATTTCACTGACTCAGATTCACTTTATATCCTTCAAACATATTTTTTCCTCATTTTTCCTCTAATCCACTTGTTGCATCACTATAGCAGGTGTACCCATGAGTTGCATCACTATAACCCACGGGTATTAAGTAAAATGGTAAAAATCACTAGTTTATTACTTTTTACTCCCAAAAAGCGGTCATTGGGTGACCTTTGGCTCTCCATCTTCCCAAGTAACGTCTCGATGTGTCCTTTCACTTACCTTCAAGAGGACTATATATTGAGCACATATGTCTTATGGACGGGAGGAGAAAGAAGAGCAAGAAAACTCTAGTGGATTTTTGCCCTATCTTGAGTCTACACTCATTGATCGTTGGAGTTGTGAACCCTTTATGTTCACCTTCCAAACTCCTATCTAGTTTTAGTTTTCCATTCATGGAGGATTGAAGTGGTGGAGGCGCAAGTGGATTGATCTAGATATTGGTTCAGATTGGTTGCTGGAAAGAGGTCATATCACTTTGTACTTCTTCTTGTTTATTAATAGAAATACTCATATTCTCGTCCATTAATGTTGTAAATGTTGTTTATCTTACATTGGGTTGCATTTACTTGTTATATCATGGTCCATTGCTATTGATGATGTTAATGTCATTTATATATTATATGTACTTGTTGTATATTGATTGTCAAGACTAATTTGCAGATTCAAGTGCACGGATTGAAAAGCTCCAACAGGGATCTACATCAAATGTTTGGATCGAGGTTGGTTATCTTCTTCATTATCTTAGCATTGTCATGTATATAACATAGTTCTGAGAATTGAGTTGATTTTTGGTAGTCATCTGTATGTTGTGGTCTACCCCAAGCCATAGTGAGTTTTCTCCAACACAGAAATGGCGACTCTGTTGGGGAAAACATCCATCTTGGGGATTTTTTGAGCATTAGTCCATAATTAGAGTTGTTGTTTGTCGAAGCTCTGTGTCACTTATCTGTCGTTGAGATACACTATAGAAAACTTGCTTTTTCTAAGCCATTAGACTCTCTATTTTCCAATTTACCTTTCCTCACCCACGGGCTAGCTTAGCTCTGCCCATGTATACCCGCCTCTATTTACTCTAGTGCTCGTGGGTACCCGCAGGTATTCCTTTGAAAGTAATGTACAACTCTGGCTTTTTTTGGTTTATGACCTTTGGTTGTTGTTGGGTTAGTTTTGGTTGATCCTGAGTCTTTGTTGGCCTGTTTCTTAGTTGTTCCATGCCTTGGTTGTGACCAGAACTCTTCGTTTCTCTTGGTTGAGCCTTGTTAGTTTTTTACTTATCTTTGGATTTAGCCTGGTTGGTTTTTTCCTTTTGAGCTCATTCCTTTGGCTGAGTCTTACTGTTTGGTATTTTCCTGGTTGTCTTAGTGATCTCCTTGGCATATCAGTGACTAGATAGTAGGATTTTGCTTGCATTTTTCATTTCCATATATTGAAAAATACAAAAAAATACATATAGTTTTTTAATTTTCCTTTCGTTTATAAGAGAAAATACAAAAAAAAAAAATTTACTTTTATGTATTGCATCTTGCATTGAGTGCTTTCTACCTTCATTTAGATTCTGATTGTGCATTCAAAAATATAAAGGGATTGCATATTTATTTCGAAATCGTTGGTTTGATTGTGCATATTAGGTGCATTATTTTCATTGGATAGATGAGCCTAAGATTTGACGATTTTGCATACCATTGAGTCTTACACATCACTAGTTTCATGATCATATCCCTTGAGTAATCACACCCATTAAAATTAACGCTTAATCTTAAAATTGATTAGACCGATTTTATTTATATGGTACATCGACTAGCATAGGTTTAGAGTCTTGGAATAGATCATTGTGAGTTAACAATCCAAGACTAATAGACGAAACATTAGGTGTCTGACCAGGGAGTCGAGGAATCCATGGTATAGATCGGTGTTCTCAAGAAGCTCTACTCAAGCTAGAGTTAAGCACGAGGTCACGGGAGGTTGGTTGAAGGGATATCCCTCTGATACCAGCTGAACGTGGGAGATATTTCCAAGATGTGTTCATATCTGGGGGTACTGGAGGTTCGTCCTCTTGTGCTTCGGGCTTAGCTACCCTACCCATACGACGGATCCCACCTGCAACTATCCCCCTAAGCATTGGTTATATTGCGGTGACCATAGTTTCCTTACCTAGGTATCACACATGGCACTTGTAGTGGTTATACTATTTGTGTCTTGAGTCAGATAGGGATTGGACAGCACAGTTGTGTTTGTGCAGTGGACTTGACCCTGTACACGCAGTGAAGCCTGGGTGTCTCTATAACTGATTCTGTTAAATCCGGCTATAGTTTGGGAGTCTTAAGCCTCTCCTAAGCGAGACATACCAGCTCTAGTGTCGGGAGCTCATTTAGCCTCTCCGTTTGTCTACTCTTGGTTGTACTTTCTCTAGGTGTATGCTTTTGATTTACTGTTTTTGATCGATAGTTGGCCTTTAGGGGACGTTTTGATTATATATTCTCCCTGAACCACTTATACTATGAAACGAGAACTATATACTATGAACGAGAACTCTAGCCATAAAAACGATGATTTTTTGCAAAAAAAACACCAAAAACACCCCCCAAATAGAAAAGTGTTGATACCAGTATACACGTTTTTTATTTTAGGGTAAAAAATAGAGCCATGGACTAAACATCCCATATTGTTGTTTAACAAAACTTTAAAATCAACCTTAAATTGGAAAAAAAGAAAAATTCTTGAAGAGATAAATTACAACTTTCTGGAAAATTGCATATTAAAGAAAAAACAAATTTCTCTAATAATTTCACCATTATAACCATATAGAAACAAAGAAATTATGATGCGATTCATAATAAGATAATATATTAGACCATACAAGAACAAATGGTTCATATAAATATTCAAAAACTCCTCTAGAGTTTCAATTACAAAAATCATACTAGTAAAAAGCATCTAACTGCCTCTTCAAATTCATCAATGGATTATGACACCCCATCATCAAAAACTCCTGTAGAGTTTCAATTACAAAAATCATACTAATAAAAAGCATATACACTGCTTCTTCAAATTCATCCATGGATTCTGACACCCCATCAGAATCTACATTTTCTGCAGATGAAGGACTTGATGAAGATGTAGATGACCCATACTCTTCTCTATTATCAATGGGCGCACCATCTGAGTCTACATCTATTCCCATCATTTCAGATGTCATATTCCTTCGGGATCTATGGCTTGGTTTAACAGACTCCCATCTTGCAACTTCTGGCTGTGGCAGCAACCTCTTGATAATCTCTATAGTCTTGGAGCGGAGAGTGTCTTTCTTTGTCAACTTGAAATCATAAACAAGTATATCAACTTCCTCTAATTTCAAGATGTCAATGCGGCGGCGATTTATTTTTTGACCCTTTCTGTTTCTCTTTCTGCTTACCTTTTTGTCAACCACCATCTCTGCCTTGTACACACCATCAAATGGGTGTGTATCTGTTGCATACCAATGTACTTCTACTGATACTACTTCTTCATTTTCTTTATTGACCTTCATAGCTTTTGCAATCCAGAATGGATATTGACGTGGATCATCTGTAGCCAAAACTGCAATCATGCAACCCTCCTTGATATCTTGTACCGAGCCCCTATAAAGGTCTTCCATCTCTCGACGCTTTGCGGATGATCTTCTAGAGCCAATATACATTTCTCTTTCCTCTACTTGAGAAAACTCAACAGCTCGAGGTTCAACATTTGTTACCTCGTTTTCATTTGATAAACTTTGTGGCCAAGCAAATGGAGTCTTCAAAAATATATCTCCATTTGTAGAGTTTGAAATTATGTCACTCTACTCCATGAAAAAAGACTCCCACCAAACGGAATCAACAACATCAAAGTACTCATATGTATCTTCAATAGACTTTTTGATTTCATCCAAGCATTGAGAAGAATCAACATCTCTACTATGTCGCCTTGCATTATGAATCTCTGTAGATGATTGCAATAACAATAAATTTGAAGCATACATTTGACGACTTGGGATGAATTTCAAAAATGTCAAACCTGATGAAGGCCCCCATTCTGTGCTAGTTGAGTACTTCTTGCCCCACAATAGTGTTTTTCCATCAATCTTTTTTATACGAAATTGATGCTGAAAGCTAATGTCATTAAGTTTTTCAATGCACCTTTCCTCACCATCCAATCCAAACAGAAATCTTCGCATGTCATCAGTTTCTTCTCATTTATGTACAGTAGGCTCTGGATGGTATGCTTTCCCTATAATTTCAATCAACGATGGCAGGCTCCTGACTTTCTTCCTCCTCAATGTCCTTGCAAAATGGCTGAACATTTGATCAATATGATCATGTGTATGCCCAACAAGAAGGAACCCAACTTTTACCTTCTTAAAAATTCCCAATTCCACAAGCATGCTTAGATAACCAAACACAACCTGGTTTTTGTTTTCCCGGCCGACCCGAGGGCCGCCCATGGGCGCCCAAACCGCCCTGAGAGATATATTTGTAGTGCCGGGTACAGATATTGTTTATGCACAGGTGAAACAAGCCAAGACCTTTGCAAAAATCCGATATGTTTTGAAGATTGCAAAATATAATGCTCAAGAAAATTTCACAGATTTTTGTCAAGGGGTCGTGGATGAAATTGATAGCGGGAGAGTAAGTTTGAATATTGATATTATTTTTAAACTGGTTTTGTTATATCTTGGATATCACAATGTAATAGATTTAATACGATAATGTTTTTATTTTGCAGGATTTTTCCATTTTGATTTCAAAAAAGTTGAATGGAATTTATTATACAGAGGCCAATCCTATGGATGTCATTACTGTCGCTATTCAAAAGGGACTAGAAGTAAGGAAGAAAAAACAAGTGTTAAATGTTCAAACTGAAGAAGTACAAGCAGAAAAAGGAAAGAGTATCCAACAATCAAATCAGGTACCTAGAAGGGTTATATTTAAATCTTCATCTCGCCGAACTGAACATGATGAAATTGTTGCAAATGAGCTTGTTACTCCTGCTAGTAAGAGTAGCAAACAATCTCGTAAAAGAAATATGGTTGATAGTGCCTCGATTCCTGTTGAAGGCATTGTAGATTTAGGAGGAACCCCTTCAAATCAAAAAAGGAAGAGATCTGTTGTTGCTGAAACCAATGTTATTATTGAATCTGAGAGTGAAAATTCTGGTGGCAGTAGGGAAATCATTACTCCAGGTGCTGATTTAGAGGATGGCATTGTCAAGACAACACAAAATGCCATTCGAGATCGATTGCGGAGGGATAAGTTGGTTAACAATGGACATACATTTGAGTTGAATGTGAATCAACTTTATAAACCCACAGAAGGGAAAGATCACTTTAGAATTAGAAAACCACATCACTTGCATATTCACAACTTAAAAGCATTGATGAGGCACAATCCCTATGCACATGTTGTTGACTACCTAGTCCTTGTTGACCCGGAAGTTGTTCCTACTAGAGATGAATTTGATGAAACAAGATGTTTTCATTACAAATATTATGTTCTTGGAGGGAATCATTCTGCAGAGGCAAGAAGAGAGTTGATGCAAGAATATCCCAATAACCCTATTTTTGAAATAGTTAAATGCATCATTTATGCTGGTTTAACAGATGTTGAAGCAAAGTTGTTGGCATGGGATCATAACACAGATAGTGAATATAGGTTGACAATGACATTTTTTCAAAGGGTGAGATTTATACACAGTGAATTTGTGCAAATATGTGGTGGGGAAAAATATAGAGTTGATGCAAGTTTTCGGAAACAATGTTGTATGGAAATAGGTCTACCTATTAAAGATGATATTATGCTACCAAAAAGTTCCAGAGGAAGTGATGCATTCAGAGCTGTAGATGCCTATTTCCAGTTGGCATTTAGAGTTGGGAAAACATGGGATTTGATTGATGAGATATTTAGCTTGTGGGAGAATATTGGCATAAAAAACCAAAAAGTGAAAAAAAGTAGAGTTGTTCCATGGAGCGGTGGTAAGGCAGGTCCTGACGTCAAGAATCTGCCAGAAGACATGACTATTACACCTTAGAGAACAATGCAAGGTGTGAAGGATGAAACATTAATAGCTACAATACTATCACGGGTAAAGTCAGGTGAATTATCCATGGAGGAAATTTGCAGCGAACTTGAGAAGTAAGTTGAGCATTTTTTTGAGTTTAACATTTTTGTTATGTTCTAGGTATTCTGTTATATTATTATATATGATTGTAAACATCATTTATTGTTTCATTGTCTAGTCACAAGGTCTACATGAAAATACAAGAGGAGATGGTTAAAATGTTGAGTGAGAAGATTTGGGATGATGTGAAACGCAACTATCCAGACTCAAGCTTGATAGAAAGTTTACAACAATTTTTTGTTGCATTCAAGAAGGTATGTTGTTCTATGATACATCCTATTTTATTTATTTTATAATTCAATTCATTTCTATTTTATTACTTATAGAAATCATTTTCATTTGAAGATGCCAAAGAGGGGTGGAGCTGGAGTACCGGAGTCCTTCAAAATCCATATCCAAAGAGCCAAAATAGAACGACAAAGGAGACAATGTCTTGCAAATGTTGAACTTGATGATACACTTGATCATTATATTTGGAATGGGATTGACACTGTGCAATATAGAGTCATTTTAGGTGACTGTGCAGACATTGCAAATCTTGTTCCTAAAAAGGAGTACGCACTAGTGATTGCAGATATCCCTCATGGATACAATATCCGAAACACTACTTATGATTGTGAGCCTTATACTTACCAATCATTCAGTAAAGTGGTTTCGGGATTTGTAGATGTCACAACATCACCACTATGGAGATTTGTTGTTTTCCATTCAGACACACAATTAGGGGGCTTGTTGACAGCCTTCAGGGGTAAAGGAAAAAAGAGGAAGCAACTTTATTGGTAATATATTTGCACTATATTATCAAAATTTTGAATTTATAAATCAATTATATTTATTGATAAGTTAATTATTTGTTTTATATTTTTGTTACAGGCAAAAGCCTAATGTTCGTAGCTCAGGTAGCGATCCATTCCTGAGTGATGCTGAAAGCATACATGTTGCAACTTGGACACAGGAGGATGCTTATGAACCTCTTTTAATCAATGAAAAGAGAGGAGGAAAACATAGTCAGATATTGAGTTATAATGCCGTGGTAAAAAAATTAACATATGAAGAAAGGGATTTAAAAGGAGTGACTGTAAACATCTATCAAAAGCCACAAGCATTGATTAATTATCTCATAGATACATTTTCAAGAGAAGGAGATTGGGTCTTAGATTTGTTCTCGGGTTCTGGTAAACTTTCTCATATTACATATGAAATAATATATCAAGTTTTATTGTATGTTTTATCTTTCATTATTTTATTGTTATAAAGTATGCTTCTTTATGCTATTTCACTTAACTTTAATTTTGTTTTTGGTGATTAGGTACAACAATAGCATGCTCCTTACAGAAAGGAAGAAATTGCATATCGATTGATAATGATCCACTCCAATGCAATTACATAAAACAAAGAATTAAGGCTATTCAAGTTCTTCCATATGAACTGCAAGAAGTTGGTTTGAAGAAAGGAGAGTTTAGTGAAACACTTGTGGCAAAGATGTCAAAAGAGCCCCAACCCCCGTTAGGAGGGGTGTTTGGAAAGGAGCACTTTGGGGATCTTGCAGACATAGAAGACCCAATGGAAGAGGACATTGATGTCCCTGAGGAAATTCAAGCTCCAGAAAATTCCAATGTCGATGAAGAATTTGGCATGCATGATATTGTTGAATAGTTTCATGTTTTGAAGAAAATGTTAATTTTGTCAATTTTTGACAATTTTTTGATCAGATATATTAGTAATGTTTTCACTTTCAGACTTTACTTTAGAAATAAAATTTCTAAATATAATGTTTTTAATATGTTTTTTACAAATAATTTGTATATTTTATCTCGACTTTATGTGAGTGGTCACTTTTCGATAACTAATATGAAATATGATCATTTTTAGAGAAAAATTCTCTGAAAATTCATTGAAAATGGTTTTAAATGTCTTTATTTTCTGGAATTATTTACAATTTTGTCAATAAAAATGCCTTATTTTGTACATAAAAATATCTTATTTTATAGAAAAAATCGTAAAATGTATATGTTTTTCATTATAAATTGCTTAAAAATGTATATTATTTTGTTAAATTTCAAAAAACACACTTGAAAATAGAAATTAAAAATATTTTACAACAAAGATAATTCAAAGGCCCCAAAAAATGTCTCGAAATGAAAATGTGTGATACTGGCATCAACCATTTTTGAAACGGGGGTAAAAATAGCTACTAAAATTAGGAGAGAGAAAAACGAGAACTATGTCGAGTTCTCGTTTCATAGTATAAGTGGTTCCTGGAGATATCATGGCATGGAGCACTACTCTCTGTCGATCCTGTCGGTTGGCTGGTTTAAAGCCAGCCGAGGTTTCACGCCGTATTGCTAGAGGACGTTGGAGGGCTCCCTCTAAGTCTTCGAATTCTTACGAGGATTACGTCGAATATGTCATGACTGCTACACATTCTGATACTGAAGAAAAACCTTTGACTCCATCGGGTAGAGTTGACCACACTTCTGATCCCCATACTCCTCGTGAGGAGTGGGGAGGTGATCCACCTGAGACTCAACATGGTTCTATTTGTCCTAATTCACTTGAACGATATCCGTTCAATCCTTCGAACATGGATAATTATCTTTACAGAATGCCAACCTTACCCGAGGATGAAGAACAGGACGATCCATTCGTTCCTTTGTTTCCACGCAGTTATAAACAAGGGATGACAGAGTTACATGATGACACTAGTCTTGCCATCAACCCAACAACACTCTCTTTTGGTATGCCTAGTCATAGTATAGTTGAACCTTCCACTACGTTTGGTAGTCACGCTGGCACTTGTCATGGTGTTAGCCATACTATACCCACTGGGGGCACTACCCTTGTTGGGGGCACTACGTTGTCTACTCACACACATAGTATGGGGACTGGGAACATTCCTCTTAACAATGCTAACGTTGGAAGAATACCACCTCCTAGGATTTCCCAACCTAATAGGACCGTTGTTCGAAACACGATTCGCCATCCACCACCTAATACACATGTCGCTACTTGTCAACCCAGGACTACTTTTACGGATGTTAATGCTCCTCCCAACCATGTGGGTGGACATATGTCGCACACTTTTGCGTCCACTACCTACAATAGTAATGCTAATGTATGGCGTGGGAATATCTCCTATCCACATGGACATCACGCCACCATCCTCGCTACTAGTCACACCAATGTTGGAGTTGGGAATACTTCTCATGCTTCTAGTCACCATACCACTGGTCAAGCTAATCCTAATACTGGGGGTGGGAACATACCATACCATTATGTTCATTACAACACAGTCCCACTATGAATAGTGCATATATGCCCCATACTCATGGTGGTGACCCTTACTATAACACAGTCGGTGTTGGCCACCAATACAACCCACCACCCCAATATGGTGCCCAAAACATGCACATACCTGCTTACTCTCAAATGGGTCAGGCAAGAGGAGGTTATCAATCCTATGGCCATGGGAAAGCTTATGGTCCGTCAGGTCCTTATTATCAGCAGTTTAATCCTCATGGTCAAGCTTTTGGTCCATCTTACAACACGGTTCCGTTTAACCAACCTTTTATGGGGGCTTATAATCAAGCTTTCCAGCCTCAGCTCCCGTTCCTTGCACGCTTGAATATTCTGGATATTTTGAAGCTCTTGAATGATCCGGTGTGTCATGACCCTACATGGCCCCCAGTCCCTACCAAGCTCCCTTCGGACATTCCTAAGTTTGAGGGGAAAGGTGGTGAGGACACGGGAGATCATGACACAACATTTCACCTTTGGAGCTCCTCCAACTCTTTGAATCATGATTCCGTTAGATTGTGACTATTTCAATGCACCCTCACAGGGGAAGCCATGAAGTGGTACGTCGAGTTGCCTGGAAACACCTATAGGGGTTTTAATGAGATCGCTTTGGTTTTCTTAGATCATTTCTAGTTTCCGATTCGCTATGATACAGGCACTGAACTTTTATCTACCTTCCGTCAGAACAAGGCCACACATATTTCTGACCATGTTCAAGAGTGGCGTCGACGGAAGAGGTTAGTGAAAGCCAACATTCCTCCAGAGTTCCTGTTGGATTCGTTCCTCAAGTCTCTACTCCCATACATTGCTAAGGATGTTTCGATGTCCGACATTGTGACTGAGGAACAAGCTATCCTGAAATTCAAATAGTTAGACTTATTATACTCTCAGTATGGCATTTTGTATGACATTATCCCTGACGCACCGCATACACGTCATGATCCTATGTTAGTTCCGGACCGCATGACGATGGCATCATTGGATCTGCAAGCACTCACCCCATAGATTTGGTATCTAATCAAATGCAGAATTTGTCACTAAACCAATCTACTCCCGGACATGTTCACACCTTGTCCACTTCCACCCCATCGTCTGATGTACACAGTGTGCAAACGACAAACCAGTCAAGTAACTAGCAACCTGGTGATAAGAAAAAGGGTAGAAATAATTGTAAGGGTGGAAACAATGGGAATAACAATAGCAATCGCAATACCCCCCATAAGGATAATGCCAACCATCCTCGGGAAGGCAGAAATGATGGTGAGGACCGTAAACCTAGGCGTAAGGTGAAGTTTCCTTGCAAGCTTTGTGGGGAAGACCATCTTACTCACTTATGTCCTCATATTGAAGAAGCATCAAAGCAATTGGAACAGAGCCCAGCTGTGTTGAAGGATCCCCTACCTCATCACCAAAACATGGCTTCGCATGCTCCCACCACCGGTTATGGACTTACTGAGATGACAACATCTTCTTCCAATACTAGTGGTTATGGATGTGTGAACATGGTTCATTCAAAGGTTAGTGTTGCCACTCGTCAGGGTGATTATGATGCACCACAACCCAATTTTGGGAGTGAGCCTCCCCCTCCTCCTGACAATTCTTTGCATATCGAGAAGCCCTCTATTATGCTGCGGATATCGAAAGGTGTTCTTAAGCGCTCTACGCATAATCCTAATGCTTGAGCCGCCCACAACTACTCCATCGTAGAATATTTGGGCCAAAATCCATGTGCCATGTCGGTTCTTGAAGTTTTGCAAGCCTGTCCTTCTTAGAAGCATGCTCTTTTGAGTGCGTTAGGAGTTCAGGATGGGGGTAGTCCCACTGTTATCAAGTTTGATACTACTGATGTCCATCCTTGCTTACCCTACCACGTGGCTTTTCAAATCCAGGTGGTGTGCCTTCAAAGTTTTGTCAAACATACTATGGTTGACGAAGGTGCCTCTGCATCAGTAATGTCGTTAGCTTGTTGGAAATCTCTTGTCTCTTTCCCCCTACTCGCATCTAGAACCACGCTCACTGCATTCGACGCTCATTCATTTAAGCCACATGGAATTATCCCTTCCCTTTTTGTCTCCTTGGGAGGTAAGTCTCTGCCTATTGAAGTCAAGGTGGTTGATGTGCCCATCGACTACAACCTTTTACTGGGTTAGAATTGGATGTATGCCATGAAAGCTGTCGCATCCACTGTATTCAGAGTTATTTGCTTTCCTCATGAAGGCAAGATTGTGACCATCGATCAGCTAGATTACGTTAACTCCTCTTCCATAGCATCCACGGGATCCATAGTCCCGTAGGTTACTCATTCTCAGCCGACAACTAGGAACATGGGTGTTGGAATGTACCCTTCATTGATGGGAAGTTATGATTTTGCTGCAACTGTGAATTTTATTGGAACCATTACCAATGATGCATCTCCTCCTTCGCATAATATGTCATTTCGGACTTCTTATTTCGATGATCCATGGGCTTTACCGTCCATGAGTTCCACATCTGGAAACATTTCGCATGTCAGGATGTCTGTGCCACTATCTGTAGCCGAGCTTGCTTATCAGCATATTCAACAAGCCACTACAGAACCGTATCTCTCTTCTTCCCAGATAGTCGGGAAAGATCCTGTTACACTGCCGGTTTGGGCAGCCAACTCATCTTGTTCCCACGATTGCCTCGATGATACTTTGCCTTCTGATGAAGCTATCATGGAAGCCATGTGTGGTAGTGAGAGACCTTGGGAAGATATGCACCATCACTCTTATTTCCTTCCCAAACTCGAGCTCGCCGAACAAGGAGAGTTTAGGACGACTCTAGTAGAGATGGTTGGTCACCCTGTGGCTCTTTTGGAGTCACATGATGTTTTCGCGGAAGGGAATATGGCTAACATTTCCCCAACTACGTCGATCAATATCTGTCGTACTCCCAGAATAGTTGAGAATGTCGACATCGGTGACGATTGCACTCCTGAGGAGATTGCTATTTACACTGAATTGTTTAGGGAACTCCAGGAAGCTTTCACCTAGTCATATGAGGAGATGCCAGGAATAGACCCTCGCATTGTTGAACATGAGATTAGAACGTATCCCAATGCTAAACTGGTTCGAGAACACTTACGTGCTGTGAACCCTAGAAAAGCAGCCGCTATCAAGGCAGAGGTGGAGAAACTGCTCAAAGCTGGTTTCATCTACCCCGCTCCCCTTACTGAATGGGTGTCAAACCTCGTTCCTGTGGATAAGAAGCAAGGAACGATCCGTGTATGCACTGACTTTAGGGATTTGAATCGTGCATGTCTGAAAGACAACTTCCCCACACCATTCATAGATCAAATCTTGGAAGCTTGCACCGGAAGTGAGATTTTTTCCTTCATGGATGGATTTTTCGGATATAACCAGATTCAAATCAAACCCTAGGATCAACATAAGATAGCTTTTATTTGTCCTTGGGGAACCTTTGCATATCGAAAAATGCCCTTCATCCTTAAAAATGTCAGAGCTACATTTCAGCGTGCTATGACCTACGCCTTTCATGATCTTAAAAAGATTATGGAGGTTTTCTTGGACGATCTTGCCGGCCATTCTCGCAGGAGAGTGGACCACCCCAAGAACCTCCGCATAAATTCTCGAACGATGTATACGATACAAAATTTGATTAAATCCTAACAAATGCATCTTTGCTGTAAGGACGGGTCACCTTATGGGATTCATAGTTTCGAAAGAGGGTATTAGAGTCGATCCTCTAAAAGTTGGGGCAATACTTCAGTTGCCTCCTCCACGTAATTTGTTACAACTTCAGAGCCTCCAAGGGAGGGCCACTTTTCTACGTCATTTCGTAGTTAATTATGCTAATCTTACTAAATGTTTTGCGCACTTATTGAAGAAAGACACACCTTTTATCTAGGATGAGCGAGCCAACAGTCTTTCAATGCCCTTAAGAAATATTTGGTATCGGCCCCTGTGCTTAGTCCACCAGGCTTCGCACGAAGTTTTATCCTTTATGTGGCCGTGTCTCAAGAGATGATTGGCATGGTCTTGGTTCAGGTTGATGATGTGCTTGTCGAGCATGTCACCTATTATCTTAGTCAAAATCTAGTAGACGCTAATCTAAGGTATACTCATGTGGAAAAGCTGGCGCTCGTGACTGTTCATTTAGTCCAGCAGTTACGACATTACATTCTGCTTAGAACCACCACTATTTTCACGCATATCAATCCATTTCAGTTCGTGCTATCATGACGCCTTATCAGGGGGGAGTACAATAAATGGATTGTTATCCTTTAGGAATTTGATCTCGATTTTGCTTCGGCGAAGTCGGTGAAATCGTTGGTATTTCCTGAGCTTATGTTGGACCTTCCAAGACTTGATAAGGATATCATTCATGAAGATTCCTTTGTGGATGAGCACTTATTTCTTATCTCGTCAGAGGACCCTTGGTATGGGGATGTCATTGTATATCTCCAAACTTTGAAGTTTCCTCTGCACTATTCATGAGATGAGCGATGGCGTGTGAAACATCACGCTAAAGATTATACTATCGTCGGTGACACTTTGTATCGCCAAGGAAAGGACTCTATTCTTCGTCGTTGCTTAACTCACGAAGAAGTGGAGTGGGTGCTTAATGATTGCCATGCTGGGGAATGTGGCGGTCACTTATTCGGGCTTGCTACAGCCCAACGTATTATGCGAGCTGGTTATTTTTGGCCTTCAATCTTTAAGGATTGTGTTAATTCTGTGAAGAGATGCCACCCTTTCTAGGTGTTTTCTTAGAACATATGCTCGCATCCAGCGCCCCTTCATCCGGTTGTCACTGTCGATCCCTTCACCAAGTGGGTGGTGGATTTCATGGATTGCAAACCAGCTTCGGTTGGGGGGCATCACCATATCATACTGGCCATGGACTATTTTTCCAAATGGGATGAGGCCATGCCTACCATTAAAGCCGATGGTGCTACAATAGCCCACTTCGTATTCAATCAAATTATAACTCGGTTCGGTATTCCGAAAGAGATTGTCACTGACCATGGTAGTCACTTTCAAAACAAGATGATGAAGGATTTGTCTCTCAAGCTTGGGTTTCGTCAAGAACACTCATATTCTTATTATCCCCAAGCAAATGGTCAAGTAGAAGCAGTCAATAATTCTTTGAAGACCATTCTCCAATGTACCATCCAACAGAACAAGACCAATTGGCACATCATGTTATATCCTGCTTTGTGGGCGTATCGAACCACAGTCAAGACTGCCACCGAGTTCTCACCGTTTCAACTAGTTCACGGTGTGGAGTCACTTTTACCAATTGAATGCAAGATCTCTTCACTTAAACTGGCCATAGAGATCCTCCCTGATACGACGAGTCTTGCGTAACATTTAATCCACCTTGAGAAACTTGATGAGCAACGTTGAGATGCCGCTATGGCTATAGATGCCAACAAACGTCGTATTAAGGTTCAGTATGATAGGTTTGTCCATCCCCGGCAGTATGATGAAGGTGACTTGGTCCTCTTATATGACCAAGCTAAAGAACCCCTGGGGGCAAGCAAGTTTAACCCCATGTGGCACAGTCCTTACGTCGTGAGGCGTGTCCTGGAAAAAGGAGCCTAGGAATTAGAAGACTATGAGGGGACTATCTTGAAGGAGCCTAGAAATGGGTTCTACCTCAAGCGGTATTATGCTTGAACCTCTGGTTCAGGCTGATACTTTTGTATACTATTGTATAGTTGCTTCTGTACATAGTTTAGATTTCTTTTGGTTTTCGGATCTGCTGATTAGATTCCCTTTGATTGACAGATGTCAACAGAGTTTCCTACGTTCTTAGGATTTGCGGATGGTGCTAACCATCATACGCAGCAGCTTGCTTCTGCTGCCTAGGTTATTTTCTCACTTGACCACCTAGTTGTGTCCTCAGGAGGCACTTGTCTTGGTCCTACATCTAACAATGTGGCCAAGTATAGTGCCATCATTAAGCTACTTCGGGATGCCATTTCCCATGGCGTCCAGTCTTTAGAAGTCCACCTGGATTCACAACTAGTTGTGTCTCAGCTGAATGGGCAGTACTGTGTGCGAGATCCTACGCTACTACGGAAATTCCTAAGGGTAAGACTCTTGGAACAATATTTTGTTTCAATTACATACATACATGTTCCGAGAAGTGTTAATCATATATATGATGCATACACTAACTATGTATTAGATTGGCATTTGTCACATTCATCATGAAACACACAAATATAAGAAGACATTCATACATTTGTACATACACACATATAGTAGAACTAGAGAACCAAAGTTTTATATATATAAATATGTCCAAAAATGGTAGTGTCATACAAAACTCGAGCCCGTAGCCCTCAAAAATATACATATCGATACAAAAAATGAGATCCTAAGATATCTACTCCCTACGAGGAGGCCTAGCTGCCGCCCCGATAGGATGTGTTTCGTATAAATACTGAACTGCATTGGCTACCCACTGCAGTAGCCGCACCCAGTCACCCAGAACCCCCACTACTTGACACTGCATGGCCTCAGGTAGTCTCGCCACCTCTATCTGTGGAACCCTAGCAACCATCCGTGTGAGGTTGCACCGCAAGGTTTGTAGAGTGCATCCTGCTGCAGCATCGCCTGCCTCCTCACCCCTGCCCCGACGACCATGTCTCGGGAAGCCATCAGGTCTCACTAGGCCTTTGTCTGCGAGCAAATAGTCAACCATTAGCATATGATACTACCACCAAAAATATTTTTGCATTTACATCTATAATAAAAAATCCATAAAAATTTAATACACAAAAAACCTAACAAGAGTACTCACCAATGTCTTTGAACGCTGCATCTGGTGGGAGGGGCATGTCCCTATCCTGACGGAAGTCTATCCCTGCATAGGGGTAGTCCTCTATGGCAATGACCTTCCGGTCCCACCAGCGAAAGAACTCCTCTGTATATATGGTGATTCCAGACAGCCACCACCCTGTCGTGTCAAGACCTCAGCCCATCGGGTCAGGGATGGATCCCGGAGACTATGAGGAGGGATATCCACCCTCAGACTAAGCCCCAGAACCCTCTCAAAGAAGAAGCTGCATAGGATACTCCCATACCCAAATTTTTTGCCCTTCCCTTCTTTACATTTTGTCAATTGGGTCTTCATAGACCCCAACAGTGTGGTACACTAGTCAAACACTATAGGCTGCATGCATTGTGATGCATAGAACATCACCGACCTGGATGCCTGGTGCAGAGCTTCGGATCCAATGATCTGCACTAAGGTAGCCACAATGATCTTCATGCTCAGATCTACTATGGCGTTGATGGGCACCTGACTTCCCATCGTACGTGTGTCTGCAGGGAAATACTGCGCTATGTAGTCATGGATGGTGATCCCACCACCCATAGTACGAGACCAAAGACTAGCCTCCTCACCTCAACAGGACAAACCGATAATAAAGTAGATGTCGTCCACTTCTAGTGTGAGGATTTGCCCATTGATATTGAAGTTCTGTGCGTCAACATCCCAATAGTTGATCAAGCGCTAGATTAATAGGTTTTGGGCCCTCAAACCCCCTATACTCCAGAATGTGTACAACCCACATGCTTGCAATGCCTGTTGTGCTTGCACATCGTTGAACACGGCCTCATAAACTTGGTCATGCTCCCTCTCCCTCCACTCTAGAACCATCCTGGAGTGAAGAAAAAGAAGCATTTTAGTCAAATTCTTTTAAAAAACCAACTACGCGGCCATACCCGTGGGCTAGTTTGTATATAGGTGCGAGTACCCACTGTCAGTCTTTGCATTGACTGCGACTATCTTTCCCTACCCGCAACCTACATAGATACAACTTGCGGGTAGCCCTGAAGCCATTTACGGCTTGGCCAAACAAAAATCCCACTGCTGAAAATCAAAATGAAAGCATTGAAATGAAAGGTATGGATGAGACTACCAACCCGCTCCGGACGGTTCGATGAACGGTCGCTCCTAGCTCCCAGAATCTGTTAGGATATTCCTATACTCCATCCTAGTCCTACTGGCTTTCCAGTCATTTTCATTTTCAGTCATGCATGCAAAATTAGGGTTTGCATGCATTCTAGGTCATCAGTCCCAGCACCTAGTCCTCAGCAAACTAGCCCCCGGAGCTTCTTTTAGATCATTTCTAGGCCTCCCAGTGACTAATGCGCCCTCCTTTGCTCCACTGCATGACAAGGGCACCTTCTTCACCTACCAGTCTAGTTATATTCAGTTATATTCAGTTATCTCCAGTTATTTCCTTGATTTAAGGATTAACTGACTCTTTACTGAGTTTATCACTCTGTTGGACCTCCAGTGAGACTAGATTGACCATTCTGACTCCAGTTAACTCCTATGGCGCCCTCCACTGAGCCTCCTTCACTATATTAGTGCTTCCATGTGCCAGTTACACCAACCACATTCGGTTAGACTCAGTTTGACTCCCGGTTGAACATTACTTGTGCATTGATTACTTCACTGATGAGAACGTGGATTCCTAGTTAGGCATTGATGACTCCCCACTGATTATGGATCTGTGCATGAAGGCCAATTCGAATTCCTCCTAGTGAATTCAAATCCTCATACTCAGCATTGTATATTTACCTGTTTACTATTCAGTTTAATGTAACATGTGTAATTATTCTGCCTCAATCAGAGTTTCTTTGGATCTAAGTTCTATTGCTTGTCTCTTCTTCTATTATTCCTATATTCTTTCATTGTGAGGTTTACATCATCTCTTTGGATCTTATGTGGGAAATTTCACATGGTATCAGAGCCATTTGAGAGTATATTCTACCTCCATTCTTGAGATTTTTTTTGCAGGTATTTCGAAGTTCCAGCAGTTGCAGCAGCAGATTCAACAGCTTTCTATTTGCACTTGTTCAAGCAGTCAAGATGAGCAATTCGAATGCTCCTTCTTCTCCTATACTTCTCACTCCTTTCAATTACTTCGAAAGGAAGAGTGAGATGAAGATTTTCTTGATGACAAAAGGGTTTGAAAGATTGGTTTATGAAAAAGATGCCACACCACATATAGCTAGAGAAAGAATCAAGCATCTAACCAAATTGGATGAAGCCTTTGGATACATATGCCTTTACATGTCCAAAGATCTATTGTTCCATGCTGAAGGTTTGAAGTCTCCAAAAGAGTTATGGACCAAATTGGAGAACCTTTTTGGAAAACAAGATGGGATGAGAGGCTACACTCTTGAAAATGAATTGGCTTCTCTGCAACCTAGCAATTTTGAGAGCATTCAATCATTCATCTCAAAATTTCAGAATTTGGTTACTCAATGCAAGCATTGTGGCATCACCAAAAGTGATGAGCAATTAGTACTCTCCATTTTGAGCAAACTTGGATCTCAATTTTCTGTTTTTGTCTCTACTTTCCATTATGGGCGAATTTCAATCCCTGGATGGAAGTTTCCTACCTTGGAATAATTTACTACCGCTCTCATTCAAGAAGAGGAAAAATTGATTCAAATGGGTGCCATCAAAACCTCCAGAGATCTAGTTCTTTTAGCTGGTGAATCAAGTGGAGCGAATGCAAAAGGGGGACAAAAAGGAAAAGGAAAGAAACCTTCAAGATCCAAGAATGACAAACAAAAGAGACCTAATTGTACCTATTGCAAGAGAGGAAACCATCCTAAGCATGCCTGCATGCATAAGAAGATTGATATTCTAACCAAGGTTCTTGAACAAAACCAAATTGTTGTTCCAAAAGAAGCAAAGATGTCTGATTCTGGAAGTGGATCTAATGATTGTCATGCATTGATGGCTGGTTTTTCAAAGACAAAAGCTCTCCTCATAGATTCTGGAGCTTCCAACCACATGATGGCACAAGAAGAATCCTTCTCCTCTTTGGATCTCCAAGATGGGCCTACCATTCACATGGGAGACAACTCTCAGATTTCTGCCAAAGGTTTGGGTATAGTTCATATGGAGCATGGTAAGTTCAAAAATGTCTTATTTGTTCCTTCTCTTATAGCTAATTTGTTGTCAGTATATCAAATGACTCATACAGGATCTCCAAAACAAGTAATTTTTGGTCCAGACACAGTAGAGATTACAGAAATCTCCACTGGAAAGGTTATAGCGAATGGGATTGCTAATCATGCCTCAAAGGCATATGAGTTCTCACACTTCATGCCCTTCTCTCCAACTATTCCTTCAGATTATGATGAAGATCACAGTGACTTCTCTTCCAGTGACTCCTATTCTAGTGAAGAAGAAGATCAAGATTTTGATGTTGAGATCATGGTTCAAGAATATTAAGAACCAACACCTATTCTCAGTCTAGATTCAAGAGAAATATGTTCTCACATAGTCCTTGCTACTACTGAGAACACAGTTGATGATTTATTTGCTTACAGAACTACTAGACTTCAGCAGCATGCTAACCTTGCATTATGCCATCCATCTCTCCATGAGAGATGCAGCATGATGATGGGATTCTCTCTTCCATCTTTTGGGAAGACTACTCAAGTTCCATTCACTCCAGATACAGAAAAAGTTCCTGAAAGACTTGCTTCATCCTCCACACAGTGGGAGACCTTCCTACATGGGATCAACTTGCCAAGTCTTTTGCAAAATTTTTCACTAATGAAAGCTTCTTTCTTTTCTGCATGATGGTTCTTTGAGTTATTTACTGTTCTTTTGAGGGGGGATATTTTTCCCATGAGTTTTTCCCCATTTCCTCAGTTTATGGACACTTATGTATTTTATTATCATTTCATTTATTGTATGGGTGACCTTTGGTCCTAGTTACCAGGGCCCAAGATGGATTAAGGGGGGGTGTTAGGATATTCCTATACTCCATCCTAGTCCTACTATCTTTCAAGTCATTTTCATTTTCAGTCATGCATGCAAAATTAGGGTTTGCATGCAATTAGGGTTTGCATGCAATTAGGGTTTGCATGCATTCTAGGTCATCAGTCCCAGCACCTAGTCCTCAGCAAACTAGCCCCCGGAGCTTCTTTCAAATCATTTCTAGGCCTCCCAGTGACTAATGCACCCTCCTTTGCTCCACTGCATGACAAGGGCGCCTTCTTCACCTACCAGTCTAGTTATATTCAGTTATATTGAGTTATCTTCAGTTATTTCCTCGATTTAAGGATTAACTGACTCTTTACTGAGTTTATCACTCTGTTGGACCTCCAGTGAGACTATATTGACCATTCTAACTCCAGTTAACTCCTATGGCACCCTCCACTGAGCCTCCTTCACTATATTAGTGCTTCCATGTGCCAGTTACACCAACCACATTCAGTTAGACTCGGTTTGACTCCAGGTTGATCATTACTTGTGCATTGATGACTTCACTGATGAGAAGGTGGAATCCTAGTTAGGCGTTGATGACTCCCCACTGATTATGGATCTATGCATGAAGGCCAATTCGAATTCCTCCTAGTGAATTCGAATCCTCATACTCAGCATTGTATATTTACCTGTTTACTATTCAGTTTAATGTAACATGTGTAATTATTCGGCCTCAATCAGAGTTTCTTTGGATCTAAGTTCTATTGCTTGTCTCTTCTTCTATTATTCCTAAATTCTTTCATTGTGAGGTTTACATCATCTCTTTGGATCTTATGTGGGCAATTTCACAGAATCGACAACTAAACTTTTAGGTGAAAACTAGCCACAAAGCTCTGGATGGGTGAATAGTAAAAATGAATTGTAAATTGTAATTTTTTATTACTATTTATAATTTTCAGGACCCACTTGTCTATAGTTTTTACCGTTTTGTGTCGTTATGGACTAATATAATGTATTGGAGTAGTATTTTTTAATTAGATTTCTTCATCAAACACTGTTCTGGACCATTTCACACCTACGACAGGTACGTTTCACACCTGGCATATAGGTTAGATGTCATTTCCAAGTGCATTATGCATTTGACCTGTTGACCACTTTCATAAACCCTAGGTGCGACCCCGCTTCGTAACTAACATGGAACCTTCACACTGTTATAGAAGTGTTGTTATGTGGCGGTAGGGATTTTCCGAACATGGGTACCCTAGTTAGAACCCCTTTGTGCATTCTGGTGCCCATGCCGTTGTTTGTCCTTAGGATTGGGAGTCCTTCGTAGTTACGCCATGACATTGCGCTAAAGACTCATACTCTACTTTGTCTTATGCTAGCCATCTCCTTTAAGGACTCCCCTTAATTATATCATGTTGTGATTGCATTGCATCATCCTGCTTGTCGCTTGAGCCTTGTGCCCGCTTTCGCTTACTTAGTTGTTAGCCCAGTGCCTAAGAACTTTTTCCTGTCGAGCCCTACAGAGCTTATATCTGCCCTTCACAATTTGATGACCCTTTCACCCTGAGGGAACACCCCCTCGAGTGTCCACATCCTGCATGAACTTCCTTGCATTGATCATAAGTATGTTCCACTACTTGGAACTAGTCTGCTCGCTATTTGACACTCGTTCCCTCACTTGTTGTACTATAAGCAATTTTATTCTTTTTCAAGCTTTTCCCAAATATGAAAAAGACCATGAAAATCAAATATTCCAAAAAGCCGGATGGGATTATGGTTACTACTTGTTGGCAGTTGTTGTGTCACCTTTGAACAGAGCATCCATTCCACTCCGTACATTATGAGTCGGGACTATAGTTCGACCTTAGGAGCTATACTTGTTTCTCAGTTTTCTCCACTGATTGATTAAGCTTCCAGTCATTATGGAGCCCTTTGTAATTCCTCCTACATTGCACAGTGTATGTCAAGTCTATGCTGTCTGAGTCTATCCATCTGCTCATTCTCTTGTTCAAAGGAAGTCCTAAACCAATGTTGGCCACTTCTCAGATCTCTTGAATATTGCATGTCGACCATCCTTATTGATTCAGTCTGTTCCACCTAATTTCTTCAAAATCTTTCAGCGTAGATGGTACCTCGTGTTGGTTGATGGGGGATGCCTTAATGCCCTCCTTCCAGCGAGTCTCGTTTCGTCGACTTCAACCCATTTATTCTGGGACTTGGGGCTTAGAGTTCAGTTGAGTACCTTGAGGCTTGCAGTCATTAGTGGCAGGATCTCTCACCATCGACAGTTTTGGGAATACATCAATGTCCTCTGATTGATGGATTCATCCTAGTGTTCGACTTCAACTCATTTATTCACACTCCGATGATTGTACTCTGTGACTTAATGCCCATTTTCATTATTGGTGGGTTATCTTGCATCTATTAATGGTATACATCATTGACAGTTAATCAGATGATGTCACATCAGGTTCAACCCCAACTCCTTTATTCACTTGATGGGACTTGCACCATTGAAGACTTGTGTAAAGACCCCGGGCGATAGTGGAATTCAGTATGCTACTTATGACTTTGACTTTACATCTGAGATATCACCTCTCAAATATCAACAGTTTGTGTTGAGATATTGTAACTTCAAAGAATATTATATTTGTACTTTATTATTCCGAAGATGATTCATTCCTCCGTGAAGATCTTATTGTATATCCGGAGATGTTTATTCCTCTGTCGGAATGTGGTAACTTGGGTTATTAGACTTCCCTAGTGGGGGTCGACCCTGTATGTGTTATATGGGTCAAAGGGTTATTAGACCACTCTAGAGGGGTCGGCCCAGTCAGTTGTAGTGGGGTATTTAACCCATTGGTTAAATACGATCCTACATGATTTGTGTAAAAGACAAGTCGAAGTAGTGTATAAATAGAGGAGGTGTATTCCTCATTTTACACACACTCACTCACTTGAGAGTAGCGCACTTGTGGAGGAGAGGTCTGCTATGGTGTAGGAGGAGATCATGTCTTTGGTTTGCATCTTTGTATGTTGTTGTTCATCTATATTGAGGAAGCTTTGCTGGGTTTTCTACCCCATGAGGGTTTCCCAGGATAAATCTATGTCTCTTGTGTTTATGTTGTGCTTGTTGTTTCTTCGGTGATCCTGTATATGCTATTATTGTGAAATGGAATGTAATGATGCTATTTTCTATATTATAATATTAAATCTTAACATGGTATCAGAGCTAACCTGAAGGAAGGCAATGTATGGCACTTACGACACTTGCTTCTCTTGAGACAATTTGAAGGTTAGGGTTTTATATAGCAAAAAATAGTCATCGTGGAACTTTCACTATAAATACATTTTGGAGAAGGTTCAGGATTTGAAACCTTTACAGGTTGTATATTACATCCCCAGGTACCTTGTGTCCAAAGGGAACCCTCAGATTCGTTGTACTTTGTGAGTTATGATCAGTACACGTTAGGGTTTCGGCCTCTTCCAGATCTCAGTCAAAATCAGGTGACCCAGGAAAAAAGGTCATAACTTGGGATAGGAAGCTCCAAATGAAATTTCGTAAAATGTGACAGGTAGTACATAGACTGTATTATCACAGGAAACTTTTTTAGAGGCCAAAGTTGAACCAATGACACGTGGCACACCGTACAAGTTCGATCTCCTGTTTTATCCCATAAACAGGTCACGTTGCGACACTTGGCATAACTCTCTCTCAGAAAATCCAATTGAGGTCATACCTATTGGGATGGAAAGATGACAGGTCAGGCTACCACAAAAAATGTTTTCAGACCCTTTGGAGTGAAACGTTCAGAGTTACAACAAAAACAATCAGGTACATATTTCTTTCAAAACAGAATTATTTTTGGAGCACCTTCATTCATGGCTTCCGGAAATTAGGGTTTCGGAGAAAGTTAGAATTTTTGGAATCGAAATCCACAGCTGAATGCTACTCAGGAAAATCAAAATTTAGAGTCCAAGATTGAATTTTTTGGTTGGGTAGAAGACCGGGCTTTATCAAACCCCAGTTCGGGATTTTGATCGGAAAGATGGAAAATTAGGGCTTCAACAAAAGTTGAAATTTTTGAAGTCTATAACCATGGCTAGAAGCTCCTCAGAAAAATAAGAGTTTAGAACCTTGGATCAAACCTTTTGATTGGGCAGAAGGTTGGGCTTCATCAAACCCTAGTTCGGGATCCTATCCAGAAGATCTAGAAGTTTCGAAGGCAATTTTGAGGGGTCAAATTTTGGAGATTTCAAAATTGAAGTATGCTAGTTTGATCAACTCAGCAAGACACATCCTTCCATCCATTCAAAAGTGTGAAAGTCAAAGATTGAATTTTTAGGGTTTCTCTAGCAAACCCTAATCAAGCTCCAGATCAAGTTTCAGGGGGAGTTGAGGCTAAGGCCTTACATAAGAAGACTATAAGAAGTCTCGACAGGTATGACTTAAGGAGGTTCAGGTATGTCTTGAAATCTGATTCTTGATTAAGTTCATAATGTGTTTGTCTTCATATTATTTATTAGTACAGTCTTGATTAATGTTAGAATTGTCTTATCACCCTAGTAACAGTATGAATGCATGTGAATGATCGAACACATTCATTGATTAGGGCTATATGATTGTACTAATGCATTATGGTGTTGTGTGAGGTTGATGTTGTCTGCTAACAAGATACAGGTACATCACAAAAGACAAATCAAGTTCCATGACCATGACAACATGAAGACAAAGACTCATCCATAATCTTTGTTCTACTTACGAGGTATGTATGACTTTGTTATATTATGCTTAACCTTTGAGACATGTAGGTTCTAGCTCAGGATCTCTAAATCATTGAAGAGATTGTTTAGGTATGCTGTACATAACTAAGCAGGTATACTAATCCAAGTATGTTTTCCTATGTCAAGTTAGAATCTTACCTTGTGTTAGGATCCCTTATATAAGTATACTTGGTATGATTGGTTATGCTTATTCATAAAGTTAGTAGTCAAGGGTTTATGCATATTATGTCTCTTATCTTGATGATTTAATTAACCAGAAGAGTACTATGATCAAACAAGAATATGCATGAGTAAAAGAACACTTCCTTGAAACCCTGAATACTAATGATCATGACTATACATATTCAAGATTATTTAGAATTAGAATGTTTTGATAATATTATGAATATACTAATGAATGTATGTTTGTGTATGAGATCATGAGGATGACACTAGTGCACACTTGAGCATGCACAGTGGTACAGAATGAATAGAAGTTCAAAAGACATATAGAAGATCAAGCGGGAGGCAACCACACAAACATAAAAGATAAGTGTTTGAGTTTGAAATAGTAAATGATATTGCTTGTATGCATATTTGTATTCCTAGAATATATCATGCTGAGTGTAAACATTCATAGAGCATTGAACAGTATACTACTAATATGCATATGATTGGTAAGTTGTACAAACATTCCATTGTTGCTTGTCTAGAATGAAACCTCTTTGCTGACATGCTGAGAGCTGTGCACACTCTCGATAGTATGTTCTGGTAGAGATGGAAGGCATCTAGATAGCCACTATATGCATACAGGATATGGGAAAGTGTTGTGCCAAAGTATTGGTCAAAATAGTTGCATAACTATGTAAATGATATCTATATGCATAATAGGTTATCATGTCAATATGATTTGATGATTATGAATTATTACTAAGCATGTACTTAATTTTGATTTGCAGGAAAGATCATGATGAATGATGAACACTGAACAAGCGATGGATGTTCAACAAAAAGATTTACAAATCAAACACACTATAGAAGGCTTGTGGCTAGAAGATTCTCTTAGAAAGAGGAAGAGAATCATGATGAGATGTTTGCTCCAAGTGGCTAGATAAGACCATTCTCTTAATGGTGTAATTAAAGAAGAAGTGTGAATCAGGATCTGTATGGGTTCCCAAGATCGATAATCAATTGATGAGCTTATCCTTTGCTACAAGGTTGAATATGGCTTCTATACACATATGACATGGATGCAAGAAGGAACTCACCACAGAGTTCAAATGATTTTGAGGCTCATATCAGTAGACCCATCTGACGAGAGATGGCACAGATAGATATGCAGAAGATCACTCAATGCAGAGTGTGAATTTTGGACAATTGACAACTTCTTGACAAAGCTTGGGCTTTACCAGAAGTAAAGTTGATCCTAACCTTTACCTTAAGGTTGTGGATGATGAACCTATCATACCATTATTGTATGAGGATGATCTCTTTCTAACAAGGAATGAGAAACAGATCATGAAAAGAAAGAAGAAGATGGCTGCAGAAATGAAAATGAAAGATCTCAGATTGATGCATTACTTCCTAGGTTTGGAAGTATGCAAGGCTCAGAAGGAATATTTCTCAACCAGGGAAAATATGCCGAGAAATATTAAAAGGACTTGATGTGTTGGAATGGCCACTCTCATTGATTCCAACTTGAAGCTGTTAGCATATGACTCATCAGAGTTAGTGGATATAACTCTGTACAAACAAATTATTGGGTCATTGATGTATCTAACAAATACTAGGTCAGATATATGCTTTGTTATGAACACCTTGAGTCGGTATCTAGTGGAAACTAGATGTGTTCACCTGATAGTTGCAAAGCATGTGATGAGGTACCTAAAGGATATGATAGACTTTAATCTACGCTATCTTGGAGATCATGACTTCAGATGGCTACACAGATGTTGATTGGGCAGAAAGTGTATCAGACAGGAAGAACACATCGAGAGGATGTTATGATCTCGTGGTTTAGCTGGAAGCAGTCTAGTGTGGCTCTCAGCACAAGCGGAATATATGGCTGGTTGCTCTGCTAGTTGTGAAGCAGTATGGCTTCTGGATTGTTTGACTTAGAGATAGACCCAACTGTGATCCTATGTGACAAACAGAGTTGTATCAAGATGGCAGAGAATCCAGTGTTCCATGATATGGTGCAGAAAGGAACTATAAAGTTTGAATTTGTAACAAGTTTCCGATGTACTAACCAAACCTCTACCTCAAGTGAACAAGTTACCGATGTACTAACCAAACCTCTACCTCAAGAAAAGGTTGAGTATTTTCCGAGACAAACTTGGTAGGACCCTCCTCGAGAGGGGGAGTGATGTGGTCACTTATGACGAGATTGCCTGCATCGACAGTGAGGTCAATGATGTGGTTACCTATATTGGTGATGCCGACAGAGAGGTTGGTAGATGGTCCTTAGACAGGGTCTAAGTTGACGAGGGGATTGCATCATCCTTGAACACATGTTCTAAAAGGATCCGTAGACATATGTCTCCGAGAAAGAAGAGGGATTGCATCATCCTTGAACACATGTTCTAAAAGGATCTGTAGACATATGTCTCCAAGAAAGAAGAGGGATTGTATCATCCTTGAACACATGTTCTAAATTGATCCGTAGACAAATGTCTCCGTGAATGTGGTCCCTAGTGGACGAGAGGATTGTATCATCCCTGGACTTCAGTTCTAAAGTGATCTGTAGACAGATGTCTCCGAGAATGTGGTCCCTAGTGGATGAGAGGATTGTATCATCCTTGGACTTCAGTCCTAAAGTGATCCGTAGACAGATGTCTTCGAGAATGTGGTTCCTAGCGAACGATGGAGGATTGTATCATCCTTGGACTTCAATCCTAAAGTGATCCGTAGACAGATGTCTTCGAGAATGCGGTTCCTAGCGAACGATGAGGATTATATCATCCCTGGACTTCAGTCCTAAAGTGATCCGTAGACAAATGTCTTCGAGAATATGGTCCTTAGTGGACGTATATAGGACTGCATCGTCCCTGAGCGTTTGGTTCAAAATGTACATGATAGGATTGCATCATCCTTGGACTTATGTCCTAAAGTGATTAGGACTAATCATCCTGTTAATTGATTGGGATTGCATCGTCCCTAGACATGGTGAGGTGTCTTAAAGTGATAAGGACTAATCATCCTGTTAATCGATTGGGATTGCATCGTCCCTAGACATGGTGAGGTGTCTTAAAGTGATAAGGACTAATCATCCTGTTAATCGATTGGGATTGCATCGTCCCTAGACATGGTGAGGTGTCTTAAAGTGATAAGGACTAATCATCCTGTTAATCGATTGGGATTGCATCATCCCTAGACATGGTGAGGTTTCTTGAAGTGATAAGGACTAATCATCCTGTTAATCGATTGGGATTGCATCGTCCCTAGACATGGTGAGGTGTCTTGAAGTGATAAGGACTAATCATCCTGTTAATCGATTGGGATTGCATCGTCCCTAGACATGGTGAGGTGTCTTGAAGTGATAAGGACTAATCATCCTGTTAATCGATTGGGATTGCATCGTCCCTAGACATGGTGAGGTGTCTTGAAGTGATAAGGACTAATCATCCTGTTAATCAATTGGGATTGCATCGTCCCTAGACATGGTGATGTGTCTTAAAGTGATAAGGACTAATCATCCTGTTAATAGATTGGGATTGCATCGTCCCTAGACATGGTGAGGTGTCTTAAAGTGATAAGGACTAATCATCCTGTAAATAGATTGGGATTGCATCGTCCCTAGACATGGTGAGATGTCTTAAACTGAGAGGGACTGATCATCCCGTAAGCGGATCAGGATTGTATCATCCTTGGACCTATGTCCTAAAGTGAGAGGGATTGATCATCCCATAATTGGATCATGTGTGTTGCAGGGTATGCTGCTATTGTGTATACTTGTATTGATGAGGATACTTGTATTGATGATATTGTGTATACTTAGGATACTTGTATTGATGATATTGTGTATACTTGTATTGATGAGAATACTTGTATTGATGATGTTTATACTTGTATTGATGATGTTTATACTTGTATTGATGAGGATACTTGTATAGATGAGGATGTTGTTGATCATGTAGATCGAGATGATCTAGATGCGGTAGATCGAGATGATCCAGATGCTGTAGATCAAGATGATCCAGATGCTGTAGATCGTGATGATCCAGATGCTGTAGATCGAGATGATCCAGATGCTGTAGATCGAGATGATCCAGATGCTGCTGATCGTGATAGTCTAGATGACGATGCTACTGATCGTGATGGTCTAGATGGCGATGCTGATGATTGTGTGATGACGATGCTGCTGATCGTGATGATCGTATGATGACGATGCTGATGATCTTGAGGATCCAAATGTTGATGTTGTTGTAGCTGTTCGAGTGCTGCAGAAGATAAAGACTCAGTACTGAAGATGTTGATGTTCCAGTATTGAAGATGTTCCAGTAACTGCTTGAGTTACTGATGATGTTGAGAAAGCTTCCAATGATTTATAGATGTATCATGTATGATGTTGATGACTCCTTTCTCGTGCAGATGTTGTTATAATATCCTTCTCGTTAAGGGGGAGTGTTGAGATATTGTAACTTCAAAGAATATTATATTTGTACTTTATTATTCCGGAGATGATTCATTCCTCCGTGAAGATCTTATTGTATATCCGGAGATGTTTATTCCTCCGTCGGAATGTGATAACTTGGGTTATTAGACTTCCCTAGTGGGGGTCGGCCCTGTATGTGTTATATGGGTCAAAGGGTTATTAGACCACTCTAGAGGGGTCGGCCCAGTCAGTTGTAGTGGGATATTTAACCCATTGGTTAAATACGAGTCTACATGATTTGTGTAAAAGACAAGTCGAAGTAGTGTATAAATAGAGGAGGTGTATTCCTCATTTTACACACACTCACTCACTTGAGAGTAGCGCACTTGTGGAGGAGAGGTCTGCTATGGTGGAGGAGGAGATCATGTCTTTGGTTTGCATCTTTGTATATTGCTAGTCATCTATATTGAGGAAGCTTTGCTGGGTTTTCTACCCCATGAGGGTTTCCCGGGATAAATATGTGTCTCTTGTGTTTATGTTGTGCTTGTTGTTTCTTCAGTGATCCTGTATATGCTATTATTGTGAAATGGAATGTAATGCTGCTATTTTATGTCTTAGCATATTAAATCTTAATAGTTTGTACCTCCAGTTTGCACCAGTTGTTTCCTTTTCAAGAGGAGACCATATCTTACTATAGAGGGATCATGGCTATGATCACTTATGACATGTATTCACTATGAATAGCCTATTCATGGCCATTATATCAGATTGTTTTACTACCGACATGTATTCAGGGATACTATTGTATTATGACGAGTGAGCTTCTCTTTCCACTTGTGTCTCCATCACTCCACTTCTGAATTTTATAATGTATTTTTGCCATCGTAGAATCAATCTCTGACCTCACACATTAGGGGGCATCTGTTACAACGTAATCTTCCACCTTGTGAGCATCAACATTATTTGTCCTATAGGATCCATTTCACTGACTCAGATTCACTTTATATCCTTCAGACATATTTTTTCCTCATTTTTCCTCTGACCCGCTTGTTGCATCACTATAGCAGGCGTACCCGCGAGTTTCATCACTATAGCCCGCGGGTATCAAGTAAAATGGTAAAAGTCACTACTTTATTACTTTTTACTTCCAAAAAGCGGTCATTGGGTGACCTTTGGCTCTCCATCTACCCAAGTAACGTCTCGATGTTTCTTTTCACTTACCTTCGAGAGGACTATATATTGAGCACATATGGCTTATGGACAAGAGGAGAAAGAAGAGCAAGAAAACTCTAGTGGATTTTTTCCCTATCTTGAGTCTGCACTCATTGATCCTTGTAGTTGTTAACCCTTTATGTTCACCTTCCAAACTCCTATCTAGTTTGAGTTTTCCATTCATGGAGGATTGAAGTGGTGGAGGCGCAAGTGGATTGATCCAAATCTTGGTTCAAATTCGTTGCCAGCAAGAGGTCATATCACTTTGTACTTCTTCTTGTTTATTAATAGAAATACTCATATTCTCATCCATTAATGTTGTAAATGTTGTTTATCTTACATTGGGTTGCATTTACTTGTTATATCATGGGCCATTTCTATTGATGATGTTAATGTTGTTTATATATTATATGTACTTGTTGTATATTGGCTGTCAAGACTAATTTGCAGATTCAGGTGCATGGATTGAAAAGCTCCAACGGGGATCTACATCAAACATTTGGATCGAGGTTGGTTATCTTCTTCATTAGCTTAGCATTGTCATTTATATAGCATAGTTCTGAGAATTGAGTTGATTTTTGGTAGTCATCTGTCTATTGTGGTATACGCCAAGCCATATTGAGTTTTCTCCAACACAATTGTGGCCATTGTGAAGTGCGCAGTCCCAGTGTGCGTTGTAGCAAAAGAGGGATACACGAAGTGGGTGTGACTTCGCGCAGCTCATCAGTCTCATAACCGTGCATCACCTAATTATAGAAACCTACTTCTGTAATTCCCCCATAGCTTCACCTTTGGTAAGACCTCAGTCTGTTCACAGACTGTTGCTGAAAGGGCCGGTGAAGAAGGGTTTTGTCTGACCACAACTGCACAGAACCTGGGTCAGTAAGAGAAAGTTAAGGAATGAGGTCCATATCCAACATTTAATGATGTAAGGGCCTGTCCATTTCCAGACAAACTTACCGGGTCTTGGTAATCAAGAATTGGCATAAAGGAGAACTAGATCGAGATGAAGGATAAATAGATACTTGGAGGTGCTTGGGGGAGGGGGTAGGATCTCTTCTTGAGGAAATATTAGGGTATCCAAGGCCTATCGGGAAATGGGTGATGGGGGATCGATATTTCTAAGGTGATATGATATGTTGGGGATGTCGTGGTCGTCATTGTGGTCTGCTAGTTAATTATCCTCTTTAATTACTTTTGGGAGGGTGGTCCCACAGGGGGTAAGGTTATTGGATAATCAGCTTTGGGTTGCGCTTAGAGTGAGAAATGTTGCTACTAGAGGAAATTGGAATGAATGGTGACACATTCACTTGCATGAATGACATGGGTGGGTGGGGTCGGTATGGTTCAAGACAATGGAAGGAATTTGTGGGAACCAAAGAAGCAATTATTGGTCGGGTATGGAATATCGACATATAGGGGAGGTGTTTACCAGGGCCTCCATGGTATCTGTATTGATGGGATCCATTTATGGTGATGAAGGGGGAGAGGTATCATCCGATGGATGGGTGAAGCGAATGGTTTCCAAAGCATCTCAAATATTGCTAGGGAGATCGAGACAATGGTGTGTGTAATGCCCATACTGGGAACACATCGCACATGGGTGATTTGTACGTGATGTATTGGACTTAGGTGTAGATGATGATGATGTGACCCCTTCTACTGTCAATGGAGCATGGGTTATATTTATCGGGGTGTTGAGAAATTTTCGTAGCTCTAGAAAGGTGGGGCATAGGTTGGTCGCATGGCCTTGTTTCCCGCAAAGAACACATGGATGCGTGACTCTCTTGGTGGGAGTATTGGTCATTACTGGGATTTTAACCATTGTTGGTTGATGCCCCCTATTTTGGGTTGAGAAACCTCCGATGAGTCAAGTGTAGGGTTTGGTAGGAGGGGGAATTTCAACTTTGGTTGCTTCATGCCCCCATTGGTGGTCTTAGTGATGACTGGTTGTGGTTTAGTTGTGGATGCCATATGTTTTGTTGTCAGAATGGAAGGTGTTACTAGCCTTGTAGGTGTAGCAGCCAAAACATGGGCAAGCGCATAGTGAGCGACTGGATTGGAATCCATTTATGGGTAGAGTTGTGTAAGGTACCATATCGGAATACCCAAATTGAGCCTAGGAAGAGTTAATTGAGCCATAACCAGCGTCTCTTATACACCTGTGGGAGGTTACAAGAATGGGATCTGGAAGATTGGAGGCACCAATGGACTCAAGACTTGTTCAATGACATGGATCAGCGGTGGTGTTGATGATGGAGTTAAGGTGGAGAGGCCCCATTTTTAGTGGTGAAAATTGTGCACATTAGGCCATCAGTTGATGTGGGAATATCGGGTGGTGGTCCCAAGTACACTCCTAACAAATTGGATATCTTATACATTCCAGGGGAAATGTCAACATAGGGTTGATCGGTGCCAAAGATAGTAGGGAGGATATTGTTAGGGTTACTAATGGTGTTGGTATCATAGTAGTTAAGCTTGTAGAGGGTGAAAAGCTTCCCATTTAAGGGAAACATCATGATATGGAAGACCGAGGAGGAAATTGCCTTCATGGCGTACATGTAACTACACCCCTAGAGGATGTTGTAGTTGAGTTGAGAATCGAATACCTCGATGTCTATCATGACCATCTTTCCCCCAGCTCTATGGCGAGATTTTGGTTTAATCCTCTTGTTTGAGATGGTCTCCCATCATAGGTGTGAATGGCGACAGATGAGGGGAGCAACTCTAGTTACCCTAATCATTTCTAAACATTAGCGGACATGACACAATTGGATGTGTCTTCATCGATGATGCAGTGATGAATCATAATGTTCTTTATTGTTACAAGGACTTGAAATGCGACTAACGAGGGTAGTCATGGTTCACCTTTGTCAAGATAAAAAGTCATAAGGTGTGATTCAGATGGATCGACAGTGCCAAGTGTGTTGAGTAATTCCTTTCTCTAGGTGGGGAATGAGTGTAGCACCTCTAATGTGTAAATGGATGTAGGGGACTTATCCAAGTCATCCACAATATTGTAATTGTGGGAAGCTTTCATATGGAAAATATTAGGGGTATTCTGAAGTGGATCCTTGGGAATACATAGGATTTGTTTGGCACTTGGGAATGGTATTATGAGAGGGACCCTTGAAGGGAGATAGATGTATTCCACTTGTGGAGCTTCAGGCCTGTGATAACCTTTGGCTTGAGTCTGAATATTAACATCCAACGTGTATATATTTTAGAAAGAGCCATGCCAGAGGGGTGAGGATCTTGTTGTTGTGTGATGACACCTTGATTCACAAAGGGTTGTTGTAATACAACTATTTGGGGTTAGGGAGGGTTTGATATCTGAGGGGGATTTATTATCCTCTTCTTTTTGGCTTTCACTAACTATTGGAAGTCAGGGATAAGAGGGGAGTGATGGGTGTAATGACTATATTCGTCGCAAATGGAGCAACAGTAATTGGTCCTCAGGTTCATGTTCTTACCTTGCTTGGGGGGATTATTAGTCCCTGTGTTTTGATTACTTGGATTCTGGTTTTTCTGGGGAGGAGAGTTTCCCTCTTGCCCCAGATTCTGGTTTTGCTGACCAATTGGGCATGGAAATGGATAGTAAGGGTTATATCCTCAAGAGGGGTAAATGTGGTCTTCCTTCATAATATGTGGATGTAGGAATGACTTATTCCATTTGCAGTGTTATAACCACAGTAATTTGGATAACGTTTGGATAATTAGGACTATAGGGTCCATATTGTAACTGACCAATTGGTGGGTTTGGTACTGGAGGAGGGGGTATCGATGCAGGTGGCATGGATGGGTATTTTGGAGCCATATTAAATGGCACCAAAGTGGTAGGTGGAACATTTCCTAAGTGGGAAATGGACCCAATAATCCCATCCTCTGAATGTGAGGATCCTGTAGGTGTAGGATCCAATGACCAATGGCGAGGGGAATCAGGGAGGATAGTGTAAAGGTATCCATATTGTGCATTTATGAGATCGAAATGATGGGATTTCATAATATCCTCTTCCCCTTTTTGCGGCATGGATATGGAGACATATTTAGATATGGCTGGTTGGAGTGATTTGATGAGCCAATTCGTTAGTATTTGATATTTTTCTCAAAACGAAGATCATCTATGAATCCCTCACATATGACACTTTTAAAGTGATTTCAGCCCCAGAGAGCTAAGATATCCTAAGGAATGACTAGTGGAAGACTAACAGAACCTACATCTGAGGAACACAAGACAATGTTCAAGATATAAACTCAAAATGAGGTCAGCCTTCGGGTCAGGAGGGATATCAATGACCAGAAGATCGAGTGAGCTCGTTAGAAGCGAGAAATTTAGTCAAGAGTAATGCACATGCAGGTTCACCACCCATGGCTAATATCAACGGCTCGGATTGATCACGCATTGATAAGTTGTGCCCACTAGAAAAGGAGATCGGGTGCACATTGTGCTTGAAGCCACCCATGACACTTTCCCCACAGTAACTGGTTGTGCCTCCTTGAAGGAAGTTTTTCTAAACCGCTCATCATCGATGCATTACCACTCTCAGAAACCAAGAGTGGTATCTGCCCAAATTTGAAGATCAGTACTTTATAGTTAAACTTAACCTGACAACCTATCACTCCGTAATAAAATCCCCACCTACCATCTATCTAAGGTGTCTTGTCACCCCCTTCTGTCCATTCATCCTCTGTACGCTTTCCACTTGTTGCATGGGTGCCGCTTACCTATTGTACCCTCCACCCCAGTTTTCGACGTGTAAAGTGCACCATTTATCACAAAGTAAATTTTTTTAACCTAGTTCCATTATTTTATTATTTTTACCTCCAAGAAACATGCTCCCTCAACAACCAGTGTACAAGGTCAAAATTGCACGAGCCATACCAGTATAGGTCATCATCTGTCAATCTGATTCAACCTCCAAGTGTCCAACGAGTATTCATCTACCACTTACGATCACTTATTTTACTTTAGTCCTAGTTTAATGAAGCCCTAATTTTCAGAAACACTCCAATTCAATATGCAAGTTACCCTTCTATAGAGTTCACTATTCCCCAAAAGATACAAGGTTCCTGATCTATAGAACGAGTCCCAGTGAGAACACACCTATAGACTAGATATAGGAACATCAGAGAAAGGGGGATAAAAATGGTGAAGGAGCTAAGGCAAGACCTACCAACCATGGGGAAAAGGATGATAGGCTATGGCAATGGCAAATCACTAGCAAGATTTCTTAAGGTTTTATGTTTTAGAACCTAAGGTGGCCAAGCCAGTGAAGCTCAGTGACTGGAGGGCAGAGGAACACATAGTAAATTTCAAAGAGTTCAACAAGATGGACAAAATGGATTTCTACAAACAAGCAAGTGACATGATGTGTACATAAATTGTTAAATCTGAGAAAGAAGAAAGAAAGCGCTCTTGAAAAGTTTGAGAAATTGTATAAGATTGAAAACTGGACCAAAAGGGACAAACAGATTACTATTAATTATTTGGGATCAAAACTGGTAGCATTAGTAGCAGATCCCTTTAATGGATCTCAAACCAAGTCACTTATAGCTAAAAAAGACAAATAAATAGCTACACTGAGCAAAAAACTAAAGATGCCCACAACTGAACCAATGTAGTCTGAAGAATTGAAATAAATGCAGGAAGAGAAGGAAAAAATATATGCCAGTATGATAGAATTCCAACAGTTGTCTTAGGAAAGGAGAAATAATGTTGATGATCTGCATTGGAAGATTTAAAGTTTGAAGATGGCAGCCACCAGAATCTCTACTGAGGGGAATAATAATGCTTCAATTCCTATAATTCAGGAAGAGAGTCAACCAGTAATGCAAACTCCAACAGTTACAATGGAAATTCATCCCATAGCAGAGGAAACTGAGATTCATCCTGAAGCAACATATATTACAGGTGAACCACAGGTTGATCTCCTAGATACTATTGATTTGGATGCAATGGAAGATGTTGATGTATATGTAACTTTGGAATGTATTTCATATATATATTTATTGTACCCTTATAAGAGATGTGTTATTCCTCTATAAGGAAGTGTCGTCATTTGTATTGACAAGTGTCGCAAGTGGATTAACTTGCCAATGGGTTATTAGACTACCTGATGTGGGTGTCATCCCGGAATATATGTAACTAGGGTTATTAGGCTGAGTTAGACAAGTCGGCCCCATAAGTAATTAGGCAGGTCAGGACAAGTATAAATAGAGAGTCGGGATTCTCTATTTTGATCATCTCAGAACTCACTCTTCTTTCACTCAGAAAGTGGCGCACATTGGAGGAGGAGGATCAGCTGCATAATAGGAGACTATCTATTGTATTTGGTTGTACTTTGGTTGAGCCATTTCTCTATCTATCTCTGAGGAAGTTGTGGGGTTTTTCACCTTAGGGTTTTCCCCATGGAAACTCTATGTGTCCATTGTCTCATGCTTTTGATTCTTGTGATGCTTGGCATGCTTGATATGATTGTTATGCATTGATATACTGTACATGTTATTCTCTCAGTAAATATCCTATAGCATATTGAATTAATGCTCAAAATCTAACAGAAGAGGACCAGGCTAATTTGAGGTCAATTCCTCGACCCATTGAGGAAGACAATGACCTAAATGCCAGGCTAGATGAAGCTAGAAAAGAGCTGAAAAACAAGGATAATAGGGTACTTGAATTAGAAAGTGAAGTCAGTAAGAAAGGAGATGAGATTTCAGAGTTGGAGAGAGAAGTAGGAAATGTCCAGTTTAATATATAAAAAAAATTGGCGATTTTATATACAACATGTCTATGGTGGATGTGGATCTCATGTAGGTTTCTTATTTGCATATGAATGATTTACATGTTATGCTTATCATATATACTAAAAATTTCTTATGAATGTGTGATATACCAATCTAAGATCAAATTGGCTAATGAATCAACAATCGTATTCATGAATCTCGGGATGTGTTGATATTGAATAAATTCAAATGATCTCTCCAAGAGGCATACTCGTCTAAAAAGATGAAGTAATGTGGGATTACGAATGGTGTAGACTCAGTTCAACTAAGAGACCACTAGTTGAGAATATAAATGGATGGTAATGCAGTCCACACCATGGGAGGATGCCTCGACTAATAATCCAATCACTGCACGATATTCAGCGGCTTTGTTAGTTGCGGAAACTAGGAAAATTCCACCCGAGATTTCAAGTTCATCGGTAGGGAAATAAAGTATACAAGCTGCCGAAGGAAGGTTTTGGGTGTGCCGACTAGCACCTCCTACAAATCCAGAATAGGTTATCATCTTCACATTCAAGCAGAACATGGCATAAGCATTCATATTCAAGATGAGACCCTAACACAAAAAAGGAAAAAATCCACACAATATCAAACACACATTATATAAAAAACATACAACGTACTTGGGTAGCATTAGCCTAAGCATAGTACCTTTTAAGGTAAATTCCATTTATGGGTGCTCCTAGAGGTATCCTATCGTAATCAACTAACTAATAGGCCCCTTTTCTAATACATGGCTCATGATGTAGGGCCCATGCCACATGGACTCAAACTTACTTGCCCCCAGTTTATTGTGCATTTGATCATATGTCAGGACCAAATCACCTTCATTGAAGAAGCATAGTTTGATTGATTTGTCATACTAGTATTTCATGTGCTTTTTATGTGCTTCATTAGCAAGAGAAACATCATGACAAGTTTCGTTGAGTTTGGATAAGTAGAGAAATATTTCTTCCTCAGTCGTAGTGTTTGGCAGGAGTTCAACTACTAATTTGAGAGATGCGATCTCACACTCAATAGGTAATACTGCCTCCATATACACCAATTGGAAGGGTGTGAATCCGGTAGTAGTTTTCATGGAGCTCCTAAATTGCCAAAGGACTGAAAAATGCATTAGATGCCAATTCGACTTGTGGTCCCCTACCATGCGTTGTATCATGGTTTTCAAGACCTTGTTTATGGCCTCTACTTTTCCATTTGATTGGGGGTAGTAGGGGGTTGAGTTTTCATGTTGAAATCCCAACTTTGAACTTAATTCATCTACCATTTGGTTTTGAAAGTGTGATCCATGGTTAATGACAATGGCTTGAGTAACTCTGAATCTTGAAATAATGTGATTAAACGTAAAGAGTACAATAGTTTTGTCATTTTCTTTGTACGTAGGCATAGTGTCACCCCATTTTGTAAAGTATTCTATAGAGATAATGACATATCCATGCCCCCCAACCGAGGTAGGATTACAATGTGTGAAATCAATTCCCCATTTTGAAAAGGGGCCAACGGTAATAACTGGGTGTAGTGGGGTAGGATCGGCATGCTGTTCGGAAAAAAAATGTTGATAGGGAGGACAATTCTTGACGGATTCCATACAATCCTTGAAAATTGATGGCCAAAAGTATCCAACACTTAAAATATTCTAGGTGGTAACCATCCTAGAGAGATGACCCCCACATGCCCTAGAGTGGCAGTCGTTCAAAACACGCTCGGCCTCATTGTGAGTTAAACAACATTGTAGAATCGAGCAATACCTCAAAGATATAAAATGTCACCGATTATCAAATAGTATTTCCTATGTTGGAAAATATGATGATGGTCAGCACGAGATAATTTGGGCCTAAAGAGTTGGGTTTGGAGATATAAATTAATGTTGCCATACCATGGGTTAGACATACTGATCAAGAATAACGAATCGTATAGAAGAGAATCGATGGGCTCAACTTCATGATCACCACTAGGAATATCACAAATTAGTTCTAAAAATACTAATGATTTATTCGACTTTGATTTCTCGAATTGGATGTCGAATTCTTGGAGAATTATGATCCGGCGCAAGTACTTTCCCCTAGTACTTTACGAATCAGAATGTGGTACATGGGGTTCTAATCTGTGATGATATTAGTTGTGCAGATTAAAATGTATTGACACTGTTATCCCTAAAGTTGAAACTAGACTACGGGGGTTCAAGCTTAAGGAAATCTTGAATGGTAGGAATGGGACATCTACACAGTAATTATAGGTAATTCTGGTGGTAAATGAAGTTATGACTTAGGTTGGATAATCAAAAACAAAAGACAGGGATAATATAAAATTTGAATATATAAATAGAAACAGAAAATGACTATGATCATAAACATACAAATGTAAGAGCTCAGATATCATTTCATAATTGGGGCATAGTTGTATACTATTCAGAAGAATCACAACATGAAATTTAGACCACGTATAGACAGAATACTGATAGCATATACTTCATAGATTAAAACAAGACAGGCTCAAAGATCATATTTTATTTCATAAATAGTCATTTCTGTAACATATCAATATAAGAAAACATCATACATGCCTGTACAAAAAGCTTCTAAGATTGAAATTCCATCATGATGTTCAAATTCTAACCTTTTCTATTTCATGTCTATCTCATATATATACAAAAATTTGTTCAAAACAAAACAATTAATAGATCTTATTCTATTGGATCTAATTCCTCAAAAAGTGGAACATATTTTTGAATTTGAGTCTTTCGAACCCTTAACATAAGTAAAATAAACAATACAATCTGCTAGCTATGAAATCCTATCACTTAACTATAGCAAAACAAACTAGATGCTTCTAGATGACTCAGCTAGAACAACCAGGTGATCTAGAACTTGTGATCTTCTTTGTAACTTGGTATATTCAGCATCAACATTGTGCTCTCGCCCTTGTAACTCATCCAGCTGGATCTTCATTTGTTTGTATTCCTTATGCAAGGATCTCTTCTTTTACAATGTCTCTTTAGCTACAACTGCTAATTCCTGATAATCAGAATCTTTCTGCCCCAAATCCTCTCGAAGCCTTTTATTTGCCAACATTAGACTTTCATTAATATTCTGTAGGTACTGGCACTGTTCCTTGTAAGATTTCAGGGTTTTCTTCACCTGGTCTAATTCAGGGGCTGTATCTATTTCCTCTGCACCAATTGCAATATCCTCTTTCTATATGCCCTTAGGACTTGATGCTTGATTCATGTCATGCACCTACTTCTTTCCAAACAATGTCTCTAGTATATATATCATATTGGTCTGCATATCTATGAAATTTTCATTCTCAGAAATGAAAACATTGATTTCTTGCTTTTCCATCTCGTTATCAGAATCATTAATTGGGACAATTTCATTCCCCTTCGTAGGTTCCTTCAGCAATCTACATTCTACAGTCATTTTAGTTCTTGATCTTGTCCTTGGCCCTAAATCCACATATTCTGTGCTTATAGCTTTTATTGGCTCGTCTTCCTCATCAATCATTTCTTTAACAACCAAACTCAACATATCAGGTTCTGGTAAACTAGATTGGACAAGGGTGTTCTTACCTTCAGTAACATTTGGTATGATTTGCCTTGTTTCATCCTTTCCTTCAAGCTCTATAACCTGCACCTATTTATCTGGCACTTTTGTTTCATTTCCTTTCTCCTTGGAAGGTTTTGTCTTCTTCTTTATTTCAAAACCCTGTTCAATGAGAAATTGATCCCAGCTTTGCCCTATTTGCTGCAAATGATGAAGAACTAAAAGTTTGATGAGCCCATGATGAAAAATGGAATGTTCTGTGTGTTTCGGATGATCCTGCACCCATAAAACCATTTTCTGCAAGGTTCTCCACAAATAATAGGGTAAATTGATTTTCTTGCTGCCATGTAAATGCATTAGCAGTCGAATGTGGCATCTCAGCACCTTGTCGAAACGACCATCACAAGTGACATAGTTTTGAATCATCTCAAGAGGGATTTTCCAGTTTGGTTTTACTTTGCTAACATGAACCCCATTTTGCCAATTTAAGTCTTCAAAACCAGGAAGTAAGAATTCACTGTAGTCTCCTTCGAATTCTCTCTGCTTGAACCATTTTTCACCATCAGCTGGGACACCGATGACCTCTAATATAAACTGTTCACTAACTATTATCCTGAAGCTTTTAAAATCAACAACCCCATCTTTGTAATTTTTAATAAATGCCTTAGTCACCTAGGGGTTATAACCCTGTAGTTTTTCACAATAAACCAGCCAGCCTGCATGTCTCATTAGCTTGGTTGATCTTGGAAATTGCATGAGCCACTGGATGTTGTTCGGTTCGACTCTACATGGGAAACCACCTGGTTTCTTTCTTTCTTGCACCTGCGAGGTTTCCTCCATGTTTTACCCTTTTCAAAATGAAATGTGTGCTGTGAAAACCCTACTCTACAAAGTTTGTTCCCAAAATCACACTTCTATGTCCATCAATCTGCTAACTTCGATGCCTGGAAGCTCGTACTCATCAACCACTGCTGTGTACTTGTTCAATTGCCAAATATCAAATTAAGCAAGCTGCCACACCTTATGAAGTACCAGATTCATGCATGTGGATAATTCATTTTGAATTATAATCAATGCAAATCACAATTATGAACTTTTGAAACCCTATTAAATCATAATTTGATATTTTTGCAAAATTGACATCATTTTCTATAATACTGACATCATTTTCGGATTTGAAATTTTTACATATGCTGTCAATTTGGCATTTAAATCAGATTTGGTGATTTATAAAGCTTTCAAACATTTGCAATGAAACTTTTGAACCAAGAAATTAAAATTTATTTTGAAAATAAATATAAACAAGAGCCTGTCTTATTTAATCATGAAAATATAATAAAAATAAACTAGGGTAGCAAAAATTTGAAGAAAAATGAAAGGAATACATGAACTAGGCAAATGGAAAAATGAGTGAAAATGAAATAAAGGCACAAATCTAAAGAACAACTATAGAGATAACATCTGGCTCCGTCTGGGGATAAGGTTCTCCCTGTGAAACCTTAAGAACTTGTGACTTGTGCCTTCTGCAATCTGTCTTATTGGGCTGGAGTCTACTGAAACTTATTTGAACTGATATATATAATGAATATATACAAGAAATATGTCATCTCAATCATGTATGAAACATCTTTAAAAATCGTCCATTAACTTGACCTGGAATCTCATTACCACCCAGAGTTTGTAGAACAAAAGTGTTGTTTCCCAAAATCTTCACCATTATGAATGGTCCAAACCACAGAGCATCAAAATTACCATGCTTTCCTTTATCCTCATATCTGGCATCCCATCTTAATACTTTATCACCCACTGAAAACACATTCTTTTTTACCTTTTTATCAAAGCTTTCTTTCATCCTATTTCTATGTATTTCGGTATTGTCCATGAGAGTTTCCCTCTCTTGCTGCAATTGAATTATCTGAAATGTTCTTCTCTTCTTCTCTTCTTCACTTCTGGTTCTTCCTCAAATTCCTGCACAAATTTAATCACTGGAGACATTAACTGAATAGGGAATACTACTTCAGTTCCATATACTATTTGAAATGGGGTCCAATGGACTTCTTTATTGTAACTCTGTCTGCCCACAAAGCAAATCTTAACTTAGTATCCCAATTCTTCTTATTTTATGATAACATTTTCTTGATGCTTGTCACAATGTTTTTATTGTTGGATTCTGCTAATCCATTGCCTTAGGGGTAATATGGTGTAGACTGTCTCAAGGAAATATTATTTTCTTCAACAAATTTTATCATTGTTTTAGATTTAAATGCAGGAGCATTATCAATAATCAGTTTTCTAGGGCATCCAAATCGACTAAGAATATTTTCTTGTAGGAAACTAATGATAATCTGATCTGTTGCTCTTCTAGTTGGAATTGCTTCTACCCACTTTGTGACAAAATCTGTTGCAGTTAAGATCCAACTATGTTGGCCACTAGATGGAGGATGAATTTCACCGATAAAATCTAAACCCCACTGTTGAAATGGAGCCTCTACTGATATAGGTTTCAAGGGTAAGGACTGTAGCTGATGTTTGCCTACAAATTTTTGACATTTTTCACAAGCCCTAATCTGTTGATACACATCTGTGAAAAGAGTGGGCCAATAATACCAGCTCTTAATATTTTGAAGGATGTTGCCTTCCAGTATTTATGTCTAGCACATATACCAGCATGCAATTCCTCAATGACAGTATTTGCTTTTGTTTTATCCAAACATCTCAGAAGTATTCCTCCAGGGTCCTTCCAGTACAATACTTGATCAATCAACACATACTTGAGAGCTTTCAGTTTTATAGATCTGCATTCATTTTTACTCAACTCTGTGGAACAATGCAGATTTAACAAGTAATATACAATTTCAGCATACCAAGGACAGTCAAAATACCTACTGTAAACTGGTTCTTCACGTTGTTCTCAATTTTCTACCATCATATACAGATCTAATATCTGACAATTTGACTCAGAGAGAAGCTTAGCTAAGCCTTGCCCCTTTACCAATTTAGTGGGATTAATTTCCACATCGTATTCCATCACTTTTGCAATACCTGCCTCTTTTTCCTTCGCTATCAGGCTGTACCAGAATGTGTTTTACAGCTGAATTAGGAACATAAGCTAAAAATTTAGAATGGAGTACATAAATTCTGAAAAATTTAAGTGCCTTAACCAAGGCATAGGCCTGTTTCTCCATTAGTGTATTTCAACTCTGAATCCCTTAGTGTTTTGCTAAAGAATGAGATGGGTTGTTCTAATCCATCAGATTTTTTCTACAACAACACAGCAGCAATTGTTTCTTCTGATGCAAATGAAAAAATGGCAAAGTTTTTAGTGTAATCTAGGGCTGTCAACACAGGTGCTTCTACCAATGCCTGCTTAATTTTTTCAAATGATTTTTTAGCTTGCTCAGACCATCTTAGCTCCCTATCCTTCTTAAGCATATCAGTAATATACTTAATAGTTTCAGCAAAGTTATGGATAAACCACCTCAAAAAATTGATTTTTCCTATGAAAGACTGAATTTCTTTTTTATTTCTAGGAATAACAATCTTTAAAATAGCTTTCACTCTCTCCGGGTCTATTTTAATCCCATCTGCAGAAACTATGTGACCCAATAACTTACCTTCTGTCATACCAAAGTGAGACTTCTTTGGGTTCAATGACATCCCAAATCTTCTGCATTTCATGAAAGTTTGCTTCAGATGTTTCAAATGCTCTTCATCAGATTTGGAAAAGACTGTGATATCATCTTGATAAATGACCACAAATTTTTCATTCTCACCTACGAAGGCTATGTCCATTGCTCTTTGAAACGTGGCACCTACATTCATTAGCCCAAAAGGCATTTTGTCATACATGAATGTGCCCCAGGGGATTGTAAAAGTTGTTTTCTCTCTATCCTCCAGCTGAACCGCAATTTGGTTATAACTAGAGAAACCATCAATCATTGAAATTCTTTTTGCACCTACTACTCTCTGCAAAATCTGATCTATCTTAGGCAATGAATAGTTATCTTTAAGGCGTGATCTATTTAAATTTTGAAAATCTACACATAACCTTATTTCTCCATTTTTCTTGTGTACTGGAACAAGGTTTGCTACCCAGGATGAATACCTAAGAGGAACAATAATCTTGGCATCCAGTAGCTTTTTCACCTCTTTTTCAATGACTGGTAAAAGTGTTGTATTAAGCCTTCTAAGTTTTTGTTTAAAAGGCTTAGTATTGGGCTTGAATGGGATCTTATGCTGGATAAAATTAGTGTCATAGGTTGTAAGAGCCTCATATGACCATGCAAAAATATCTATGAATGCCTTCAACAAAATGATGTATCTGTTTCACTCCTTTTCTGACAGTTGCTTAGATATGTTGACCATCCTAGGTTCTGCTGCAGACCCAATATTACATCTTATTACATTTTCTTCAGTGGTCTGAAAATTATTTTTCAACAATGTATCATTCTTTGAAAACAACCTCTCCAATGGAACAAGTCCCTTAGGGATAAAATTGCTCTTTAAATCAAGAATTTTTTTATCAACAATTTCATGTTTTTCATGAGAAGACAATTCAGCCATATTTACATCTTCATCTAAATCAACCTGGTCATCTGCAAATTCTTCAGTTAATTCTAAAAATTCTTTTATTTCCTACTCATCTCGGAAAACCCTCCAATGTTTAATATCGTCTGGGACTACTATTCTATACCTCACATCAATGGGATACTTCAGGTGTGTCAACTTTGGAATTCTGAAATATGCTACTGCTAATGCCAGTGAATCTGCAGTCTGATACAATCTCTTGGAATATATGTTATATTGAAAGCATAGAAAAAATTATCTATCATATCCCACACTTCATTTCTGTAAACTTTCAATAATGACTGCTTTACCTGATAAATACTCTTTACTTGCTGAATTACCAATTTGGAGTCGCCAAACACTGCAAGACTTTGAATATTCATATCTTTTGTAGCTCTCAATCCAAGGATTAGTGCCTCATACTCAGCAGTATTATTTGTGGTTTGGAATTATAATTTATACATTAATGAAATCATCTCAACTCCAAGAAAAATCAACAACACACCAGCCCCTGCTCCATCCTTATTTGATGATCCATCAAAATACATCTTCCAAATGCCTTCCTGTTCTTCTGTATTGCACTGAACTGAAATATCTTTCTTAACTTGCAAAACCCCTACAGCATCATCATTTACCTGTAACATGCATGAACCCATATCCTCTTGTACTGTATAAATAGGATGATTCGTAGGATTTCTATCATCACTTACTAGGAATGCCAATTGCACCTCTCTGTATAATCTTCTATATTCACCTCCAAATATAGGAATTGAAGCATATGATAGATCCATTTGCAGAGTGCCACCTATCTTTTTAGCCCATGACCTTGACAACAACATGCCAAACTTAGGATAAATATCAGCAACTACTACATCCATAAGAATACTTTTCATGGGTAATTGGGTAAGGTTGACTACAAGGTCTTTTATGACTCCTAAATATTTGACAGCTCAAGAATCAAAAGCATATAAGTCATGATAGGGTTTTGTGACTGATAATCCTAGCGCTTCCATAACCTCCTTTGGCATAAGATTGTGCGAAGCACCTTAATCCAAAAGATAATTATGCAACATCTGGTCATGTATGGTAAGTGTAATATAGAAAGGTGGGGGATGACAGGATTTTATTTCTGATTGGTCAGAAGCTTTCAAACCAGTGATAATGGTGGGATCTTTCTCCTACAAGTTTATCACATCTTCTGAGGCATGAACAGGTGATGAGTTCAAGATTTTCATGGTAGGTTCTCTATAAGATCTGCTCCTTATCAATTCAGTTAAAGGGATGGGGACCTTGAGTTTATTTATCTCATGCTCAAAATCAAAACCAAGAATATTGCTTACTTCTGCTGATTTAACAGGGTTGTTCTTATCTTTTTGTGGTTCCTATTGTTCTCTAGATGGCAATACTTCTTTGGTAGGCACAAATTTCACCTTCTTTTTGAATGGTGTAGTTGGCTTTATTCCTAACCTCAATCCATATGATTTCTACTGCTCCAACTGACATATTTCAGATTGTTGCTCATTAAGGTTTACTTCTTTATAATCAAGCTCTGCTGCAGCATAATAATCATCCCTAGTTATAAAATTAGAAGCATACACATCATCCCACTGACTAATATCATGCTCTGAATCTTCAATTTCTTCTACTGTTGTTTCATAAGGATCATCATCTCTTATCAAATTATTCTGAAAAGGTGGCTGAATCTTCTAATCCTCATTTTCTCTTCTCTCCCTTTGAATGTCATTGTTCCTTCTTTCTCTGGGAATGAATCTAGGAGGATAAGGGCACCTAAACTGATTTTGATTTCTATTATCATTATCCTGGGCAAGCCTATTTTGATTTTTCTTTTCTATTTCCAATCTCTCAATTTTTGCAAACAAATATTTTATGGTTTTATGCATTTCATCATATTTTCTATCTGAAACCTTTGTAAAAGAAGAAGAAGGTATCATCTCCTTTTTACCCTTTCAATTCATCTTTTGACCTTCAACTTCTTCTTTGAGTTTATTTGATGCCAAAATATTGGATTCAACCTCTAGGGCCACATCCTGCATGTTCATCAAAGACACTGCTTTTCTCTCCCTTAGCCATAAGGAAAATTGATAATCAAAAGCATTGGCATAAGTCAATTTTGTTACAGGTTCAGTGGGTTTAATCTCGATGGGAATCTTATTATACATTTTATTAAACCTTTTGGAAAAATATGCAACTGCTTCATTAGGTTTTATTTTCAATGCTGTGAATTCTATGTAATAGTAGAGATAATCTTTTGTATCTCCCCATTGTCTGATAAACACATGGTGTAACTCCTCCAAACCATCTATAGAATTCTCTGGTAACTCCCTGAACCATTTTCTAACCTCTCCATCTAGACTCTGAACAAACATTCGCATCCAAACATCTCTAGCTTCAATGTTGTGGTTATCAGCATAGCTACAAAACTTATCCCAATGTTCTTTGGCGGTTCTTCCACCCTGGCCATCAAATCTAGGAAAATATTTTTGGTAATCACCTCCAGGAAAAGGGTTTAAGGGTTGAGGCATAACCAATGGAGCATATCTAGCTGCTACCATACGGTCCATCATATCAGGGGGTTGACCAGCCATATTTAATGAATGAGAAATCTATGGGACAATTGGCTGATTCTGTGGAGATGGTGGTTTAGTATGTGGAGGGGAAGGTACTTCGATTTTCAACTGGCTAATGAAAATTCTACTTGTAAGAGGTATCTCAGGTTCTGTCAAAGATTTCAAGGTAAAAACTTCCTCAGGAATATGTTTATATTCTACATAAAGAGGATCTGAATATACATTAAAATCACCAACCTGTGTTGGATTTAATTCATCAATTTCAGGAATGCAGACTGATAAATCCAATTTATTCTCTTCTTGACTGTTCACAAGGTCTGAAGAGGAAGATCCTAGATCTGTATCAATAATGGAAAGCTGAGGATCACTGGATGATGGATAGTTTAACTTTCTTCTAGCCTCCCTTATCATCTTTTCTAGATCAAAAACTTTTGCATGTAGAGGAGATTAAGGATTTCCTCTTGCACCAATCGACTTTGAAGCCACTGTAACTTTCTAACTGTCAGGTGAATGTAGTCTGTAAACAAATGTCCTAATCTTGTCACCTCTCAAAAAAAACTATAAAGATGTCAACACCCAGGGAAGATATACTTTCGTTTCTCCGTCCCCAGCAACGGCGCCAAAAGATGTTATCCCTAAAGTTGAACCTAGACTACAAGGGTTCAAGCTTAAGGAAATCTTGAATGGTAGGAATGGGACATATACACAGTAATTATAGGTAATTCTGGTGGTAAATGAAGTTATGACTTAGGTTGGAGAATCAAAAACAAAAGACAGGGATAATATAAAATTTCAATATATAAATAGAAACAGAAAATGACTGTGATCATAAACCTACAAATGTAAGAGCTCAAATATCATTTCATAATTGGGGCATAGTTGTATACTATTCAGAAGAATCACAACATGAAATTTAGACCATGTATAGACAGAATACTGATAATATACTTCATAGATTAAAACAAGACAGGCTCAAAGATCATATTTTATTTCATAAACAGTCATTTCTGCAACATATCAATATAAGAAAACATCATACATGCCTATACAAAAAGCTTCTAAGATCGAACTTCCATCATGTTGTTCAAATTCCAACCTTTTCTATTTCATGTCTATCTCATATATATACAAAAAGTTGTTCAAAACAGAACAATTAATAGATCCTATTCTATTGGATCTAGTTCCTCAAAAAGTGGAATAGATTTTTGAATTTGAGTCTTTCGAACCCTTAACATAAGTAAAATAAACAAGACAATCTGCCAGCTATGAAATCCTATCACCTAACTATAGCAAAACAAACTAGATACTTCTAGATGACTCAGCTAGAACAGCCAGGTCATCTAGAACTTGTGATCTTCTTTGTAACCTGGTATATTCAGCATCAACATTGTGCTCTCGCCCTTGTAACTCGTCCAGCTGGATCTTCATTTGTTTGTATTCCTTATGCAAGGCTTTCTTCTTTTGTAATGTCTCTTTAGCTACAGCTGCTAATTTCTAATAATCAGAATCCTTTTGCCCCAAATCCTCTCGAAGCCTTTTATTTTCCAACATTAGACTTTCATTAATATTCTACAGGTACTGGAACTGTTCCTTATAAGATTTCAGTGTTTTCTTCACCTAGTCTAGTTCAAGGATTGTCTCTATTTCCTCTGCACCCATTGCAATATCCTCTTTTTGTATGCCCTTAGAAATTGATGCTTGATTCATGTCATGGACCTGCTTCTTTCCAAACAATGTCTCTGGTATATATCCCATATTTGTCTGCATATCTATGAAATTTTAATTCTCAGAAATGAAAACATCGATTTCTGGCTTTTCCATCTCATTATCAGAATCATTAATTGGGACAATTTCATTCCCCTTCGCAAGTTCCTTCAGCAATATGGATTCTACAGCCATTTTAGTTCTTGATCTTGTCCTTGGCCCTAAATCCACATATTCTGTGCTTATAGCTTTTATTGGCTCGTCTTCCTCATCAATCGTTTCTTTAACAACCAAACTCAACATATCAGGTTCTGGTAAACTAGACTGGTCAAGGTGGTTCTTACCTTCAGTAACATTTGGTATGATTTGCCCTATTTCATCCTTTCCTTCAAGCTCTGTAACCTGTACCTGTTTATCTGGCACTTTTGTTTCATTGCCTTTCTCCTTGGAAGGTTTTGTCTTCTTCTTTATTTCAAAACCCTGTTCAATGAGAAATTGATCCCAGCTTTGCCCTATTTGCTGCAAATGATGAAGAACTAAAAGTTTGATGAGCCCATGATGAAAAATGGAACGTTTTGTGTGTTTCGGATGACCCTGCACCCATAAAACCATTTTCTGCAAGTTTCTCCATAAATAATAGGGTAAATTGATTTTCTTGTTGCCATGTAAATGCATCAGCAGTCAAATGTGGCATCTCAGCACCTTGTCGAAATGGCCATCACAAGTGACATAGTTTTGAATCATCTCAAGAGGGATTTTCCAGTTTGGTTTTACTTTGCTAACATGAACCCCATTTTGCCAATTTAAGTCTTCAAAACCAGGAAGTAAGAATTCACTGTAGTCTCCTTCGAATTCTTTCTGCTTGAACCATTTTTCACCATCAGCTGGGACACTGATGACTTCTGATATAAACTGTTCACGAACTATTACCCTGAAACTTTTAAAATCAGCAACTCCATATTTGTAATTTTTAATAAATGCCTTAGTCACCTGGGGGTTATAACCCTGTATTTTTTCACAATAAACCAGCCAGCCTGCATCTCTCATCAACTTGGTTGATCTTGGAAATTGCATGAGCCACTGTATGTTGTTCGATTCGGCTCTACATGGGAAACCACCTGGTTTCTTTATTTCTTGCACCTACGAGATTTCCTCCATGTTTTACCCTTTTCAAAATGAAATGTGTGCTGTGAAAACCCTACTCTGCAAAGTTCATTTCCAAAATCACACTTCTCTGTCCATCAATCTGCTAACTTCGATGCCTGGAAGCTCGTACTCATCAACCATTGCTGTGCACTTGTTCAATTGCCAACTGTCAAATTAAACATGCTGCCATGCGTTATGAAGTACCAGATTCATGCATGTGGATAATTCATTTTGAATTATAATCAATGCAAATCACAATTATGAAGTTTTAAAACCCCTGTTAAATCATAATTTGATATTTTTGCAAAACTAACATTTTCTATAATACTAACAGCATTTTCGGATTTGAAATTTTGACATATGCTGTCAGTTTGGCATTTAAATCAGATTTGGTGATTTATAAAGCTTTCAAACATTTTCAATGAAACTTTTGAACCAAGAAATTAAAATTTATTTTGAAAATAAATATAAAAAAGAGCCTATCTTATTTAATCATGAAAATATAATAAAAATAAACTAGGGTAGCAAAAATTTGAAGAAAAATGAAAGGAATACATGAACTAGGCAAATGGAAAAATGAGTGAAAATGAGGTAAATGCTGTACAAATCTAAAGAACAACTATAAAGATAATAGACACAATCTATGGACATCTATTACAGCTTCCAGAGCCAACTTCTCAACATGTGATTAACGTGTTTCAGAGTTAGCAAGACTCTTACTAAGGTAGTATATCACATGATCTTGCACATTAGTATCTTCCTGCACTAGTACCATACCAATAGTAGATGTAGAGGAAGCAAGATAAAGGAGATAATCTTTGGTATAATCATACATATGCAACACGGGTGCATGTGTTATGGCATGTTTGATATTATCAAATGCGCTTTGTGCATAGTCATCCAAAACAAAAGGAACTCCCTTTTTTAACAACCACATATAACCATGTGTTTTCTCTACGTAATTTCACACAAAACAAGGCAAGTAGTTTTCCTTCCCCTACAAACTTTGAAGTTCGGTAATGTTTGTTGGTGGGGGTAGGCCTAGCATAGCCTCTACTTTCAAGGGATCAATGTGAATCCCATATTTCGAAATGATGAATCTAAGAAGACGTCCAGACTCAACATAGAATATGCAGTTATTGTTGGAACATTTAAAAAACCCACTATGTCATTCTAGACTTAGGATAAAATTAATTAATCATTTATGATTAATTTCCTGAGTTTTGACTAGGTAGAATAGGTCAGTTTTGTCTTTTAGTGGACCAAATACTATCCTCATTCTCAAAAATGAATTTGGATAGATTCTGGATAAGATTTCCTTGGATTCTGTCTGATTTTATTCCATTCCTAAATTAGAAAGACACTATCCAGTTTTAGTTAGCTTTGTCCTGTTTTTTCTGCTTTCTAGTGGAAAAGATAAAGCTAGTTTACTTGGAATCTTTTGCCACTTGACCAATTCGACCTCCACATCATATCTAACTTTCTAAATCCATCATTACATTCCATTTACCTCACTCATGATCTTCCATACCATACTTTCCAGATTCATGAGCCTCTAGCACAGTTTTGGAAACTGCTTTTGCCACCTAGGGGGTTTTTTGTCTTTTCTAAGCCTTTTCTTTTTGCTCTTTCCATATTGCTTCAAAGCAATTCGATTTTCTCCATGGAGAATGTATTATATATTGTTACAATATCAATGAATAAGATACAGAGTGTTTTCCATAATTTATTCTCTCTATTCTTCTTCTCTCATTGTCTAAAATATTCCATGGTGAAATTGTCTTATGAATCTAGTTCCTAGTAATTGAAAATCTCACATGGTATCAGAGCTAGCTTGATTCAAAACAATTTCCAAAAGTATTTTTTGCAGATATTACCATTACCAAGAGCGCATCAGTATGGAGCAAAATCAATCCAAAGCTGTGACTCTCACTCCCTTCAATTTCTTTGATTGGAAGGCGTAGATGATCATCCAGCTTCGGAGCAAAGGATTGTATAGAGTCACTATGGGGCTTGAAACTGAGCTAGGAGCTGTTGCATTAAAATCCAAATGGTTCAATAGGCTTGATGAAGCTTATGGGTTACTTTGTCTCTTTGTATCTCCATATCTTCTATTCCATATCGATTCTCTATCAAATCCAAATGAAGTGTGGACAAAGCTAGAGTCTCTCTTTGCAAAACAAGACGAGCTCAGAGGTCATTTGTTGGAGATTGAGCTGATCTCTCTTAGTCCAAGTAATTTCGATTCTATGGAGGAGTTCATCTCAAAATTCAAGAAACTAGTTATTCAACTCAAGTAATGTGGTATAGAGAAGAAGGATGAGCAATTAATCCTTACCATTCTATCAAAACTGAGCTCTAAATACTCAGTATTTGTGTCTACTTTTCATTCTACAAGACTTGTAGTTCCCAAGTGGAAGATGCCAACCTTGGATGCATTCATTGATTTGCTCACTCAAGAAAAGGACAAGCTGGTCTAAATGAGGTATCAATCACCCTCCAAAGACTTTGCACTTGTTGCTCATGGAGCAAAGAGTTTCAAGAATGAAAAATCCAAACAGAAGATATTGTCAGATGAAGAGGATTCTGATGGAGATTCCAAATCCAAGAAGATGAAGAAGGAGAAGCCCAAGTGTTCTTATTGCTGCAAAGGCACTCATCCTGAGAAATCTTGCTTCAAGATGTCTCTGATATTGATTCACATTCTGATATATTAGAATCAGAAACCTCCACCTCTTCCTTGGAACAATCTTCAGTCAGTTCATCCAAGTCTACTCTCAAAACTAGTCATTTTTTACTAGCTTCTGACTTGTCTTCCGAAAGGTCTTTCCACCATCATTCAAATATTTTAGATTCTGATTTAGAAGATGATTTACAGTATGATATGAAGGTCATTACATATCCCACATCATATTCCCAACCTTTGGATGCACAAAAGACCCTACAAACCCCAAGTTCTCCAGTTAAGAAACTACACAATTCTATGTTTTCCTACACTGTGTCACTTGCCTCTGTTGCACTTTTGTCTTTCATATCTTTCATTGGTTGGACAGCCATTGTTTTGGAATTATTTGGATTGATATTCCACACATCTGGACATGACCCCATCACTCATGGTTCAAAAGTCAAGTCCTCACACTCTCTAGGCTCGCTCAGTTATCCGGGTGATCTAGTTTCTCAAATTTTTTCTACTAAAATTATGTTCGATCATGGAGACTCCACATATTTACTGGTTGCTTCTCCATACGACTTACATTCTGATATTTCAGAGCTGCATGATCTCATTTTAAATATCAGAAAGGTTCTACATCAGTTTGAGAAGAAAGTACAAGAACTAGTACACCACATTGCAGCTTCAGAAGAAATTGATCCTGTTGAGTTCATTGTTTCTCCTTGGGAAGGAGTATGCATAGTTCTTTCCATCATTGATTATGTTTTCATATTTGATTATGCATGTTATAGCAGCAAGAAAAATTCATTTGATGCTCCTCCATCATCAGAAGATGAACTTCATAGAGCTTCAACACATGGTTCTTTCCTACACAACATCAATGCACTGATGCATGATCATGACATCCACGATCTCTTCATCAAGTCAGTTACTTAGAAGCATCCCATTCAGCTCATTCAGCTCATTCAAATGAGCAACATGATAGTATGAAGACATCAAGCATGTCCATTTTTTAGGGAGGGTTTTGTTGCCATGAGGTTTTCCCTGCTTCCTCGGTTTACATGGACTAGTTATTTTTGTATTGGGGTGACCATAAGCCTTGTTGCTTGGGCCCTATATTTCTGATATTTTTCTAATTCCCATCACATAAATTCAGGCTTAAGGGGGGGTGTTGGAACATTTAAAAAACCCACTATGTCATTCTAGACTTAGGATAAAATTAATTAATCATTTATGATTAATTTCCTGAGTTTTGACTAGGTACAATAGGCCAGTTTTGTCTTTTTGTGGACCACATGCTATCCTCATTCTCAAAAAGGAATTTGAATATATTCTGGATAAGATTTCCTCGGATTCTGTCTGATTTTATTCCATTCCTAAATTAGAAAGACACTATCCAGTTTTAGTTAGCTTTGTCCCGTTTTTTCTGCTTTCTAGTGGAAAAGATAAAGCTAGTTTACTTGGAATCTTTTGCCACTTGACCAATTCGACCTCCACATCATATCTAACTTTCTAAATCCATCATTAAATTCCATTTACCTCACTCACGAGCTTCCATACCATACTTTCCAAATTCGTGAGCCTCTAGCATAGTTTTGGAAACTGCTTTTGCCACCTAGGGGTTTTTTTGTCTTTTCCAAGCCTTTTCTTTTTGCTCTTTCCATATTGCTTCAAATCAATTCGATTTTCTCCATGGAGGATGTATTATATATTGTTACCATATAAATGAATAAGATACAGAGTGTTTTCCATAATTTATTCTCTCTATTCTTCTTCTCTCATTGTCTAAAATATTCCATGGTGAAATTGTCTTATGAATCTAGTTCCTAGTAATTGAAAATCTCACAGTTATGATGATTTAAATGGATATTATAACATCGACATCTGAGGAAAATAGTTGTTAGATGGTCGATGTGGAATTCACTATGATTCGAATGGGCTGGTAAATCATCAAGATAGCGATCCGCAATATCCTTAATATCATGAAAGGAATACGACATGGCACGCTGGAATGTAGCACCGACGTTTTTAAGGAAAAAAGGTAATTTGTGATATGCAAACGTGCCCCATGGGCATCTGAAATAAGTCTTGGGCTGGTCAGTTGGGTGAATTTTGATTTGATTATAGCCAAAGAAGCCATCCATGAATGAAAATATGACACTTCTAGTGCAGTTATCGATTATCTGGTTGATGAAAGGGGTAGGATAATTGTCTTTGGGACAAGCCTTTTTTAAATCCCTATAATCGACACATATTTTCACAAATCTGTCGACAGGTGTTCACTTCACGCAGTGTCGACAAAGCTCGACACAAACACCCATAGATATCGGCCCAGAAAGGGTTTAGTCTTTCCAACAACACTCACAAAGTGAGTGAGGTCTCACTCGAGGAACCTAAGGGAGATGCAGGAACCAAGCTTCCCTAGGTATAAGAGGACATGCAACATTAACAGTTAATCGCAACATAAATCAGAAATTGACATAGTTAGCAATTGCATCATAACACCATCATCGCATACAGAGACATACTAATCAGATCTACACATTAAGATATTATAGAAACATATTTAACAGATCTGCAATACATATCATAACTACGACAAAACAGATCTAATCATACTATGATAAAACACATGAGAGACAAAGTCATGGATGAAAAATTCCTTCTCATTAAAAGCAGACATCATACACCAAATCTATCTTACAAATCACAGAACCGACAAAGATACAGATCCGTAGAATCGATCCTCAAAAACTAAGATCAAATTCAATAAAAAAGATAAGATAAGATTTCCAAAGGATTACAATTTGACTTATACTTGTAGGCTCAGTGGCCATTACAAAATCGGTCCACTTCGCAAAGTGGACATATCCTAACCACTAAATATAACTAACTCCTAACTCCGCTTTAACCACTTTGCTCTGCTCTGCGACCACTCTTTACCCTTGTCATTGTCCACTTGTCGTTGTTTGCACCAAAACTTATATAAAATAGCCACATGCCAACCATCCCCCAACACAAACTTGTGGCTTGTCCTCGAGCCACTTCATCTAAATGTTGCTGGTGTGTTCACTTGTTCCTTAAACTCTTCATACATTGTTTTAATTCTATCGACGTCTTCCCTAACTATTGCTTTGAGTGTTGTGCATTCCTCGACCTCTTGCTCTGTTGGATGCTCACTTTCTTTCTGCTGCACTTTCTCTAAATTTTACTTGATTTGTTTCAATATTGGCATTGCTTCGTGTTAGTCCTACATTCTCCAACTAGAATAAAGGGTAACAGAGTTTATGCACCTCAAGTTTTATGGGTTGGTTTTTGTTCATGGCTTGATGACTATAGGGTTTAAAAAGAAATATATTTCAAGAATCAAATACTAATGGAAAATCATAAAACATTAGATTCTTGCTAAATAAGGATATGAATAGTGATTTAACAATCTGAAAAGAAATGACTGATATAAAAGAGGAATTTAGGTTTTAATACTATAAATGATACAAAAGAAACAAATAGTTTATAAACCTTGCATCATGTCAATTTTGATGTTTAAAAATAATTTTCAAACATCTCTGCATAAATATCCATTTGCATGTACAGGAACATATATAGAAAACATTGATATAGATAAAAAGTATATACAAAAGTTCAGCAGAACCACAAGACATATAAGAACATGAAGGATAAAACTTAACTCTCAACTTCAAACAACAGTCAATTTCATAATTCAACTATATCCTTATATTAGCAAAACATAGATAAGTCTCCCCAAAAAGATTCAAACATACTCACGACCCTCATCCATTCATTTAGATTTTTATTATCTTTTACAATTTATAGGGGAAAAGTTCCCAAGTAATTGTTCGGGATCTACTATTCTAGGATCGAATCATACTAAAGATAGAAAATAACCATATACAATCAAAATAAAATAACAGATGTTATATTTGAACAAACTAATTCTTCCATGTGTAACTCTACAACTCATCAAACAAGACTGCTAGATCATATATGCCTAGCTTCTTCAACAAACACAACAAGACCATCTAATGCATGAACCTTTTTCTGGAGTCGATTGCATTCTTTTTTAGTCTATGTTAGCATCTTTTCCAGCTCTTCTTTCTCTTTAACAAGTTCAATATGCTATTGCTATGCCACCTTTATCCTCTTTACAACTTCTTCTGCAACTTGTACCATCTCTAAATAGTTTATGTTTACTTCTTTGAGATCCTGCTTCAACATTATGTTAGCCTGTCGCAAACAATCATTTATTTGATTTACATGCTCATTCTGAAGTTTAAACTGACGTAATTTCTTTTTTATGTTTCTCTATTTCAAATTCTCTAATTAAAAGGTCTGAGTCCTCATCAATCTTATTTGAAAGATTATCCTTAACCAAATTGAATTCCTTCCTAGAAGATTCTCCCAATTCAGGCTCTATAATGGCTTTTCCTTTGATATCATGAGACTCCAACGTTGTTCCTTCTTCTGGGTCTTCATTTTCAGAACTGAGTATATGATCATCTACAATAAGGTCAGGCACTTTCTTTAAACTATGGTCAATTTTTTCTAATAACTCATTCAAGGTAGTTTCTAACACTTTTTCCTTTCGATCCTCCTCATCTGACAAGTCCAGAACATTCACAGTTTCATTTTTCTTAATTTTAGGGTCTAGAATAGCCCTCATATTCAATATTAGCTTATCTGCAAGTCGGGTCATGGTTCTTTGATAAACCTTAAGTGGTTTTCATGAACTCTTTGTGGGAATATGAGACTTTTCATGAGAGGGATCTATATCATCCTTTCACTTTATATCAATCTCATCCCTCTGTTTAATAATCATATCAATGGAGTCTCCAGGTGTATCATCATTCTAGCCTTTCATCATGTTCTATATGTTCCTCATATGAGAGCGAATGTGCTATCAATTTCAACCTTGGAGGATCAAGGTTATACAACTGAGTTCAGAGGACACTCATTACATTTATGGCCAGAGGGAGATGTGTATGTTGAGGACTCCATTATAGTGGGGATCAAAGAGGGATGATTGTATAGAGTGTGGGGTCGACCTGTTCGTAGATTGACTAGAGTACATAGGGCTAGTTATGCAACATTTTTTAGGTGGAAGGAGGACTTCCTTAGCAGACACACTTGGTGGGAATGGACCCAGATGGAAGAGATGGGATACTCAGATGACTTCACCAGAGCTTTAGCAGATAGCCACAACACAAATGAACTCAATTTTCCAGAATTTAGAGTTGAGAGTTAAATTGTATAACAATTATGTTTTTAATAATACATTTATTAGAATTGTTGCATGTTTTACATCATTGCAATGACATCTTAGCTGTAACTTATTTGAAATTTTATTATGGTATGTGCACTTCGATATTGATGTAATATGATTATGGTTTTGTTTCATATGTTGTAATATTAGAAATATAACAGAAAATTTAATTATTGCATGAAATAAATAATAACTTTTCATTTTTAATGTTTTTTTGCAGAACACGAGTCTTGCAAAAGATATAGTTGATCCAAATGATGATATATATCCATATTATGTTGGTTCTGGTACTGATTCGGGAGATGATGATGATGAGGCTGATACAGGAGATACCGAGGCAGATGATGATGGTCATGATGATAATGATCACGATGGTGATGGTGATGATGAGGTAGTTGCTAGTGGTAGCCAGTGACATATTTGATCATATAGATTGCATCATGGATCATTGTTGATATATCGTTATGATGCCTATTTTTATGTTTACTATTATATCATTTTCACCAACAGTACCATATTATTGACTTGTATCATTTTGACTTGTATCGATTGGACATGTATCATCTTGACTTGTATCATTTCGACATGTATCAGTTTGAGTTACATCATTTACCATTTTGTCTTATGCCATGTGTACATGTATCATTTTGACTTATGTCGTCTGTTGGACATGTATCATCTTGACATGTTATTAATCTACTGGCATATTTGACTTTCACTTGTTTTAGTTATGTATGATGATGATCTTATCAATATTGACTTGTCAATTTATATATATTGGAAGTGGTTGACAATTTTTGGATGGATATTTATTACGTATGATGATTTTAATTTACTATTGAGGATAGATGTTGATAAATTCAATTAAATTATAGATATTTGATTCACTTGTTTTAATTATAAATGATGATCATGTTATAATAATTATCTTGTTATTTTATATATATTGGTTGTTGTAGAATTTATTTTGATGGAGATTTAATAAGTATAATGACGTTTTTAGTTTGTATGAATGTTTGTTTCCTTGGAAATTGTTTATAAATTTTATCTTGTAAAATATTTCAAATGCAATATGACTTACTCTATAATCATATAAGTTATTTAAGAGGCATGATATATTTAACTAATAAAATTGAATTAAAATTATTAAATTAATAAATCGAGGAAAAACAAGAAGCATTGTTGGAAGGAAAAACGTAACCAACAATGGAAGCCAAACTAGATAGAAACAAGAAGTAATCTCAGAAGGAACACTTGGCGCTACACGGGAAGCAAAAACAGAAGCGATTCAGGTAGAAAACAAAGAAGTAATAATGGAAGCAATTTTACAAGAAACAACAGACATCATAATAGAAGCCATATTAGAAGCAACAAAAGATGTAAAACTAGAAGCAAAATCAAAAGCAAAACTTGAAGCAAAACTAGAAGCAAAAGTGGGATCAAAACTGGAAGCAAAAAAAAACTTGAAGCAAACCAAGAAGTAAAAGTGGAAGAAAAACTTGAAGAAAAATTAGAAGCCAAACTTGAAGCAAAATCGGAAGCAAAAGTGGAAGTAAAACTGGAAGCAAAGATAGAAGCAAAGCCACAAGCAAAATTGGAAGCAACAAGGGATGTCATAATGGAAGCAAAACTTGGCATCATTTAGGAAGTAAAAAAGAAGCTATTTTCGATGCATTACCAGAAGCAAAATGAGAAGCATGACAAGGAGCAATACTAGAAGCAAAACTTGAAATAGGACTAGGGGCAATACTAGAAGCAAAACAAGAAGCTTAACTAGGAGCAAAACTAGAAGTAGAAATGGAAGCAAATCTGGAAGCCATATTCGGCATTATTTTCGGTGTCATTCTAGGCTCTAAAGTAGGAGCTAATCTAGGCGCAAAATATGGCGTTGTTTTAGACACCACATTTCTGGCACAATATACGGCGTTGTACTAGGTGTTACATACAGCGCTATTTTCAGCACCGAAGTGAACATGCACCGTGTCGCCGAGTTTTGTGCCGGCAAAAGTGCCCAATTCGTGAACTAAAATACACTAAATTTCGATGCTATTTTAGGTGCTAATTGCATGTGTTGTGAGGAAAATAGACCTATAGTTCAGGGGAGAAACTACCAACTTACAAGGATGAAAGATAGACCTACAAATGTTCTACAAGTACAACTAGTAAGCAAAGAGATAAAGGTTAAAGAGGATGTGTACCTTATTAAGAAGGTTGATCCCAGCCTTCCTCTTCCTTGCTCTTCAATGCCATTCAGTGTCGCAATGCCCACACCTACAAAACAACTTCATACCTTTCTTAAATACATTTGACTACATATATAAGACTGATATTCATGACAGTAAAAGACATCAAACTATAAGCAAACTATAATCAAATCTAAGACACACATGAATAGGTCATATTTGGAAAGGGAAGAACGTCTGATATTTATTAATGAATGAAGCAAGTACATAAATTTATACCTTCCTTCAAGCTTGGCACTTCACGAAACCTAGATTCAAGGTCTCCTGCTTCTGTTCTCCAAGGATCCTAGCCTCTAATCAGTTGTGCTAGGGTTTATCAGAAACTGAGGCACAAGAGAGGGGGATGAGGATCTCCATTCCTCCAGCATAACATTGTTATGGACTTCATCGCCACTCATGGCCCTTCTACCTTCCTTATATAGTCAATGAGGGAGAGGAAAAGTAGTTATAACCGATCATGAGGTTCCCAAACCAACTCAATTTGACCAAAATTCGAGATTTTTACTGATTCAAGAAAGTACTCTACTCTTCCTACTGCAAACCAGCATATTTTTCAATGTGAACACTACTCTAATGAAGCAAAGTTGCATATTTATGAGGGCAAACGCTACTTTCATGCTTAGATACCAGCATTTTGTGGAAATATGGCCAAAAACAAGGTTTTCTGATAATTTTCAGGAGGTGGTTTGGTCTGGAAAAGTATTCCTAAGGGTTATGACCATCAAATGGACCAGGAGTGAGGTAATTTCAACCATGTTAACTATCCCAAATGACCCTTCAATCCACAAGTGTCCTGTTGTGTGACTAAACTTGATCTCAAGAAGTGTCGTCATGCGACCAAGCGATACAAGTGTCGTCACGGACGGAGAAGTGTCATTTTAAGCTATAACAACATGTTTTATTGTAGTGCAACTACCCATTTCAATTGAAAACATGTGTTATTTGATATGGTAGTCACCCATTTGGAATTTCACATATTCACATCGCCCCCCACATTTCATCATACTACCATTTTCTATCATAATTAGGAAATTTTGTATAATATAGACATAGAAATGGGCTTCTTTCACCACTCTTTAATGAATAAAATTGTCGATACTGCCACTATTGATTAGTACAACCATTTTACAGTTCTTGATGTATCCTATTAACTTTAATATTTAGGGTGTCGATAAAATTAATAGTGCATATAGATATATTTGGGGTTCCTAACCAGGTGCTTGAAGGGTTTTGTCATTTTCCATGGGAATAGAAGTATCCACTACTTTTGGCTCTCGAATGACTTCGATTATATCTTCGGGGTGCTCTTGTGGAGAGACGTCTATTTGGAATAAATTTTGTTCCTTACAATTATGACCTCTCACTACAACAAAATAGGAGATTTTCATTGTATTTAGCATTGATATGTAGTGTATTTTGTTTTCAAATTTGGGGCCAACAGTCGGTGCTAATGTCGGTACCATTCTACATTTTCAAATTACGACGATTTTTGCGCTGAGTTTGGCTCGGACTGCAACGCTGGATTGAGCTAGCACCGGGTTTTGTGGTGAGGTTAGCGCCGAATGGAGCTTCCAGTTTGGCCTCCAACATTGCATATTATTTTGACTCAAATTTTGCTTCCAGTGCAGTGTCCATGTTAGCTTCTTTTTTAGCATCGAATGTTACTTCTCTTATAGCACCAAGTTCTGCTTCCTTTTTTATGTCGATTTTCACTTCCTTTTTAATGCCAGGATTTGCTTCCATTTTTGCTTCTAATATTTCTTCCATTATAGCCTATATTTTTGCTTCTAGGATTTCTTCCTATTGGTGTCCATTTTGTCACTATTTTTTATCATCAAATCTACTCTGAATGGCGTTAATTTCACTATTTTTGATATAATAAGTTATTATTTCCGCCATTCAGCCCGTCAAACAGACCAGGTATGCATGTATTCATATATCATATGAATTTTGTTCAAATATCGCTATATTGTGATTTATCAATGATTAAAGTGACATTTCCAGTCATGCATGGCATTTAGTTTTGATCTACAGGCTGCAGTTTCTCAAACGACCTTCCATTCAGACTGCTTGTTTATATTGCCAATGTTCAGTCGCATCCAGCTCGTCATCCAGCCTTGCATTCAGCTTGTGAAATCCACAGTTGGAATATTTCTGGCTATTAAAGTAAAAAATGAGTATGTGGGTTCTGTTAGCCACATGATGGTTATGGTTGGTGAGCTCTCGTTCTGGAAGATTCACCTTCCTGTCGTCCAAGCTCGACAGCACATCCTACCTCCACGTCAACACTCCACATGCCGATTTCCTTGTCCATTCGGCCTGGAATCACGCACGCTCATTCACGTCGGTGTTCTGGAAGAGTTCGTCCATCCATGCTCAGTCCACCAACACACTACCCATTCCATGTCAAAGGAAGATCGATGCTTCAAGTAGCTGTGTGAAGAAACCAACCCCATGAAGACTGATTGATTCTCCCTACGCTATCACGCATCACTTTAAGCAGCCAGTTACAATCATAAATGCCTCTATTATTAGAGAGGTCGACTCTGTCGACCTTCTCATCCATTGTAATTTATAAATAGACACTTTGTGTAGTTAGTCAAGTTAGTCTGTAGATAGAGACAGATACATAGTTAGAGTTAGAGATTATCAAGAGAAGATAGCAGACGTTTTGTAATTTTCTCAAGTTAATGGAAGTTCCAGTTTGTTGATGTTCTGAGTAACTAAACCAATTTAGTTTTCCATCTCTAATTGCTGGGAAGGGCCCCTCATCAACCGAAGGTTTTGTTTTTGTTTTCTGCATTTTATTTTCTAGAAATAGTTAGTTTATTAACTTCGTTTCTGTTATGAGTATATGTAATTAACTTCGTTTTTCTGTACATGATATTTCTTTCTTCTATATAATTTATATTGTGTTGCTACCATAGTTTGTGTTTACAAAATTAGTAAATGGTCGACCAAAGTATAGCTTTGATAGTTTAATTCCAGTCTTTGGTAATTAGATAGTTTGTTTTCTAATCTTCTGCAAATTAGATAGAGTTAGTTAAGTTGTTGTTTCCAACTTAGTTTACAATTAGAATTACTGTGTTGGAAAAAAATCACTATGGCTTGGGGTGTACCACAATAGACAGATGACTACCAAAAATCAACTCAATTCCCAGAACTATGCTATATAAATGACAATGCTAAGATAAGGAAGAAGATAACCAACCTCGATCCAAACGTTTGATGTAGATCCCCGTTGGAGCTTTTCAATCCATGCACTTGAATCTGCAAATTAGTCTTGACAACCAATATACAACAAGTACATATAATATATAAACGGCATTAACATCATCAATAGCAATGGCCCATGATATAACAAGTAAATGCAACCCAATGTAAGATAAACAACATTTACAACATTAATCGACGAGAATATGAGTATTTCTATTAATAAACAAGAAGAAGTACAAAGTGATATGACCTCTTATCGGAAAGCAATCTGAACCAAGATCTAGATCAATCCACTTGTGCCTCCACCACTTCAATCCTCCATGAAAGGCAAACTCAAACTAGATAGGAGTTTGAAAGGTGAACATAAAGGGTTCACAACTACAAGGATCAATGAGTGTAGACTCAAGATAGGGCAAAAATCTGCTAGAGTTCTCTTGCTCCTCTTTTTCCTCCTGTCCATAAGCCATATGTGTTCAATATATAGTCCTCTCAAAGGTAGGTGAAAGGACACATCGAGGCATTACTCGGGAAGATGGAGAGCCAAAGGTCACCCAATGACCGTTTTTTGGGAGTAAAAAGTAATAAACTAGTGATTTTTACCATTTTACTTGATACCCGCGGGCTATAGTGATGCAACTCGTGGGTACGCATGCTATAATGATGCAACATGTGGGTAGGAATAAAAATAGGGCAAAATAGTATCCCTGAAGGATATAAGTGGATCTGAGTCGGTGAAATGGATCCTACATGCCAAAGAATGTTGATGCTCACAGGGTGGAAGATTACATTGTAATAGATGCCCCCTAATGTGTGAGGTCAGAAACTGATGCTACGATGGCCAAAATACATTATAAAACTTAGAAGTAGAGTGATGGAGACACAAGTGGAAAGAGCAACTCACTCGTCATAATACAATAGTATCCCTGAATACATGTCGGTAATACAACAATCTGATATAATGGCCATGAATAGGCCATACATAGTGAATACATGTCATAAGTGATCATAGCCATGATCCCTCTACAGTAAGATATTGTCTCCCGCTGAAAAGGAAACAACTGGTGTAAAATGGAGGTACAAACTGGTGATATCTCAGATGCAAAGTCAAAGTCATGAGTAGCATACTGAATGCCACTATCTCCTGGGGTCTTCTACACAAGTCTTCGACGGTGCAAGTCCCATCAAGTGAATAAAAGGAGCTGGGGTCGAACCTGATGAGACATTGTTTGATTACCGGTCAATGATGTATACCGTTAATAGACGCGAGATAACCCACCAATAATGAAAATGGGCATCAAGGCACAAAGTACAATCATTGAAGTGTGAATAAATGGGTTGAAGTCGAACACTAGGATAAATCCATCGATTAGGGGACATTGATGTATTCCCAAAACTGTCAATGGCGCGAGAACCTGCCACTAATGACTGCAAGCCTCAAGGTACTCAATCGAACTCTAAGCCTCAAGTCCTGGAATAAATGGGTTGGATTCGACGGAATGAGACTCACTAGAAGGAGGGCATTAAGGCATCCCCCATCAACCAACATGAGGTACCAGCTATGCTGAAAGATTTGGAAGAACTTAGGTAAAACGAACTGACTCAATAAGGATGGCCGACATGCAATAGTCAAGAGATCTGAGGAGTATCCGACACTGGTTCAGGACTTCCTTTGAACAAGAGCATGAGCAGATGGATAGACTTAGGCAGCATAGATTTGACATAAACTATGCAATGCAGGAGGCATTACAGAGGGCTCCATAATGACTGGAAGCTTAACCAATCAGTGGAGAAAACTGAGAAACTAGCACATCTCCTAAGGTCCAACTATAGTCCTGACTCATAATGTACGGAGTGGAATGAATGCTCTGTTCAAAGGTAACACAACAGCTGCCAACAAGAAATAGTGACCATAATCCCGTTCGGCTTTTTGGAATATTTGATTTTTTGGTCTTTTTCATATTTGGAAAAGCTTGAAAAAGAATAAAATTGCTTATAGTACAACAAGTGAGGGAACGAGTGTCAAATAACGAGCAAACTAGTTCCAAGCAGTGGAACATACCTATGCTCAATGCAAGGAAGTGCGAACAGGATGTGGACACTCGGGGGGGATGTTCCCTTAGGGTCAAAAGGTGATCAAATTGTGAAAGGGAAAATATATAAGCTCTGCAGGGCTCGACAGGGAAAGAGTGCTCAGGCACCAGGCTAACAATTGAGTAAGCGAGAGCTGGCACAAGTCTCAAGTGGCAAGCAGGATGATGCACTGCAATCATAACATGATATAACTGAGGGGCATCCTTAAGGGAGATGGCCAACATAAGACAAAGTAGAGTATGAGTCTTTATCGCAATGTCATGGCGGAACTACAAAGGACTCCCAATCCTAAGGACAAACAACGGCATGGGCACCAAAATACACAAAGGGGTTCTAACTAGGGTACCCATGTTCGGAAAAGCCCTACCGCCACATAACAACACTTCTATAGCAGTGTGAAGGTTCCGTGTCAGTTACGAAGCGCGGTCGCACCTAGGGTCTATGAAAATGGTCAATAGGTCAAATGCATAATGCATGCAAAAATGGCATCTAACCTATATGCCAGGTGTGAAACGTACCTGTTGTAGGTGTGAAATGGTTGAGAACAACTTTTGCTAAGGAAATATGATTAAAAAACACTACTCCATGACACGATATTAGTTCATAACGGCTCAAAACGGTAAAAACTATAGACAAGTGGGTCTAGAAAATTATAAATAGTAATAAAACTTTACAATTTTCAATTCATTTTTACTATTCACCACATTTGGAGTTTTGGGTTAGTTTTCACCTGAAAGTTCAGTTGCCGATTCTGGGAGCTACAAGCGACCGTTCATCGAACCATCCGAAGTAAGTTGGTAGTCACTTCCATACCTTTCATTTCAATGCTTTCCTTTTAGTTTTTAGAGGTAGGATTTTTAGTTTGGCCAAGCCCTAGATGGCTTCGGCGCTACCCGCGGGCTATAACTATGCGGGTTGCGGGTAGGGAACCAAACGCGTAGTCAAAAAATAGACTGGCTGTGGGTACCTGCACTTGTATACAAATTAGTCAGCGGGTATGGCCGTGAAGAAATTTTTACACAAGAAACTGACCAAAACTTGTTTGTTTCTCAATCCAGGATGGTTCTAGAGTGGAGGGAGAGAGAGCATGACCAAGTTGATGAGGCCGTGTGCAATGATGTGCAAGCACAGCAGGCATTGCAAGCATGTGGGTTGTACAAGTTCTGGAGTATAGGGGGTTTAAGGGCCCAAAACCTATTACTATGTCACCTGATAGACTACTGGGATGTGGACGCACAGAATTTCATCCTCAATGGGCAAAACCTGACACTGGAAGTGGAAGATATCTACTTCATTACTGGTTTATCCCGTAGAGGTGAGGTGGCCAGTCTTCGGTCTCGGACCATGGGTGGTGGGATCACTATTCAGGACTACATAGTGCGGTATTGTCCCAAAAACACACGAGTAGTGGGAAGTCAAGTGACCGTCAATGCCATAGTAGATCTGAGCACAAAGATCATTGTGGCTACCTTGGTGTGGATCACTAGATCTAAAGCTCTGCACCAGGCATCCAGGTCGGTGATGTTATATGCATCACAATGCATGCAACCTATGGTATTCGACTAGTGTACTACTGTTAACCCCCAAAAAGTGCTCACTACCTCATTGCCCCATTACATGACTCATTTGTCCATATTTCCTACCATATTTACCTTCAAAACCCTAAAAATCCCACAAAAAAGCCTCAAAAAGGCTAAAAAACCCCTTTTCCCTCCAAAAATATCCAAAATAGCAAAAACCCTTTAAAAGGGGAATAAAAAATATAAAATAATGAGGAAAAAGGAGGAAAAAACCCTATACAGCTGACCTAAACCATATGGTTCCCAAAACCATGGGCCAGCACTCCACCACCAAAAAACTATAAATAGGTGATGGAGACCCCTCATTTCATATCCACAATCAAGTATACCCTTACTCTGCCAAAATCTCTCTTGAAACCCTAGCTCACCCTTGAGCTACTTTCACCATTGAGAGCCCCTTTTAGCCCATTTCCACCATTGGAGAAAGAGAAGGAGCAAAGTTGGAGTTTGGAGCAACCCTCTTGGATCATTGCAAGAACTTCACCAACCTCTACACTTGAGGTAAAATTTTAATACAAAGAAAACCATTTATTATTTCTTGTTTCTTATGTTTCACGCACATGTTTAGAATAATTTCCATTTCAATATATTGTCTTTTAATTACTGTTTATTGAACTGCTACTAAGGAGTCCCTTCTCCTTAGTAGGTGCTCATTTGCACAATCTAGGGTGAAAACCCTAGCTACAGTTTTAGCTACCCTGCCTCTTTAGAAAATTCCTGCGCACAAAACAACTCAGCCGACAGTTTGAATCCATAACATTCACCCATGTCCCAAGAGCTCAAAATAGTGTCGCAGATCAAATGGCCAACAACATCCTAGATTGGCACATCAATCACACCATGTAAAACCTCCATCACGCATCATCATCCCATAGCATCTCATAAAAATACATAAAAACCCAAAAAGATTGCAAAGGGCATCCATGTGCCCAACATCCTATACTACTTGCATCCACGTGCAGTACAACTATATCACAAACCATAAGCGCATCCACGTGCATACAACTAAAACATCATCGTAAAAAGGTGCATCCACGTGCATATATATATATCAAAAATACATGTTCATTGGCTATACATGTCCTGAGTACCCTTATACTCATCTATACACAAAAAATATCTATACATCTCATAAGATACATGCCGGAGCTACAAAACACGGGGGAGAGTCCCCTGCACTCTCTAATGAGAGTCATACCCTGCATCACTACCTGCATCCCCTGCCTCCGAGTCCTCCCCTCGCTCCTCCTCTGGTAGCTCCTCATCCCCTGCGGGCTCCTGTGCCCGAGCCCTATCCGCCAGGATAGCCACCCGGATCGCAATCGACCGGAACTCCCGGGGCGCCCTCATGCAATCCTGTATCACATCTGGGTCCATGTCCCACCATCCCTCGTCGGTCACTCCAACTAGTAACCGATCCAGCAACACTCGTACGGACTCCAAAGTCCCCTCTGCATCCCGTCGATGCACCTCCCCTCGGCCCGGTAAGGCTGGTACTGCCACATGCCCTCTACGCGCGACGTGTCCTGGCGTTGGTCTCGGACCCACATCTGTAGATCACACATCAGTCAGTCACAGTCTATATCATCATACATCATACATACATATTGAAATCCATAACATGCAAGTAAATCAATACATACCATCCGGTCCCCATGCCTATCCTGGTGCTCATGGTGCCTCTGGCTCCCCGGTGTAGTCCATATCCCTATATGGGTAGTCATCCAGTGGCAGCGGCATCTGTAACCACTACAGGTACAACTCCTGGGTAAAGTACCTACCCACCTCACCGCCACCCCGACGGTGCATCATCTCCCCCCACCGCACCATGCGCGGCTCCCTCAGCCACCCTACCCAGACAGGGCAACCCTATCAGGAAATATACATCTATCAGGGTGAGGTCCACCCTCTCACCCTGCACCCTAAATGCCTGTATGTCTGGCTCCCAGAAACTCACTAGCCTGTTCAGCAACAACCCTTCCGAATGCATCATAGGTACCTGCGCGAACTTCAACAGTCCGCACAACCCCAATACCGACCGCACATAACGATCCCCCTGGATGACCGTCACTATCTCATCCGGGATCTCCCGCTCCCTCCACAGTACCAGCGGCATCCTGTCAAACACGCAAGGCAAACTCATCAGACTCATGTCAAAGAAATAAACCTTACCCTACCCCCCCCCCAAGGGAAGTCCTAATAGCTCGCTTCAAAACGCGGCTTTAGGCCTCCTTGCCGCGGTTTCCGACCACGGTTGTCTGGCCCACAGTCGCGGTCCAACACTGCGACTATTGAGGCTGAACTCGCGATCCCAAACCGCGACTGTCGAGGTAGAACTCGCAGTCCCAAACCGCAACTGTCGAAGCCGAACACATGGTACTAAACCGCATATTCAGCCTCGAAACACGCGGTCCCAGACCGTGTGTTCCTAGTCGAACCCCGCGATCTCCACGTGCGTCATCCACCGTGGAACCCACGGTCTCCGACCATGGCTCCCTCCTGCAAACCCACGGTCTCCGACCGTGGCTCCCTCCTGCAAACTCGCGGTCCACCCCACGTGGACCATACAAATACCCCCTGGAACCCACTACCCACCCTCCGAACCCAAAAAACATGCAGGTATGAGTTTTACGGAATACCTGTATCTCCTGGATCTGAAATCGGCCGGTCGCGCCACCTCACCTCTGGTCCACTCTGATCACTAGTCAAAGTCAAATAGTACAAATGACACTTGTCATGTTGGACCCACTCACTATTTATAATCTGTTGACTTTTTCTTGTTTTGGCCATTCTGAACCCATACGGAGTCCATTTTTCGAACCGTTTCCACCACTGGAATCAGCATGACAAGACCGTCATGATGGTCAACTTGTGCCCTTATTTTTTCCACATCATTTTTTGAGCATTTTTAGACGCCACTAGTCGCCTCGGTTTGCATGCCACTTCGGCCGCTCTCCATTTTTAGTATATTTTATATCATCGGATTCCTTTTTTCGATCCCGTACTGATGCTTGAGATCATTTCTTGCTCTCACCCCCAGATTTTTTGGGTATTTTTACCAAAATGCCCCCCGTCGCCTCGGTTTGCGTGCCACATCGACCGTTCTCCCTTTTTTACGCTTTTTATATCGCCAGATTCCTTTTTCCGAGCTCGTGGTGATGCTTGAGATCATTTCTCGCTCTCACTTGGTACAATTTCCACATTGTCTCCTGACACCTTGCTGCCTCGATTTGCGTGCCACATCGACCGCCATCGGATTGTTCCACGTTTTTACATGAGCCATTCACTCCTGTCATACTGCAACTGTTGCGTTATTTTTCCACCATTCATTACCCCGCAAGGAGGCCCATCAGTGTTCCCCCCCACCCTCGTTCTTGGTCATCATTAATGTTCCTTGATTGAGCACTTCCTCCTTGCCTGGCCATTCCTTTTGTTTGGTATAATTTTATCCCTTTTTCGGGCCGGACAAGTCCTTTACGAAAAAGGCACTTAGGGAGTTTCTGTTAAGCTCTTTTCTGACTCCTAAAACAATGAAAAGATCACCGAGCAATCTTGCTTCCTTTCATGCTCATTAAAGTACCTGAAAGGGCGTCTATCTGGTATAAGTTTAACCCTTTTCCAGACCTGGTAGACTAATTATGAAAAAGGAATACTCTAGTCACACCGGCTAGAAGAGTTCTTCATTGCATCCTTTTATGCTTCTTTGGGCCTTGGAGACTAACACACGAAAAAGCAACCCCCTGGAGTCTTCTTATCGCTTTCAGACTCTCTAAAATTGAAAGCAACCATGAGCATGCACTGTCCTGGGCTCGTACAAATCCACACAACAGTACCATTCCATTATTTCAGAGTCTTCTTATCGCTTTCAGACTCCTTAAAATTGAAAGCAATCACGAGCATGAACTGTCCTGGGCTCGTATAAATCCACACGACTGTATCATTATACACGCACTTCTTCTAGTTCCTTAACCCATGAAGAAGTCCCCCCCCGTGCCTCCTGGCACTATGATCGATCGTCTCGGTAGCACCCCCAATCAGGTCGCCTTTGTTCAAAGTAGTCTGCAGTCTCCTACCATGTTACACCAGCTTGAGTCTCCCTCATCCCAGTCAATATCCTTGATCCATTACAGCTATGATCCCTTTCCCATCCGTCAGTTTCATATGCTGCCCGATCATCCCTACCATCATACTCTGAACAAAGGAAGTTTGAGTCCACCCACTCTACTTGCCCAGTTATCCCCCACAGTTTGTCAGTCCTACCATCAGTACTATCACATTTCGGTTCTCCACCTCGCGCTCCTATCAAGGAAACATTATTGCCTTGATAGTTGCAGGTCTCCCTCTGTCGATGACAGCCCCTCTATTCCAAAGGATAGACCCAGAGGTCCCTGCGCCTTGGACCCATCACCATCTGTGGTGAGTGCCTACAGACCATTTTGAGAGGAGTCATCATTGCCTCTCCGAGTGGTTGTTTCCCACATGCTCGACTTCAACAACTTGATCGCATCATTGGGAATTGCGCAGGGTTTATATCCCTTCCATTATTTGTCGAAGACCCCGAATTTCCCCCGACTCTAGCACATTGGTGAGTCACTTCGGAACGCCCAGTTATATGTTCCCGTGGATGTCCAGGTTGCGTTGGCGATTGTATTCGGAAGCCATCCAATTATATGCTTCCTTGAGTACCCAGTTCAGTTCCAGTTCAGTGTACCATCGAGGGTATGGCTCCTCGTCACTATGATCCAGCAGCTCATTAGTTCCTCCGGTACCCCGCTCAGCAGCACTGTTTTTATTCCAGTGTATCAGCCCTTTAGCTTACACATGGTCAGCCCAACAGTATGTCCCAGATTTGTGTCCCCTATGGACCCTTATGATGTACACAGTGGTTCTCTATGTATCTTACAGGTCCCCATTTTCGGGCCTCCCAATTATTTTTTATGTATCTTGATACAAGCATGGGTATGCCCGCCTCGTCCATATATTGAGATTCTTCCTCATTCATTATTTGAGGTCATGTATATGTCAGGTCCCCATATTTTGGACCCCATTGTTATTATTGTTCTAGATCTTGATACGAGCATGGGAATGCCCACCTCGTCCATATGATCAGATTATTCCTCATCCATTCTTGAGGTTATGTACTTTTAGTTTTTGCAGTTGGTTCGGGATCGTTGTTCCGGGCTCCAGTTTGTTTCTTCTCTTCTCCACACCCCAGGAAAACCATCACAAGACTTATGATGTCTATCGGCCATATTATGAGCTCCTGCCCTCACACATCAGGGGGCAATCTGTTAACACCCAAAAAGTGCTCACTACCTCATCTACCCCATTACATGACTCATTTGTCCATATTTCCTACCATATTTACCTTCAAAACCCTAAAAATCCCACAAAAAAGCCTCAAAAAGGCTAAAAAACCCCTTTTCCCTCCAAAAATATCCAAAATTCCTCCAAAATATCAAAAACCCTTTAAAAAGGAAATATAAAATATAAAATAATGAGGAAAAAGGAGGAAAAAACCCTATACAGCTGACCTAAACCATATGGTTCCCAAAACCATGGGCCAGCACTCCACCACCAAAAAACTATAAATAGGTGATGGAGACCCCTCATTTCATATCCACAATCAAGTATACCCTTACTTTGCCAAAATATCTCTTGAAACCCTAGCTCACCCTTGAGCTAATTTCACCATTGAGAGCCCCTTTTGGCCATTTCCACCATTGGAGAAAGAGAAGGAGCAAAGTTGGAGTTTGGAGCAACCCTCTTGGATCATTGCAAGAACTTCACCAACCTCTACACTTGAGGTAAAATTTTAATACAAAGAAAACCATTTATTATTTCTTGTTTCTTATGTTTCATGCACATGTTTAGAATAATTTCCATTTCAATATATTGTCTTTTAATTACTGTTTATTGAACTGCTACTAAGGAGTCCCTTCTCCTTAGTAGGTGCTCATTTGCACAAGCTAGGGTGAAAACCCTAGCTACAACTACACTGTTGGTGTCTATGAAGACACAATTGACAGAATCCAAAGAGGGGAAGGCCAAACACTTCGGGTATGGTAGTATCCTATGAAACTTCTTCTTTGAGAGGGTTCTGGGGCTTAGTCTGAGGGTAGATGTCCCTCCTCACAGTCTCCGTGATCTAGCCCTGACCCGGTGGGCTAAGATATTGACACAACATGGTGGTGGTTGTCTGGAATCACCATATACTGAGGAGTTCTTCCACTGGTGGAACTGGCAGGTGATCACTATAGAGGGCTGTCCCTATGCAGGGGTAGACTTCAGATAGGATTGGGACATGCCGCTCCCACCAGGCGCAACATTCAGAGACATTGGTGAGTACTCTTTTGGTGTTGTGTTTATTAAATTTTTATGGAGTTTTTATTATAGTTGAAAATGCAAAAATCGTTTTGGTGGTAGTATCAAGTGCTAAAGTTTGACTATTTGCTCGCAAACAAAGGCCCAGTGAGACACGAGGGCTTCCTGAGACATGGTCGTCGAGGTAGAGGTGATGAGGCAGGAGATGCTGCAGCAGGGCGCACTCTACAGACATTACGGTGCAACATATCACGGATGGTTTCCCGGGTACCACAGATAGAGGTGGTCGGACTACCTGATGCCATGCAGCGCCAAGTAGTGGATGTTCCTAGTGAGTGGGTGCGGCTACTGTAGCGGGTAGCCAATGCAGTACAATATTTCTATGAGACACATCCCGTCGAGGCGGCAGCTAGGCCTCCTCGAAGGGAATAGATATCCCAAGATCTCATTTTTTGTATCGATATGTATATTTTGAGGGCTACGAGCTCCAGTTTTGTATGACACTACCATTTTTGGACATATTTATATATATAAAAAACTTTGGTTCTCGGTTCTACTATACATTTGTATGTACAAATGTATGAATGTCTTTGTATCTATGTGCTTTATGATGAATGTGACAAATGTCAATCTAATACATAGTTAGTGTATGCATCAGATATATGATTAACACTTCTCGGAACATGTATGTATGTAATTGAAACAAAATATCATTCCAAGATTCTTGCCCTCAGGAATTTCCGTAATAGCGTAGGATCTCGCACACGGTACTACCCATTCAGCTGAGACACAACTAGTTGTGAATCCAGGAGGACTTCTAAAGACTGGACGCCATGGGAAATGGCATCCTGAAGTAGCTCAATGATGACACTATACTCAGCCACATTGTTAGATGTGGGACCAAGACAAGCACGTCATGAGGACACAACTAGGTGGTCAGGTGAGAAAATAACCCAGCAGTAGAAGCAAGCTACTATGTATGACGGCTAGCACCATCCACAAATCCTAAGAACGTAGGAAACTCTGTTGACATCTGTCAATCAAACAGAAGCTAATAAGCAGACCCGAAAACCAAAAGAAATCTAAACTATGTACAGAAGAAACTATACAATAGTATACAAAAGTATCAGCCTAAACCAGAGGTTCAAGCGTAATACCGCTTGAGGTAGAGCCCATTTCTAGGCTCCTTCAAGACAGTCCCCTCATAGTCTTCTAATTCATAGGCTCCTTTTTCTAGGACATGCCTCACAATGTAAGGACCGTGCCACATGGGGTTGAACTTTCCTGCCCCCAAGGGTCTTTAGCTTGGTCATATAAGAGGACCAAGTCACCTCTAGCATACTGCTGGGCATGGACAGACCTATCATATTGACCTTAGCACGACGTTTGTTGCAATCTATGGCCACAGTGGCATCTCAACGCTGCTCGTCAAGTTGCTCAAGGTGGATTAAACATTGCTGAAGACCCGTCGTATCAGGGAGGAGCTCTATGGCCAATTTAAGTGAAGGGATCTCGCATTCAATCGGTAAAAGTAACTCCACACCGTGAACTAGATGAAACGGTGAGAACCCGGTGGCAATCTTGACTGTGGTTCAATACACCCACAAAGCAGGATATAACATGATATGCCAATTGGTCTTGCTTTGCTGGATGGTACGTTGGAGAATGGTCTTCAAAGACTTATTGACTGCTTCTACTTGACCATTCGCTTGGGGATAATAGGAAGATGAGTGTTCTTGACGAAACCCAAGCTTGAGGGACAAATCCTCCATCATCTTGTTTTGAAAGTGACTGCCATGGTCAGTGACAATCTCTTTCGGAATACCGAACCGAGTTATAATTTGATTGAATATGAAGTGGGCTGTTGTAGCACGATCGGCTTTAACGGTAGGCATGGCCTTAGCCCATTTGGAAAATATTCCACGGCCACTATGATATGGTGATGCCCCCCAGCCGAAGCTGGTTTGCAATCCATGAAATCCATCCCCCACTTGGTGAAGGGACTGACGATGATGACCGGATGAAGGGGTATTGGATGTGAGTGTATGTTCCAAGAAAACACCTGGCAAGGGTGACATCTCTTCACAGCATTAACACAATCCTTAAAGATGGAAGGCTAGAAATAACCAGCTCGCATAATACGTTGGGCTGTAGCAAGCCCGGATAAGTGACCGCCACACGCCCTAGCATGTCAATCATTGAGCACCCGCTCCACTTCTTCGTGATTTAAGCAACGATGGAGGATAGAATCCTTTCCTCGGTGATACAAAGTGTCACCAACGATAGTATAATCGTTAGCGTGATGTTTCACAAGCCGTCTCTCATCTCGTGAATAGTGCGGAGGAAACTTCAAAGTTTGGATATATACAATGACATCCCCATACCAAGGGTCCTCTGACAAGATAAGAAATAAGTGCTCATCCACAAAGGAATCTTCATGAATGACATCCTCATCAAGTCTCGGAAGGTCCGACATAAGCTCAGCAATTACCAATGATTTCACTGCCTTTGCCGAAGCAAAATCGAGATCAAATTCCTGAAGGATAACAATCCATTTATTATACCTCCCCCCGATAAGACATCATGATAGTACAAACTGAAACGGATTGATATGCGCGACAAATATGGTGGTCCTAATCAAAATGTAATGTCATAACCGTTGGACTGAATGAACAGTTGCAAGCGCCAGCTTTTCCACATCAGTATATCTTAGCTCAGCGTCTACTAGATTTCGACTAAGGTAATAGATGACATGCTCGACAAGCGCATCATCCACCTGAACCAAGACCATGCCAATCGTCTCTTGAGACGCGGCCACATAAAGTATAAAATCTCGTGCAAAATCTAGTGGACTAAGCACAGGGGCCGATACCAAAGCTTTCTTCAGGGCGTCGAAAGACTGCTGGGCTCGCTCATCCCAGATAAAAGGTGTGTCCTTCTTCAATAAGCACACGAAACCTTTGGTAATATTAGCATAATTGACTATGAAACGGCGTAGAAAAGTGGCTCTCCCTTGGAGGCTCTGAAGTTGTAACAAATTATGCGGAGGAGGAAACTGAAGTATTGCCTCAACTTTGAGAGGATCGAATCTAAAACTTGGAGAAAAATCACTATGGCTTGGGAATACCACAACAGACACATGACTACCAGAAATCTACTCAATTCTCAAAGCAATGCTATTATAAATGGCAATGTTAAGATAATGGAGAAATGTAACCAACCTCAATCCAAACGTTTGATGTAGATCCCCGTTGGAGCTTTCAATCTATGCACTTGTAATCTGCAAATTAGTCTTGACAGCCAATATCCAACAAGTACAAATTATCTATAATTGACATTAACATTATCAATAACAATGGTCCATAGTATCATAAGCAAATGTAACCCAATGTATAATAAACAACATTCACACCATGAATGGACGAGAATATGAGCATTTCTATTAATGAACAAGAATAAGTACAAAGTGATACGACCTCTTGCCGGCAACCAATCTAAACCAAGATCTAGATCAATCCACTTGTGCCTCCACCACTTCCATCCTCCATGAATGGAAAACTCAAACTAGAAAGGAGTTTGGAAGGTGAACATAAATGGTCCACAACGACAAGGATCAATGAGTGCAGACTCAAGATAGGGTAAAAATCCACTAGAGTTCCTTTACTATTCTCTTCTTCCTCCCGTCTATAAGCCATATGTGCTCAATATATAGTCCTCTCAAAGGTAGGTGAAAGGACACATCGAGATGTTACTTGGGCAGATGGAGAGCCAAAGGTCACCCAATGACCGCTTTTTGGGAGTAAAAAGTAATTAATAGTGGTTTTTACCATTTTACTTGATACCCATGGGCTATAGTGATGCAACTCATGGGTATGCATGCTATAGTGATGCAACATGCAGGTAGGAATAAAAATAGGGCAAACTGGTATCACTGAAGGATAAAAATGGATATGAGTCACTGAAATGGATCCTAGAGGCCAAAGAATGTTGATGCTCACAGGGTGGAAAATTACAATGTAACAGATGCCCCCTAACGTGTGAGGTCAGATACTGAAAGTGCTACGATGGCCAGAATACATTATAAAACTCAGAAGTGGAGTGATGGAGACACAAGTGGAAAGAGCAGCTCACTCGTCATAATACAATAGTATCTCTGAATACATATCGGTATAGTACAACAATATGATACAATGGCCATGAATAGGCAGTATATAGTGAATACATGTCATAAGTGATCATAGCCATGATCCCTCTACAGTAAGATATGGTCTTCTGCTAAAAAGAAGACAAGTGGTGCAAACTGGAGGTACAAACTGCTGAAATCTTAGAGTTGATATCTCAGATTTAAAGTCAAAGTCATATGTAGCATATTGAATGCCACAATCTCCTGGGGTCTTCTACACAAGTCTTCGATGGTGCAAGTCCCATCAAGTGAATAAAGGAGTTGGGGTCGACCCTGATGAGACATCGTCTGATTACTAGTCAATGATGTATACTATTAACAGACGCGAGATGACCCACCAATAATGAAAATGGGCATCAAGGCATAGGCACAATCATCAGAGTGTGAATAAATGGGTTGAAGTCGAACACTAAGATGAATCCATTGATCAGGGGACATTGATGTATTCTCAAAACTGTCGATGGCGAGAAAACCTGCCACTAATGACTGCAAGCCTCAAGGTAATCAAATGAACTCGAAGCCTCAAGTCCCGGAATAAATGAGTTGAAGTCAACGGAACAAGACTCACTGGAAGGAGGGAATTTATGCATCCCGCATCACCCAGCATGAGGTACCAGTAATGCTGAAATATTTGGAAGATCTCAGGTGAAACGGACTGACTCAATAAGGATGGCCAACATGCAATAGTCAAGAGATATGAGGAGTGGCCGACACTGGTTCAGGACTTCCTTTGAACAAGAGCATGAGCAGATGGATAGACTCAAACATCATAGACTTGACATAAACTGTGCAATGCAGGAGGCATTATAGAGGGCTCCATAATGACTGGAAGCTTAACCAATCGGTGGAGAAAACTAAGAAACAAGTATAGCTCCTAAGGTCCAACTATAGTCCCGACTCATAATGTACGGAGTGGAATTAATGCTCTGTTCAAAGGCGACACGATAGCTGCCAACAAGAAATAGTGACCATAATCTCGTCTGGCTTTTTGGAATATTTGATTTTTTTGGTCTTTTTCATATTTGGGAAAAGCTTGAAAAAGAATAAAAATGCTTATAATACAGCAAGTGAGGGAATGAGTGTCGAATAGCTAGCAGACTAGTCCCAAGTAGTGGAACATATCTATGCTCAATGCAAGGAGATGCGTGCAGGATGTGGACACTCGGGGGTGTGTTCCCTCAGGGTCAAAAGGTCATCAAATTGTGAACTCTGCAGGGCTCGACAAGGGAAAAGTGCTCAGGCACCAGGCTAACAATTGAGTAAGCGGGAGCTGGCACAAGGCTCAAGCGGCAAGCAGGATGATGCAATGCAATCACAACATGATATAACTGAGGGGAGTCCTTAAGGTAGATGTCCAGCATAAGACAAAGTAGAGTATGAGTCTTTATCGCAAAGTCATGGCGTGACTACAAAGGACTCCCAATCCTAAGGACAAACAACGGCATGGGCACCAGAATGCATAAGGGGTTCTAACTAGGGTACCCATGTTTGGAAAATCCCTACCGCCACATAACGACACTTCTAAAGCAGTGTGAATGTTCCGTGTCAGTTACGAAGCGGGGTCGCACCTAGGGTTTATGAAAATGGTCAACATGTCAAATGCATAAATGCATGAAAAAATGGCATCTAACCTATATGTCAGGTGTGAAACGTACCTATTGTAGGTGTGAAATGGTTAAGAACAACTCTCACCGAGGAAATATGATTAAAAAACACTACTCCATGACACGATATTAGTTCATAATGGATCAAAATGGTAAAAACTATAGAAAAGTGGGTTCAGAAAATTATAAATAGTAATAAAATTTTCCAAATCACAATTCATTTGCACTATTCACAAATTTGGAGTTTAGTGGTAAGTTTTCACCTGAAACTTCAATTGTCGATCGTGGGAGCTACAAGCGACTGTTCAGCGAACCGTCCGGAGTAGGTTGGCGGTTACTTCCATACCTTTCATTTTAATGCTTTTATTTCAATTTTTGTCGATGGATTTTTTAGTTTGGCCAAGCCCTAGATGGTTCGGCGCTACCCACGGGCTATAACTATGCGGGTCGCGGGTAGGGCACCAAACGCGCAGTCAAAAAATAGACCGCCTGTGGGTACCCGCCACTGTATACAAATTAGCCCGCGGGTATGGCCGTGAAGAAATTTTTAATCATTAAACTGACAAAAAATTACTTGCTTTGCACTCAAGGATGGTTCTAGAGTGGAGGGAAAGAGAGCATGACCAGGTTGATGAGGCCGTGCGCAATAATTTGCAAGCACAACAAGCATTGCAAGCATGTGGCTTATATAAATACTGGAGTATAGGGGGTTTAAGGGACCAAAACCTATTACTCCAACATCTGATCAACTACTAGGATGTGGATGCACAGCACTTCATCCTCAACGAGAAAACACTAACACTGGAAGTAGAGGATATCTATTTCATTACCGGTTTGTCCCGTAGAGGGGAGGTGGAAAGTCTTCAGTCATGGACCGTGGGTGGTGGGATCACTGTGCAACACTACATAGCGTGGTATTGTCCCGCCAACACATGATCAGTGGGAAGTTAAGTGCCGGTGAATGCCATAGTAGATCTGAGTACAAAGATCATTGTGGCTACTCTAGTGCGGACCACGGGATCCAAAGCACTACATCAGGCATCTAGACCGGTGATGTTCTATGCATCACAATGCATGCAACCTACTGTATTCAACTGGTGTACTACTCTGCTGGTGTCTATGAAGACACAACCGACGGAATGCAAAGAGGAGAAGGCCAAAAAATTTGGGTATGGCAGCATCCTATGCAGCTTCTTCTTTGAGAGGGTTTTGGGGCTTAGCCCGAGGGTGGATGTCCCTCCTCACAGTGACCGTGATCCAGCCCTGACTCGGTGGACTGAGATCTTGACATGACAAGGTGGTGGCCATCTGGCGTCACCATATACTGAGGAGTTCTTACGCTGGTGGAACCGAAAGGTGATCGCTATAGTGTTGATGTATATGTAACTTCAAAATGTATTTCATATATATGTATATTGTACTCCTATAGAGATGGTATTATTCCTCTATACGGAAGTGGTTGTATTCTTATAGAGATGTTATTATTCCTCTATACAGAAGTGTCTTCATTTATATTGTAAGTGTCATAACTTGTACTTGATGGGTTATTAGACCACCTTGTTGGGGTCGGCCCTATATAAGTCATGTGGGTCGAAGGGTTATTAGACCATCGTATTGGGGGTCGGCCATGTGGGTCAAAGGGTTATTAGACCACCAAGTGTGGGGTCGGCCCTGATTAAGTTAACCATGGGTTAAGCTAGACATGTAGGCCCCATTAGTTTATTGGGTACGATAGAGCAAGTATAAATAGAGATCGAGAGATCTCTATTTGATCATTCATTCACACACTTCTCTCATTCGGATAGTGGCGGACTAATGAGGAGGAGGCTCTGCTGCTAGGAGAAGACTATCTCTTGTATTCTAGTTGTATCATTGATCTATCTATCTCTGAGGAAGTTACTGGGGTTTTTCACCTTTATGGTTTTCCCCAAGTAAACTCTGTGTCTCTTGTGTGCTTGCATTATTGTGTCCATGATTGATATGCTGTAGATTTGCTGTGCATGTTGTTCTCTCAGTTAAGATCCTAGATCAGATTGAAGTAAATTCTGAAAATTTAACATATAGAGGACAATCCCTATGCGGGGATAGACTTCAAACAGGACCGTGACATGCCACTCCCACCAGGCGTAGCTTTCGGAGACATCGGTGATTACTCTTTTGGTTTTTATGGTTATTAAATTTTTATGGATTTTTTTATTATAGTTGAAATGCAAAAAATATTTTTGGTGGTAGTATCATGTGCTAATGGGTGACTGTTTGTTCACAGACAAAGGCCCAGTAAGACCCGAGGGCTTCGCGAGACATGGTCGTCGAGGTAGGGATGAGGTGGCAGCAGATGCTGCAGCAGGGTGCACACTTCAGACGTTGTGGTGCAACATATCACGGATAGTTGCCCGAGTACCACTCATAGAGGTAGCTCAACTACCTGAGGCTATGCAGCACCAGGTAGTGGGTGTTCCTGGTGAGTGGGTGCGGCTACTGCAGCAGATGGCCAACGCAGTAGAGTAATACTATGAGACACATCTCGTCGAGGTGGCAGCTAGACCTCCTCGGAGGGAATAGATATCCCAAGGTCTCATCATTTTTTGTATTGATATGTATATTTTTGAGGGATACGGGCTCTAGTTTTGTATGACACCGCCATTTTTGGACATATTTATATATATATACAACTTTGGTTCTCGGTTCTACTACATGTGTGTATGTACAAATGTATGAATGTCTTTGTATTTATGTGCTCATGATGAATGTGACAAATGCAAATCTAATACATAGTTAGCATATGCATCAGATATATAATTATGACTTCTCGGAATATGAATATATGTAATAGAAACAAAATGTCTCTCCAAGAGTCGTACCTTAAGGAATATCCGTAGTAATGTAGGGTCTCGTACACGGTACTACCCAGTCAGCTGAGACATAACTAGTTGTGAATCCAGGAAGACTTCTAAAGATTGGATGTCATGTGAAATGGCATCCTGAAGTAGCTCAACAATGGCACTATACTCAGCCACATTATTAGACGTAAGACCAAGACAAGCACCTCCTGAAGACACAACTAGGTGGTCAGGTGAAAAGATAACCCGGGCAGCAGAAGCAAGCTCCTGTGTATGTCGGCTAGCACCATCCATGAAACCTAAGAACGTAGGGAATCCCGTTGACATATGTCAATCAAACAGAGGCTAATCAGCAGACCCGACAACCAAAAGGCAAGCTAAACTATGTACAGAAAACTATACAATAGTGTACAAAAGTATCAGCTCGAACTAAAGGTTTAAGCATAATACTGCTTGAGGTAGAGCCCATTTCTAGGCTCCTTCAAGACAACTCCATTTCTAGGCTCCTTCAAGACAACTCCTTCATAGTCTTCTAACTCATAAGCTCCTTTTTCCAGGACACGCCTCACAATGTAAGGAACGTGCCACATGGGATTGAACTTGCCTGCCCCCAAGGGTTCTTTAGCTTGGTCATACAAGAGTACCAAGTCACCTTCAGCATATTTCCTAGGATGGACAGACCTATCATATTGAACCTTGACACGACACTTGTTAACATCAATGGCCACAACAGCATCTCGACGGTGCTCGTCAAGTTGCTCAAGGTGTACTAAACATTGCTCAATCTCTGTCGTATCGGGGAGGAGCTCTATGGATAGCTTGAGCAAAGGGATTTTGCATTCAATCGGTAAAGGTGACTCCACACCATGAACTAACTGGAATGGTGAGAACCTGGTGGTAGTCTTAACTGTAGTTCGATATGCCCACAAAGCAGGATATAACATGATATGCCAATTGGTCTTGCTTTGTTGGATGGTACGTTGGAGAATGGTCTTCAAAGACTTATTTACTGCTTCAATCTGACCATTCACTTGAGGATAGTAGGAAGACGAGTTTTCCTGATGAAACCCAAGCTTGAGAGACAAATCCTCCATTTTTGAAAGTGACTATCATGGTCAGTGACAATCCCTTTCAGGATACCAAACCGAGTGATAATCTGGTTGAACACAAAATGGGCTGCAGTAGCACCGTCGGCTTTAACAGTAGGGATGGCCTCATCCCACTTGGAAAAATAATCCATGGCCACGATAATATTGTGATGCCCCCCAGCTGAAGCTGGTTTGCAATCCATGAAATCCACCCCCCATTTGGTGAAGGGACAGACAGTGACGACCGAATGGAGGGGTGCTCAATGTGAGTGTATGTTCTGAGAAAACACCTAGCAAGGGTGACATCTCTTCACAGCGTTAATACAATCTTTAAAGATAGTAGGCCAAAAATAACCAGCTTGCATGATACGCTGGGCTGTAGCAAACCCGGATAAGTGACCGCCACACGCCCCCGCATGGCAATCATTAAGTACATGTTTTGCTTCTTCGTGAGTCAAGCAACGATGGAGAATGGAATCCTTTCCTCGGGGATACAAAGTGTCACCAATGATAGTATAATCTTTAGCATGATGTCTCACATGCCGTCGCTCATCTTGTGAATAATGTGGAGGAAACTTCAAAGTTTGGAGATATCTAATGACATCCCCATACCAAGGGTCCTTAGACGAGATAAGGAATAAGTGTTTATCCACAAAGGAATCTTCATGAATGACATCCTCATCAAGCCGTGGAAGGTCCGACATAAGCTCAGTGAACACCAATGATTTCATCGATTTTGCCGAAGCAAAATCGAGATCAAATTCCTGAAGGATTACAATCCATTTATTATACTTACCCCCGATAAGGCATCGTGATAGCACGAACTGAAATGGATTGATGTGAGCTACAACGGTGGTTGTTCGAAGAAAAATGTAATGCCGTAACTACTGGACTGCGTGGACAATCGCAAGTGCCAGCTTTTCTACATGGGTATATCTTAGTTCAGCGTCTACTAAATTTTGACTGAGATAATAGATAGCATGCTCGACAAGCGTACAATCTACCTAAACCAAGACCATGCCAATAGTCTCTTGAGACGTGGCCACATAAAGAATAAAATCTTGTGTAAAGTATGGTGGACTACGCACAGGGGCCGATACCAAAGCTTTCTTAAGGGCGTCAAAAGACTGCTGGGCTCGCTCATCCCAGATAAAAGGTGTGTCTTTCTTCAATAAGCGCACGAAACCTTTGGTAATACTAGCATAGTTAGCTATAAATCGACGCAGAAAAGTAGCTCTCCCTTGGAGGCTCTGAAGTTGTAACAAATTACGCAGAGGAGACAAATGAAGTATTGCCTCAACTTTGAGAGGATCAACTCTAATACTCTCCCTCAAAACTATGAATTCTAGAAGGCGACCAGTCCTAACAGCGAAGATGCATTTGTTTGGATTCAATCAAATTTTGTAGTGGATACATCGTTTGAGAATCATATGGAGGTGCCCGGGGTGGTCCACTCTCTTACGAGAATGGCCAACAAGATCATCCAAGAAAACTTCAATAATCATCTTAATATTGTGAAAGGCATAGGTCATGGCTCGCTGAAAAGTGGCTCTGGCATTTTTAAGGCCGAAGGGCATTTTCCGATAAGCAAATGTTCCCCATGGACAAATAAATGTCGTCTTATGTTTGTCTGCGGGTTTGATTTGAATCTGATTATAACCTGAGAATCCATCCATGAATGAAAAAATCTCACTCCCCGCACAAGCATCCAATATTTGATCAATGAATGGTGTGGGGAAGTTGTCTTTCAGACATGCATGGTTCAAATCTCTAAAATCAGTTCATACACGGATCGTTTCCTACTTCTAATCCATAAGAACGGGGTTTGACACCCATTCGGTAAGGGGAACAGCGTAGATGAAACCAGCTTTGAGCAGTTTCCCCACCTCTTCCTTAATAGTAGATGCCTTCCTAGGGTTCACAGCACGTAAGTGTTGTCAAACTAGTTTAGCATCAGGGTACGTTCTAATCTTGTGTTCAACAATGCGGGGGTCTATTCCTGGCATCTCCTCGTATGACCAGGCAAAAGCTTCCCGGAGTTCTGTAAACAAGTCAGTGTAAATAGCAATCTCCTAAAGAGTGCAATCGGCACCGACGTAAAAATTCTCCATCTTTCCAGGAATGCGAGAGATTTTGATCGAAATGGTTGGGGAAATATTGGCCATATTCCCCTCCATAAAAACATCATGTGACTCCAAAAGAGCCACAGGCTGACAAACCATCTAAGCTAGAGTCATCCTAAACTCCTCCTGCTCAACGAGCTCAAGGTTGGGAAGGAAATAAGAGAGATGGCGCATATCTTCCCAAGGCCTCTCACTACCACACATGGCCTCAAGGATAGCTTCATCAGATGGTAAAGTATCATCAAGGAAATCGTGGGAGAAAGATGATTTGGCTGCCCAAACTGGCAGCGTAACGGGATCTTCTTCAACTATCTGGGAAGAAGAGAGATCCGGATCTACAGTGGTTTGTTGGATATGATCGTAAGCGAGCTCCGCTATAGATAAAGGCATAGATATCTCGACATGCGCAATGTCTCCAGACATGGAACTCGTGGATGGTAAAGTCCATGGATCATCTAAATAAGAGGTCCGGAATAACATATTATTCGAAGGAGGAGACGCATTGTCAGTAATGGTTCCAATAAAATTCACAGGAGTAGAATGGTTAAAAGTTCCCATCAATGAAGGGTACATTCCAACACCTATGTTCCCAGTTGTCAGCTGAGAATTATAAACTTGCGAGACTACAGATCTCGTGGATGCTGTGGAAGGAGTGCCAACATAATCTAGCTGATCGATCATCACAATATTTCCTTCATGGGGAAAGCAAATAACTCTAAATACAGTAGATGTGATAGCCTTCATAGCGTACATCCAATTCGGACCCAATAAAAGGTTTTAGTCGATGGGCGCATCAACCACTTCGACTTCAATAGGCACAGACTTACCTCCCAAGGAGACAACAAGGGAAGGGATAATTCCATGCAGCATAAAAGATCTACTGTCGAATGCAGTGAGTGTAGTTCTAGACGTGAGTAGAGGAGAGCCAAGAGCTTTCGAACAAGCTAACAACATTATTGACGCAGAGGCACCTTCATCAACCATATTACGTTTGATGAATCTCTTAACGCAAACCACCTGGATTTGAAAAGCCACATGGTAAGGCAAGTGAGGTTGGACATCAGTAGTATCGAACTTGATAACATTGGAATTTCCCCCATCCTGAACTCCTAATGCACTCAAAAGGGCATGCTTCTGAGAAGGACAGGCTTGCAAAACTTCAAGAGTCGACATGGCACACAGAGTTTGGCCCAAATATTCTACGATGGAGTAGTTCTGGGTAGCTTGAGCATTAGGATTATGCGTGGAGCACTTGAGAACACCTTTCGGTATCCGCGGCATAATAGAGGGCTTCTTGATATGCAAGGAATTGTCAGGAGGAGGGGGAGGCTCATTCCCCAAATTGGGTTGTGGTGCACCATAATCGCGCTAACGAGTAGCAACACAAACCTCCGACTGAACCATATTCACACATCCATAACCACTAGTATTGGAAGAAGACGTTGCCATTTCATTAGTACCATAACCAGTGGTGGGAGCATGTGAAGCCATGTTTTGATGATGAGGAAGGGGATCCTTCAACACAGCTGGGCTCTGTGCCAAATGCTTCGATGCTTCTTCAATTTGAGGACATAAGTGAGTAAGATGATCCTCCCCACAAAGCTTGCAAGGGAATTTCACCTTACGCCTAGGTTTACGATCCTCGCTAGCATTACTGCCTTCCCGAGGAGGGTTGGCATTCTCTTTACGAGGATTATTACGATTGCTATTGTTATTACTTCCATTGTTTCCACCCCTACAATTATTTCTCCCCTTTTTCTTACCACCAGGTTGTTGGTTACCCGATGGTTTCGTTGATTGCACATTGTGTACATTAGACGACGGAGTGGAAGTGGACAAGGTGTGAACCCGTCCGGGAGCAGACTGGTTTACCGACAAATTTTGCATTTGATTAGCTACCAAGTCTATAGGGTGAGTTCATGTAGACCCCACGATGCCATCGACATGTGGTCAAGGAACTAACATGAGCTCATGTCTTGTTCTCGGTGCATCAGGAATAATGTCATACAAAATGCCAGACTGAGAATAAAGTAGATCTAACTGATGGACTTTCAAGATAGCTTGTTCCTTAGTCACAATGTCGGACATCGAAACATCCTTAGCAATGTATGGGAGTAAAGACTTAAGGAACCATTCCAACAGGAACTCTGGAGGAATGTTGGCTTTCACTAATCTCTTCCGTCGATGCCACTCTTGAACGTGGTCAGAAATATGTGTGGCCTTATTCTGACGGAAGGTGGACAACAACTCAGTACCAGTATCATAACGAACCGGCAACTGGAAATGGTCTAAGAAAACCAAAGAAATTTCGTTGAATCCCCTATAGGTGTTTCCAGTTGACTCCACATACCACTTCACGACTGCCCCCGTGAGGGTGCATTGAAATAGTCATAACCTAATGGAATCATGATTCAAAGAGTTGGAGGAGCACCAAAGGTGAAATGTCGTAACATGATCTCCCGGGTCCTCACCACCTTTCCCCTCAAACTTTGGAATGTCTGAAGGGAGCTTGGTAGGGACCGGGGCCAAGTAGGGTCGTGACACACTGGATCATTCGTGAGCATTGAAAGATCCTAGAGATTCAAGCGTGCAAGGAACGGGAGCTGAGGCTGGAAAGCTTGATTATAAGCCCCCATAAAAGGTGGGTTAAACGGAACTGTGTTATAAGATGGACCAAAAGCTTGACCATGAGGATTAAACTGTTGATAATGAGGACCTGATGGTCCATAAGCTTTCCCATGGCCATAGGATTGATAACCTCCCCCTGGCTGACCCATTTGAGAGTAAGCAGGTATATGCGTGTTTTGGGCACCATATTGGGGTGGTGGGTGATACTGGTGGCCAGCACCGACTGTGTTGTAGTAAGAGTTGCCACCATGATTATGGGCCATATATGTACTATTCATAGTGGAAACCATGTTGTAATTAAAGTAATGGTATGGTATGTTCCCACCCCCAGCATTAGGATTAGCTTGAGCAGTCGTGTGGTGACCAAAAGCATGAGAAGTATTCCCAGCCCCAACATTGGTGTGATTAGTAGCAGGGTTGGTGTTGTGATGTCCATGTGGATAGGAAATATTCCCACCCCCTACATTAGCATCTCTAGTGGTGGCAGTGGATGCAAAAGTATGCGGTATATGTCCACCCCTGTGGTTGGGAAGAACGGTATCATGTGCAAAAGTAGTCCTGGGTTGACAAGTAGCAACACGTGTATTAGGTGGTGGATGGTGAGTCGTATTCCAAACAACATTCCGGTTAGGTTGAGTAATCCTAGGAGGTGGTCGTCTTCTAGCATTAGCATTGTTAAGAATCCGACCAATCCCCATACTATGTGAGTGGGTGGACAACTTAGTGCTCCCAGCGAGGGTAGTGCCCCCAGTGGGTATAGTATGGCTGACACTTTGGGTAGTGCCAGCGTGAATACCAACCATAGTGGAAGGTTCAACAATATTATGACTAGGCATACCAAAGGAGAGTGCGGTGGGGTTGATCATAGGGCCAGTATCATCATGTGTCTCAGACATCCCATATCTATAATTGCGTGGAAATGAAGGAACGAAACACTCGTCCTGTTCTTCATCCTCGAGTAAGTCGGGCATTCCGTAAAGATAATTATCTGGATTCGAAGGATCAAATGGATCCCATTCAAGTGGATTAGGCCAAATAAAACCAGGTTGAGTCTCAGGTGGATCAGCCCCCCAATCCTCATGAGGAGTATGGGGATCGGAAGTATGTTCAACTCTACCCGAAGGAGTAGAAGGGTTTTCCCCAATGTCAGGATGTGTAGCCATGTAATCTTCAACGTAAGTCACGTAAGAATCTAAAGACTCAGAGGGAAACCTCTGGCATCCTCTAGCAATATGGTGTGTAACCTCGAGTGGCTTTAAACTAGCTAAACGACGGGACCAACGGAGAGTAGGGCTCCGCGCCACATTATCTCCCGAGAGAGTCACAACGTCCCCTAAAGGCCAACTATCGATCAAAAAATAGTAAATCAAAAGCACACACCTAGAGAAACTACAGCCAAGAGCAGACAGACAGAGTGGCTAAATGAGCTCCCGACACTAGAGCCGGTATGTCTCACCTAGGAGAGGCTTGAGACTCCCAAACTATAGCTGGAGGTAATAGAATCAGTTATAGAGACACCCAAGCTTCATTGTGTCGATAGGGTCAAGTCCATTGCATGAACACAACTGTGCTGTCCAATCCCTATCTAACTCAAAACACAAACAGCATAACCACTGCAAGTACCCTGTGCGGTACCTAGGTAAGGAAACTATGTTCACTGCAATATAACCAATGCTTAGGGGGATAGTTGCTGGTGGGACCTGTCGTATGGGCAGGGTAGCTAATCCCAAAGCACAAGAGGATGAACCTCTGGTACCCCTAGATATGAACAAATCTTGGATATATCTCCCACGTTCAGCCGATATCAGAGGGATATCTCCTCAACCAACGTCCCGTGACCTTGTGCTTAACTCTGGATTGAGTAGAGCTTCCTGAGAACACCGATCTATACCATGGATTCCTCCACTCCCTGTTCAGACACCTAATGTTTCATCTAGTAGTCTTGGATTGTTAACTCACAATGATCTATTCCAAGACTCTAAACCTATGCTAGTTGGTGTACCCTATAAATAAAATCAGTCTAATCAATTTTGAGATTAAGCATTAATTTTAGTGGCTGTGATTACTCAAGGGATATGATCGTGAAACTAGTGATGTGTAGACTCAATAGTATGCAACATCGTCCAATCCTAGACTCATTTATCCAATAAAACAATGTCACTAATATGCAAAATCAACCAACAATTCCAAAATAAATATGCAATCTTTTATCTTTTCAATGCACAAGCAGAACCTAAAATGAAGGCAACAAGCACTCAATGCAAGATGCAGTACATGGAAATAAAAGATTTTTGTATTTTCGCTTATAAAAAAGAAGGAAAATGCAAAAAACTAAATGTATGTTTTTATATTTTTTCAATATAAATGGAATGAAAAAATGCAAGCAAAATCCTACTATTCAGTCACTAAAGTGCCGAGAAGATCACTAAGACAATCCAGCAAATCCTAAACAGCAAGACTCAGCCAAAGGAATGAGAAACCAAGAGGCTAAAACCAAAGATTGGTAAAAAACCAAGAAGGCTCAACCAAGAGAAACGAAGAGATCTGGTCACAACCAAGGCATGAAACAGTCAAGAAAGAGGCCAACAAAGACTCAGGAACCAACCAAACTCACCCAGCAACAACCAATAGCCATAAACCAACAAAATCCGAAGTTACATGCTACTGTCGAAGGAATACCTGTGGGTACCCGCGAGCAATAGTGTAAACAGAGGCGAGTATACGCGAGTTGAGCTAAGCTAGCCTGCGGGTGAGGAAAGGCAAATGGGAAAATAAAGAGTCCAGAGGCTCAGAAAAAAGCAAGTTTTCTACAGTGTATCTTAACGGCCAATCAGTGACAGAGATTCAATAAACAGTAACTCTAATTATGGACTAATGCTCAAAAAATTTCCCAAACATGGATGTTTTCCCCAACGGAGTTGCCATTTTTGTATTGAAGAAAACTCACTATGGCTTGGGAATACCACAACAGACAGAGGACTACTAGAAATCTACTCAATTCTCAAAGCAATGCTATTATAAATGACAATGTTAAGATAATGGAGAAATGTAACCAACCTCGATCCAAACGTTTGATGTAGATCCCCGTTGGAGCTTTCAATTCGTGCACTTGTAATTTGCAAATTAGTCTTGACAACCAATGTCCAACAAGTACAAATAATATATAATTGGCATTAACATTATCAATAACAGTGGTCGATAGTATCATAAGCAAATGTAACCCAATGTATAATAAACAACATTCACACCATGAATGGATGAGAATATGAGCATTTCTATTAATGAACAAGAAGAAATACAAAGTGATACGACCTCTTACCAGCAACCAATCTGAACCAAGATCTAGATCAATCCACTTGTGCCTCCAGCACTTCAATCCTCCATGAATGGCAAACTCAAACTAGAAAGGAGTTTGGAAGGTGAACATAAATGGTTCACAACTACAAGGATCAATGAGTGCAGACTCAAGATAGGGCAAAAATGCACTAGAGTTCCTTCACTATTCTCTTCTTCCTCCCATCCATAAGCCATATGTGCTCAATATATAGTTCTCTCAAAGGTAGGTGAAAGGACACATCGAGATGTTACTTGGGCAGATGGAGAGCCAAAGGTCACCCAATGACCGCTTTTTGGGAGTAAAAAGTAATTAATAGTGGTTTTTACCATTGTACTTGATACCTGCGGGCTATAGTGATGCAACTCGTGGGTACGCATGCTATAGTGATGCAACATGCGGGTAGGAATAAAAATAGGGCAAACTGGTATCACTGAAGGATAAAAATGGATCTGAGTCACTGAAATGGATCCTACAGGCCAAAGAATGCTGATGCTCACAGGGTGGAAGATTACGTTGTAACACTTTCGAAACTATGAATCCCAGAAGGCGACCTGTCCTTACAGCAAAGATGCATTTGTTAGGATTCAATCAAATCTTGTATCGTATACATCGTTCGAGAATCATGCGGAGGTGCTTGGGGTGGTCCATTCTGTGTTAAATTTTGAGCATTAATTCACAATACTATAGGATCTTTACTAAGAGAATAACATGTACAGTATATCAATGCATATCAATCATAACAAGCATGTCAATCATCACAAGAATCAAAAGCATGAGAGACAAGAGACACAGAGTTTCGGTGAGGAAAACCCTAAGGTGAAAAACCCCACAACTTCCTCAAAGATAGAGAGAGCAATGGCTCAACCAAAGTACAACCAAAATACACAGAGATAGTCTCCTAGTAGCAGATGATCCTCCTCCTTACTAGTGCGCCACTATATGAGTGAGAGAAGTGTGAGTTTCCGAGTGATCAAAATAGAGATCTCCAGATCTCTATTTATACTTGTCTGTTTTCTCAGTGACCTTATGGGGCCAACTTGTCTAGCTAGGTACATCAACCATATAATATATATTTCAGGGCCTACCCCACACATGGTGGTCTAATAACCCATCGGCAAGTTCACACACTTGAGACACTTGTCAATACACATTACGACACTTCCTTATAGAGGAATAACACATCTCTTATAAGGGTACAATAAATATATATGAAATACATTCTGAAGTTACATATACATCAACACTCCCTCTTAACTAGGAAGGTATTTCTCAACACAGATCTGCTAGCACAAGTCTTCTTCTCGGGATCATCGTTATCAATGCATCGTCATCGTCACTGTCACTGCTACTGCTATCTCAACCAATCTCCTACTCGTCATAGGAAGTTCTACAGAGCCAGTCCTTTTTCATATTGGATGTAAGCCCACCACCTGCAGGTCTTCATCATCTGTGCGAACGGTCTGATAAAGGTGGTCTCTCAGAACTAATTTTATGTGTGGATGCAATACCAAAAAGAGTATCCCAGGAAAATTTATGTGCCTAAGAACGACCGGAAAGATCTCCCAGGACTAATTACATGCATCTCCTTCACAATACCTTTAGACAGCATCCCAGGAACATTTATGTGTCGCAACACGACCGGCAAGATCTCTAAAGAGCATCCCAGGACTTATTACGAGCACACAGCTCAACCTATCGGATCTTCAAGACTGATTACATGTCTCCGTAGTAATACCTCATCCCAGGACTGATTACGAGCACACATCTCAACCTATCGGATATCTGAGGACTGATTACATACTACATAGCAATACCTCATCCCAGGACTGATTACGAGCACACAGCTCAATCTATTAGATATCTAAAGACTGATTACATGCTATTTACACAACCTACCACATATCATCTCTGACCTCCAAGTATCAACCTGATACTCATGATCCAACAAATCATCATCGCACGAAGCATCATCCTGATGCTCATGATCATACTGATCATCATCACTGTACCGTCCTTATACATATCATCTGGAGCAACATCCTGAAGCTTGTCATCATGATCATCCTGATCATACAATGCATCCACTTGATGCATACCAAGTATCTACCTGGTACATATCATCATACATGATCCACTTGATCATACAATGTATCCACCTGATACATACATAGATACATGATCCGCACAATGCATCGCACCAATATATATCAACATACATGATCTACTTGATCATACACAGTATCCACCTGATACATATACAGATACATGGTCCAAGCATCCAACATGATGCATATACAAAATACATACAAATGATCCAACCGATCATATCCAACATCCAACATGATGCGTACATACATATATAAATGATCCAACTGATCATATCCAGCATCCAACATGATGCGTACATACATATACATATAAATGATCCAACTAATCATATCCAGCGTCATCCTGATGCATATACTGAGCAGTAACTGAAACATCATCCTGATGCTCATCATCCAGTGCTTACATCCACAGCCATGTGAAGGATCCTTCTTCCAACATGCTTGGAATGGATTCATCAAATGTGTCCATCACTTCTTCCTCAAGGTGTCGTCGATCTGAAGAACACCAAGCCTCTCCCTGAAGTACTCGAACTCCACCCTGGCTAGTGGCTTCATCAGTACATCTACAATCTACTCATCTGTCGCAACATACAGGAGCTTCACTGCTCCTCTCTGCACCATATCCCTGATATAGTGATATTTGATCTCTATGTGTTTCGACTTGTCGTGAAACACTGGGTTCTCAGACATCTTCACACAACTCTGGTTATCACAGAAGATACCAGTAGCATCCAACGGGAGATCAAATAACTCAGACACTAGCTTCCGAAGCCATACTACCTCACAACTAGCTGAACAGGCTACAACATACTCTGCCTCAGCTGTACTCAGTGCTACGCAGGACTGCTTCCTGCAAAACCAAGAGATCACACCTGATCCCATACTAAAGCAGCACCCAGATGTGTTCTTCCTATCTGCAGCACTGCCTGCCCAACCTGAATCAACATAACCTTGCATGTTAAACTTTTGATTCGCTTCATACTTGAGCCCATAATCAACTATACCCTTCAGGTACCTCATAATATGCTTTACAACAACCAGGTTAACACTCCTCGGATCCGTCAGGAAATGGCTCAATGTGTTCACCGCAAAGCAAATATCTGGTCTCATGTTTGTCAAGTACATCAAGGACCCAATCATCTGACGATACATAGAGACATCAATCGGCTCAGATGAAGCATCACAAAGAAGCTTCAAATTAGATGCCATAGGTGTGGCCATGGCCTTGCAATCTATCATCCCGAACCTCTTCAGGATATCTACTGCATACTTCCCTTGTGCAAGGAAGATCCCATCTGCACTTTGCCACACCTCCATACCTAGGAAATAATGCATCATCCCTAAGTACTTCTTATTGAACTCCGCAGCAAGCTTCCTCTTTGTATCTGCAATCAATCTGTCATCTCCTGTTACAAACAGGTCATCCACATATAGGAGTATAACCACATGATTCCCTTCCTCAACCTTGTAGTAAAGGTTGGAATCTGCTTTACTCTTGGTAAAGCCCAAACTAGATAGGAAAATATCCATCCTACCATACCAAGTTTTGGGAGCTTGCTTCAAGCCATACAAGGCTTTCTTCAATTTGCACACATATGACTCTCTATCATGTGTTTCGAAACCAAGTGGCTGCTCCACATATACTTCCTCTTCAACTACACCATTCAAGAAAGCAGTCTTGACATCCATCTGGTGTATTTTCCATTTCATTGCTGCAGCCAGGGCAAGTACTATTTTGATGGAAGTATACATGGGTATAGGTGCAAAAGTTTCTTCATAATCTATTCCCTCTTTCTGAGAGAAGCCATGAGCTACAAATCTTGCCTTGTATTTCTCTATGCTGCCATCTGCAGCATGCTTGATTTTGTAGATCCATTTGGAAGTCACAACAGACTTCTCTTTAGGTCTTGGAACAACATCCCAAACATCATTCTTCATTATTGATTAGTATTCCTCAACCATGGCATCCTTCCATTCGTTCTTTTCCGCTGCTTCTTCATAACTGGAAGGTTCTTTATTCATGATGTCACAGAGTAAACCAACATAGCTGGCATGTGATCTGGTTCTCTTCTTTGCTCTGTGTTCTTCTTCTGGAATGCCAAATCTTTCCGCATCTTGAATGAGCTCTCTAGCCCATGCAGGTTTCCTCTTGTGAGAGTTATCCTCATGGGGTGGATCTACAGGTTCTTGCGGATCTTCAAACTCACAAACAACTTATGGAATTGCTTCAGTCATGGTAGTGTCTTAAAATCTAGTTTCCTTAGGTTCTTCATAAACTTCGATAGGTACCTTCCTTGATTTGATGAATGCTAAGTTTTCATCAAATGTTACATCCCTGCTGACATCAATCTTCTTGAACCCTGGAAAGTATATTCTGTAAGCCTTCGAGCTTTCACTGTAACCCGCAAAGATACCCTTCTTTCCTGAAGGATCTAGTTTGGTCCTCTTTTCCTTTGGGACATGAGTGTATACTGGACAACCAAATATTCTGAGATGGATGACTTCAGGTTTCTTACCAGAAGAGACCTCTTCTGGTGTCTTGTTGTCCAATATTTTGTGGGGTGTTCTGTTCTGCACATATACAGCTGTTCTAGCTGCTTCTGCCCATAGATGCATAGGTAGATCCTGGTTATGCAGCATTGCCCTTGCTGCTTCCATGATTGTTATGTTCTTCCTTTCTGTAACTCCATTCTGTTGTGGATTGTAAGGAGCAGTCAACTCCCTCTTAATCCCTGAATCACTGCAAAGCTTCTTGAAGTCACATGAGGTGAATTCTCCACCATTGTCAGATCTAAATGTTTTGATCTTCTTATCAGTTTGATTCTCCATCAAGGTTTTGAATTCCTTGAACTTATCAAACACCTCATCTTTGTTCTTCAAGAAGTAGACCCAAGTCTTCCTGGAGAAGTCATCAATGAAAGAGACATAGTAAACATACCCACTTAGAGAACTGGATGACATAGGACCACATACATCTGAGTGGATGATTTCCAAGATACCTTTTGCCTTGCTTTCACTGCTTGGGAATGCCTTCTTAATGTTCTTACCTTTTGCACATCCTTTGCAAACACCTTCATGCTTGGTCTTGATTTCAGGAAGACCTTCTACAACCTTACTTGCAATTGGTAATGCCCTGTAGTGCATATGTGCAAGTCTTCTATGCCAAAGTTTACTTGGTTCCATGGAATCATGCACCATGTCATGTTCAGGTTGTCCTTTCAATTTATACAAACCTCCCTCTTGCTCTCCAATTACTACTACATCATTTATGGTCTTACCCTTTGGCCACATTAGGACTTGGCCATCCACAAATGCAACCCTCATACCTTTTGCATCCAATGCAGAGATGGAGAGTAGGTTCTTCTTGAGCCCAGGTACATAAAGGACTTCTTTAATCTTCAATGATTTTTCAGAATATAGGTTGTAGGAGGCTTCACCACTTTTTTTTATGGAGTATTGATAATCATCCCCAAGTTTCACTTTATGGGGTGATTCATGTTCAGATAGATTTACAAAAGATTCTTTAAACCCAGTCATGTGTTTGGAAGCCCCAGTGTCAATTAACCAATCATTACAACCATGGGAGATAGTACCTGTGAGAGCATAGATTAGAACATACTCTTCTTCACTTGATGAGTCATCATCACTTTCTGCCCTAGCTTTCTTCTTTGGAGGTTCATCATCTTCAGCAGCATGAGCATGGTACCTTCTTTTGTTACCCTTCTTCTTCTTGCTGGAGTTGTTGTTGTTGTGGTTATCCCTTTTGTTCTTGGGACATTCTGAAGCAAAGTGACCTTTCTCATTGCAATTGAAACACCTTAGATCTTTCTTATCTTTGTTATAAGGGTGAGAAGATTTCTTCTTGTGATGGGATGGCTCCCTCTTGAACTTGCCTTTCTTGGTGTGTACTGTGAGAGCTTGATCTTCATTCCCCATCTTTTCTTCTCTTGCCACAAGCCTTGCTTCTTCTTGAGAACGTTCCTCCCACAGTCTACTGAAGGAGATTAATTTCTTTCTTGCATAGATCCCTTGGATAAAAGAGTCCCATGACCTAGGTAGGACATTCAAAGTGGTCATAACAATTTCACCATTCTCCACCATTTCATCTACAGCTTCAAGTTGTTCCTTGATCTGAGAGACCTTGGAGAAATAGGATGGAATGGTTTGTCCATTCGACATCTTGACCCCTTTCAATTGATTCCGTAGGGTCATCTTCCGATTTATGTTCTTCCCTTCAAATAGCTTGGTCAAAGAGTCAAACATCTCCTTGGGTGTCTTCAGAGATGACACATGTGGTATGAGATGGTCTTTGATAGAATCAACAATGATTCTCTTTGCCTTGACCAAGTTCTTCTTATGTAATATTTTAGCCTCTTCATCCTCTGGGATAGGGATGTCTTCTTTTACATATGAGTCCAACTCATTCTCTTCCAGGATTAACCCAATCCTATACTTCCAGGGTCAGAAGTTATCAGCCCCTTCAAGCTTATCCTCAAGCTTGGTGTGGTGAGACATCTTAAAGAGTACTTCAAATGGAAATAGAAAAGATTTAGGTCTTACCACTTGAAATTGTTGAAAACTGGATCCGGTCCCAGATTAGGGTTTGTCAAAAAAACCCTAAAAATTCAAAATGTGAATTTCAACTTTCTGAAAGGATAAAAAGATGCACCTTGATGAGTTGATCAACCTGGTGTATTTAGAATTTGAGATCTACAAATCTACACCCTTCAAAACTGCCTTTTTGTCTTCCTGGATTCACTAAGGAGAGCCCTGAATTAGGGTTTGAGTTTCTCGAAGATCTACCCAGCCAAAAATCTCGATCCAAAGCTCTAAACTTCGATTTTTGCAAGGAGCTTCCAGCTATGTCTTCAGATTCCAGAAATTCCTATTTTTGTGGAAACCCTAAGTTTTAGAGCCAAATCTGAAAATGCTCAGAAATGAATTCTGATTGGACAGATAGATTCTCCGTGATGAGTAGAATCAATCTACTATACTGCTTTTCCAAAATCTGTGGAGAGGAACCCAATAAACAAGAAACCCTAGATTATGTCACTGCACAATGTCTTCTTCTTAGGTTAGCTCTGATACCATGTTAAATTTTGAGCATTAATTCACAATACTCTGGGATCTTTACTAAGAGAATAACATGTACAGTATATCAATGCATATCAATCATAACAAGCATGTCAATCATCACAAGAATCAAAAGCATGAGAGACAAGAGACACAGAGTTTCGGTGGGGAAAACCCTAAGGTGAAAAACCCCACAACTTCCTCAGAGATAGAGAGAGCAATGGCTCAACCAAAGTACAACCAAAATACACAGAGATAGTCTCCTAGTAGCAGATGATCCTCCTCCTCACTAGTGCGCCACTTTCTGAGTGAGAGAAGTGTGAGTTTCCAAGTGATCAAAATAGAGATCTCCCGATCTCTTCTAATACTTGTCTGTTTTCCCAGTGACCTTATGGGGCTGACTTGTCTAGCTAGGTACATCAACCATATAATATATATTTCAGGGCCGACCCCACACATGGTGGTCTAATAACCCATCGGCAAGTTTACACACTTGCGACACTTGTCAATACACATGGCGACACTTCCTTATAGAGGAATAACACATCTCTTATAAGGGTACAATAAATATATATGAAATACATAGATGAAATGCATTCTGAAGTTACGTATACATCAAAATTCTCTTGCGAGAATGGCCGGCAAGATCATCCAAGAAAACCTCCATAATCTTTTTAAGATCGTGAAAGGCGTAGGTCATGGTGCGTTGAAACATAGCTCCGGCATTTTTAAGGCCAAAGGGCATTTTTCGATATGCAAATGTTCCCCAAGGACAAATAAAAGCTATCTTATGTTGATCCTTGGGTTTGATCTGAATCTGGTTATAGCCGAAAAATCCGTCCATGAAGGAAAAAATCTCACTCCCGGCACAAGCATCCAAGATTTGATCTATGAATGGTGTGGGGAAGTTGTCTTTCGAACATGCACGGTTCAAATCCCTAAATTCGGTACATACACGGATTGTTCCCTACTTCTTATCCACAGGAGCAGGGTTTGACACCCATTCGGTAAGGGTAACGGGGTAGATGAAACCATCTCTGAGCAGTTTCTCCACCTCTTCCTTGATAGCGGCTTCCTTTCTAGGGTTCATAGCACGTAAGCATTTTCGAACCGGTTTAGCGTTGGGATACATTCTAATCTCATGTTCAACAATGCGGGGGTCTATTCCTAGCATCTCCTCATTTGACCAGGCGAAATCTTCCCGGATTTCTGTAAATAATTCAGTGTAAATAGCAATCTCTTCAGGAGTGCAATCATCACCAATGTAAACATTCTCAACTATTCCAGGAGTATGCGAGATATTGATTGACATAGTTGGAGAAATATTAGCCATATTCCCTTCCGTGAAAACATCATGTGACTCCAAAAGAGCCACAAGGTGACCAACCATCTCTGCTAGAGTCGTCCTAAACTCTTCTCATTCGGTGAGCTCGAGTTTGGGAAGGAAATAAGAGCGATGGTGCATATCTTCCCAAGGTCTCTCACTACCACATATGGCCTCCATAATATCTTCATCGGAAGGCAAAGTATCATTGAGGAAATCATGGGAACAAGATGAGTTGGCTGCCCAAACTGGCAGCATAACGGGATCTCCCTCAACTGTCTAGGAAGAAGAGAGATCTGGTTCTGCAGTGGCTTGTTGAATATGTTGGTAAGCAAGCTCAGCTACAGACAATGGCATAGACATCTCGACATGCAAAATGTTTCCAGACGTGGAACTCGTGGATGGTAAATTCCATGGATCATCAAAATAAGAAGTTCGGAATGACATATTACGTGAAGGAGGAGACGCATCGTCGGTAATGGTTCCAATAAAATTCACATGTGCCGAAAAATCATAACTTCCCATCAATGAAGGGTACATGCCAACACCCATGTTCCCAGTTACCGGCTGAGAATGAGTAACCTACAGGACTATGGATCCCGTGGATGCTGTGGAAGAGGAATTAACGTAATCCAGCTGATTGATGGTCACAATCTTTCCTTCATGAGGAAAGAAGATAACTCTGAATACAATGGACGCGACAGCTTTCATGACATACATCCAATTCTGTCCCAGTAAAAGGTTGTAGTCGATGGGCGCATCAACCACCTCGACTTCAATAGGCACAGAATTATCTTCCAAGGAGACAACAAGGGAAGGGATAATTCCATGCAGCTTAAATGAACGACCGTCGAATGCGGTGAGCATGGTTCTAAACGCGAGTAGGGGAGGAGATCCAAGAGATTTCCAACAAGCTAACAACATTACTGACGCAAAAGCACCTTTGTCAACCATAGTATGTTTGACAAAACTCTGAAGGCACACCACCTGGATTTGAAAAGCCACGTGGTAGGGTAAGCAAGGTTGGACATCAGTAGTATCGAACTTGATAACAATGGGACTTCCCCCATCCTGAACTCCTAATGCACTCAAAAGAGCATGCTTCTGAGAATGACAGGCTTGCAAAACTTCAAGAGCCGACATGGAACATGGAGTTTGGCCCAAATATTCTACGATGAAGTAGTTGTGGGCAACTCGAGCACTAGGATTATGCGTAGAGCGCTTAAGAACACCTTTTGGTATCCACAGCATAATAGAGGGCTTCTCGATATGCAAGGAATTGTCAGGAGGAGGGGGAGGCGCACTCCCCAAATTGGGTTGTGGTGCATGATAATCGCGCTGACGAGTGGCAACACTAACCTCTGACTAAACCATGTTCACACATCCATAACCAGTAGTATTGGAAGAAGACGTTTCCGTCTCAATAGGTCCATAACCGGTGGTGGGAGCATGTGAAGCCATGTTTTGGTGATGAGGTAGGGGATCCTTCAACACAGCTGGGCTCTGTGCCAAGTGCTTCGATGCTTCTTCGATACGAGGACATAAGTGAGTAAGGTGGTCTTCCCCACAAAGCTTGCAAGGAAACTTCACCTTACGCCTAGGTTTACGATCCTCACCATCATTTCCGCCTTCCCGAGGAGGGTTGGCATTATCCTTATGGGGTTTATCGCAATTGCTATTTTTATTCCCATTATTTCCACCCTTACGATTATTTCTCCCCTTTTTCTTACCGCCAGGTTGTTGGTTACCTGACTGGTTTGTCGTTTGCACACTGTGTACATCGGACAATGGGGTGGAAGTGGACAAGGTGTGAACCTATCCGGGAGTAGACTGGTTTAGCGACAAATTCTGCATTTGATTAGCTACCAAATCTACAGGGTGAGTGCTTGTAGATACAATGATGCCATCGGCATGCGGTCCAAGAACTGACGTGGGCTCATGATGTGTACGCGGTGCGTCAGGGATGATGTCATACAAAATGTCAGACTGAGAGTATAATAAGTCTAACTGCTGGACTTTCAAGATAGCTTGTTCCTCAGTCACAATGCTGGACATCGAAACATCCTTAGCAATGTATGGTAATAAAGACTTGAGGAACCATTCCAATAGGAACTCTGGAGGAATGTTGGATTTCACTAACCTCTTCCGTCGACGCCACTCTTAAACGTGGTAAGAAATATGTGCGGCCTTATTCTGACGGAAGGTGGACAACAACTCAGTACCAGTATCATAACGAACCGGTAACTAGAAATGGTCTAAGAAAACCAAAGCAATCTTGTTGAATCCCCTATAGGTGTTTCCAGGAAACTCCACATACCACTTCGCGGCTGCCCCCATGAGGGTGCGTTGAAATAGTCGTAATCTAATGGAATCATGATTCAAAGAGTTGGAGGAGCACCAAAGGTGGAACGTCGTGACATGATCTCCCGGGTCTTCACCACCTTTCCCCTCAAACTTTGGAATGTCTGAAGGGAGCTTGGTAGGGACTGGGAGCCAAGTAGGGTCATGACACATAGGATCATTCGTGAGCTTCAAAAGATCTGGAAGACTCAAGCGTGCAAGGAACGGGAGCTGAGGCTGGAAAGATTGATTATAAGCCCCCATAAAAGGTTGGTTAAACGGAACTGTGTTATAAGATGGACCAAAAGCTTGACCATGAGGATTAAACTGCTGATAATGAGGACCTGACGGACCATAAGATTTCCCATGGCCATAGGATTGATAACCTCCTCTTGCCTGACCCATTTGAGAGTAAGCAGGTATACATGTGTTTTGGGAACCATATTGGGGTGGTGGGTTATACTGGTGGACAGCACCGACTGTGTTGTAGTAAGGGTTTCCACCATGAGTATGGGGAATGTATGTACTATTCATAGTGGGAATCGTGTTGTAATGACCATAATGGTATGGTATGTTCCCACCCCCAGCATTAGGATTAGCTTGAGCAGTCGTGCGGTGACCAGAAGCATGAGAAGTATTCCCAACTCCAATATTGGTGTGACTAGTAGCATGGATGGTGGCATGATGTCCATGTGGATAGGAGATATTCCCACCCCCTACATTAGCATTAGTATGGAAGCAGTGGACCAAAAGTATGCGGTATGTATCCACCCCCGTGGTTGGGAGGAACATTATCATCTGTAAAAGTAGTCCTGGGTTGACAAGTAGCAGCATGTGTATTAGGTGGTGGATAGCGGGTCGTGTTTCAAACAACATTCCTATTAGGTTGGGAAATCCTAGGAGGTGGTCATCTTCCAACATTAGCATTATTAGGAGGAACATGACCAGTCCCCATACTATGTGTGTGGGTGGAAAACGTAGTGCCCCCAACGAGGGTAGCGCCCCCAGTGGGTATAGTATGGCTAACACTATGACTAGTGCCAGCGTGACTACCAAACGTAGTGGAATGTTCGACAGTCTATGACTAGGCATACCAACTAAGAGTGTTGTCGGGTTGATCGTAGGGCTAGTGTCATCATGTAACTCTAGGATCTCGTGTCTATAACTGCATGGAAATGAAGGAATGAACGTGTCGTCCTATTCTTAGTCCTCGGGTAAGGTTGGAATTCGGTAAAGATAATTATCCGGATTTGAAGGATCAAACTCGTTCAAGTGGATTAGGCCAAATAGAACCAGGTTGAGTCTTAGGTGGATCACCTCCCCACTCCTCACGAGGAGTATGGGGATCGGACATGTGGTCAACTGTACCCAATGGAGTTGAAGGTTTTTCCTTAGTATCAGAATGTGTAGCAGTCATGACGTCTTGGATGTAAGTCTCGTAAGAATCCGCAGACTCAGAGGGAGCCCTCCGGCGTCCTCTAGCAACACGACGTGAAACCTCGGCTGGCTTTAGACCAGCCAACCGACGATACCGACGGAGAGTAGGGCTCTGCACCACGATATCTCCGGAGAGAATCTATAATCAAAATGTCCCCTAAAGGCCAACTATTGATAAAAAAACAGTAAATCAAAAGCACACACCTAGAGAAACTACAACCAAGAGCAGACAAATAGAGTTGCTAAATGAGCTCCCGACACTAGAGCCGGTATGTCTCGCCTAGGAGAGGCTTGAGACTCCCAAACTATAGCCGGAGGTAACATAATCAATTATAAAGACACCCAGGCGTCACTGCATGTATAGGGTCAAGTCCACTGCACAAACACAACTGTGTTGTCCAATCCCTATCTGACTCAGGGCACAAATAGTTTAACCACTGCAAGTACCCTGTGCGATACCTAGGTAAGGAAACTATGGTCACCGCAATATAACCAATGCTCAGGGGGACAGTTGCAGGTGGGATTTGTCGTATGGGTAGGGTAGCTGAGCCCGAAACTCAATGAGGGTCAAATCCCCCAAGAGTCCCCAGATACAAACAAATCTTGGAAATATCTCCCACGTTCAGCCGGTATCAGAGGGATATCTCTTCAACCAACCTCCCGTGACCTCGTTCTTAACTCTAGCTTGATTAGAGCTTCCTAAGAACACTAATCTATACCATGGATTCTTCCACTCCCTGGTCAGACACCTAATGTTTCTTCTAGTAGTATTGGATTGTTAACTCACAATGATCTATTCCAAGACTCTAAAGCTATGCTAGTTGGTGTACCCTATAAATAAAATCAGTCTAATCAATTTTAAGATTAAGCATTAATTTTAATGGCTGTGATTACTCAAGGGATATGATCATGAAACTAGTGATGTGTAAGACTCAATGGTATGCAAAATCGTCAAATCCTAGACTCATCTATCCAATGAAAACAATGCCCTTAATATGCACAATCAAACCAACGATTCCGAAATAAATATGCAACCTTTTATATTTCTTTCAATGCACAATCAGAATCTAAATGAAGGCAGAAAGCACTCAATGGAAGATGCAATACATAAAAGCAATTTTTTTTTTGTATTTTCTCTTATAAACGAAAGGAAATGCAAAAACCATGTATATTTTTTTGTATTTTTCAATATATAGAAATGAAAAATACAAGCAAAATCCTACTATCTAGTCACTGATATGCCAAGGAGATCACTAAGACAACCAGGCAGATACCAAATAGTAAGACTCATCTAAAGGAACGAGCTTAAAAGGAAAAAACCAACAAGGCTAAATCCAAAGATGGGTAAAAAACCAACAAGGCTCAACCAAGAGAAACGAAGAGTTCTGGTCACAACCAAGGCATGGAACAATCAAGAAACAGGCCAACAAAGACTCGGGATCAACCAAAACCAACCCAGCAACCACCAAAGGTCATAAACCAACAAAAGCCGGAGTTGCACGCTACTGTTGAAGGAATACCTGTGGGTGCCCGCGAGCAGTGGAGTAAACAGAGGCGAGTGTACGCAGGCATAGCTAAGCTAGTCCGCGGGTGAGGAAAGGTAAAGTGGAAAACAGAGAGTCCAATGGCTTAGAAAAAGCAAGTTTTCTATAGTGCATCTCAACAGCAGATAAGTGACACAGAGCTTCGACAAATAGCAACTATAATTATGGACTAATGCTCAAAAAATCCCCAAGATGGATGTTTTCCCCAGCGGAGTAGCCATTTCTGTGTTGGAGAAAACTCACTATGGCTTGGGGTGTACCACAACAGACAAATGACTACAAGAAATCAACTCAATCCCAGAACTATGCTATATAAATGACAATGCTAAGATAAGAAAGAAGATAACCAACCTCGATCCAAACGTTTGATGTAGATCCCCGTTGGAGCTTTTCAATCCATGCACTTGAATCTACAAATTAGTCTTGACAGCCAATATACAACAAGTACATATAATATATAAACGACATTAACATCATCAATAGAAATGGCCCATGATATAATAAGTAAATGCAACCCAATGTAAGATAAACAACATTTACAACATTAATGGACGAGAATATGAGTATTTCTATTAATAAACAAGAAGAAGTACAAAGTGATATGACCTCTTGCCAGCAACCAAACTGAACCAAGATCTGGATCAATCCACTTGTGGCTCCACCACTTCAATCCTCCATGAAAGGCAAACTCAAACTAGATAGGAGTTTGGAAGGTGAACATAAAGGGTTCACAACTACAAGGATCAATGAGTGTAGACTCAAGATAGGGAAAAAATCTGCTAGAGTTCTCTTGCTCCTCTTTTTCCTCCCCTCCATAAGCCATATGTGCTCAATATATAGTCCTCTCAAAGGTAGGTGAAAGGACACATCGAGGCGTTACTCGGGCAGATGGAGAGCCAAAGGTCACCCAATGACCACTTTTTGGGAGTAAAATGTAATAAACTAGTGATTTTTACCATTTTACTTGATACCCACGAGCTATAGTGATGCAACTCGCGGGTAAGCATGCTATAATGATGCAACATGTGAGTAGGAATAAAAATAGGGAAAAATAGTATCTCTGAAGGATATAAGTGGATCTCAGTCGGTGAAATGGATCCTACAGGCCAAAGAATGCTGATGCTCACAGGGTGGAAGATTACGTTGTAACAATTAGTTTCATTAGCCTCTTCTCTGTAGTTGTAGGCTAATTCTATCTCTCATCTCAATCTTGCTTTAGCATATCATAGGAATAGTTTATCTCTCCAACAATTATTAGAATAGGTTGCTCTCTATTATCTTAGCTTCTAAACAAGTGTTTTCACTTATTTCTTTGCATTGTAGGTTCATCTGCATTCGCCAGCTGACATTAAGATCATCAAAAATACTATTTTCCTTAGTTTAACTCATTTTTGCTCATCCAGACTGTCATTCGGACTATCATTCAGATAGCCATCCGAATCGTCATTCGGATTTTCATTCTTTCTGCATTGTTTTTATGCTCATTTGAATTCAGTTTCTTAGTTTTCTTAACTGCAATATTTCCTGCTCTTAATTAGTATTCTTAACCATAATTAAGCTCTTGTTTTACATTCCATAAAGTTTTAATTAAAGTCTTATTATCATTCTTAGTTTGTTTTAACTATCTTTTAAATTATGTTTTCATATTTAATTTGCTAATATGTTGTTGTTTCGGAACTTATCAGTCTTATTCCTAGTCTAGTTTATTGCATGCTCTTAACACTTAGTTAGATTAGAGTTAATAATTTCATTCTCCGAGTATTCTAGTTTTGATAGTTTCCTTCATTAAGATTAGAATCAGTTTCTTATTTAGATAGATAATGAAGATGTTCATGGAATAGAATTTGGATTTGGAAATTAATATCTTTATCAAGTTTTCTACTTGCTTCCAAATCAAGTTCAGAAGTAAATATCTTTATTAAGTTTTCTACTTGCTTCTAGTTTTCATTAGTATCATATTATTCTGCTCATGGATAGTAGATAGATCAGAATGTTTAAAGTTAACTGTAATTGGCCTCTTTGTAATTTACATCTCTTTGTTGACGTTAGATTAGATTTACTTCCATTTTGTTTTGCCATTACATTTGAAAGCCATTATGATACATTCACTCTAGTTCCTGTTACATGGGAATAGATGTTTTTCTTGAATTAGTTGTTGAAATTATTAAATAGTTTGTAATTTGCTTTGATTAGCATAGCTTTCTTCTTATGTAATTTATCATCAAATTAATCCATTTCATATATAGTTCTCTAATTTATTTACAGTTGTTTTTCTAATTCTTAGATTAGAATCTGAAATTAGGTGGTTTCCACTTTTCATAGTCAGTAGTTTGATTTTTAATCAGTTTCCATTATTCAATTATAAAGTAGAGTAGTATGATTTGATACTATTCTAGTTTATTTGTTTAACAAAGTTTGATTTAGTTCTTTTTATTTTTCTGAAGTTTGACTCGGTTTTTCATTTTGAAAGATCTTTCGATCTTTTCTTTATTAAATATTTTTAAGGTTCGACAAGCCAGAAATCTTAGGTGCCATTCTACCTTAGCATATAATTTGCCTCAACTCTAAGATTACCAACCTCGGTCGATAATTAAATATTAGGTTTTTTCTTTGAGATAGCTCACACACCCCAACACTTCCTTATTTGCTTCCTTTTTGGCTTCTTATTTTGCACCTTGTTTTTCATCGAGTTTTGTTCCTTATTTGGCATTGAATTTTGCTTCCTATTTACCAGCTAGTTTTCCTTCCTTTAGTGTTGAGGATTTCTTCATATTTAGCACTGAGTTTTTCTTCTTGTTTATCACCCAATTTGTATTCCTATTTTAGAGCCACAAATAGCACCTACTATGGCTTCCATTTTTGTGCCTAGTTTTGTTTCCATTTTAGCACCACATTTTGCTTCCATTTTAGCACATCATGTTTCTTCCTTTATAGATTCCACTTTATTAATTTCATTTTTTAATTTCAATTGAATTAATTAAATATATCATAGCTCTTAAATAACATTTATGATTATAGAAAAATATATATCGCATTTCAAATTTATAGCTTAACATTTTTAAGGAAATTTTAGGGAGTTGGACAACATCCATAAAAATTCACAAAATCGTCATACTTATTAAATCTCCATTAATAAAACATATACAACTTCTAGTATATATAAATTAAGAAGATAATTATGATAACATCATAATCATCAATAATTAAAACAAGTGAAATTCAAATATACCAATATTACATCAATATAAACTCATGGACATCATTATAGAAATAGTAAAAACAAGAAGTCAATACTAGTATTATAAGAAGTAAGATTTTAGTAATTTCAATTAAATAGATGAAATATATCATAATACGTAAAATAATATATATCTATCTAAAAAAATAGATATCACATTTCAAATTTATATCATAACATTTATGAAGATCTAAAATAAGGAAATCATATCACATTTCAAATTTATATCATAACATTCACGAAGAAATTTAATTGAAATTGGTAACATCCATCCAAAGTAGAAAAATCATCATACATAGTAAATATCCATAAAAAAAACATCGACAACTTCCAATATATATAAATTAACAAGATAATTTTGATAAGATTATCATCATCTATAACTAAAACAAGTGAAAGTCAAATATACAAGTAGATCAATAACATGTCAAAATGATACAAGTCAATATGATACATGTCAAAATGATAAAATTAAATAAGATACAATTCAAAATGATATAAATAAAATTAAAATTGATATAGGCATCATAATTGTAGCTAGAGTTTTCACCCTAGCTAGTGCCAATGAGCACCTACTAAGGAGAATGGACTCCTTAGTAGTAGTTTCAAGAAAACAGTAAAAAAACTAATGTAAACCATAAAAACTAATCTAACATATGCATGGACATTCATAAAATAAACTTGCAGTAAATAGTAAAAAATTTAGATTCTTTCATGTAAAACAAATATCCAAGAGATTGACATTTTTATTCACAAAACATGGAGTTACACATGAAAGGTTACCTCAATGGTGAGGTTGGTTGAGCTTGAGAAGTCGTAGGGACGAGTTGCTCTAGTGCTCCAATGGTTCCTTCTCTTATCCAAATGAAATGGGGATTGGCCAAAATGGCTCACTCAAATGGTGAATATAAGCACAAATGGTGGGATTAGAGTTTCAAGAGTGATTTGGGAAGCATGAGGGTAAGATGGATTGTGGATCAATAATGGGGAGCCTCTATCACCTTTTTATAGATTTTGGGTGATGGAAAATACAACCATGGTTCAGGGTAACCAATGGTATTGGTAAAATGGTTTAAGGTTTCTTTTCCTCTTTTTCCCTCTTTTTTTCCTTTTTTGAATTAATTTTTGAATTTTATTCCCTTTTAACTGATTTTTGAGAATTATGGGCCCCCTTTTTTAGGGTTTTTTGGTATTTTTGGGGAAATTTAATTGTTTTGAGGAGAAAAAGATTGATTTTGGCCTTTTTGGTGACCATTTAAAAAAAAATTGAGGTTTTAGAGGCTAAAATGGTAGGAAAAGTGGAACAATGGGTCATGTGGCTAGGGACATAAGCTAGTGAGCATTTTTTGGGTGTTAACAGATGCCCCCTAATGTGTGAGGGTAGGAGCTCATCGTATGGCCGATAAAAATCATAGTTTCTTTGACTTTTTCTTGGGTTTTGGAGGAGAGAAGAGACTAATTGGAGACTGAAACAACAGTCCCATACAAATTGCAAAAACTTAAAATACATGTCCTCAATGATGAATGAGGAATAATCTCAATATATGGACGACGCAAGCATACCCATGCTCGTATCAAGACATAACAATGAGGCCCAAAAAAGGGGACCTGAACAATACATGGAGAACTGCTGTGTACATCATAATGGTCCAGAGGGGACACAAAGCTAGGACATACTAATGTTCCATACCATCACTGATCTAAAGAACTGATACACTAGAAAAAAGCAACAGTCGTTTTGAATGTGATGTCAGAAGGACTGATGAAATGCTGGATCTGAATGTGATCAACAACTAGATGGATTCAATGACTATGAGTCAGAATATCAAGGGTACACTGAACTGCATCTGAACTGTGTACTTGGAGAAGTATACAACTGGGGTACTTTCGAATACTATCGCCAAGCGCAACCCGGATATCCACAGGAACATATAACTGGTTGTTCCTAAAGAAGACTCACGAATGTGCTAGAGTCAGGTGACATCCGGGGTCTTCGACTAATAACTAAAATGACCAATACTCTTCACGAATATCAACGATGTGATCAAGGTGTTGACGTCGAGCATGTGAGAAACAATCATTTGTAGAGGCACTAGGGACTCCTTTCAAAATGATCTGTGGGAACTTACCATTGATGGTGATGAGTCCAAGGCACAGGGACCTCTGGTTCTATCCTCTGGAATAGATTGGTTAGCGTCGATAGAGGGAGACTTGCAACTACCAAGGCAATGATGCTTCCTTGATAGGAGTGCGGGGTGTACAACCAAAAGGTGATAGTGTTTAAGGTGGGACTAACATACTGTGGAGATGGGGAGCAATTGAGGTTGCAGAATTGGGGGACTCAAACTTCCTTTGTTTATAGCATGATGACATGGATGACCTGGAAGCATATGAAACTAACTTTGCGTACAGGGACCATAGCTTAAGGTACCAGGGGTAAGGACTATAATGGGAAAGACTCAGGGGGACAAATTTATGGATGATATCAGGAAACTCTCAAGGTGACATATCGCAGAATACTCTGAACAAAGGCGACGAAGCTAGGGGAGCGTCCATAAATAGTGTGATTCTATATGCTTTGCTGTGGTGCCGAGAGGCACCGTTGGGGCCTTCTTCATGGTTCAAAGAGCTCAAAGAACGGATAAAAAGTGTGCTCAACAATGGTACTGTCGTGTGGATTTATATGAACCCAGGACAGTTCATGCTCGTGGTTGCTTTCAATTTTAGAGAGTCTGAAACCAGTAAGTAAACTCCAAGGGGGTTCTTTTTCATGTGTTAGTCTCCAAGGCCTGAAAAAGCATAAAATTATGCAATGAATAACTCTTCTAGCCGATGTGACTAGAGTATTCATTTTTCGTAATTAGTCTACAAGGACCGGAAAAGGGGTAAACTTATACCAGGTAGATGCCCTTTTAGATACTTTTAGCGAGCATGAAAGGAAGCAAGATTGCTCAGCAATATTTTCATTGTTTTAGGAGTAAGAAAAGAGCTTAACAGAAACTCCCTAAGTGCCTTTTTCGTAAAGGAATTGCTCGGCCCGAAAAAGGGATAAAATTATACTAAACAAAAGTAATGGTGAGGCAAGGAGGAAGTGTTCAATCAAGGGACATGTATGGGGACCAAGAATAGTGGTAGGGGGGAACACTGATGGGGCCTCCTTGCGGGTTGATGAATGGTAGCAAAAAAATGCCATAATTGCAATATGGATGGAGCAGAGGGCTCATGTATAAGATGTGATGCACGCATTTGTAAAATCGGACAACAGCCAATGTGGCACACAAATCGAGGTGGCAATGTGTGTGGACACAATGTCAAAAAAGTTTTTTGTGAAAGCGAGAAATGATCTCAAGCATCATCACGAGTGCGAAAAACTGAATTTGGTGTCATAAACATTGTCAAACACGAACAACAGCCGATGTGGCACACAAATCAAGGTGACAAGGGACATGTGAAAAATGCCCGAAAAATATGGTGGTGAGAGCAAGAAATGACATCAAGCATCATCACGGGTGCGGAAAACTAAATCCGGCAATATAAAAATCGTCAATAAATGGACAACGGACAATGTGGCACACAAATTGAGGCTACGAGGGGTGTGTGAAAAAAATGCCCGAAAAAGGGGCTGTGAAATCGAGAAACCAACTCGACCACCGTGAAGTTCTCGATGCGATGAATCCAATGGTATCAACGGTTTGGAAAACAGACTTTGTATGACTCCGAAATGTTTGAATGAAAATGGGTCAAATGTATATAAATAGTAAGTGGTCCCATAGCGACACGTGTCATTTGCACTGTTGAGTTTGACAGGAGATTTTAGAGAGCCAGAGGTGTTTTGTCATTTACGGGAGAACTGACTAGTGGATTTCCATTCCGCGAGTTGCGGGTAACTCTATTATCCATTAACTTTAATTTTATTTAATTTCAGAGGGAAATTGGGTCCTCGGGGGTGGTGTACCGGTCACATGGGGTGACCTAGTTGGTATATCGCGAGTTTCGGAGGCCATTCGCGTGCTCCGGATCGCGGTTGTGGCCTCTACAGTCATGATCTTGGATCGCGACTGTGGCTCCCAAAGCCGCGATCGGGATCGTGACTGTGGCTCCCACAGCCGCGATTGGGATCGCAACTATGACTCCCACAGCCGCGATTGGGATCACAACTGTGGCTTCTACAGTGGCGATCTTGGATCCAACTATGGGTCCCACAGCCTCGATCTAGAGCTTTGCTGGGGGAACATGATGGATTTATGTGATATGGTTATAATGAAATTTTCTTGTGTGTTTGGCATGATGCTCAAGATGCCTAGGGAATCATGGAGGGAGGGCAAGATACCAGATGACCTGATGAGGATCACCGAGTTCAGGAGAATTTGGCACTGGGTGGGCTACTGAAGTTTGCACAGTTGTCCCTTATGCATTCAGTGTCTATTTTGCTGAGCAAGTTGATCGGGTTCTGGGACCCGAACTTTCGGGCATTCATGGTCTGGGGTGAGAGATTGGGCCTCACCTTAGCAAATGTGTACTTCCTGACCAGATTGCCCCATTTGGGTCTGATGGAGGACACTCAGCCAAGGCGATCAGGGTATGTGGAGATGGAGGATCTACTACAGAGGCATAGTGTTCCGGGTGCTCGTGTGCATCGGAATGCACTGTTAGTTAGTGATTTGTGGGATCCGTCGACTCATTCTATCACAACATGCGTGGTTCCAGTACTGGAATCATAGGCGCCCAATTGTGTGTCGGGAGGGAAGATGCAGTTGATTCAGCGATTACTATCGAGGACTTATTATGCATGGGGGTAGATGTTCCTTTCCTGCGTTCAGCGCGAGCTGAGTAAGGTTAGGTACATTGGAGGGGAGTTCAGTTATGCTTCCTTCTTGTGCTATTTTCTTTTTTAGTGGGTGCCTTCGCTACGGCCCCGTGTTCCTGTCCGAGATGGAGGGGTGATGGAGCCACGGATGGCGCGGTGGGGGGTAATGATGCGCCGCCGTGGTGGCAGGGATGTTGGCCAGTATTTTATGGTAGAGACTTTCAGGAAGTGGCTGCAGATGCCGATTTTGTTTGATGACTACCCATACCGAGGGATGGACTACTGGAGCGACCCTAAGCTGCCGCGGCCTCCTGGACAGGCCCAGGGGCCAGATGGTACGTGTGTGTTTTTGTTTCTTCTTAGCATATCATATTTTATTTTTTGCTTGCCAGTTTATGATGATAGCTAGAGGTGTTAAATGATGTTGACCTCCTTTTGTTGGTTATTGCAGATGTGGGACCCCAGCCACCAGAGGGGCATCGGGCCTAGAGGGGTCGTATGGTGATTGCATCCCCACCTGCCCCAATTGCTCGAGGGACCGCACAAAGACGGGAGGACGATGTGGACCTGGAGACTTTACGGGCTAGTTTTGATCTCTTATTGGGCGAGGTAGCAGATGAAAGTTGGCCGGACTTAGACTAGGAGATATTGGATTTGTGTTACGATGCTCCACAAGAGTGGAGATCGATCATGAGACGGGTTGTTGTACAAGTAGCAAAGAGGAGGGCTCGAGACCTACTGGACGTTATTAAGGATGATGATGAGGTCCAGAGGAGGAGGAGCAGTGTTAACAATCAAAATGGCACCCTCGTCATGTGAAGGAAGATGCATATTTTTTCCATGCACTTGCAGCAGGAAGTCATAACATAGTTTCATCCAGAGACAAATCCTCTCTAAGACATGCATTAAGATGCATTAATTATGATTAATTAATTCTAAATGGTGCAAAAGGGCCTAAAAACTATTCAGAAGTGGGTTTTCACTAGAAAATAATTAAAAGTGAGAAAAGTGACTAATCCCACATTCACTAGAAAGACCTAAGGCTCGTTTCCCAATGCTATATAAGAATGGCATGGGAGGCATGGTGAAGGGTGATCAAAAAAGCAAAGGCATGCTAAGGAGATTCTGGAGGAGGAAGAAGAACTTCAAGTCTTTAAGAGCAAGGGTGAAAGAAGGGAAGCTCATGACAATGGAGGAAGGGTTCACATCAAGCTTATTGGTAAAGTTGTACTTCTTCCTTTTTTCAATATGAAGTAATTCAAGTTTCTGCCATTATGATGTTTAGACATTGCTTATGTTGTGTGATTTAAACCGTTAAATGGCTATAAATCTAAAAGTTGCTTATCTTAAATGATGAATGTTTAGATTTCGAAATAACTTATGTTAATTACTTCATTTCTGACGTAAGATCTCACCAATCTTTAGCAAGATAGTTAAGTTTGTGTAGACACATCCCTGCACAAATTATTGTTATCAAGCAGGGAGAGGACGAGTCGGCTGCAAATGCTGGTGATGAGGAGGACACTGACCGAGGAGAGTACTCAGACTAGATTGCTCGTGATCTGCCCCCAAATTGTGATGAGCATATGGGGATTTTTTTGTATATACGGTTGATATACGACTCATGTATTTTTGTATATTCAGGGTGCTGAGGGCACTCTTGACATTTTATGACTATATGATATATATCTACACACATGGATGCGTTTTTTGATGCTATAGTCGTGTATGCACATGGATGCACATTTGTCGTTTGTTTTGTGTTTTGTTTCATGTGAATGCAATTGTTTTTTTTTATTGTATGCCCATGAAGGCACGTTTTATGGTAATGATATGCACGTGGATGCAGTGTTATAATGGATTCTTTTGTTGTTTCTATGGTTTTTAGATGCCTATATGATGTTATGATGATGCATGGTTAATGTCCTACATGGTTTGGTTGACATGCCAATCTAGAATGTTATTAGCCATTTGGTCTGCCACACTATTTTTATTTCTTGGGACATGAGTGAATGTAATGGATTCAAATTGTCTAATCGTTTGTTTAGTGCGCAGGAACTTTCTAAAGAGGCAAGGATCGCATACCTAGTAACAATTGTTGAGTTGGGAAACAAGAAGCTGGGAGTCTAGGAAGACACGAAGGTAACTTATACCCATCTAGAGGGCAGGAGTCAGGAGACCGGTCACAATATCGTACTCAACCTGGTTATTTGTAGCAGCACCTATACACACTCCGTTGAGGTGAATCAACTCATGTGAGGGGAAATAGAGTACCCAAGCTGTGGAGGTGAGATTTGAAGACCAACAACTTGCACCGTCGGCAAAGCCAACATAGTAAAGTGAAACAGGATCCATATGTGGTAATGCATGAAAAAAAAATGTAAGGTTGTGAAAGATGAAAGCGAAAAAGAATCAAAACTGTACAATATGGACTATGGTGTCCAAAATATGTTATGGGTAAAAGCGTTTGAGGTACAACCCATTATGAGGGTTGCGCAAGGGCTTACCTTATGAATTGATCATAATGCATTCCATCTGTCCAAGGCAGGTGTGTACAATGTAGGGGCCTTGCCACATGGATTCAAACTTTCCCTTACCCATTTTTTCATGGGCTTTATCGTAAACGAGTACAAGGTCTCCTTCACAAAAGGCTCATGGGTGAACGTGCTTATCGTAGCTGGATTTGGAGTGATTTTTCGCGGCTTCAATGGTTTGAAGGGATGGGCGACTATCCTCATCATCTTGATCCAATAGAAGTAAGCATTGTTGGAGCGGTGAGGTATCTAGGAGGAGTTCAATGGCGATATGCAATGTTGAGATCTGACTCTCAATGGGGAGGACAGATTCCACACCGTGAACCAAATGAAAAGGGGTAAAACCGGTGGCGGTCTTAGTGGATGTACAGAAATCCCACAGTGCAGGGAAAAGCTTATGATGCCAACTGGACTTATGCCTGTCGACAGTGCGCTAAAGGATTGTCTTCAAAAAAAAATTAATGGCCTCGACTTGGCCATTCCCTTGGGGGTAGTAGGGAGAAGCGTATTGATGTTCGAATTTGAGGAGGGTTGACAATTCTCTCCAGATAGAGTCCTCAAAATGAGATCCACGGTCGGAGATGAGTTTTTAGGTACGCTGAAACAAGTAATAACGTGGTTAAAGAAGAAGTGGGTTGTAGTGTCAGCTGTGCAGTTGAAAGTATGCATGGCTTCTACTCATTTGGTGAAGTATTCGATGGACAAAACGATGTATTTATGGCCACCAGCTGATGCAGTATTACATTCCATGAAGTCGATGGCCAATTTGTAAAAAGGACCAACGGTGACGACCAGATGAAGGGGGGAGGGGGGTGTCCTTGCCTTGGGGGAAAAAAGCTGGAAGTTGCTGCAATGTTTGACCACTATGATGAAATAAGTAAATAGTGAGAGCCAAAAATACCCTGCGCAGATCACCTTTTGGGAACTGGCCATTCCTGAAAAATGGTCACCGCAAGCACCACTATGACAATCATTAAGAACTTGTTCTGCTTCTTCTCGTGAAAGGAAACGTCGTAAGATGGTGTCGACATTGCATCGATATAGGACATCTCATAGGAGGATATAAGAGGAAGCATGGTGACAGATGTGATGACATTCGTCATGGTCGACATCGGGTCGAAACTTTTTTGTGCAGAAGTAAACCAATATTTCACCGTACCAAGGGTCATCTTACCAGATGATGAACAAATGGTCGTTAGTTAGATTAGTAGTGACCGAGGGTGATGACAATAGGGATGGTAATTCCGTCATGAGTTGAGAAAGTGAAAGGGCTTTGGAACTCTTAGGGGTTGTGAAAGTTAGGTCATACTCTTGTAGCATAATAACCCATTTAGCGATGCGGCCTTGCAGAAGGCGACGGTTCAAGAGATAGACCATGGGGTTGGATTTTGCAACAACTCTAGTGTGGCTTATAAGGATGTAATGTTGCAACTTTTGAACTGAAAAGATGACGGCGAGGGCCAATTTCTCTTCATACGGGTAATGTAGCAGTGGACCTAATAATGTCTGGCTCACATAATAAATGACATGCTCTTGATGAGTGGAATCTTCTTGAATAAGAACCCCAAAAACAACATATTCGGATGCCGAAGCGTAAAGGATGAAGTCTTTTGAGAAATCCGAAGGAGAGATCAATGGGGCATGTGTGAGAGCTTTCTTCAAGTCCTCGAAATATCCTTGTGCTTGGTTGTACCAAACAAACGGGATGTGAGTGCAGAACAAACGAAGGAAACCATCAACCGTTGTGGCATAGTCAGGGATGAAACAACGGAGGCTGGTACTGGGTTAGAAACCTAGGTGGTATAGGCGATGGGGTAAATGAACCCAGTTGCATGAAGCTTCTCAATTTCAGCTTTAATGGCGGGAATTTTAGATGGGTGCATGGGGCGTTTTTGGCGAACAGGTGGTGCGTTGGGCCAAGTGTCAATGTGGTGTTCTATGATAGCGGGGTCAAGACCAGGCATCTTGGTGTAGGACCATGCAAAGGCGTCGCAAAACTCTTAGAAGAGATTCTTGTAAGCTTAAACCTCATCCTCAGTGCATGATGCACCCAAAGAAATGAGTTCGGGTATTCCGGGCGTGGTAGAGATGACAACTTTTATGATGGGTGAAATATTGGCTATATTGCCTTCCTCAAAGGCATCGAGAGCTCGGATTGGATCTTTAAACCAGTCAACCTTGGTTGGAAGGAAATATTTGGATTCTACGGAGAACTGGGTTGTCGTGGAGGTGGTAGACACCTCAGGGATAAAGTATGATCGATGGTGCATATCTTCCCAGAGGTAGTTGGGTGCGGTAAGCGCTTCAAGGATTTCCTTGTCACTATGGAAGTACTATGTTGTCAAATCAGTTGAATGAGGCGCAGTGGTGAATGAAATCATGTAGATGGTATTGATTTCTTCTGAGGAGGAATATGTTGGGGGATATATTTCTTCAATAATAGGAGGGGATGTCTCTAGGTTGGAATGATTCAGTTTGTAGAGGGATGCTCTGTAATCTGGGAGATTAGGGCAGTGATGTGGGTAATGGCCGTAAATACCGCATATTGCACAAGGGTGGTTAGTATGCAACGATTTATCACAAGGCTGAGGGGTAAGGTCAATTTTAACAACTAGGATGTTAGCATCGTCATCTAACATTTGCATGTGTTCCTGGAGTGCTGGTAGTTGTGGACATTGATGGTAGCATGGCCCAAATCGTCGCACAAAGAGAATTTGTGGGGAGCACAAAATGTCGGGGGATTCTTTGCCAGCTTTGGAGTAGGTGGGGTAGTGTAGGTCGCAGGTGGAGCAATGTAGGTTTGTGGGCCTCTGCCCCCAATGTAACGGGGTGGAGGAGCTACATTACTAGATGTTGATGCAGTTCTCACCCATGGAGGTGGTCAATTCGTCACATTGATAGGTTGGACAGGTTGTAAAATGACATTTGGTGTTGGGGGAGGATTTGGGGTGGGCAGGTACCACACAAGTAGTCCTAACGTTAACCCTGGAAGATTGAGCGTAGCCATTACTGCGGTGATGAATGTTCTTGAAGGGGGAAATAGAAACGAGATAGTGTGGATTGGTGTGGCTCTGACATGACTGGGAACTGAGGGTGGCTGCGCCAGTAAAGGGGGTTGTTTGTTAGGTGCCTAAATATTGTGCAAGAGGGTGCACAAATCAGATATCTTGGTTGTCTGCAAAGGGGGTGGAATGGATTGGAACGTGGAAGTCATGGGTGTATCTAAGTATATCTCGGGTCCGACTATGGAGACAAACAATGTAGGTGCATTCTGAATGGGTTGTTCAATCATAGGGAGAACATTTTCAGATGCGGCAGGGGCGTTAGGATCATAGTACGTCAGTTGATCGATATTGACAACACATCCCTCATGGGGGAACATCATTGTGTGGAAGACGGATGAAGCGACAACCTTCATGGCATACATGTAACTGCGTCTAAGTAAGAGGTTGTAATCAAGCTGGGCATTGATGAACTCTATATCGATAAGGATCATTTTGCCATCTAACTAAACGAGAACGTTGGCGAAGAGGCCTTGTGGTTGAGCTGAACGACCATCGTAAGCTCGTAATGTGGTGGTGGATGGCTGTAGTGTAGGAGATCCGAGCTTCTGCCAGACAAATGTCGAGATCACGCAGGTGGAGGCATCTTCATCGATGAATCACAAGGTTCCGAATGGATACAGAAACCTGAAATGCTAATGTGGAAGGAAAATGTGGTTCGGCTTGGTCCAAATCGAATGCCATCATTCGTGAGTCAGAAGGGTCTATCGCACCAATGGCAAATAAGAATATTTTTCGCTATGCAAGATATTTTTTTAAAACTTCCAGGGAAGAAATAGCAACGAAGGACTAGGTTAAGTCATCCACAATATTATGATTTGAGGCGACATGATAATTAGGGTTATTATTGATCCGTCATAGTGGGAAGCGAGGGGCATTAGGGCCCCCATCCAACGGTGTAGTAGGTATGCATAATGGTTGATCAGTTGGAAGGGTGTTGGTGGCTGGATCAACGGGGATGGCATCAGAGGTGGAGCCATATTGGTTTCGGCATCTTTGGTGGTGGACATGAGTCGATGACATCATTAATAGATGGTGAGTACCTGAGTCCATGTGTTGGTAATCAGTTGCAGCATAAGTGATTTGCTGTTGTGGCATCACGGCTCCTTGTGGGGGATCCAACGGACGGGTGTTCACCAATCCTTGTGTGGGTAAGGGATTCTGCAACACCATGGGTTGTGGTTGAGGAGGTCGTGCTAGCTGTGTCACGTGCCCTTGGCATTGGGCGTCATCAGTCCAAAGTTGGCGTGCTTGCTTCAAATGGGGAAAGTGTGTGTGTAATGGTCGTACCCCCGCATATGGAACATCGATGGTTTGTTCATAAATTAGGGTTTTTAACCTCTTTAGGTGGTTGATCATGGTTTTGGTTGGCAGGAGTAGTGTTGTTATTGTTTGGAGGATTAGGTGGCTGACCGCCTTGGTTTTGAGGTTGGTTGTTTCAACAGTTGCATCCTCTTCCGTGGTTCTGTTGACCTTGTTGATTGTGTTGGGTATTCTGGTTTTGTAGTGGATTCTACTGTGCATAAACTTGCCCTTGGGAAACAAGGGGATTCTGAGGTTACGCAGGCATTGGAGTAGGATGCGGTGGATAATATGTGGGAGGGGCTGGAGGTGGTCCAGGTGCTGATTGTGGTTGTTGGCAAGTCTGAGCAATTGGAGGTTGTGGTGCTCCAGGCACTGCTTGTGGAGAGTAATAAGCTGTTGTGGCTTGTGAGTGAACAGGAGCATGAGTGGTCTGTTGGTGGTAATACGTAGGAGGTGCTAATGGAGGTGTATAGGTTGAAGGTGTATGACCATAACACTATGGTGGGCATGAGGGTCCATGATTATGGTTTGAGTGTGCCATGGGAGCATACGAAGTTATAGCTCTGGAGTGAGATGTGGCCCGTGAAAGGTCGGGGCCGGTATTATCACTCATAATGGAAAAGGATTGGTTGTGTGACACAACATGGCCAATGATGCCATCAACGGCATGGGATGCCCCCGGTGCATCATTCCAGGAGGAATCACCGTGGGGGGTGCCAGGTAAAATAGTATACAAGTATCCAGACTGGGCGTAGATCAGATCAAACTGCTAGGCTTTGAGAATGGCTTATTCTTCAAACTGGGGTTGCTCAGATGCCACATCTTTAGCAATGGCTGGAAGGAGAGATTTCAAAAGCCAATCTAGGAAGATACGATCGTCTAACTTAATATTGCATAAGCTTCAACGTTTACGCCACTCATGAATGTGATCAATGATGTGGGTGGTCATGTTCTGCCTACAAGATAATAGGATCTCTACTCTTGCATCGTAACGGACGGGTAACTGAAAGAACTGTAGAAAGGTCGAGGCAAGAGATGTAAAAGTGGAGTGGGTTTTGTGAGGTTGCTCGATATACCACTTAGTTGCAAAGCCAATGAGGGTCCGTTGCAATAAGCATAGGTGGATGGAGTCATCCACTATGGAGTTGGAAGAACACCGTAGATGGAAAGACATTATGTGATTTTGGGGATCTTCCCCAACATTCCCCTCAAACTTAGGGATGTCTGATGGGAGTTTGGCAGGCATGTGAGGCCAAGTAGGATCATGTCTGATGGGATCGTTCGTCAATCTTCCCAGGTCAAAGAGGTTGAGACTAGCCATGAATGGAAAACTAGAAGAAGAATGTGACATGGTCGCTAGGGCGTATGTGTTAGTGGTAGCATTGTTGATCAGGCCGCTGCCCCTAAAGTGTGAAGTGAGTATATGAGTCGTGACGGGGATGTGACCCCCAAACAGAGGTGTGGGGTTTGTGTGGTAGGGGCCTGCGCCTCCAAGTGTAACATGGGCCATAGATGGGGCGGGATTGGGTCCGGTAGCTGTTGGAATTGGAATAGTGATAGGGATGGTAGGTATGGGCCCCATCGAGGGCATACCCAAGTTAGGTGTTGTAGTGGTGGCAATTGTGGTGGTTGGGGTGGTGGTTTCTCCACCAACACTCCCTACGAAGAATGAGTTGGAATTAATGCCATCCACGGGGCTAGTCGATGCTGTGTATGTAGGGTTTTCGAATTCTGCCTCAGAGTCAGATGTGAAATAAGGGGCGTCAAAATCGGGTGACGAGGCTCTACGTCGATGATGAGTGGGGTCAAGTGACAAGGCTCTACATCTGTGACGAGTGGTGGCAAGTGAATTGCGCTGCGGGGGTTTTCCCCGGAAGCACTGAGAACATCTCAGGGACTCAATGGTGACAAAAGGATAGTAAAACTAGTAGGTAGTGGCGAGTGAAAATCTCAAAACCCTAATGCAACCGGGTGTGCAGGAGGGGAGCACAAAAAATATGGCACTCAGTCCAACAAAAAAATCAAAACACTCACTGTAGCAGTTGTGCTATGGTAAGCGGAGTGATCAGAAAAGGAGGTCAGAATACCAACAAGAAAACGGCTCCTAAAATAAAAAAAAATGTTGTACTCTCTAAATTAAGGGGGGTAAGAGAGCATGCAAATGCCTAACTAAAAGGTATGCTGGCTCAAACCAGATGTATCCTCTGCAAGGTGATGAAATCCAATTCAGACAATACGAAAAGTAGAACCAAATGGATAAATGTACCCCTACCGAGAGGGACAGTGGGTAAAGGAATCCTAGAAGAATGGCTACTAAGATACCCCGTTCATGACATGTCCAGAAAGGTAAATCCGCAGCTCCTGTTCTATCGTCGTCATACTCCCAACAGGGTAGTACAGCGAGAACAACGAGTAGGTAGCCTTTGGTTACTGAATGGATTACGGTATTCCACTCAGGCCTCTGGAACCAGTCTTGCTACTTCGACCCTCCTAGGGAAGAGGCCTTTCCAACAAATTGGTGTATAACCGTGCCAAAAAATACTAAGGGATTTTGGTACCCTAATGGACAACAACTATGTTTGAAGTGAAAATGACCGAGGGGTGTTAATTGGATGCATATCCCCCATGTCCTACCTACCTACAAAGTTCTTTTATGTTCCCCAAGTGGGGTTAGAAAGTTGGTTGTGTTAAGTAAATTTTAAGGCTCACTTGTATTAAGGTGACAGAGTGTGTGCAAGTGAGATGATGTATCTAACAAAATTCCACGCTTGGAAAACAATCTATCAACTGTAAATGCTGAAATTTTAACTTGCAAATGCTGAAATTTAACTGTAAATGTGAGAAGAAACTTCAATAATTAATTGATGAATACAGGATATATCAGATCACAAAATATTTTTATTGATCGTAGGCCACTTCAAGGGGTCAACCTCCTTTGAGCAAGCTCAATACAAAATATCTTCTCGGTTCCTTCATAGGCCTCAACACACACTTACATACTAAGTCTAGGCGCTAATACTATGGGTCAAAACCATGGTCCAATACAAACTATGGATCAATAATACTACGGGTGACTTACAAAGCATATGCGCCAAACAACAATAACAAAAACTATGGATCAACAAATACTATAGGACAACTTACAAAGCATATGCGTCCAACAAAAATATACTAACAAAGTAAAGACATGGGTTCCTAACATCCCCTCCCCCTTAGAAAAATCTTTGTCCTCAAAGTTTTAGATGTGGAAATTGTTGTTGAATCTGAAGGAGTGGTTCCCATGTAGCATCCTATGGTTACATGTCGTGCCACTGAATTAAGACCTCTATGATAGAGCGAGAGCAAAGCTGACGAGTGCGCTTATTGAGGATGGCCTCCAGCTCCAAAAGGATGGATCCTTCATTATCCAATTTGGGTAAAATAGTTTGTCCTCTAATGTTGGTGCCCAGCACTTTCTTCAGACAAGAGACATGAAATACTGGATGGATGTGGGAAGAAGGAGGAAGTTCCAATTTATAAACAACGGACCCAATATTCTGAAGAATCTGATATGGACCATAGAACTTTGGAGCGACCTTATGACGCCCTTTGAGTTTCAGGGAGGATTGCTTGTACGGCTGGAGATGAAGAAAAACCATATCACCTGCTTGAAAAGTGCACTCAGAGTGGTGTTGATCGGCTTGTTGCTTCATGCGATTTATTTCCAAGTGAAGATTTTCCTGCAAAATGCGAAGAATCTTATTGCGGTTTCAAAGGACTGTGTCAACTGCCTGAAGTGGTGAACTGCTGGGGGTGTATGGAAGAAGAACTAGCGGTGTCTAACCATAGACGGCTTCATATGGGGTCATTTTAGAGGCAGTGTGGTAAGAGGTAGTCTACCACTATTCAACAAGAGGGAAACACTTTGCCCAGTGATGTTGTTGTTCAGAGGTGAAGCAACGAAGATAAGTTTCCAAGCATTTATTGATAATTTCAGTTTGACCATTGGTTTGTGGGTGATACCCTGAACTCATCTTCACTTTGGTGTCAGTGTGGCGAAATAGTTCTGTCAAAAAATGACTGGTGAAAGTCGCATCACAATCTGAGACAATGGAAGAAGGGATGCCATGAAGATGAAATATCTGGTCCAGGAACATTTGAGCAACTGAGGAGGCTGTATAGGGATGGCTGACAGCACAAAAATGACTATATTTGGAGAGGCAATCAACCACAACCAAAATCATTATCTTCCCTCCAGATTTACGGATCCCTTCAATGAAATCCATAGAAATATCTGTCCAAATTTGTGTAGGTATGGGCAAGGGTTCAAGCAATCCTAGAAGGAGTTTCGTTTCACCCTTATTGTGCTGGAAGGTATCACATTCAGCCACTACTTGTTGAATTGTCCTTTTCATGCCCTACCAAAAGAAGTTACGTCATGCCCGCTCATATGTTTTGAGGAACCCAGAGTGCCCTATCGATGGAAAAGCATGGAGTTCATAGAAGACATTCTGTTGAAGATCTGTGCTATGGGGAAGCACCAGACGACCCTTGTATCTCAGGGAAGCAACATCCCAAGAGTAATGTGGTACAACAGAAGGGTTGTTGGCCAAGCGCTAGATGATTTGAGATAATGAAGAGTCATTGACATAGCCTTGTTGAACAGATTGTAATCAATTTGGAACAGGCATAGAAATAGCTGAAAGAGAACCTTGGTCCTCAAATGTGCGAGAAAGAGCATCCACCACAATATTGTCCTTACCCTTCTTGTAAGTGATCTCCTATTCATAACCCATGAGTTTGCTAACCCATTTATGTTGTGCTGGGGAGGAAACACATTGTTCCAGGAAATATTTCAAACTCTGGTGATCAGTCTTGATGCAGAAATGATTCCCTAATAGGTATAGTCGCCACTTCTGTACTGCATGCAAAATAGCCATCATTTCCTTCTCATATGCAAAGGCAGCTAAATTCTTACTTGAAAGGGATTTGTTGGTGAATGCAATAGGGTGCTCATCTTGAAGGAGAACAACACCAAGTCCATTGCCGCAAGCATCACTGTCAATAGTGAAGGGCTTGGAGAAATCAAGCATAGCTAGAACAGGTGTAGTACACATAGCTTGTTTCAGTTTGTCAAATGCACACTCATTAGCATGTGTCCATGTAAAAGCATCATTTTTCAATGGAGCAGTTAATGGAGCTGCAATCTTCCCATAATCCTTGAAAAACTTGCAGTAGTAGCCAGTCAACCCCAAAAAACCACGAAGGCTATTGAGTGTTTGAGGATGCGGCCAATTGTTCATGGCAGCGATTTTGGCAGGATCCACACAAACCCCATGTGTTGAGATAATGTGCCCGAGATACTCAACTTCCTTCTGTCCAAAAAAACATTTAGATTGTTTTGCGTGGAGATGATGGTCAGAGAAAAGTTTCATGACAAGATCCAGATGCTGGAGATGTTCAGCCCATGTTTTACTATAGAATACTAGAATGAATTTCCGCAAGTAGGGCCAAAATATTTTATTCATCAAGGCCTGGAATGTAGAAGGATCATTAGTGAGGCCAAAGGGAATGACCAAAAACTCATACTGGCCATCATGTGTGAGGAAAGCTGTTTTAGGGATATCATCCTCATGAACTCGAATTTGATGATACCCAGAACGAAGATCTAACTTGGAGAAAAATTGAGCACCATGAAGCTCATCAACAACAGGAATTGGAAACTTCTCCTTGATAGTGAGGTGATTAAGTGCTTGGAAGTCAATGCAGAGGCGCCATGACCCATCTTTTTTGTGGACAAGAAGAACTGGTGAAGAAAAGGAACTAGTGCTTGGGCTAATAATACCTTGCTTCAGTAAGTCCCAAACGAGCATTTCAATCTCTATTTTTTGGTGAAATGGGTAGCGATAGGGCTTGATGTTGGGAGGAACGCTTCCAGGAAAGAGCTGAATACGATGGTCCTCTGGTCTTGAAGGTGGAAATCCCACTGGTTCAGCAAATACACCTGTATATCGATCCATAATTTGTTCTATATCCAAAGGAGTAGTGGAGACCGTTGATGGTTGCATCTGAATGGAATGGATCTAAGCGATGACACCATGTGAATTCTTCTTAAGGATTTTTTCCATGCAATGTGAACTGATGATGCTGAGAGACCCTGGTTGTAAGCCTGTCAATGTGTGTTTTTGTCCATTGGGGGAAAACTGCATCCAAATTTCAACAAAATCCCATAAGATGGGACCAAGTGTGCGTAGCCATTGAGCCCCCAAAACCATATCACATCCGCCTAAGGTCAAGGAAAACATGTTAGAACGCAGGTTATAATATCCCATAGAGATACGCACATTACGACACTTCCCTTTGCAAGGTAAAGTGCCTCCATTACCAACCATGACTTCAAAGTTGGAGCAAAGATGGATAAAACAATCATCCTGTTTCGCGATTCGAGGGTCAATGAAATTATGAGTGCTACCAGAATCAATGAGTATTGTAAGAGGAAGCTTCTTGAAGTAACCCCTGACCCGCATGGTTTGGGGGCTCGTGATTCCAACTAAAGCATGGAGAGATATCTCTGGCTAGTCATCCTGAGACGGAGGGTCAATAGGTGGATCTAGAATGTCGACCTGAGCATCCATTGTATCTGGAGCTTCTTCACCAATTTCAGAGGCAGGCGGAGAATCCATATCCAAGATATAGAGATTTTGTTGAACACATCTATGTCCCCGGGTGAATTTCTCATCACAATTATAACAGAGCCCTTTTTCTCCGCGTGCTTGCATCTCGGTTTCAGACAAATGCTTGATAGGAGTTGGTCGAGGAGTTAGCGGGATGGGAGGTCATTGAGAACCCATATTTCGGAAGGGAACAAAAGTGGGTTTGGAGCTTTGTTGGGCTACAATCTTGTCTTCTGCCAAGTTAGCCAACCCCAGGGCTTCCATTATTGTGTTGGGACAGAACATTTTGACCTCAGAGCGGATTGCATCCTTTAGAACACTGATAAAACAACTCTGGTAGAATTCATCAGGAAATCCTTCAGTCTGGTTGGCTAGTTTCTCAAATTCAATTTGGTACTCTCTCACAATACCAATTTGGTGAATTTTAGGGAGGGCTCCTGTGAAGTCATCAAAAGCACTAGGACCAAATCGTTGCAAAAGGAGCTGGAAAAAATATGCCCATTTTGGCTCTTCATGAGCCTTGATGTACCAACGGTACCATTAAAGAGCTTCCTATTTCAAATGAAAGGATGCAAGTGGAACTTTGTAAACATCAAAAGTATTATGCAGACTAAAATATTGTTCTGCACGATAGATCCATCCAGTCAGATCAATACCATTGAAACGAGGAAAATCAAGCTTCGAACCACGAAAATTGTTGGAAGAAGAGAACCCATTGTCCGATCAAGACTCGGACTGTCGTTTGTTGTTCATGGCTAAATGCTCAAGATGGAGGCCGAGAAATTTTTCATCCAGATCCTGAAGTTTGGCTTCGATGGCTACAAGTGCTTCTTCCATGGTTTTTGCTCCTGCGCAGTTGACAACCATAACCAGGAGTTTTCTTTTTTTGGTTGAGTGGGTAGAAAAACAAAAATAGAAACTGTTTCAGTAAGGGAAAATCTGGATTTGGGAAAAAATATGAAGGGTAAGTTGGGTTTGACTAGGTTTTGGACACTGTCGAATGGACAAGGAAGCAGAGAAGAAGGATTTCAAGAGCGGGGTGAAAGAATGAGAAAATTTGGTAGAGAGGGACAAAGAAGCAAAATTAGGAAAGGAACTCTATGGTAAAATTTGAAGGTGACTAGGTGAAATCCGAAAAAGTTATGGAAAACACTAAAAATAGACAAATGTGGGATTTCGGGCTTTGGGAAGTGGAATTTGGGATAGGGTCCTCAGGAATGAAATCTGCATAATGGGATTACAGGGGTGTCGGGGAAGTTTCAAGGGAAACATAGTGAAAACAAGGGATATATGGCGAAAAAATGGAATTTTTTTTAAGGAATGGTTCTGCAACGGCGCGGAAGGGATCGGAAACAGATAGATCTGCAACGGCACGAAAGTCATCGGAAACAGATAAATATGCAACGGCGCGGAAGTGATCGGAAACAGATATATTTGAAATGACGCGGAAGTGATAGGAAGCAGAGGGATCTGCAACAGTGCGGAAGTGATCGAAAACAATTCTGGACAGAGAAAATCTGCAATTTTGTAGGTGAAAATAGATATGGACCCCAGGTATGCTCAGCTTCCTAACGGTTCAGGGGATTCACTCGACCACCAATGTTGTCTGACGGCTTGCGTATTGGGGCAGTATCCCTCACTCCATGGCTCAGGTAAAAATGATAACCTCTTTGCCACAAACGACAACTCTTGGTTTACCTCAAGGGTGGGAACTAGTCAATCAGGTAGGGGTCGTTGCCCTTTTCCCTGGCAGGTCCTCCCAATGGGCCAGCTACTTCTGGGTTCCTGTGGTACTACTCACAATGATTTTTAGGGCTTATTCCCAAGTACTTACCATAGTTAAGTGGATAGAGATTATTCCTAGATCCAAACCTGCAACAGATGCGAAAAAAAAAATTTGGCAGAAATTTCACCCAACAAGCCCAAGAAAGTGCTCTAATACCAAATGAGAAGAACCTGCAACAATTCATTGATGAATACACGATATATCAAATCACAGAACATTTTTATTGATCGCAGGCCACTTCGAGGGGGAAACCTCCTTTGAGCAAGGTCAATACAAAATAACTTCTTGGTGCCTTCATAGGCCTCAACACACACTTATATACTAAGTCTAGGTGCCAATACTATGGGTCAAAACCATAGCCCAATACAAACTATGGATCAACAATACTATGGGCGACTTACAAAGCATATGCGCCAAACAACAATAACACAAACTATGGATCAACAAATACTATGAGATGACATACAAAGCATATGAGTCCAACAACAATATACTAACAAAGTAAAGACATGGGTTCCGAATAAAATGCTAAAAAATTTCTTTTTCAATGAAAGTACTGAAAATTATTTAAAGTGGTACAGTGAAGCAAATAACAAAAAAAATCAAGAAGTAGCTTGTTCTGCAAGTAAAACAGGTGGTTGTCAAGGTCCAGGAAAAATCTGGGCCGAAAATGGGTCGAGAAAACTCAAAAAATGGATTGCAGGTTTTGGGCCAAAACTGGGGATCTGGGTCGCAGCTGTCAGGCTGAAAGAAGCGATCTGGATCACGGTTATCAGGATGAAGGATGTGATCAGGATCACAATTGTCAAGATGTGAGGATGCGATCTGGATCGCGACTTCTAGGCTAAAGGATGCGATCAGGATCGCAACTGTCAGGATGGAGGATGCGATCGGGATTGTGGCTGTCAGGATGAAGGATGAGATCGGGATCATGGCTGTCAGGCTGAAGGATGCGATCGGGATCGCGGTTGTTAGGCTGAAGTATGCGATTGGGATCACGGCTATGAGGCTAAAGGTCGCGATCTCAGTCGCGGTTGGGTTATGCAAATCTGATTGGCAGGTCACGGGTTTGGGACAAACAAGCGCAATCTGGTTTGCGGGTTTGGGCTAGACAACCGCGATTTGGATCGCGGTTTTGGGGAAAAACCTGCGTTCAACGGCACGAACGGCCACCAAAAATGATAGCTGAAACTGAAAAAAGGGGACTATAGGTCTTGCAGAAACAACAATGGGCTTGGGCTGCAAGGTACAGGCTTAAGGGTAAACCAGATCTACAGTAGTAAAGCAAAATGATAACTAAAACAAGAATAAATCTAAATCTAACCAGAGATTCAAATAAGCGGAGTCGCCAAAAACTGTAGCTAGAGTTTTCACCCTAGCTTGTGCCAATGAGTACCTACTAAGGAGAATGGACTCCTTAGTAGCAATTTCAAGAAAACAGTAAAAAAGCTAATGTAAATAGTAAAGACTAATCTAACATATGCATGGACATTCATAAAATAAACTTGCAGTAAACAGTAAAAAATTTAGATTCTTCATGTAAAACAAATATCCAAGAGATTGACATTTTTATTCACAAAAAATGGAGTTACACATGAAAGGTTACATCAATGGTGAGGTTGGTTGAGTTTGAGCAGCCGTAGGGACGAGTTGCTCCAGTGCTCCAATGGTTCCTTCTCTTCTCCAAATGCAATGGGGATTGGCCAGAATGGCTCACTCAAATGGTGAATCTAAGCACAAATGGTGGGCTTAGGTTTCAAGAGTGGTTTGGGTAGCATGAGGGTAAGATGGATTATGGATTAATAATGGGGAGCTTCTATCACCTTTTTATAGATTTTGGGTGATGGAGAATACAGCCATGGTTTAGGGTAACCGATGGTATTGGGAAAATGGTTTAGGGTTTCTTTTCCTCTTTTTCCCTCTTTTTTCCTTTTTTGAATTTTATTCCCTTTTAATTGACTTTTGGGAATTTTGGGCCCTTTTTGAGGGTTTTTTGGTATTTTTGAGGAAATTTAATTGTTTTGAGGAGAAAAATATTGATTTTGGCCTTTTTGGTGACCATTTGAAGGTTTTTTGAGATTTTAGAGGCTAAAATGGTAGGAAAAGTGGAACAATGGGTCATGTGACTAGGAAGATGAGCTAGTGAGCATTTTTTGGGTGTTAACAATAATGATGTCTAAACAACTGAGGCCTTTTTGGTGACCATTTGAAGGTTTTTTGAGATTTTAAAGGCTAAAATGGTAGGAAAAGTGGAACAATGGGTCATGTGGCTAGGGAGATGAGATAGTGAACATTTTTTGGGTGTTAACAATAATGATGTCTAAACAAAAATCCATGATACATTCGATATGATCAACCTCACTGGATACCACTAGCAACTGCATCATCATCAACATCATCAGCATCAGCATCATAATCATCATCATCGTGATTATCATCATCGACATCATCATCATCCTCATCATCATCATCCTGGGAATTATCTTCATCTCCATCATCATCATCATCAAATCCCATATTGGATCTAGACTCAACATAATTTGGATCATTCATGTTCCAGACCCATGTTTTGCAGAAAAACATTCAAAATTAAAAGTTAGTATTAATTTCATGCCATAATTCATATTTGTGTTATATTGCTAATATTACAACATATCAAAACGAAACCATAATCATATTACATTATATCATAGTGGACGTACCATAATCAAATATGAGATAATTTATAGCTAAGATGTCATTCCAATTATGTAAAACATGCAACAATTTTAGTAAATGTTAGTAAAGATCATAACAAAAATTGTAAAACAAGTTAACTATCAACTGGAAAGTGTATTAAATAACCTTAAGTCTCAACTCTCTCATGTTAATATATAAAAATAATTTGTTTGTCAACATTGACTTTGCAATATATACAAGTATACTCTCAAATAGAATTATACATGCCATACTTCAATTGAATATATGCCATAATTCACTTGTGTCTTCTAAGTATATACACACAATTGCTAGACTCCTAGGGGGCTACTTGCAACTATCCATAGATCAAAAACCATAACTTCGATCATGAAACCATCAATTCTGATGGATTTAGGATGTCAGACATGTTTTAGCTATGGGAAACCCTCTACCATGTTTTGATTGCTAGGAAACAGTTGTATTATACCATCTCAGGAACTAGGGTTTTGCTTCGTAAGGACCAATGCTAATTTTGCACAAGTGGGTCAATTTTGAATTGAAATCTATCAGGTAAAAGTGGGTAGTGTGACCACAACCATAATGGCCAAAACCATCTATGGGAGCTGATGAAACCCATTTATTCTACCTGGTTTGAATTTCGTGCCCCAAAGCAAATTCACAAGTTGTCCCTGAATGACCCTAGGGGATGCTTTCCACTGGCCATAGACCAAAAAATATAGCTCAAATCATGAAACCATTGATTTCAATGGATTCAAGATGTCAGGTTTGAGCCAGAGGAACCTCTCTACCATGTTTTAATTTTCAGAAACGGTCATATTATACCATCTCCAAAACTACGATATTGCTCAATAAGGGCCAATGCGAATTTTGCACAAGAGGGTCAATTTTGAATTGATATTTCCCTAGAAACTGTGGGAAGCATGACAACATCCACAATGTCTAAACACATATGTGGGAGTTGTTGGAACCCATTTTTGCTGGCTGATTTGGATTTCGTGCACTCAGTGAAAATTCACAAGTTGCCCTTGAATGGCCCTGGGGGGCTACTTGCAATTGGACATAGAACAAAAAATGTAACTCGAATCATGAAACCGTCAATTTCGATGGATTCAATATGTCTGGATTCAACTAAGGGAACCCTTGTACCATGTTTTAGTTTCCTGGAAACATTCATATTATACCATCTCTAGAACTAGGGTTTTGCCTCAATAACTACCAATGCCAATTTTGCACAAGGGATCAATTTTGAATCGAAATCTCCTGGGAGACCGTAGGAAACATGACCAAGTCGATAATGGTGAAACACGTCTATGGGATATTATGAAACCCATTTATTCTACCTGGTTTGGATTTCGAGAGCACATTCACAATTTTTCCATGAATGACCCAATGGGGCTACTTGTAACTGGCCATAGAACAAAAACCGTAACTTGGATCATGAAACCATTGATTTTGATGGATTCACCATGTCAGTTTTCAACTAGGGGAACCCCTCTACTGTGATTCAAATGGCTAGAAACGGTCATATTATGCCATCTTCAGAACTAGGGTTTTCCTCAATAAGGGCCAATGCCAGTTTTGCACAAGGGGGGGAATTTTGAATTGAAATATATGGAGTGACCATCAGTAGTGTGACCATGTACAATGGACAAACACATGTTTGGGAGATGAAAAAACCCAGTTATGCTTCCTAATTTTGGATTTGGTGCCCTTGGAGAAAATTCACAAGTTTTCCTAAAATGGCTCCAGGGGGCTACTTTCAACTTGCCGTAGAACAAAAATTGTAAGTTGGATCGTCAAATAGTTAATTATGATGGATTAAGGATTTTGGTTTCATCTAGTGGAACCCCTCTATCGTGTTTCAATTTCTAGGAAACAACCATGTTATACCATCTTCAAAACTAGGGTTTTGTTAAAAAAGAGCCAATGCCAATTTTGCATAAGGGGGTCAATTTCTAATCGAAATATCGCGGGAGATCATGGGAAGCGTGACCATGTCTACAATGGGAAAACACATATGTGGGATGTGATAGAACCCAATTATGCTTCTCAGTTTGGATTTTGTACCTCGTACCAAATTCATACATTGTCCTTGAATAGCCTAAGGGGGCTACTTACCACTAGTCATAGAACAACACCCATAACTCAAATCATGAAACCGTCAATTCCGATGGATTCAAGGTGTTAGGTTTCATCCAAGGGAATCCTCTTACCGTGTTTCCATTACCTAAAATGGTCATATTATACCATCTTCGGAACTAGCGTTTTGCTCAGTAAGGGCCAATGGGAATTTAGCACAATGGGGAAATTATGAATTGAAATTTATTAGGAAATCATGGGAAGCGCGAACACATCCACAAAGTCCAAACACGTATGTGGGAGTTGACATAACCCAATTATGATTTCGGTTTGGATTTCATGCCCCTGAAGAAAATTCACAAGTTGTCCCTGAATGGCCTAAGGGGGCTACTTGCAACTGGCCATAGGAAAAAAATTGTAACTTGAATCGTGAAACCGTTGATTCCTATGGATTTAAGATGCCATGTTTCAGCTAGGGGAACCACTCTACCATGTTTCAATTGTGATCTAAATTTGCAGGATCTTTATTAACGAATATTTATGTGAATGCTTCAACAGTTAGCTTTTGAAGAAAGAGTTTAAAAAGGATTTAAAATGACATTTTCAAATAGCACATAAGCATAAAGAATGAAAATTATTGAATATGCAAACCATAATATGGGACAACAACTGATAACAGAGTTCGTCCAATATAGACTACATATATGGGCCCCTTCTAGTGAGACCAATTTTATTAGTCTTCAAAAATGCTTTACAAAGAAAAGTTAGGACTGTTGGATTATACCTTCCTTTCTCCCTTCCTTGGGGTTGACCCGGGTTCTACAAGGCTCTTTCTAGTATTTGGTCCAACAAAATCCCCTTCACTGGCCCTTTCAGCATCAACCTGCGAGCAGGTTGAAGTCTCACCCAAAGAGAAGATGGATGGTTACAGAATCAGGTTTCAGTAACCTAGTGACGCACGGTTATGTTATGCGAACTAATGTGCGTAGATTAATCAACATCTACTTCACAGATCGTTACCAACAGGTATCTGTGCACTCCATAGATCTCAACAACCTACAGACTTCGTTGAATCATTGTTACTTTGCTTCTATGACTACGCATTTACCATACTTAATACAACTTCGCAATGTTCATACATGCATGTTCCACTACTTAACATATTATTCTCATTCACATTCATATGAAAACACATATATAAGCATAAAAATTCATGAACATTCAATATAACATAGATTCAAACACACAACACAAGTATTTAGGTGGTTCACCCCCCAGATGGGAGCTACATCCACGGGAATTGTTCTTATATTTCATGGAAGGGGTTAACAATTCCAGTCTATGCACTCAATTGTAGACTCTTCTCTACAATAGATCTCTCGCACACGGCTGCAGAGTCTTTTTCCTCTCTTAGATCTCTCTCAGCGTAGATCTAACAAAACTCTCCAAATCTCTAATAATATCTATCTTATCTAACAAAATATAACAATTCCTTATAAAAAATTTCCCTTTATATATATTGTGCTCGAAGGTCACATCTTTACAATAACTATGGGACAATCCCCATAGTACCCTTAAACCAAAAATGGCATAGTTCTCATGTTGACCATGCTTTGTCTTTACTTCGTTGGAGCTCTGTTGTCCTTTTGCACCGCTTCCCCTGGCTCTAATGCTTCTCTGATAGTCACAATTATGAATGTGCGGCTCTAACACTACAGTGGCACGTCCTTTGCACCATTCCGCTTATTTACTCTTTGCTTCTGTAGCTGACAGTCTGATGCTTCATTCATAACTACTCCAACTACTTCAATAGTCCTTAGTACTTTGCATTTACTAAGGGGACAGATCCTTTTCTGCCACTTCACTTCGCTCCATACCTTAATCCTAGTAATTGCGGAGTTGGTTCTCCCAAAACTAGTTTATGTTAGGCCTCGCCTAACTTGTACCTTTGCCATCAAAACTTCTTTCACTTGGGTTGCACCCAGCAGGCCCCTAACACTTACTTGTGGCTCGCCCCTGAGCCACATTGACTGTGTTGTTTCAACCGCGCATCCTTTGAGATGTTTGATTTCACGGCGAACTTCTGAAAAGTTGTACTTAACTTTAAAGCTGTGTCCTTGGATTCGTGCTCAAACTCCTTAATTTTCTCGAGCATCTCCTCTAAGATGGATTCTAGAAGTTGCTCCTTCACAGTGTCCTCTGTTATCTAGAGTTCTTGCAACTTCTGCTCAATTTATTCAAAAAGTGCAAGCACCTCTTCATGCATTGACTATAACTTCGATGAAGTTTCAGCTTCCTTTTCCCTTAACACTTCCAAATCCTTCTGAATTTCTTTCTTCTCTGCAAACTTCTGGATTCTTTTCCTTGGTGGAAAATCCTTCATAGCCATGTTCACAGAATCAAGATCCTTCTGTCGTTGTTGTACCTCATCCTAAATTTTCTGTAACTCAGATTCTTCCTGTAGCATATCCCATACCTTGGTAATTTCATCAAGTAGGTCTTGACATCTCGCCACTTCTACGGAGATGTTTTTAGTGGAAGCCTTCAATGCTTCAGCTCTTGCTTCTTTATCTTGCTGTGAGGTGCCAGATTGTTGTCGAGTTTCTAATCAGCAATATGCTCCTTATAGTCAATATCCATGTTTTCCATCTTGGCCTTCATATTGTATACTGGCACCAATCCTCAAAATAGTAGCTTCTACCTCAGGCTCTTCTAGGTAGTCTAGGATCCTTTCACAGACTTCGGCAACAACTCTCTTCGGTTTCTTCTGCTTATCCTATGCATATGCGAGCTCATTGATCTTTAGTGCGCATTCATCCTTTAGGTCCTTATAGCTCTCCTCCAGCTTCAGGTGTTGGTTATAAGAGACTATGTGTCTATCTTGGATTTCTTCCACAACCTGCAGATGCATATTATGTAATCCCTCGATGGGAAACATCCCAACATTAATATTGAGGTGTGTGAGCTGCTTCGTACCTTCAGTGAGCTCGTTAGTTGGAAATATGGCATTCATTGGCGTAATTCTAACTAACCGAGGTCTCATTGTTCATTGTTAAGGTAGGCGCCTTTCTCTTCCTTTGGCTTGACTCTCCTACTCGATCATCAGAATCTGGTTCTTTCACCAAGTCTCACTGGACTTGTTCAACCCTTGCGACCAGACTCTTTAATTCTATGACACTCTCCATCATGCCTACTTGTACTGGTTCTTGCTTGCTTTCCTTTAATGCAAGTGTTTCTTCAATATGCTCTGACACTCTACCTGCAATGCAATCATAGTCATTGTCGTGCAACTGCGCATCGAGTGGAAGCTTAGTAGCTTTATGTTTCTTCGTGTGCATTGATTCTAGCATGGTTGTGTCGGTTTGATTTCTTTTCTCTCCTGCTGACAAGCCAGCAGCTTGTTGTTTTTTTGCGCCTTGACTTGGTTCTGGGTTCTGCGTGCTTGTTGTATCATCACCTTGGTCTTGTGGATCTCCAGGTTCGCTTTCCTATGAAGTGGTGATCAGTGTAGCTGGTGCATCAACCTTCCATTCTAGTGGCTAGTCTTCCATAATCAGATCGATTTTATATGCCTCTAACTGATATAGTCCTTCAAACAATTGAGGAGGTGTGAGTTGTACTCGTGGCTGAATGTAAATGAAGTGCAATCCATCTTTTAAAGTCATCTTCCGGATAAAGTGAGTTTCCACTTCCTTAATGATATGCGAAGTCCTCTGAATGACTTCACATAAATACTCATAGTAGGTAAGCAATTGTATTTTGTTTACCCTTTGTTGGTCTGGCTTTGAGTTTTCCAACATGTTTGCAAACCTTGGTCCTTGACAGTCTCCAATGAGTACCGGGACATTCTGCTGATAGATAGGCTCCTTCCGTCCTACAAAGGAAACCAATACTAACAACCAACTCTAGTGGAAATGACCTCCATTTTCTTGTGTCTCGTGGATGTCTTCTAAGAATTCGTTCAACACGTAGCTTCCCCAATTGAACTGAAATCCATCCTTGGTCTTTGCATCTAAGGATATTGTAGCGGTCGGTACCTTGTTTGGTCTGCATTTCCTTAGGATATTTCTTACAAGGAGCTGGACTGGGAACCACATGGCTTGATATTTGATCCCAGCGGTTGTATAACCACGGCTTCCTTTGGTTATCCTGAATTCTCTCTTCATTCTTGCAGCTAGCTCTTTATCATTGTTCTTCCCAACAACTCAACTACAGGATCATCACCCCTCTTGCACAAGTGTGTGATCTGGTATATGAGATCGATGTTAATGTATATATTGTGGTCTAACCACAAGTATACCTGGTGCGTGCATGAAAATAGTGTGTGCACCACCGTTGTAAGCTCTAAGATCCTATCAAAATGTGGGATGCGTAGCAGTTTCAGCAACCTTGATGGCTGCAATGGCACAATCCACTCTTGCGGTTGAATTGTTGCTTGCTTGGTAACTTCATCATACCTTCTGTAGATGTATTGATCTGCTTGGAATTGTAGAAATTTTGCGTCTTGGAGAAATTCTGGGAGTTTACCTCACAAATTCTCCTTAATCCACACATGGCTTGACATGGGAGGCATGGGAATCTCATACAGAGGATTATTCATGAGAATCACCTCTGGCACATCTCGTTTCCTTGGAGATATGTATTCTGGAACAAGCAGGATGGGTCTCTCTTGACTCGGTGCTAGTGGAAATGGCTTTGGAACACTCAGGGCATTCATCTTTTCCTGTTCAATGGCCTTCTACTTGTCTTTCTACTTTTGTTGTGGTACATTCCTTGGTGATTTTCTAGATGAACCACTGCATTCTGGGACTAATTTCTTTATGGGTGTGTTTATGACTCCTTCCAGGCCAGAATGTCAGAAGTCACTCAAAATTTCATCTAAGGTCGACTGCTCAAACATATACTGTCGGCTAATGATTTCTTTCAGCTGGTAAACACTTAGAAATTACAGGCAGTAAAAATGGAAATTTACGGTAAAACCAGTAGGTAAACGGTCTTTACTATTTATAGGCACCTCAACACTAAGGCGTGCCTGAAAACGGCTAACTTAGCATTAAATGATATGTCCGTTGGCCAAATCTTCCGTAGATCTTGGTCCTTTCCCTTCATTGAATGTGTCTTCAATGGACGAATATGCCTTACTTATGGAAACATACGGTTTCCAAACTGTATAACGGCTACTTTCTGATAAAAAATTGTAACAACTAGTTTTCCTTTACTTCGCTAACTGTCCTGTGAACTACGAGGTTCACTACGCATTTCTCTTTTACTTTGCTAGAGGATATGTGAATTGCGAGGTTCACAGCGCATTTTCCTCTCCTGGATGTTAGCTTCACAACGTGATTCCTCCTTTCTTACTTTGCAACTCAGCTTGCTATGTGTGCTTCACAGCACAACTTCCATTTTTGTGAAAACTTCGCATTTTACCAAAACTGTGTGCAAACTCTTTATTCTTTAATTTTTAGTGTCCAATTTCAACCGCACTTGACACTCAAAATTTTCTTACGTTTCTTAACTGATATCTAGAAGAGTAGATCCATCCCTGTAAGGATTTAGTCTACTCCCATTAACAAGTCCTTTCAAATTTTCTCCAAGTAGTGTGCCTAATTGAACTGCGCCACCACTAGTGACATGCTTAACAATATATGGTCCTAACCAATGCATTTTGAATTTTTCAATAAATTTCATAAATTTTCTATCATAGAGGAGGACAAGGTCTCCTACCTGGAAAAATTTAGTCTTGATGTGTCTATCATGCCATGCTTTTTCTCTGTCTTTCTGCACTTGTTGGTGAAAACCTGTAATGAAGCGATCTTCCTCCAGTCCAACTAAGTGTAGTAGTTTTTCTTATATTGTCTGATCATCTACCATATCTGTAAATATTGCAATTCTCAAACTTGGTACTATAAATTCCATGGGCATGACAACTTCTTGTCCCTATGCTAACCTGAAAGGTGTATGACCTGTCAACTTCTTACAAGTTGTTCTATATGCCCATAATACTGTTGATATTCTGAGAACCCAATCATTCCTGTTTGTGTTGCATACATTGGTCAATGCATTCTCCAAGACTTTGTTAAAGGCTTCTACAATGCCATTAGCTTGTGGATGATATGGTGTGCTCTTCTGATGGTAGATCTGAAATTCTTCTAACAAGGATGCAATAATTCTATTTAGGAAATGGGTTCCCTAATCACTCATTAAAATATTTGGACAGCCAAATCTTGTCAAAATATTCTCAAAATGAAATGCACGGCAGTAACTGCGCTACAGTCCTTCACTGGTTTTGCTTCAACGCATCTCGTTAAATAATCTATAGCTTTGATGATATACCTTGAGTCAATTCACTTCCCTGGTGGGTTAATGGGTCCCACAAAGTCAATATCCCATTTATAGAAGGATTGAAGTGTCAGTTGTGGCATCAACAACATCTCATCTCGACGAGATGGCTTTCATGCTCTTCGGCATACATTGCACATCCAGCAATGTTCTTTTGAGTCTTTGTGTTTTGTAGGACACCATAGTCCCGACCTCAAAATTTTCTGCGCAGTAGCTCTTCCTGCTTAGTGTCCTCCATATACACTTGAATGTGCTTCGGATAGTATACTAGGTCTTTCATGTTCTAGTACACATCTTCACAATACTTCATCTGGTCCTAATTTGTACAATTGTCCAGCAATTATGGTAAATTCAGCTGCTCTTACCAATAATTGTTTCTTCTGCTGCATAGTAAACTCTATAGGAACTTATTATGTAGTCAAAAATTCTATGATATCTATGAAGTAGTCATCTTCTATATGGATATCAAACAACTACGCATCTAGTATACTATCCTCCAGATTACTTGGTTCTTCACCTGACTCAATGCGTGACAGATGGTCAGGTCCTGCATTCAATCTTCTTGGTTTCACTATGATTTCAAAATCATATTCCTGAAATAGTAATAGCCATCTACATATTCTTCCCCATAACACTAGTTTGTTAACCAAGTACTTCAAAGCTGAATGGTCAGTAAACATTCAGAAATGCGAACCTAGTAGATAGTGTCTAAACCTTTGCAATGCGTATACCATCGCTAAGCCTTCCATTTCTGTCGTGGTGTAATTCTTTTTTATTGAAGATATATTTATACTCAAAAAAGCAATGGGATGATTGATACCTCCCTCACCTAGTTGATCTAATTCAATGCCAAGTGCTATGGATGAAGCATCTACGTGTACATGAAATGGTTTATTCCAGTCAGGAAAAACTATAATAGGTGTTGTGACCATTTTCTCTTTCAGTGTGTCCAAACCTTTTTGGAAATCTTCAGTCCAACTGTACTCCGCTTCTTTCTTCAATAATTTCTCCTTAGGCACAGTGATATACACATATCCTTTGATAAAATTTCTATAGTATCCTGTATGCCCCAATGTAGTACGTAACTGCTTCAGGGAGTTAGGTGCTGGAAGATTTACAATGATTGAGATATTTGTTGGATCAACCATCAATCCCTGCTTACATACTATGTGTCCCAATAGAATACCATAGGGAAAACAGAATACGCTCTTCTTCAAATTCAAGGAAATCCAGCATTGTCTAAACTTTGCTAACATCATTCTTAAGTTCTCATAATGATTCTTTAAAAGGCCGAATACTGTCCAGTCATCAAAATAGACTTCTAAGAACTTATGAATAAAATCCTTAAATGTAGCTACAACAAATCTTGAAAAGATAGTGGGTGCATTCTTCAATCCAAATGGCATAATAGTGTACTGATATGATCCCCATTCAGTAGAAAATGTGGTCTTATGTTTGTCTTCTATAGCAATTCTGATCTGATGATATCCAGAAAATCCAGCAATGAAAGAGTATGCCTCTTGTCCACCTACGTTATCTAGCACTTCGTCTGTGAATGGAGTAGGAAATGGCTCATGCAAGGATGCATCATTCAATTTTCTGAGGTCCACACAGATTCTGATTTCACCTTTAGATTTCTTATCCTGAATTACCATAGGACTTATCCATTCTGATTCATCTACTCATTCAATAATTCCTTCGTCAATCATCTTATCAATTTCTGCCTTAGCCCTTTCTTTATATCTAGGATTCAATCTGTAAGGCCTTTGCTTAATAGGCTTTGCATCTGGCTTGAGAGGTATTTTCATAACTCCCAAGTCACCTAAAATGCCTTTCATTTCAGAACACTTGGTAGGAAATAAATCTCGATATTCGCGCAATAGGTCTACAATCTGTCCTACTGTTTCTTCATCCCAATGATCTGCAATAAAAGCAAATTTTGGTTCATTCTCAGTACTAATGTTGATATTTTTGGTCTTCACATGACTACTCAAGTCTGGAATTTTTAAATTAGGCCCTTCAACATCTCGTTCTCCTTATGATTCAGGTATATGCACACCGCGAGGATCTTCAGCTTCATCTAATGCAAAGTCATAACATTCAAGGGCATGCTCAAACTGTATTTCCTAATCTGGTTCTTTGTATATTGGTAATAGTGTATCGTTGAATATCTTATTTTTAATGACCTGCAGAGCCTCACTGATACTCAAACAATCATCCTGAAAACTGAAAGTGGATTGGAAGTCAGTTATTAGTATGTGCCAATCTATTGTGCCTCTGTGAAGTTCTGCTTCTGTATTCCAATTCTTTGGTATTTTATCCAATGTGTGTGTTAACGCCCCTATCAATGTTCCCACCAAGGAAGGAAAGGGCATCCCCCTACCGGAACTCCAAGCATGCCCATTGATTTCTTACACCACAGGAAAAGTCATAAAACCCAAAAATGGCTAAGTATTGACCAATTCCAAGCCAAGTGATCAAGTCGTAGTGAAAGAAATGAGGAAAACAAGGCAAGGAGTTCTTCCGCAATCTAAAGGGATTGAACGGTAGGGATTGAAAAGCAGATCCAAATCAACGGTTGGAAAGCAATCCGAAGCAGACCAGATATGAGTTTTTGAGTCCTGCAATCTGCATTGCGGAATGCAGATTTCGGGAGCCTCATCTTTCCAGAGGGAGTAGGGTGGAGTTTCCGAGTTCCACCGATTGCGGTTTGTGGATTGCGTATTGTGGGTTGCGGATTACCTCATGATACCTTCTGCTGCAACACAAGATAATCTTGAGTGATAACAGTGTGCATAAACATGTGAACCCATTCTTTCTTAGGTCTATGTATCCAAGCTTTCAGGCAAAGTTCTATATGATCTCTAGGATCAGTCTGTCCATTGTATTTTGCTTGTGCTATCTCATCATGTTCTGCAAATCTAATTTCCATAATGTGATGACATTCTTCCCATGTATTCAGGTTCTCCTTATGCGCAACCCACCATCTAGCAGGTGTAGCTCGCAATGCTATATCTAGAGCGGCTAACTTATGTTCTCCTGGAACTGATATTAGATATTCATGAAGAAATGCATGGATATTTCCTAAACCATCATAAGTAGGAATTGGACTTACCTCTGTTCCAATCCAATGTATTGACTTTGTAATCTTCGCACATCATCTTGCTAATACTTCATGCATTTGACTTTGCCAGTTCTCCATTCCTATGTCTGATTCTGATATGCATGAATTGTCGCATCTCTAGCTCAATGTTCCATCATAGGTAGGATTAGTGTAATCTTCTTGATTCACTGTCATCTTGTAGATGTTATCCAATTCTTGGGCTCTACATTCTTCTCAGACTGGTTCAATATATCTAGGTCCTTGTGAAGGATCCAAGGGTGCATTGACCCTGATATCTGGTCCTTCAAATATCATTTGTTTTTTCTTGAGATTGATGATTGTGAGGTTGTCAATTTCCTAGTCAATCCCCAATAATGCAGGATAAGGATTTATTTCATATATGATCTCAATAACCTCGAAGTTTTCTTTACTTCGTACTCCATCAATGTCCATAAGAACATTTGATAATCTCTCAAAGGGTATAACCTTTTGTTGATTAGATAATCTAAATTGTATAGGCAACCAAGATAAATTTGGCTTTCCCATATGTTCCCATCATTGTTTTGTCAGGACATTGACCTCTAAGCCTAGGTCGAGAATGACCTGGTTCATTTCATAATCTCCAATCTGTGCATTTAGCCTCATTTCTCTTCCTATCCTTCTATGGTTCTTGATATGACGAACTGCTCTATGTGCATCATTCATTGTGTTACATTGTTCATAATTTCCCAATAGTTTATATAATTCCCCTACGACATTTTGATGTCTTAGCAACTTTATGCAGCCTTGTAAGAACTGCATTATAGGACTTATCTTCTCTGGTGAATATCATGATCCATCATACGAGATCGGCATATCTAGTATTGGTGTTTGATCACTTCGCAATTGGGTTCTTGTGGTTGAAGGTTCCACGTTCTGAAAGCTTTGTATTGCTTCCATGAATGTCATTTTCTCTTGGTCAGGGTTAAATGCGGGCATTTTTCTAGTTGCTTTTCTTACTGAAGGCCCATCAGTAGGCTTTGGTATGTTCAAGTGATCTTCGAAATTCAAGGCTTCGTTTGTCCTGTCATCTCCTATCACGGTTCCACTTCATGTCACAACATGAATGTTGCGATCCTTGTTCCTCTCCTCAGCTGCGATCATCTGTATATTCTGGTTCTCTCCTTCTGGTCTTTTCTCTTGCATTTTTCCTTGCAAAATGGGACATGCTTCAATGACATGGTCAAATGACTTACAGTACTTACAGGTAGTGCATGGATTCTGACATTCTCTAGCTAGATGTCCTGGTTGAGTGGAGTTATAGCATACAATCTGGCCTCTTCCTCGTCCTTGACCAGTTTTGTGTCCTCTTCCTCTGTATCCACCACATCCTTTATATGCACCTTGGTCATATTGCACATTTTCATTATTATGCGGTGTTTCTCCTTGGACTTTGTAGACATCATGCTTTCTTTCTATCATGAGATCATAAGATCTGCAGTTGGTATTGTCATGTCCAACTGACTTACATTATGTGCAGTACAAATTCTTTGGTGTCTGTACATATTTCTGAAGCAGGTAACAGTCTTCTGGGCGATGTCCTCTACATCGTCAAATCTCACACCATGGTCCTTGTTGTTGATTCAATGGGTTTGGTGCTCCACTAGTGATGTAGTCTCTGAATACATGATAGTGTTCCTTGGAATGTCCTTCTCCTTTACATTTCGTACACCAAACTTCTTCTCTTGTTTCTTTTCCTTTCTTCATATCTTGTAGCTGTAATGTCAAATTGGCTAACTGTGTCTGTATTTGTACCATACCTGCACTAGTTTCTCCTATGGGTGTGTGATAATATGCAGGGATCTAGCAACTATAACAAACTCACAATCTAACTCTCAAGATTATTTGCAAAGAAGAAGAAGCATGCATTCAATAATCACTCACAAACACAGAATAATGGACAATGTCAATATCATACAATGAATAATGAATGTAGAGAATGTGTTACAATAATCAATGATGAGGCATCATATAGGATTCGAATTATCCAAGTAGGGCATTTGAATTCTGAGCTCAAAGTCTAGCATGAATAACTACAGAGACATCAACTAGTCAGCAGTACAGTCATGAGTGGTAAGAGTCAATCAAGTGTGTCTAACTGAGTCTAACAGAACTAACTATCCATAAATCAAGGAATGGAGACTCTACGTGGAGTGCATGATGCTATCTAACTCAATGTCTAGCTTGGATAACAATGGAGACATCATCCAGTCAATAGTATCAATCATAAATGGTAATAGTCAGTCAAGTGTGTCTAACTGAGTCTAACAGAACCATCTAGGCATAAATCAGGGAATGGATACTCCAAGGAGGGTGCATGAGGCTTTCAAATAGTCAAGTGGAACTCAGGAACTAGCTAACTAGGACCTACAAGCAGTTGGTATGATCAATCAGTGGAAGAACTACTCAATCAATGCACTGACTGAATGATAAATCCCAGTAGGTGAGATAAGGTGCCCTAACTGAGTGATAACTGAAGGTGGGTGAGTAAGAGCGCTCTAACAGACAGTGGTAGGCGAGAAATGTGCACTTGTTAAGCAGATAAGTCAAGGAGGGCGCATTAGGTAGGTAGGAGGCCAATTGAGGGCTAAAGATAGGCTTTGGAGATCTAGAAGCAAGCTCTGGGTGCTAGGGAGACAACCATAACGATGACTGGATGCATGCAGTGGCATGCAAATGCATGCAGCATGCAGTTTTGCATGCAAGCATACAAAATATAAAAATGATGATGTGAATATTCCAACACCCCCCGCAATCTATAGTATGAGGAAATAACCAAAAAAAAATAGGGCCCTGGTGATTGAGATCAATTGTCACCCCATACAATCAATCTAAAATAAACTAAGTGAGGAAAGAGGGGAAACCCAGTGGGAAGAAAGCCCTCCATAAAAATAAACTGAAGGATTCTAAAATAGCATGTCATCACTCACCCATGAAGGAGGAAAGTGTCCTTTTCAAAAGAAGGGTTCATCACTCTAAAAAGGTTCAGTAATGTGAGAAGGATGAAACCTTCCACCCTGAGAACCTGATGTGGTTCTCCGTCGATCAAATGGATCACCATTGAGAGTAGTGGCTACCTATCTCGGAAGAGGAGGAAAATCAATTGAGAGATCATAAGGGACTGAATCTCCCATGTCCTCATTAGCATTTGCTAGATCTTCGGGTTCTTGTGGATCTGGATCTAGCATTTTCTCTTCATCATATTCACTGTCATACTCTGAATCTGATCTACCATGTGATGATGGTTTGCTCTTTTGGAGCTTGTCAATGTTGAGATATTGTAACTTCAAAGAATATTACATTTGTACTTTATTATTCCGTAGATGATTCATTCCTCCGTAAAGATCTTATTGTATATCCGGAGATGTTTATTCCTCCGTCGGAATGTGGTAACTCGGGTTATTAGACTTCCCTAGTGGGGGTCGGCCCTAAATGTGTTATGTGGGTCAAAGGGTTATTAGACCACCCTAGAGGGGTCGGCCCAGTCAGTTATAATGGGGTATTTAACCTAATGGTTAAATACGAGCCTACATGTACTTGTGTAAAATACATATCAGAGAAGTGTATAAATAGAGGAGGTGTGTTCCTCATTATACATACACTCTCACTTGAGAAAGGCGCACATGTGGAGGAGAGGTCTGCTATGGAGAAGAAGGAGCTTTAGCTCAGGGTTTGCATCTTTTTATATTGCTGGTCATCTATATTGAGGAAGCTTTACTGGGTTTTCTACCCCATGAGGGTTTCCCAGGATAAATCTCTGTCTCTTGTGTTTATGCTATGCTTGTTGTTTCTTCAGTGATCCTGTATATGCTATTATTGTGAAATGAAATGTAATGCTGCTATTTTCTGTCTTAGCATATTGAATTTTAACATGGTATCAGAGCTAACCTGAAGGAAGACAAGGTATGGCACTAAAGACACTTGCTTTACTTACGACAATTTGAAGGTTAGGGTTTTACATAGCAAAAACCAGTCATCGTATCACTTTCACTATAAATCCGTTTTGGAGAAGTTTTCGGATCTGAAATTGTTACAGGACGAAGCTAAAATCTCCAGGTACCTTGTGTCCAAAGGACAACCTCTAATTCGTTGTACTTTGTGATTTATGATCTGTACAATATAGGGTTTCTGCCTCTTCCAGATCTGAGTCAAAATCAGGTGACCTTGGGAAAAAGGTCATATCTTGGGCTAGGAAGCTCCAAATGAAATTTCGTAAAAAGTGACAGGTATTACACAGTCTGCACTATCTCAGAAAACTTTTGCAGAGGCCGAAGTTGAACCAGTGACACGTGGCACTCCGTACAAGTGCGCTCTCCTGTATTATCCCATAAACAGGTCACGTTGCGACACTTGGCATAACTCTCTCTCAGAAAATCCAATTGAGGTCAGACCTGTCAGAATGGAAAGATAACAGGCCGATCTATCTCAGAAAACTTTTTCAGAGGCCGAAGGTCAAACAGTGACACGTGGCACGCCGTACAAGTTCGCTCTCCTGTATTTTCCCAAAACAGGTCACGTTGCGACATTTGGCATAACTCTCTCTCAGAGAATCAAATTGAGGTCAGACCTGTCAGGATGGAAAGATAACAGGTCAGGCTATCTCAGGAAACTTTTTCAGACCCTGTGGATCAAAAATTTCAGAGTTACACCAAAAACAATCAGGTACATATTTCTGTCAAAACAGAATTATTTTTTGGTACCTTCATTCATGACTTCCGGAATTTAGGGCTTTGGAGAAAGTTGGAATTTTTGTAATCGGAGACCATGGCTGGATGCTACTCATAAAATTAGAAATTTGGAGACCAAGATCAGAATTTTTGGTTGGGCAGAAGGCCGGGCTTGATTAGACCCTAGTTCGGGACTTTGATCAAAAAAGCGGAAAATTAGGGCTTCTGTAAAAATGGGAATTTTTGAAATCTGTGACCACGGCTGGAAGCTCCTCAGAAAAATAGAAGCTTAGAGCTTTGGATCAAACTTTTTGATGGGGCAAAAGAGTGGGCTTCATCAAACCCCAGTTCAGGGTCACGTCCAGTGAATCCGAAAGTTTCAAAGGCAAAATTGAGGAGTAAAAACTTTGCAGTCTTCAAATTCTGAATATATCAGTTTGATCAGCTCATCAAGGCGCATATCTCTATCCTTTCGGAAGTTTGAAATTCAAAGTTTGAATTTTTGGGGTTTCTCTGACAAACCCATATCCAGCTCCAGGTCTAGTTCTTGCAAATCAAGTGGATAGGGTTAATCCTAGAAGAAGATGGATTGGTCACCTACATAAGTGAAGAAGTTCATGTTTCAGAGGGAGATGAGGCTAAGGCTTTACATAAGGAGATTACAAGCGATCTCAATAGGTATGACTCATCGAGGTATGTTTTGAGATTTGTTCATGATTAAGTTTATGGTATGTTTGTCTTCATGTTATTACAGTTAGTACAATCTTGATTTTAGATTTGTTGTATCACCTTAACAAAATTATGAATGCATTCATTGGTTAGGGTGTTGACACTTATGATTATACTAATGCATTATGGTGTTGTGTGAGGTTGAGATTGTCTGCTAACAAGATACAGGTACATCACAAAAGACAAATCAGGCTCCATGACCATGAAAACATGAAGACAAAGACTCATCCATAATCTTTGTTCTACTTACGAGGTATGTATGACTTTGTTATATTATGCTTAACCTATGAGACATGCAGGTTCTAGCTCAGGATCTCTAAATCATTGAAGAGATTGTTTAGGTATGTTGTACATAACCAAGTAGGTATACTAATCCAGGTATGTTTCCCATGAATCTTACCTTGTGTTAGGATCCCTTATATAAGTATACTTGGAATGATTGGTTATGCTTATTCATAAAGTTAGTAATCAAGGGATTATGCATATTATATCTTTTATCAATGATATGCATGAGTAAAAGAAGACTTCCCTGAAATCTTGAATACTAATGTTTATTAACTATAATCATGACTATACTTTTTCAAGATTATTTAGTAATATAATGTTTTGATAGCATTTAGAATATACTAATGAGTGTATGTTTGTGTATGAGATCATGAGGATGACTCTTGAGCATGCACAGTGGTACAGAATGAATAGAAGTTCAAAAGACATACAGAAGATCAAGCGGGAGGCAACCACACAAACATAAAAGATAAGTATTTGAGTTGCTATTTGAAATAGTAATGATATTGCCTGCATACATATTTGTATTCCTAGAATATATATAATGCTGAGTGTAAACATTCATAGAGCATTGAACAGTATACAACTAATGTGCATATGTTTGGACAAACATTCCATTGTTGCTTGTCTAGAATGAAACCTCCTTGCTGACATGCTGAGAGTTGTGCACACTCTCGATAGTATGTTCTGGTAGAGATGGAAGGCATCTAGATAGCCACTGTATGCATACAGGATATGGGAAAGTGTTGTGCCAAAGTATTGGTCAAAATAGTTACATCACTATGTAAATAATATCTGCATGCATAATGGGTTATCTTTTGATGATTATGAAGTATTACTAATCATGTACTTAATTTTGATTTGTAGGAAAGGTCATGAAGAATGATGGACATCGTACAAGTGGTGGATGTTCAAACAAGAAGATTTACAAATCAAACAAAATATAGAAGGCTCATGGCTAGAAGATTCTCTTAGAAAGGGGAAGAGAATCACGACAAGATGTTTGCTCCAAGTATGGTGTAATTAAAGAAGAAGTATGAATCAGGTTCTGTATAGGTACCTAGGATCGATAATAATTTGATAAGCTTAATGTTCACCATGGGCGATGTGGATCTCAACCCTTTGCCACAAGGTTGAATATGATACACACATGACATGGATGCAAGAAGGAACTCACCACAGAGTTCGAATGATATTGAGGCTCATATCAGTAGACCCATCTAACGAGAGATGGCACAGATAGATATGCAGAAGATCATTCAATGTAGAAATGAAAAATGAAAGATCTCAATTTGATGCTTTACTTCCTAGGTCTGGAAGTATGGCAAGGCTCAGAAGGAATATTTCTCAACCAGGGAAAGTATGATGAGAAATATGACTTGAGGTGTTGGAATGGCCACTCTTATGGATTCCAACTTGAAGCTGTTAGGGGATAACTCATCAGAGTTAGTGGATATAACTCTGTTCAGTCAAATTATTGGGTCTTTGATATATCTAACATATACTAGGTTAAGATATATGCTTTGTTATGAACACCTTGAGTTAGTATCTAGTGGAAACTAGATGTGTTTACCTGATAGTTGCAAAGTATGTGATGAGGCACATAAAGGACACGATAGAATTTGATCTATGCTATCTTGAAGATCATGACTTCAGATGGCTATTCAGATTCTGTTTGGGCAGGAAGTGTTTCAGACAAGAAGAACACATCGAGAGGATGTTATTGTCTGGGATTAGCCATGATCTCGTGGTTTAGCTGGAAGCAGTCTAGTGTGGCTCTCAGCACAAGCGGAATATATGGCTGCTTGCTCTGCTAGTTGTGAAGAAGTTTGGCTTTAGGATTGTTTGACTTAGAGATAGAACCAACTGAGATCCTATGTGATAATTAGAGTTGTATCAAGATGACATAGAATCTAGTGTTCCATGATAAGTCAAAGAACATAGGGAACTAACAAGATATGACACAGAAAGGAACTCTAAAAGTTTGAATTTGTAACAGGTTACCATTGTACTAACCAAGCCTCTACGTCAAGTAAAGAAGTTACCAACCAAACCTCTGTCTCGAGTGAAGTTTGAATACTTCCGAGACAAGCTTGGTGTAGTTCAAAAGGACCCTCCTCGAAAGGGGGAGTAGTATAGTCACTACTGATGAGATTGTCTCATCAAACATCAAGGTCGTTGATGAGGTAACCTGTTATCTACACCCAGTTACTTAGAAATATTTAGATTTAGGACTCTTATACTTAGAATACTTAGCTTTACGTATACATGTTTTGATGATGATGATACATGTTGTGATGTATACATGTTTTGATGATGATGATACATGTTGTGGTTATACATGTTTTGATGATGATGATACATGTTGTGGTTATACATGTTTTGATGATGATGATACATGTTGTGGTTATACATGTTTTGATGATGATGATACATGTTGTGATGTATACATGTTTTGATGATGATGATACATGTTGTGGTTATACATGTTTTGATGATGATGATACATGTTGTGGTTATACATGTTTTGATGATGATGATACATGTTCTATTCTTGATGAACATGTGAAGGGATTGGATCATTCCTGGACTTCAGTCCGAAAGAAGAGCCGTAGACGTATGTCTTCGATAATGAAGTTCTTGATGAACATGTGAAGGGATTGGATCATTCCTGGACTTCAGTCCGAAAGAAGAGCCGTAGACGTATGTCTTCGATAATGAAGTTCTTGATGAACATGTGAAGGGATTGGATCATTCCTGGACTTCAGTCCGAAAGAAGAGCCGTAGACGTATGTCTTCGATAATGAAGTTCTTGATGAACATGTGAAGGGATTGGATCATTCCTGGACTTCAGTCCGAAAGAAGAGCCGTAGACGTATGTCTTCGATAATGAAGTTCTTGATGAACATGTGAAGGGATTGGATCATTCCTGGACTTCAGTCCGAAAGAAGAGCCGTAGACGTATGTCTTCGATAATGAAGTTCTTGATGAACATGTGAGGGGATTGGATCATTCCCGGACTTCAGTCCTAAAGAAGAGCCGTAGACATGAGGTCTCCGATAACTGAACGACAGGACTGAATCGTCCCTGGACCTCGGTTCAAAATGTACGTGACAAATCCTAGAATTACTCTAGGTTACATCCAGCATGAAACAGGGCTGGCTCTGTAGTTGTGATACATCCAGCATGAAACAGGGCTGGCTCTGTAGTTGTGATACATCCAGCATGAAACAGGGCTGGCTCTGTAGTTGTGATACATCCAGCATGAAACAGGGCTGGCTCTGTAGTTGTGATACATCCAGCATGAAACAGGGCTGGCTCTGTAGTTGTGATACATCTAGCATGAAACAGGGCTGGCTCTGTAGTTGTGATACATCCAGCATGAAACAGGGCTGGCTCTGTAGTTGTGATATATCCAGCATGAAACAGGGTTGGCTCTGTAGTTGTGATACATCCAGCATGAAACAGGGCTGGCTCTGTAGTTGTGATACATCCAGCATGAAACAGGGTTGGCTCTGTAGTTGTGATACATCCAGCATGAAACAGGGCTGGCTCTGTAGTTGTGATACATCCAGCATGAAACAGGGCTGGCTCTGTAGTTGTGATACATCCAGCATGAAACAGGGCTGGCTCTGTAGTTGTGATACATCCAGCATGAAACAGGGCTGGCTCTGTAGTTGTGATACATCCAGCATGAAACAGGGCTGGCTCTGTAGTTGTGATAGGGATTGATCATCCTGGAACTTGATCTGTATTGCATCATCCATGGACTCATGTCCTAAAGAGAGCAGGATTGATCATCCTGTAAATCTGATTGTGTGATGACGATGCTGATGATTGTGTGATGACGATGTTGATGATCGTGTGACGATGATGATGATGATCGTGTGATGACGATGCTGCTGATCGTGTGATGACGATCCTGATGATCGTGTGATGACGATGCTGATGATCGTATGATGACGATGCTGATGATCGTGTAATGACGATGCTGTTGATTGTATGATGACGATGTTGCTGATCGTATGATGACGATGCTGATGATCGTGTGATGACGATGTTGATGATCGTGTGACGATGATGATGATGATCGTGTGACGATGATGATGATGATCGTGTGATGATGATGCTGCTGATCGTGTGATGACGATGCTGCTGATCATGTGATGATGATGTTGCTGATCGTGTGATGATGATGATGCTGATCGTGTGATGACGATGCTGCTGATCGTGTGATGACGATGCTGTTGATCGTGTGATGACGATGCTGCTGATCGTGTGATGACGATGCTGCTGATCGTATGAAGACGATGCTAAAGATCGTGATGTTGATGATTGATGTTGACAGTGATGTTCCAGTAACTGCTTGAGTTATTGATGATGTTGAGAAAGCTTCCAGTGATTTATAGATGTATCATGTATGATGTTGATGACTCCTTGCTCGGGCAGATGCTGTTATAATATCCTTCTCGTTAAGGGGGAGTGTTGAGATATTGTAACTTCAAAGAATATTACATTTGTACTTTATTATTCCGGAGATGATTCATTCCTCCGTAAAGATCTTATTGTATATCCGGAGATGTTTATTCCTCCGTCGGAATGTGGTAACTCGGGTTATTAGACTTCCCTAGTGGGGGTCGGCCCTAAATGTGTTATGTGGGTCAAAGGGTTATTAGACCACCCTAGAGGGGTCGGCCCAGTCAGTTATAATGGGGTATTTAACCTAATGGTTAAATACGAGCCTACATGTACTTGTGTAAAATACATATCAGAGAAGTGTATAAATAGAGGAGGTGTGTTCCTCATTATACATACACTCTCACTTGAGAAAGGCGCACATGTGGAGGAGAGGTCTGCTATGGAGAAGAAGGAGCTTATGCTCAGGGTTTGCATCTTTTTATATTGCTGGTCATCTATATTGAGGAAGCTTTACTGGGTTTTCTACCCCATGAGGGTTTCCCAGGATAAATCTCTGTCTCTTGTGTTTATGCTATGCTTGTTGTTTCTTCAGTGATCCTGTATATGCTATTATTGTGAAATGAAATGTAATGCTGCTATTTTCTGTCTTAGCATATTGAATTTTAACAGTCAACACTCCCAAACTCTGAATCTGAAATATCATGTGGAGATGTATCCAAAACTGGCTCATCACATCTAGGATCTGAATATGAACTCTTATGAGGAGAAGCAAGTAGAACTGGCTCATCATCACATACAAACTCTGAATCTAAAATCTCACGAGGAGAAACATGTGAAGCTGATGCCTCATACTCCAAATATGAACTATCATGTAATGGGAATTCTTTCTCTTGAAACTCATCATCACTCTCAAACTCTGAATCTGAAATCTCATGTGAGGAAGCAAGTGAGACTACCTCATCATCACTTTTAAACTCTGAATCTGATGAAGTGGGAGCATCATGAACCTGCTTTTGAAGCTGCATGTAGATCTCTGATATCTCCTTCGAGCCATCACAGATGAGATCTTTATCAAAAGAACTAGAATCGAATGATGGATCTTCAACAAGATCCCCATTGGATGTAATAGTGGATGTTGAACCAATAGGTGCTAGATCTTCAAGTTCTTGTGGATCCGGATCTAGCATTCACACTTCTTCAAGATTCCTCTTTTTCTCAATCTTCTTAGAATAATCTTTGCGGGTGCCATGAGAAATCTTTCTATTGGGAAGACCTTCAACCACATCTTTAGCTAGCTTGTGATTGAGACGGGATAGTCTACTCTCTTCATGAATATGAGAGCGAAGAGCATACTCCTTTGAGAGAGGTGTGAAGTAGGAAAACTCATAGAGTTTTGTCTCATGATTTGCAACACCTTTTTAGATGATTTCCCATGAAACCATGTCTTGTACTTCAACTTCATTTGGAGAAAAGATTACTCTTTTGGGATCTCCAACATGGGTCATTTGGTACATTGAAAGTAAATTTGTTGCAAGATAAGGAACATAAAGCACATTAGAAAAGTAACCTGAGTCAAGATCGATTCTTCTACTCCCTTGAGAGTTGTTGTTCGGGATTTCTACCCTATAGTGAGGAGATGGACACTACCAACTGGGAAGGGTTGACAGGTAAACACATTGATTATGTTGCATTTAGTTACTGCAAAAAGAAGAGATTTGGATTGAGAGAAATACCTATTTTCGATGGTTGGTCCTAGCTTTCGCTTGGTCTCTCACTTGGTCTCCTATTTTCTCCTCTGCTTGACGAACCTGCAACACAAAAGATACCTTCCTCAGCGTATCTTGACCATATAACATATAATGAAATTATAAAACAATTTAACATCACCTATAATCAAGAATTAATCCAAATAGACATGCAATCCAATAGATATCTGATTTGGGACAGGAAGGGTGTTTTGACCTTTTTATTGTCAAAGAAACATGAAATCGGTACAATATACCTGACATGTAGAGATGTTTCTGCAACCGGATCCTGGGCTCTTTCTCTTCACTCTAACTTGGGACTTTTCTCCAGCGTAACAATGCTTAAATCCTTTCTTCTAGGTCTGAGTCTTCTGAGCATTATGAGTAACCCCTCTCATGGATCCTCCTTGTATTTATGGGACAAGGTAGGCAGTTTAGATCGAGAGGTGGTTGAATTGGGAGGTTGGGAAAGTTGTAGAACCAACTTCAACTAATCCCAATTCGTCAAATTCATATTTTTTTTATTTCATTTTAAGATGTATGCGGGTTTCATACCACGAGATTAGCGTATAGGAAGCAACTTTTGGGCTTTACAACAAGTGTTTACAACTTTTCGGGAGATGTACGTTGGTTGTCCTTGAACAAAGTAGGGTATTTTCTCAAGGTGTAGGTTGGTCTTCTATGAAGAGAGGGGCATACATGTGGCAAAATCAGGGGAAAATGCAATCTTTGCAGGTGAGGAGTGTACTTCTGGCAGCATGTCATCCAAGGCAATATAGCTTTTCAATCCTTTGTGTCCTTTTGTGTGATCTACAAGGCAAGGTGATCACGGGACGAAGAAGAGCAGATTTGACCTATAACAGATGCCCCCTAATGTGTGAGGTCAAAGGGAAACAATGGTTGAAATACATTATAATTCCAAGTCAGAGGAGGAGCAAGAAACCGCAAAACCAAGTCACAAAAACACCTGAAACAATGATCAAGGTCAACGAGCAATTACAATCTTGACATCATATAGATGTGTAACATGATCTCCGATACATATCTAGGAGATGTATATATAGAGCATGGCCACTGAAATACAAGAGTGGAAACATGTCAAAAGAGAGATCATAGCCATAACAACAAGCTGGATCTATGTCTCATGAACAGCCAAAATGAGTGAGGCTTAGTCTTGCGCAACTTGAGCGATAACATAAATATGGTGATGCTATCAGAGTCCCAAGGTCTTCATCCAAAACAACTCAAGGTACAAACCCTATCCATGTGAATAAATGAGCCGAAGTCGAACATGGGGGGTATCGTTTGATTACCGGTCATTAATGTATACCGTTAACAAACAGGAGGGCTTCCATCGATAATGTTAATGGGGCCCAATGTACCTAGTACGATCCAACAAGTGTGAATAATAGGACTTGAAGTCAAACACTTGAGTGTTGATGTATTTGTAACTTCGGAATGTATTTCACCTATGTATATTGTACTCCTATAGAGATGTTATTATTCTTCTATACAGAAGTGTCATCATTTGTATTGACAAGTGTCGTAACTTGCAAGTGATGGGTTATTAGACCACCAAGTGTGGGGTCGGCCCTGATTAATATAACCATGGGTTATTAGACTGAGTTAGACAAGTTGGCCCTGCTAGGTTATTAGGCAGGTCAGGTCATGTATAAATAGAGTGCGGGAGGCACTCTAATTGATCACTTCATTATTCACTTCTACACTCATCGGAAAGTGGCGCACAAGTGAGGAAGGAGGAGTAGCTGCTAGGAGGACTATCTCTTGTACTTGGGTTGTATCATTGCTCTTTCTATCTCTAAGGAAGTTGTGGGGTTTTTCACGTTTATGGTTTTCCCCAGTGAAACTCTGTGTGTCTATTGTCTCATGTGATTGCTTGGTGTGATTGATATGCATTGTTATACTTGGTATGCTGTACATGTTATTCTCTCAGTAAAGATCCTAGAGTATGTTGAATTAATGCTAAAAAATTAACATGGTATCAAAGCTAACCCAAGAAGAAGACACTCTGTAGTTATGGAAACTAGGGTTTCTTGTTTATTGGGTTTCTCTCCATAGATCTTGAAAGTCAGTAGGGTATTTTGACTCTCCTTAGCAAGGCGCATCTTTTTGTCCAATTAGAATTCAATTCTGGGCACTTTCATTTTTTGCCCTAAAAATTAGGGTTTCCACAAAAATAGGATTTTTTGAATTCTGAGACCATAGCTAGAAGATCCTTGGAAAAATCGAAGTATAGAGCTTTGGATCGAACTTTTTGGTTGGGTGAAGCTCCGGGAAACTGAAACCCTAGTTCAGGGTCCTCCCAGTGAATCCGGGAGATTGAAAAGCATTTCTGAAGGGTGAAACTTTGTAGTTTTCAAGTTCTAAGTATACCAGGTTGATCAACTCATGAAGGCACATATTTCTATCATTTTAGAAAGTTGAAATTCACATTTTAAATTTTTAGGGTTTCTTTGACAAACCCTAATCTGGCACCAGATCCAGATTTCTGCAAATCAAGTGGTAAGACATAAATCTTTTCTATTTCCATTTGAAGTACTCTTTAAGATGTCTCACCACACCAAGCTTGAGGATAAGCTTGAAAGGGATGATAACTTCCGAGCATGGAAGTATAGGATTGGGTTAATCCTAGAAGAAAATGAATTGGACACTTACATAAGTGAAGAGGTCCCTGTCCTAGAGGGAGAAGAGGCTAAGGCCTTACATAAGAACTTGGTCAAGGCAAAGAGGATCATTGTTGATTCTATCAAAGACCATCTCATACCACATCTGTCATCTTTAAAGACACCAAAGGAGATGTTTGATTACCTAACCAAGCTGTTTGAAGGGAAGAACATAAATTGGAAGATGACTCTGCGGAATCAATTGAAAGGGGTAAAGCTTCAGAATGGAGAGACCATTCAATCTTATTTTTCTAAGGTCTCTCAGATCAAGGAACAACTTGAAGTTGTGGATGAAGTAGTGGAAAATGGTGAAGTTGTCATGACCACATTGAATGGCCTACCTAGGTCATGGGACTCCTTCATCCAAGGAATCTGTGCAAGGAGGAAGTTGATCTCACTCAGTAGGAGGAATGCTCACAAGAAGAAGCAAGGCTTGTGGCCCAAGAAGAAAAGATGGGGAATGAAGATCAAGCTCTCACAGTACACACCAATGGAAGCAAGTTTAAGAGGGAGAGATCTCATAACAAGAAACATTCTCACCCTCATCACAAGAAGAAAGATCTATCTCATGTTCGATGTTTCGATTGCAATGAAGTAGGACACTTTGCTTCAAATTGTCCCAAGAAGAAGAAAGACAACAACAAAAAATTCAACAAGAATAAGAGTTACGACAAGAAGAGATTTCATGCTCATGTTGCTGAGGATGATGAACCTCTCAAGAAGAAGGCTAAGGAAAAAAGTGATGCTTCATCAAGTGAAGATGAATATGTTCTAATCTCTGCTCTCACAGGTACTATCTCTCATGGATGTAATGATTGGCTTATTGATAGTGGGGCTTCCAAACACATGATTGGGTTTAAAGAATATTTTGCAAATTTATCTGAACATGAGTCACCCCATAAGGTGAAACTTAGGGATAACTATCAATATCCTATCAAGGGAAGTGGTGAAGCTTCCTACAACCTAGACTCTGGGAAGTCCTTGAAGATGAAAGATGTTCTATATGTACCTGGGCTCAAAAAGAACCTTCTCTCCATATCTGCATTGGATGCAAAAGGCATGAGGGTTACATTTGTAGATGACCAAGTCCTAATGTGGCCAAAGGGTAAAACTATAGATGATGCAGTAGTGATTGGGGAGCAAGAGGGAGGATTGTAGAAATTGAAGGGACAACCTGAACATGCCATGGTACATGAATCCATGGAGCCAAGTGAACTTTGGAATAGAATTCTTGCACATGTGCACTATAGAGCACTACCAATTGCAAGTAAAGTTGTAGAGGGTCTTCCTGAAATCAAGTCAAAGTATGAAGTTGTTTGCAAAGGATGTGCAAAGGGAAAGAACATTAAGAAGGCATTTTCAAGCAGTGAAAGCAAAGCTAAAGAAATCTTGGAAATTATCCACTCTGATGTATGCGGTCCGATGTCATCCAGTTCTCTGAGTGGGTATGTATACTATGTCTCTTTCATTGATGATTTCTCTAGGAAGACTTGGGTTTATTTCTTGAAGAACAAAGATGAAGTATTTGATAAGTTCAAGGAGTTCAAAGCCTTGATGGAAAATCAAACTGGTAAGAAAATCAAGACCTTTAGATCTGACAATGGCGGAGAATTCACTTCAGGTGATTTCAAGAAGCTATGCAGGGATTCAGGGATTAAGAGGGAGTTGACTGCTCCCTACAGTCCACAACAGAATGGAGTTTCAGAAAGGAAAAATAGAACAATCATGGAAGCAGCACAGGCAATGTTGCATGACCAGGATCTGCCTATTCATATTTGGGCAGAAGCAGCTAGGACAATTGTATATGTGTAGAATAGAACACCTCACAAGATATTGGACAACAAGACACCAAAAGAAGTATTCTCTGGTAAGAAGCCTGAAGTCAGCCATCTTAGAATATTTGGTTGTCCAGTATATACACATGTTCCAAAGGAAAAGAGGACAAAGCTAGATCCTTCAGGAAAGAAGGGCATCTTTGTGGGGTACAGTGAAAACTCAAAGGCTTACAGAATACACTTTCCAGGGTTTAAGAAGATTGATGTCAGCAAGGATGTAACATTTGATGAGGACAGAGCTTACATCAAATCAAAGAAGGAACTTGTTGAAGATCATGAAGAACCAAAGGAAAACAGATTTCAAGACACCATCATGACTGAATCAATTCCAGAAGCAAATCATGAAGTTGAAGATCCGCAAGAACCTGTAGATCCACCTCGTGAGAAGAAATCTCATAAGAGGAAACCTGCATGGGCTAGAGAGCTCATTCAAGATGCAGAAAGATATGGCATTCCAAAAGAAGAACACAGAGAAAGGAAGAGGACTAGATCGCATACCAGTTATGTTTCCCTAATCTATGATATTATGAACAAAGAACCTTCAAGTTATGAATAAGTAGCCGAAAAGAAAGAATGGAAGGATGCCATGGTTGAAGAATACCAGTCGATCATGAAGAATGATGTTTGGGATGTAGTCCCAAGACCTGAAGGGAAGTCAGTTGTGACTTCCAAATGGATCTACAAGATCAAGCATGCTGCAGATGGCAGCATCGAAAAGTACAAAGTGATATTTGTAGCTCGTGGCTTCTCCCAGAAAGAGGGGATAGACTATGAAGAGACTTTTGCTCCTGTATCCAGGTACACTTCCATCAGATCAGTACTTGCCCTGGCTGCAGTAATGAAATGGAAGATACACCAGATGGATGTCAAGATAGCTTTCTTGAATGGTGTAGTCGAGGAGGAAGTGTATGTGGAGCAACGACTTGGTTTTGAGACACATGATAGGGGTCATATGTGTGTAGGTTGAAGAAATCCTTGTATGGCTTGAAGCAAGCTCTTAGGACTTGGTATGGTAGGATAGACAACGTTCTATCCAGTTTGGGATTTACCAAGAGTAAAGCAGATTCCAAAATTTACTACAAGGTTGAGGAAGGACATCCTATGATACTACTTATGTATGTGGATGACCTGTTTGTTACAGGTGAGGATGGATTAATTGCCGGTACCAAGAGGAAGCTTGATGCCGAGTTCGAGATGAAGGACATGGGGATGATGCACTATTTTATAGGCATGGAGGTGTGGCAGAGTGTAGATGGGGTCTTCCTTGGACAAGGGAAGTATGCAGTAGAGATACTGAAGAGGTTCGGGATGATGGACTGCAAGGCCATGTCCACACCTATGGCATCAAACCTGAAGCTTCTGTGTGATGCTTCATCTGATCCGATAAATGTCACTGTGTATCGTCAGATGATTGGGTCCTTGATGTACCTGACGAAGACCAGATATTTGCTTTGTGGTGAACACATTGAGCCAGTTCCTGATGGATCCCAGAGGTGTTCAACTGGTTGGTGTAAAGCATATTCTGAGGTACCTGAAGGGTACAATTGATTATGGGCTCAAGTATGATGCGAATCAAAAGTTTAACCTGCAGGGTTATGTTGATTCAGACTGGGTACGCAGTGTTGCAAATAGGAAGAGCACATCTAGGTGTTGCTTCAGTATGGGATCAGGTGTGATATCTTTGTTTAGCAGGAAGCAGTCTTGCGTATCACTGAGTATAGCTGAGGTAGAGTATGTTGTAGCTTGTTTGGCTAGTTGTGAGGAAGTATGGCTCCGGAAGCTACTTTCTAGGTTATTTGATCTCTTGTTGGATGCTACTGGTATCTTTTGTGACAACCAAAGTTGTGTGAAGTAGTCTGAGAACCTGGTGTTCCACGACAAGTCGAAGCACATTGAGATCAAATATCACTATATCAGGGATATGGTGCAGAGAGAAGTATTGAAACTCCTATATGTTGCAACGGATGAGCAGGTTGCAGATGTGTTGACGAAACCACTAGCCAGAGTGAAGTTTGAGTACTTCAGAGAGAGGCTTGGTGTTCTTCAGATTGACAACACTTCAAGGAAGAAGTGATGGACACATTCGCAGGAGCCATTCCAAGTGGTGAGAGGAGGATCCTTCCCATGGCTGTGGATGTAAGCACTGGATGATGAGCATCAGGACGATGCTCCATTTACTGCTCTGTATATGCATCAGTTGGATGCTTTGATCAGTTTGATCATGTATTTGTATATGCATCAGTTGGATGCTTTGATCAGTTTGATCATGTATTTGTATATGCATCATGTTGGATGTTTGATATGATCAATTGGATCATGTATTTGTATATGCATCATGTTGGATGCTTGATATGATCAGTTGGATCATGTATTTGTATATGCATCATGTTGGATGCTTGATATAATCAGGTGGATCATGTATTTATGTATGTATCAGGTGGATACATTGTATGATCAAGTGGATCATGTATTTTGTATATGATCAGGTAGATACATTGTATGATCAGATGGAACATGTATTTTGGATATGTATCAGATGGATACTCATATGATCAGGTAGATCATGTATGATGATATGTATCAGGTAAATACATTGTATGATCAGGTGGATCATGGATTTGCACATGTATTAGGTGGATACTCGTATGATGAGGCAGATCATGTATGATGATATGTATCAGGTGGATGCATTGTTTGATCAGGATGATCACAGATGACAAGCTTCAGGATGTTGCTCCAGAAGATATGCATTAGGTTGATGCTATGATGATGATCAAGATGATCACAGATGACGAGCTTTAGGATGTTGCTCCAGATGATATGCATCAGGTTGATGCTATGATGATGATTAGGATGATCACAGATGATAAGCTTCAGGATGTTGCTCCAGATGATCTGCATCAGGTTGATGATATGATGATGATCAGGTTGATCATGTGATGAGGTACATCAAAAATGATGTATGGTGAGTATCATGTTGATACTCTCTAGACGTAGACAAGTTGTGCAGGCAGCATAGAAAAGGTCCTTTAAAATTCAGACAGGTAGAGCGGTGTGCTCGTAATAACTTGGGATGCTCTATCGAGATCTAGACAGGTAGAGAGGTGTGTTCGTAACATCCTAGGATGATCTGAGTAGGTTTTGCTACAGTTTCGCATAGAAAAGATCCTTTAAAATCCAGACAGGTAGAGCGGTGTGCTCGTAACAGCCTAGGATGCTCTATCAAGATCTAGACAGGTAGAGTGGTGTGCTCATAACATCCTGGGATGCTCTGAGTAGGTTTTGTGAAAGTTCACATAGAAAAGATCCTTTAAAATACGAACAGGTAGAGTGATGTGCTCGTAAAAGCCTAGGATGCTTTATCGAGATCCAGACTAGTAGAGCGATGTGCTCGTAACATCTTGGGATGCTCTGAGTAGGTTTTGTGAAGGTCAACATGTAAAAGAACCTATAGTATGCACTAGGTTTTGTTGACGCATGTAATCAGTCCTAGGTTCCATAGTATGGCCAATGATGATGAAGACCTACAAGTGGTGGGCCTACATCCACTATGAAAAAGGACTGGCTCTGTAGAACTTCCTATGACGAGTAGATTGGAGATTGATTGAGATAGAAGCAGCAGTGACAATGACGATGATTCGATGACGATGATCTAGAGAAGAAGACTTGTGCTAGCAGATCTGTGTCGAGAAATACCTTCCTAGTTAAGAGGGAATGTTGATGTATTTGTAACTTTGGAATGTATTTCACCTATGTATATTGTACTCCTATAGATATGTTATTATTCCTCTATACGGAAGTGTCGTCATCTGTATTGACAAGTGTCACAAGTGTCACAACTTGCAAGTGATGGGTTATTAGACCACCAAGTGTGGGGTCGGCCCTAATTAATATAACCATGCGTTATTAGACTGAGTTAGACAAGTCATCCCTGCTAGGTTATTAGGCAGGTCAGGTCATGTATAAATAGAGTGTGGGAGGCACTCTATTTGATCATTTCATTATTCACTTCTACACTCATCAGAAAGTGGCGCAGAAGTGAGGAAGAAGGAGTAGCTACTAGGAGGACTATCTCTTGTACTTGGGTTGTATCATTGCTCTTTCTATCTTTGAGGAAGTTGTGGGGTTTTTCACCTTTATGGTTTTCCCTAGTGAAACTCTGTGTATCTATTGTCTAATGTGATTTCTTCGTGTGATTGATATGCATTTTTATACTTGATATGATGTACATGTTATTCTCTTAAGAAAGATCCTAGAGTATGTTGAATTAATGCTCAAAAATTAACATTGAGGAACTTGTCAAATAAGAGACATTAATTTATTCCCATTATTCAACAGCGAGGGAAACTGCCACTAATGACTGCAATCCCCAAGGTACTAACTGAAACTTTAAACTTCCTTCCCAGAGCATAATGAGCTGAAGTCGATGGGAAGAAGTCCACTAGAAGGGAGGCATTAATGCATCCTCCATCATCCAACACGAGCAACACTCACGGGTATGAGCTAATGTGGAGTAGGACGAGTAACAAGATGAAACAAACTGACACCAGGATGGCCGACACATGAAGTCAAGGTAAACTGTAGAATGGCCGACACAGGTTGTATCCTTGAACAGTGAGCATGATACAAAGTGACTTAAGCAGTTTTCAACATGAGGGGAAAATGATATAAGTCTGCGATGTAGGAGACATAACAGACCTTCCATATGGTTGGAAGAATAACCAACCGGGGGAGTTAAAACTCAGAGATCGAGTTCACTCTAAGGCCAAAAACTAAAAACCCAACTGACATGAAAGACTCAAGTAGGTGTTGTGTTCAAGGACATGACCGACATAAATTCCTTTGAAACTGAAAAAGATGCTATACACCCTTCTTATCCCTTATTCTTTTTAATAAAAGAATATCCTTCTTGTTGTTTTAATGAGTCCAAGAAGAAAAGAAAACTCAATAGGTCCAACCATGTAAAAGAGTTTAACGAGCCCATGGGAGGATCACTCAAGACCTTCTTCATTGTTTACAGAGTTTGAAGAAGAGATAGAAGAATACTCTATAATACTGATCTCTGGATTTTAATATTGAACCGAGATCTGTTCTTGCTCGCTGGTGTTTTTAATTTTAAGGAGTCTGAAAAATTTAAACAATAAATCCATACACCTACTCATGGATTTTAATATCGATCCCAAGCAGGTTAATGCTCGCTTGGTGTTTTCATGTTCAGAGAGCCTGAAAACCCTAAAGAAAGGCTCCAAAAGTCCTTTTTCGTATACTTAGTCCCCTCCCCCGAAAAAGTATACAAAAATGAGAGGATAACTCTTCTAGCCACGTATGACTAGAGTATTCCTTTTTCGTAATTAATCCGTAAAGGTCCGGAAAAGGGTTAAACTTATACCTAAGCGGATGGACCTTCAATTCCTTTAACGAGCTTAAAGAGGCCAAGTTTGCTCAGCAATCTTGTTTAGTTTTTCATAGTCAAAACAAGATCTTAAAACGACATAAAAGACAACTACTAGGATCATATGTTCATGACCTGCCAAAAATATAATCTCAATAATCGAGTTAGTAGATGACAAAATTTATCTATGACATAATAAATGATCAATACAACGTCTATACTGGTCCGTCAATAAAGAAACTAAGTCATACCGGTTCAATGCTTTGAGAATCTAGTGAAAATTTGAAATATCTAGGGTAGAAGTACTTCACCAAAATTGTAGGTATTAATGATTAAATAGGAGCCCTTGAGAGCAATCTAAAACTATATCCTTTTGCAAAAAGTGGGTAAAGATTAAAGTCACTTTTATATAACTAGTTTCAAATTAGAAATTCAAATATCACAATTGAAAAATCTAGGGCAAGAATTGGAGCAAACCCTTGATCTTCTTCCAGTCATTGCGATCAAACTGGAGTACCAATCCACCTTCCGCTTCCACCAAGTAAGTTCATTCCTCCCAAATTTGCATTTTCATGTCTTTTTTGTCAATTTTTATGGTTAAAAATCATGTTTTGGCAATGCTCACAATGTGTTATGCGTGTACGCTACTATGCATGAAGAAAGGTAGCATTCTAAACGTGGCTGTCTAGTGTAAAGAGCAGCGTACACCCCTAAAAGTAGAAAAAAAGTTGAAAAAAGGCTAAAAATTGACTGTTTCTTGGCAAGATGGTGTTGGTATGGAGAGAAAGAGAGCATGAGGACATGGATAGAGAAGCATTGCAAAATCCAACAACCCTTCATATGCTCAAAAGATGTGGATTACTGAAATTCTATAGAACGGTCAACATGCGAGCACAAATCCGCTTGCTTGAAAGACTTGTCCAATACTGGGATGCAAATGCCATGGTGTTTGATATCAAAGGTGAGATACTGGAGCTCACCATAGATGACATTTACTTTATCATGGGTCTCTCTCGTAGAGGAGAGATGGTGAATCTAAAGGGGTCTTGACACAGTGTGGGTGCCTTGTCAGTGCAAGAATATGTCAATGCTCATTGCTGACCGGTGGAGGGAAACTTGCAAAACCGTGCCACAACAATATCAAGCCTATAGTGTTATTATGAAGTCGTCCTTAAAAGTTTCCTTCAAATTTTTTGTGGATGCTTTGTTTGGATATAGGCCCAAGGATGAATATGTTGAGTTAGTGAATAAATTTTTGTGCCCCTATTGCAAAAAACCTTGAAGAGCAAATCATATATGTTTGAGGGAAAAGGAAAAGAGGGACTTGGAGAGTTCAACAGGAAGTGAGAAATGTGGCAGTCAAGTTCTCATCTCAACTATTACAAGCTTCCCTCTTCGAGTTATTCTGAGTGTTCTCAACTGAATGGGGGGTAGTTCTTCTCAACATCTAGCCTCGAGGCATTATATGCACATAGGTGTTGAATGCTTGCAAGGGCATGTTTATGATTGGTGTTCGAGTCTTTTGGAGAACATGAAGCTTCAACTCTCGGGGTGTAAGACCGAGAGAATGAATAATTTCGGGTATGGGAGCATACTTTGCACCTTCTTCTTTGAGAGGATGCCTGCTATTAGTTTGGGCATGGCAATTCCCCCTATCAACCCTCGTGAGCCAATGATGGCCCCTTGGGGTGAGATCTTCCTCCGCCAGGGTGGTGGCGAGACAAACCTATGTTACCAAGAGGATGACTTCTGGGGTTGGTGGGAACGACAGGTGCCAACTCTTGAGTAGTTTTTGTATGTTGGTATGGACTTCTGAGGTGATCCTAAGTTGATCCTTCCTTCAGGTGCATCCTGGGAGAGAGATAGGTATGTTTATGTTTTTGAAAAAAAAAAAAAAAATTCAATTTTATGCATATATGATTTTATGATGAGTTCGAAATACTGAAACAAAGTGTCAAATGCAGATGTTGGACCAATGCGCTCTGAGGGACACCCATATACTTTCGTGAGACCAGTGGAAGTGGGTGCAGCTGATGCCACACTGGGGACCCTAGAGAGGAAGATGACTTGATTGACTCATGATATTCCTACATACCATATTGAGCGGATGCCCATTGATATGCAGGAGGATGTAGTAGGTGTGCCCCTAGCTTGGATTAGGTTGCTGCAGAAAGTAGCTAGGATGGTCATATGTTACCGAGAGGAAGCAGAGGCAAATGAGGCCCCACCTTCTCCATAGAAGAAGGATATTCTATGTATATTTTTTGAGGCCATCGAGCCCAATTTTGTATATTATGACATGACTTTGTGACAGACTTGTGATCCAAACTCATATTATTTTTTTGATACAGTATCAGTTATCTACATGTGTGTATTTGTGTTTTATGCATGAATTATTATGTGTGTGAATGATACAAATGCCAATCTAAGACGTAGTTTGCAAATGAATCAGCTAATGCATTCAAGTTCCTTGGAATATGTTGATATGTGATATAATCAAACTGTCTCTCAAGCAACCTAACTCGCATAAACTGACATAGCAAAGTAGGATCTCTAACCTGATAAACACCCAGTAACTGAAAAAAAACTAACTGTGAGTCGAACCGTACCTCCAAATGTGAAATGCCATGAAGCAAAGCATGTCAGAGTAGCTCTATGACTGCACTGTATTTAGCCACATTGTTCGTTGTGGGACCTAGACAAGCCCCTCCCGAAGACACCAGTTGGCTAGTTAGTGAGTAAATAACCCAAGCAGCTGAGGCTTATGACAGGTGTGGTGGCTAGCGCCATCAACAAACCTTATGAAGTGTTCAACTGACATCTGAAACACAAAACAATGGATGCATAAGACATAACTACAATTGTAAACAAAAATAACTTTACAAAAATGTACAGTTAAAAATACATGAAAAAGCACAGTAGCACTTCTTCAAGTAGGGTCAATGCCTGGGATCTCATCATGAGATTGGGCAAAGATGTCTGTTAGGATATTCCTATACTCCATCCTAGTCCTAGTAGCATTTCCATTGTTTGCATTTTCAGTCATGCATGCAAATATTAGGGTTTGCATGCATTCCAGTCATCAGCACCAGCACCTAGCCCTCAGTAAGCTAGCCCCGGAGCTTCTTTCCTTGCAGTTTCAGCGCTCCCAATGACTAATGCGCCCTCCTTTGCTCCACTGCATGACAAAGGTGCCTTCTTCACCTACCAATCAAGTTATATTTAGTTATATTCAATTATCCTTAGTTACTTCCTTGATTTAAGTATTAACTGACTCTTTACTGACCTTATCACTCCGATGGACCTCCAGTGAGACTAAACTGCCTGTTCTGACTCTATTAAGCTCCTACCGCATCCTCCACTAGGCCTCCTTCATCCAGTTAGTGTCTCCATGTGCTAGTTACATTCAGTTACACCTACTACACTCAGTTAGACTCAGTTTGACTGACAGTTGACAGTTACTTGTGCATTGATGACTCCACTGATGATCATGAGGACACCTAGTTGTGCTCTGATGACACTCCAGTGATCCTTTGATCACTCCATGAAGGCTAATTCGAATTGCCGCCTTAGGCATTCGAATCCTCATGCTTGTACTACCTATTTGTCCATATTGTGATTAATTAGTTAGTGTGTGTGAAGTATTAATGCTTCTATCCGAATTCTATTGTACCATATTATTCTGTTGCTCATTATACTGCATTGATCACTCTTCTTCTATTTTCATGCTTAATCATAATTACTCTTGTGAGGTATACATTATCTCTTAGATCTGCTGTGAGGATTTTCAAAATGTCATGGAAATAATTAAACAGATTGGTGTATGGAATGATCTCATCAAGATAATAGTCCACTCCAATAAAGATGTTTTCGGTGACCCCAGGATCAATGGAAATGTTGATTGGGATGGTTCTCACTATACTCATCCTATTCTTTTCAGCAAAAACAACTTGTGAAGTGGAAGGGACAGAGGACCAATCAACATTCTCACTGGGTCTCGAAAAGAAATCACCTCTCTCAATCAAGTCTAGAATGGGAAGTAGATAGGACCTGGGATGTAAATGTTCCCAAGGGTGTCTCGGGACTATCATAGCTTCAAAAAATGTTTCGTCAGAAGGAAAAACGGTGTCTAAACTATCAGGAGAGAGGATAGAGTCCATTGACCATGCAGGAGCAGGGTCCATATCTGACTCAATAGAGACCAATGGAGTCATGATATGTTTTGTTGCAGGTTGTTGTAAATCCACATGGGTTATCTCTGCAATAGATATAGGCATAGTTGGTTCTGATTCAATGGGGAGACTCTATGTATTTGTCGTTGAACAGACCATGGAGGTCTCAAAAGATGAACATTCTTCAGAAACAACAAACAAGGTGGGAGCAGGTAGGTCAAAAGTGACTATTAAGGACCCATAGAGACTTGCTCCTAATCTCTCAATGATTGGGATGGATTGATCAATCAACGGAATAGATGAATCTGATGAAGTCTGGTTGCTCTTCTGGGTAAACGAAAGTTGATCGACTACGATGATATTTCCTTCATGGGGGAACATTATGAATCGGAAGACAACTGATGGCATTGCCTACATGGCATATGTCTAGCTCCTACCCAATAACAAGTTGTAATCGAGCAGAGCATCCAGAACTTCGACCTCTACTGATACTAGCTTGCCTTCCAGTTCGACAGAAAATGATGGTAAGACTTCGTGTGGATGGAAATATCTTCCATCGAAGGCGGTGAGTATCTTGTTCGAGGGAGCTAACTTAGGTTCTCCCAAAGCTTTCCAGCAAGAGATAGACATTACGCACGTTGATGCACCCTCGTCTACAACAGATCGTCGAATGGTCATAGAACCATGGACGACCTCTATCTGGAGAGAAACATGATACAGAAACTGGTACTTGATATTTGTCATATCAAAGCAGGCAAGCATGGTAGATGAATCAACACTCCCAATCGCTGCAAGGAGTGCACTGCGTTGCAATGGGAAATTTTGTAGTACTTCCAGGGTAGACATGGCACAAGGTGTTTGGGATAAGTCCTCCACAACATTGTAGTTGGGGGTAGACCGTGCATCAGGGTTGTGCGCATCCCATATGTAGACACCTTTCGGTATCTTCGGCAGCGTCTCCATAGGTATGTGAAGAGGAGTAGAGGATTCAGGAGCATCTTTCTACTTCGGATCCAGGGTATAGTTCTTTGCTCTAGTTTGCATTAGATCATTTGAGTTAACCATGTTAACGAATGACTAATCAGCAGGGGTGGCACGAGTGGTGCCCCCGGCACTAGAGCTGCCAGAAGCTGAACTCTGTCCATGAGGGAAAGGATCTTTCAAGACAGCTCGTTTCTTCTCACGAATCAACTTCTGAGCTTCTTCAATTAGAGGGCACTGGTGGGTAAGGTGGTCCTCTTGACACAGTTTGCAAGGGAACGTAGCCTTCCTTTTCTCTTTTTTTCCCTCCTCGTCATTTTGCTTGTTGTTGGGATTTTGATGGTTTCCCTCCCCTTTCTTGCCCTTTTGGTTTGTCTGCACCTGTTGTACAGATTCTGTAGTAGAAGGGGAGGATGCAACAGAAGTTGCTTCTGCAACATATTGTTTGATTGACAAGGCGTGAACCTACTTTGTTAGGGCAAAAAACATTGTAGAGTTGACTGAACCCACTATGCCATCAGCATGTGGTCCAGGTTTAGGCTTACCTAGGTCTATATTAGACCTCAACGTATCAGGAATAATTTCGTACAACAACCCAGACTGAGCATAGACTAAGTCAAGTTACTGAGTTCTCAAAATGGCCTCCTCCTCGGAAGACACCCCTGAAGTGGCAAATTCCTTAGAAACATAAGGAAGAAGAGACTTAAGGTACCATTCTAACAAGAATGTTGGGGGGATGTTGGCCTTGATGAGCCTCTTTCGCCTTTGCCACTCCTGAGTATGATCAGACAGATGAGTGGCCTTGTTTTTCCGAAAGGTCAACAAAAGGTATGTGCCGGCATCATACCAGACAGGAAGATGAAAGTGGTTCAAAAATACAATGGCAAGATCCTGAAAGGTTCCATAGGTAGCAGCGGGAAATTCCATATACCACTTGGATGTGACACTAGTTAAGGTTCTTTGAAAGAGCCTCAACCTTATGGAATCATCATTTAGTGAGTTGGAGGAACACCAGAGGTGAAAATTTGTGACATGGTCACCAAGGTCCTCACTAGCCTTGCCTTGAAACTTCGGAATGTCTGAGGGCAACTTGGTGGGAAAGGGTGGCCATGCAGCATCATGACGCACAGGGTCATTCGTAAGCTTTGAAAGATCTGGCAAGTTTAAAGTTTCCAGAAACGGTAAATGTGGCTGAGCCGATGGCATCTAGTAAACAGGAACCTAGTATTGGGGACCACCCATGGCCTGGTTCGTGTACTGTTGGTTGGGGTTGCCCCCAACCACCGGTTGTGAAATGAAAGGATTGAAATTGTTCCATCTGAAGGTAAGCGGATTAAATCCTTGGGCAGCAGTCCATTGTGACTGGGGGTTAACACCACCAAACTTCGGGTTAATGATATTACCCCCTCCTCCAGCAAATAGAGAGAAGGGGATACTCCCTATAGGAATATTCGACGGACTAATGTTATAACCTAGATAGGGGTTGAAACCTGACGTGGTAGTAGTGGATGGTGTCGTCATCGTACCCATGGTGGGAATGGATGTAGAAGGTACAGATCCAACCATCGATGAAGAAGCAATGTTATGAGTTACACCTTGTAACGGTTGAGTGGCAGAAGACTGAGCGAAACTCACTGCGGGTACCCCCGATAGAGGTACATTGTTGGGTCCAAAATTAGGTGTGGAGGCTGAGGCAGATGTCGAGGCTAATGAGTTGTGCATGCCTAAAGTGCCAACATTGAAACTAAAGGACTGGGTCGAGGCCGAAGCATTCTGCGACAAACTCGAATGGGTAGTGTTTGAGAAAGAAGAATTAAGAATCCTTGCATCCATAGAAGTTATGGGAGTTTGTGGAACTCCCTTCTTGTCTCCTGGGTTAACCATGGTATAACCTGGCGTAAAAAGATAATCACTAAACTCAGGTTGTTGGAAACCAACAGGCAATAGAAGTGGATCGTTGGGTCCTATAAGAGGAGAGTTAAAAGGAGTATTAAACTCTGTAGCAGTCAGATCCTCAACCTCGACAGTATCCAAGACTTGTTGATACGGTGTTCTAGGCTGTGGTTCTCCAAGAACCTCTATGTCACCCGTAAGTTCAAAAGAACCATGGGAATCAGTTCTCCTACGTTGGGGTGGCAGTGGAGGCTCCACCATGAGTGGGGGAAGGTTTTGCAACCTTCGGTACCAACGAAGATCTTGGTCCTCCACAACTATAACAAAATAAAACTAAGTAAAAACCTAGTGGCCACTACAACTAAGGAGCAAACATCATACTACTAATAAAGTTCCTAAGTAATCAAACCAATCAAACAGATGGCAAATAATCTCGGAAGCAAGTCTGGGACGATTAGGGCCTAGAACACACTAACAGAGTAATGACGGTCAGTTACGTTGTGTCCTCCGTGTTGATGTATATGTAACTTCAGAATGTATTTCACCTATGTATATTGTACTCCTATAGAGATGTTATTATTCCTCTATACGAAAATGTCATCATTTGTATTGACAAGTGTCGCAAGTGTCGCAACTTGCATGTGATGGGTTATTAGACCACCAAGTGTGGGGTCGTCCCTGATTAATATTACTATGGGTTATTAGACTGAGTTAGACAAGTCAGCCCTACTAGTTTATTAGGCAGGTCAGGTCATGTATAAATAGAGTGCGGGAGGCACTCTATTTCATCATCTCATTATTCACTTCTACACTACTAGAAAAGTGGTGCACTAGTGGAGGAGGAGGTTCAGCTGCTAGGAACACTATATCTGTGTACTTGGGTTTTATCATTGCTCTTTCTATCTCTGAGGAAGTTGTGGGGTTTTTCACCGTTATGGTTTTCCCCATTGAAACTCTATGTATCTATTGTCTCATGTGATTGCTTAGTGTGATTATTATGCATTATTATACTTGATATGTTGTACATGTTATTCTCTCAATAAAGATCCTAGAGTATGTTGAATTAATGCTCAAAAATTAACATGGAATCGGAGCTAACCTGAGAAGAAGACACTGTACAGTTGCGGAAACTAGGGTTTCTTGTTTATTGGGTTTCTCTCCACAGATCTTGAAAGGCAGTAGGGTATTTTGACTCTCCTCAGCAAGGTGCATCTTTCTGTCCAATCAGAATTCAATTCTATGCACTTTCATTTTTGGCCCTAAACATTAGGGTTTCCAAAAAAATAGGAATTTCTGAAATCTGAGGACATAGCTAGAAGCTCCTTGAAAAAAAATCAAAGTTTATAACTTTGGATCGAACTTTTTGGTTGGGTGAAGCTCCGAGAAACTCAAACCCTAATTCAGGGTCCTCCCTAGTGAATCCGGAAAGACTAAAAGGCATTTCTGAAGGGTGAAACTTTGCAGATTTCAATTTCTGAATATACCAGGTGATCAACTCATCAAGGTGCATCTTTGTATCCTTTCAGAAAGTTGAAATTCACATTTTAAATTTTTAGGGTTTCTCTTGACAAACCCTAATCCGGCACCAAATCCAGATTTCTGCAAATCAAGTGGTAAGACCTAAATATTTTCTATTTCCATTCTAAGTACTCTTTAAGATGTCTCACCACACCAAGCTTGAGGATAAGCTTGAAGGGGCTAATAACTTCCTAGCATGGAAGTATAGGATTGGGTTAATCCTGGAAGAAAATGAATTGGACACCTACCTAAGTTCTGAGGTCCTTGTCCCAGAGGAAGAAGAGGCTAAGGCCTTACATAAGAAGAACTTGGTCAAGGAAAAGAGAATCATTGTTGATTCTATCAAAGACCATCTCATACCACATGTGTCATCTCTAAAGACACCCAAGGAGATGTTTGACTCCCTGACCAAGCTATTTGAAGGGAAGAACATAAATCGGAAGATGACTCTGTGGAACCAATTGAAAGGGGTAAAGCTTCAGAATGGAGAGACCATTCAATCTTATTTCTCTAAGGTCTCTCAGATCAAGGAACAACTTGAAGCTATGGATAAAGTGGTGGATAATGGTGAAGTTGTCATGACCACTTTGAATGGCCTACCTAGGTCATGGGATTCCTTCATTCAAGGAATATGTGCAAGAAGGAAGTTGATCTCCTTTAGTAGACTGTGGGAGGAATGTTCACAAGAAGAGGCTAGGCTTGTGGCCCGAGAAGAAAAGATGGGGAATGAAGATCAAGCTCTCACAACACATACCAGGAAAGGTAAGTTCAAGAATGAATCATCTCATAATAGAAGACCTTCACAGCACCATCATAAGAAAGATCTCAGATGCTTCACTTGCAATGAGAAGGGACACTTTGTTGCAGATTATCCCAAGAAGAAGAAAGACAACAACAACAACTTCAACAAGAAGAGATATCATGCTCATACTGCTGAGGATGATGAACCTCCCAAGAAGAAGGCTAGAGCAGAAAGTGATGATTCATCAAGTGAAGATGAATATGTTCTAATATCTTCTCTCACAGGTACTATCTCTCATGGATGTAATGATAGGCTTATTGATAGTGGGGCTTCCAAACACATGACTGAGTTTAAAGAATCTTTTGTAAATCTATCTGAACATGAGTCATCCAATAAAGTAAAACTTGGGGATGACTATCAATATCCCAGCAAGGGAAGTGGTGAAGCTTCCTACAACCTAGACTCTGGAAAGTCTTTGAAGATGAGAGATGTACTATATTTAGCTAGGCTCAAGAAGAACCTACTCTCCATATCTGCATTGGATGCAAAAGGTATGGGGGTTGCATTTGTAGATGGCCAAGTCCTAATGTGTCCAAAGTGTAAAACTATAGATGAGGCAGTAGTGATTGGAGAGCAAGAGGGAGGATTGTACAAATTGAAGGGACAACCTGAACATGCCATGGTACATGAATCCATGGATCCAAGTGAACTTTGGCATACAAGGGTTGCACATGTGCACTATAGGGCACTACCAATTGCAAGGAAAGTTGTAGAGGGTCTTCCTGAAATCAAGACAAAGCATGAAGGTGTTTGCAAAGGATGTGCAAAAGGAAAGAACATTAAGAAGGCATTTCCAAGCAGTGAAAACAAAGCAAAAGGAATCTTGGAGATTATCCACTCCGATGTATGTGGTCCAATGTCATCCAGTTCTCTGAGTGGGTATGTATACTATGTCTCTTTCATTGATGATTTCTCTAGGAAGACTTGGGTTTATTTCTTGAAGAATAAGGATGAAGTGTTTGATAAGTTCAAGGAATTCAAAACCTTGATGGAAATTCAAACTGATAAGAAGATCAAGACATTCAGATCCGACAATGGCGGAGAATTCACTTCAGGTGATTTCAAGAAGCTATCCAATGATTCGGGGATTAAGAGGGAGTTGACTACTCCCTACAATCCAAAACAAAATGGAGTTGCAAAAAGTAAAAATAGAACAATCATGGAAGCAGCACAGGCAATGCTGCATAACTAGGATTTGCCTATGCATCTTTGGGCAGAAGCAGCTAGGACAGTTGTATATGTGCATAACATAACACCTTACAAGATATTGGACAACAAGACACCAGAAGAGGTATTCTATGGTAAGAAACCTGAATTCAGCCATCTTAGAATATTTGGTTGTCCAGTATATACACATGTTCCAAAGGAAAAGAGGACAAAGCTAGATCCTTCAGGAAAGAAGGGCATCCTTGTGGGGTACAGTGAAAGCTCGAAGGCTTACAGAATATACTTTCCAGGGTTCAAGAAGATTGATGTCAGCAGGGATGTAACATTTGATGAGGACTCAGCATACATCAAATCAAAGAAGACACCTGTTGAAGATCATGAAGAACCAAAGGAAACCAGATTTCAAGACACCACTATGACTGAAGCAATTCCAGATGCAGATCGTGAAATAGAAGATACATAATAACATGTAGATCCACCCCATGAGAAGAACTCTCATAAGAGGAAACCTGCATGGGATAGAGAGCTCATTCAAGATGCAGAAAGATATGGTATTCCAGAAGAAGAACACAGAGAAAGGAAGAGAACTAGATCTCATAACAGCTATGTTGCCTTACTTGTGATATTATGAACAAAGAACCTTCCAATTATGAAGAAGCAGCGGAAAAGAAAGAATGGAAGGATGCCATGGTCGAGGAATACCAATTGATCATGAAGAATGATGTTTGGGATGTGGTCCCAAGAGATGAAGGGAAGTTTGTTGTGACTTCCAAGTGGATCTACAAGATCAACCATGCTGCAGATGGCAGCATAGAGAAATACAAAGCGATATTTGTAGCTCGTGGTTTCTCCCAGAAAGAGGGGATAGAATATGAAGAGACTTTTGCTCCTATAGCCAGGTACACTTCCATTAGATCAATACTTTCCCTGGCTATAGTGATGAAATGGAAGATACACCAGATGGATGTCAAGACAACTTTCTTGAATGGTGTAGTCGAAGAGGAAGTGTATGTGGAGCGGCCACTTGGTTTTGAGACACATGACAGGAAGTCATATGTGTGTAGGTTGAAGAAAGCCTGGTATGGCTTGAAGCAAGCTCCTAGGACTTGGTATGGTAGGATAGACAGCTTTCTATCCAGTTTGGGCTTTACTAAGAGTAAAAGCAGATTCCAACCTTTACTACAAGGTTAAGGAAGGAAATCCTGTGATACTACTTATGTATGTGGATGACCTGTTTGTTACAGGTGAGGATGGATTGATTGCCGATACCAAGAGGAAGCTTGCTTTCGAGTTTGAGATGAAGGACTTGGGGATGATGCACTAATTTCTAGGCATGGAGGTGTGGCAGAGTGCAGATGGGATCTTCCTTGGACAAGGGAAGTATGCGGTAGAGATCCTGAAGAGGTTCAGGATAATGGATTGGAAGGCGATGGCCACACCTATGGCATCAAACCTGAAGCTTCTGTGTGATGCTTCATCTGTTTGGTTGGTGTCATGGTGTATCATCAGATGATTGGGTCCTTGATGTACCTGACGAACACAAGACCAGATATTTGCTTTGCGGTGAACACATTGAGCTAGTTCCTGAAGGATCCCAGAGGTGTTCACCTGGTTGCTGTAAAGCATATTCTGAGGTACCTGAATGATACAATTGACTATGGGCTCAAGTATGATGTGAATCAAAAGTTTAACCTCCAGGGTTATGTGTATTTGGACTGGGAAGGTAGTGCTACAGATAGGAAGAGCACTTCTGGGTGTTGCTTCAGTATGGGATCAGGTGTGATCTCTTGGTTTAGCAAGAAGCAATCCTACGTAGCACTGAGTATAGCCGAAGCAAAGTATGTTGCAGCTTATTCAGCTAGTTGTTAGGCAGTATGGTTGACGAAGCTACTGTCTGAGTTATTTGATCTCCCGTTGGATGCTACTAGTATCTTTTGTGACAACCAGAGTTGTGTGAAGCTGTCTGAGAACCTGGTGTTCCACAATAGGTTGAAGCACATTGAGATCAAATATCACTATATCAGGGATATGGTGCAAAGAGGAGTAGTGAAACTCCTGTATGTTGCAATGGATGAGCAGGTTGCAGATGTGTTGATGAAACCACTAGCCAGAGTGAAGTTTGAGTACTTCAGAGAGAGGCTTGGTTTTCTTCAGATTGATGACACTTCAAGGAAGAAGTGATGGACACATTTGCTGAAGCCATTCCAAGCATGGTGAGAGGATGATCCTTCCCATGGATGTGGATGTAAGCACTGGATGATGAGCATCAGGACGATGCTCCAGTTACTGCTACGTATATGCATCATGCTAGATGCTTGTTATGATCAGTTGGATCATGTATATGTATATGCATGATGTTGGATGCTTGTTATGATCAGTTGGATCATGTATATGTGTATGTATCATGTTGGATTCTAGATATGATCAGTTGGATCATGTATATGTATATGCATCATGTTGGACGTTGGATATGATCAGTTGGATCATGTATATGTATATGCATCATGTTGGATTGTGGATATCATCAGTTGGATCATGTATATGTATATGCATCATGTTGGATGTTGGATATGATCAGTTGGATCATGCGTTTGCATATGTATCAGGTGGATACATTGTATGATCAGGTAAATCATGTATGATGATATGTATCAAGTAGATACATTGTATGATCAGGTAGATCATGTATGATGATATGCATCAGGTAGATACTTGGTATGCATCAGGTGGATTCATTGTATGATCATGATGATCATGGATGATGAGCTTCAGGATGTTGCTCCAAATGATATGCATCAAGTAGATACTTGGTATGCATCAAGTGGATGCTATGTATGATCATGATGATCATGGATGATGAGCTTCATGATGTTGCTCTAGATGATATGTATCAGGATGATGCTATGATGATCAAGAAGATCATGTGATGATGTACATCAGGATGATGTATGGTGAGTATCAGGTTGATACTCTGTGGCCGTGGACAGGTTGTGTAGATGATCATATAAGTAGACTTGGGAGATCCGATAGGTTGGGCTGTGTGCCTGTAATTAGTCCTAGGATTCTTTTTCGAGGCATTGCTCTGGGAGGACATATAAGTAGACCTAGGAGATCCGATAGGTTGGGATGTGTGCCCGTAATAAGTCCTATGATGCTCTTTCGAGGCTTTGTCCTATGACATATAAGTAGACCTGGGAGATCCGATAGGTTGGGATGTGTGCCCATAATAAGTCCTATGATTCTCTTTCGAGGCATTGCCATGACCACATGTAAGCAGACCTGGGAGATCCGATAGGTTGGGCTGTGTGCCCGTAATAAGTCCTAGGATGCTCTTTTGAGGCATTGTGGTGGAGCTATGGTGGCTTGTCCTTCCACCAAATCTTCTTGTTCATATCCAACTGATGTGTGCTTGTCTTCTGCTTCCTTGGGTAGCTTAGGTAGAGACTGTGAATCTGTTTTATGTTCTTCTTTTGGATCTTGATTTTCTAAGCAAACTGATGAAGTTTCCTCCTTGGTTTCCTTAGGATCAAAATTCTTGGAGATTCCTCCTGAAGAGGATCCAAAAATTCTCATCAAGTAGGAGGCAGCTGAATCCCATGTATAATCATCTATTTTGGCTCCTCTAGGTTTATTTCGATCCTCAGTAAATTTAGACCTTGGTGGACAAGGCCTAATGTCCTCATCATATATATGGTCACAAAAGTAACCATCTTCATCTCTAGGGAGGCTTCCATCTATGTAGAGGATTTATGCTTCCTCATATGGCTCGAACTCTTCATCTTCAATGACTGGAACTAGTCTCATAGTTGCAAATTTGAGTTATGATCTGCAATATTCTTCAACAATGAGCTTCTTTCTTTCCATAGGGGTGGAGGAAAGTGTTATGATACCACTGTAATGTACCAACTAGGATTAGTGATACAAAAAATTTCTTCTACACATAATTAATTAAAAACAATGTTTTTGGGAGCTAGTTTTATTGGAGGGGGGGTAGGCTCAAAGGATCTGGATGGATAGAAGGCTCTGATCTATTTTAATACCTATACACAAAGTACCAGGACCATTTATGTTTCAGGATCAACCCGGATGAACTCTACTCCAATGCTTCTGGGAACCCAGTATATGTAGACTAGTATTGGTCTAAACTCTTAATGGAAGCTAGGGATGAGTATTTATGTCTCAGAGAGGCTAATAAAAATAAAATATCAATCAAGATACAGTCATATATAACTCCAAAAAGTTTAAGAAAGATCTGAGAAATATTTACAAAAAGATGAGTAAATTAGCATTTTAGGATTGCATAGCTAGTAAAATTCAGGAGCTTCCAAACAGGAAAGGAAGGCTCATGAATTCCTCTTCTAAGACATGTATTGGATCATAAAACATGTTATCTAACATCTGGAACATAAATTATCTCATTTGGATCTATTCTCATTCATCTACCATAAGCATTCTGAAAACTAGTCAAATCTAGGCAATTCTAGAGGGGGTAGAGAAATTGAAGAAAATATCATACTTCTGCAATAATAAATGTAATGAATGATATCAGAGATTAATATTGAATTGTATTACATCGTATTAGAGCCATGAGAATCAATGGCTTCATCACATCTTGATGCCATAGCATTCTTGAGAAGATAGAAGAGAGAAGAAGAGAATAATTGGAATTATGACTGGAAGGATTCACTATGGTTCCTTCAAAAATTCATATGAGCACGAATTTTATTGTAGTTGTCTTCATAAAACCTGCATAAAAGAGTCTTCAATAGCAGCAAACTTTAATGGTCTTCAATGGTCTTTAACTAGATCTTCAATTGGAACATAACTGATTAGAATGGTAACAATTGGGGCACATCACCAAACTGAGATTAGATGCACATCTCTCCAATCATGAGAAGCTTCATTGATCTCAAATTCATAAACAAAATAAGCCAAAAGTTGTGAATAGATCTCTCTCTCTTTCTTTCACATAATGAATGACTTGTTGGCTGAGTCATCTCCACCAGTGAGAGAAGGCCACCTCCACTAGTGGACCCTCATGAGTTGGCTTGGACTTTCCTGCTTTTGTATTAGCTTTGTCTTTCTTTCCTCCTTTATATTGTTTCCTGCTTTCTGATTTTCCTGCTTTATCCTGATTTTCCTGATTTTATCATGATTTGCTGCTTTTAGCATGTTTTTGACCATTTTTAGCAATTTCCATCCTCCTGGTTCAACTTGGCCTCTCTAGTTTTCCCTCCTTAGCTTAGCTCATTATTTCTAATCCAAATATTAGTAATTAGAAATAAAATTACTCAAACCAACTAATTAATTATTCCAAAGTGCATATTCTAGAATTTAATTAATTATATGCCTCCAAACCAAAATTAATCCCTTGGAATAATTTAATTCTTTTTCTAGTACTATTGGCATCATTAATTAAATATTTTAATGCTTATGACCTAGTGACATAGCCCTTGTCAAAATTTGGGGACATGACAAGGAGGCAGTTTCCAAACATTTTCGAATGGCACTAGAGGCTCCCTAAATTTTGTTCTGTGACTTGGGATGGGCTTAATTACTTCAGATTTAGCTACCAAAATGAGGACATTACATCTTCTTCTTGTTGCAGCTTTACACACTTTTCATATAAAAATTCATCAATCTTAGTTCGCTCACTTGAATCTTGATCCTCTTCATCACCATAACTACTCCCATATCCATCTTCAAGTCTACCTTTAATATATATTATCACATCCTCCGTTTTTCTATTCACCTAAACCAAATATAATGATGTTCCACAAACATATATAGACAATGTCTATAGCTTCATATAATCAACAACACTTGTTTCCTTTCATAATCAAAATTTAAAACATTTATATCATCCATTAAAAGAAGTCAGATGACACAAGAAACAATAGTACTTGAGGTTTTAAAAGAAAATTTGTCATGTCTCCCTGGCAAGAAGGGCAGATCTTGACAATATTTTGGACTCTTAACAAACGCCCACCAACACCACTATGCTCTCGCACATCTTGTTTCCAAGCAAAAGAACCTTCTATGCATGGTTTACAAAAATTATGTCCACAAGGACTAGAGAGTGAAATAGTCAACACTTTTTCAAAGATTGCAACTAAACTTTGCATCACAACATATACAAATGCATGAGTATCCTTTGAATACAATTCAAATTACAAAAAAACTTTCAGAATGACTGAATTAAACATTGAATACAAGGCAAGCTTATATTGTGCAGGTAATTTTGCATGCAAATCAAAATGAAAACATTGCTGAAAATAATTGCAAGGACCAACTAGCGAAAGTCATCCTTAGAAATCAACACTTTTATCAAAAGAAGATGGCCAAATTTCAAAGTGAATACAAACCTCCAAGCAAGATTTTTTTAATGTTAGAAAATTAGAATGTCGAGTTCCATCCCTACATTTATGTGTTATGTGAAAGATATTCCATTTCAATGAGCTGTCAATAATGGAGATTTTGGAGGTTACTAAACCATATTGTTGTCTATTTCGTAGTCTCTAATCACTTACAGGGTTATGAGATCAAGCAAACATTATATTTGCTAGAAGTGAGGAGTTGCTCATTCTATAGCAGAACCTACTCTTTTGGGTCATAAGGTGCTACAAAATATTTTTCCATTCTGCAGCAGAACTCACTTGTTTTCCTAGTCTGGCGCTACCAAATTTGAATTTCTTGATGCCACTAAACATATAGAGAAAATCAAAATTTGACAAGCCGACAACTAGAAGAGACAAGCTATCAGGATTCCATGTAATCATAATTTGCAGTCATTTGAATTTTATTTAAGTGTGCGATAAGTCTGTTGATTATTCCTAAAATCGATGATTTCGAGAATTGTATCTTGTTATAACTCATGTCAATGTGGTTACTTTCATTTCTCTTTCGAAGAGTTCTCTCACTTTTTTCTGAAGTTAATAGTGACCGACTATAGTCTTCCTCACCATCTCTAATTCTCACCCATGCCTTCTTGAAAGAAAAGTGGTTGTCTGGTGTGGTATGAACCTCTAGGATCAGAGGTAATTGAAGCCTATCTAGAGCTCGGGGATAGGTTTAGGGCATCCAGATGGATAGAATTTTTCTAGAAGCTACGGGGACATCACTAGAGCGTATCCAAATCCTTGGCACAGGGATTTGATGGAAATCAAGTTAATGTTGGAGATATGAAGTTTCAAGTGATTGAAGAATCAATTGTTGTAGCTGGGAAGTCCACAAGCAAAGAATGCTGGTTCAAATGCCAATATTTTGTTGTTTTGGCTTGTAATTGGTTTCTCATCCCTGAATTTCAAAACCCCGACTAGAGGAAGGGACTTCCTAGAACCTATTTGAAACCAAAACGGAAGGAATTGTTGTATTGGATCCAATGTTATTTTACTAGAGAGGTCAGGTACTTCTTTGTTTACTTATACCAAATGAGATTTATATTACACATTACAGGGGATGCACCTCTCAATTTACCCTTTTTCCTGCTTAAAAGCCTCACGAAGATGTCAACAAAGGTCAGGGATTGTCCACAGAAAATAAGCGGTGGTATTTATCACCATGCTCTGATAAAATTGTTAATTATAGAGGAGTTGGCCAAGATCCAACGAACTTCGGAACATTTATTGTTATTTTTTGAGTTTGAAATGGAACTCATTTGGCCCCATGAGTTAAAGGCAAATTCTTATTCAAAAGGAACCAAGAACTCTAAGTCGTCTCGAATTAGAAAAAAGAATCTCCCTGATCAAAGTCAACAATTTCCCCCCAGGAAAAGGCAAATGGAGGTGGGTTATTCTAGGATTTACAGTCAAAAGAGGAAAGCTCAACAAGCATATCCAACACCGAATGATGAAGAGAATAAAGAAAAATCGCCACCTAAAATTGAAAACCCTGAAGCTTTTGAAATTCCTTCTAGAAAGAAGAAGCAATGAAAGGTCTTAGAGGATGAACAAGATATATTGAAAAAATATCCCCCGAGGAGGCCTCATACTCGGACGACCAATAAATTTATAATGAAGGCCAAATCCCTCTTTGATCCTTATTTAAAAATAAATGAAGTTATTGATCTGGAAAAATCCTCAGATGAAAACACAAAAAAATCAAAGAATCCAAGCAGCTCCAGGTCATCTCAGAGGTCATTCCAAGTGAGGAAGAGTCCCGGGTTAAAATTAGAATAGGAAATCATTGATCCTAAGAATCCTAGCAAGTATGTAAAGTTTCAAAAATCAGTCTCTCCTCAATCATTATCAGATTAACAAGATGAACATTCAAAAGGAATGGAAAGTAAAATTCCGGAAATCCTAACTGGAATTGAGAAAACTTTGGATGCCCTACCGGATATTCCTGGCATAGATGAAGAACATGAAGTTTAAGAACCCCTTACTTGCTTTGTTGAACATAGTAAGCCATTCCAAGAGCATTTTTCAAAGAACAAGAAGTCCAATACAAACCAAATGTTTCACAAGAAGTTGAAGAAGTTTGAAGAAAAGGTTAGAATCCTAGAACAACAGAATGTCAGGATCAATAAAAAATTAAATAGGCTAATAATCAAGCACAAGAGGCTGCGCAACTTTGCTCAAAAAATAGTAAATAAAAACAAGGGACTAGGCAAACAAAGAAAATTTGGAAATCTAAATGGCTTTGGGAAAAACATAAAAATAAAGCAAGGAGCAGTAGGTTGGATGTCCTTGCAGAACTGGGCACTTAGTTTTTATAGGACACTCTCCAGAGTTGGAAGGTAAGGGAATAGAGAGAGGTTATGTTTTTCCCTACAGATTTTGAATTTCATATCGCACTTTATAACATTTTGATGTAATTTTGAAGCAGAATAAGCTCGATGTATTTTCTATGACTACAAAGGCAGCTCCATAGATTTTGCAACACTAGCCTCGACTAATCCACAAAATGCTACAAAATTCCAAGTGGCGGGCTTACTCTAATTTTATCTAGATTTTGATTTTGCCAACTAGTCAAATGTAAAGCTTTAAGTTTATTTCTATGATATTGTATTCCAATGTAACATCAAGTATAGATGATGATCGAATATGAGGTCATTTAGCATGTCCTAAGATTCTGGATTTTGGTTATAATGAGTCCATTTTTCATATCTTGTCAAATACATGTAATCTAATTTGGATAATGCTAGGAAAGCCAATCCTCACCACATGGATATGAGATCTAAATTTGTAACTGATTCAATCTATAAAATGGATGATGTCAAGATAGGAGGGGGTTGGTGGGTTGAAAGAGAAGGTCTGGTTGAGACGAGCTCCAACTTTGTAAATACATAATGTTTTAACTAAGTATCAAATTATGCTCAGAGAACTGTTCTTCTATGGTTTGATTATGCACTCCATTATCCCTTATTTACAATACTTTTATTGAACATAGAATGTTTTTTGCATTGCATAAAATGTCTCACTTATTATAGATCGAATAGCAAGGTTTATTTTTTATTGCATGTAACAAGTGAGTTGTGTTTGACATCTATCTATTAGCTTCCAGAACACTTGTTTAGAAACTAATATCTTTAAGTGATGTATGGATGTTATATCCTGCATTTCTGAATGTTTATTTCTATATCATTCCTTTGTTTTTTGTTGTATCAAACCATAGAAGTATGCCTGTGATTCAATGATTTGATTTCTATTTATCCATATGAATGTTTAATTTGAACCAAAACCTCTGTCCTATCTAACCTTCATGTTAACTTAAAATCCTAAACTATTTCCAATGTAAATCCAAGTGCCCTAGCTCTTCCCTTTAGCAGTCGAAGTGCTGACCTTAGAGGTAACACCCCCATTAGGATGTAGTTCACAATTGAGGTTTCAAATGATTTGAATTTACACAATTTTTAGTTCCATAGGTTTTTGTCATCGTGTTCTATGCCTCATTGTTTCCACTTCTCATTACAATGCTAAAAAACAACCAAAATGATCACAACCCATATGTTGTTTCCACTTGCATGCCGGAGAAGTCATACACATTGGGTCTGCTGAGTTGTGCATGTCCACCAAGAACAAAAAGTAAAAGATAATGAGAGCATAAAACACACTATCAACAGTCAACATATAACCTAGATGATGGATTTATTAGATATCTGATGCCGGGAATTCATATTCTGTATACTAGCAATAAATACGCTCCAAACTTTGAGTAGATTACAAATTAATGTTTTTTTCAAATGTTCACTGTCTCGTGAAATACAGTTCAACCATAAAAGACATTAAATAAGCACTTTTGCACAATTTATGCAGTAGCTAATACACTTATAAGTGCACTTAAGTTATGCAAGAGATAATACACTTAAACGATAACTGTGAACCTTTAAAACATGAATAATATCTAAAATATCTAGCCTTATATGTGCCTCAATAAATCACAACCACGATCACTTTGTGAATGCATTAGAAGAGGACAATCGAAATAGTTAATAGCAAAGGTCATTCATCCAGATTTTAGAGCCCATACACCATGCTTGGACAACTAGTTTTGGGTCTTTTGACAAACTGTATCATTTAGTTTCACATGCTTGTAACAAGTTTGGGACATTCTCTAGTATTGTGACTGTGGAGTCATTTGTTGTATCAACCATGGGCTTAACTGTGGGTTCCATGGTGTGAAATGTTGATGTATATGTAACTTCGGAATGTATTTCACATATATGTATATTGTATTCTTATAGAGATGTTATTATTCCTCTATACATAAGTGGTTGTATTCCTATAGAGATGTTATTATTCCTCTATACGGAAGTGTCGTCATTTATATTGTAAGTGTCTTAACTTATACTTGATGGGTTATTAGACCACCTTGTTGGGGTCGGCCCTGTATAAGTCATGTGGGTCAAAGGGTTATTAGACCACCCTATTGGGGGTCGGCCATGTGGGTCAAAGGGTTATTAGACCACCCTAGTGGGGGTCGGCCCAGTCAGCATTATGTTAAGTGGTTAAGTTGAGGCCAACCTAGTTGAGTAAAGGTCAAGTCAAGTTAGAGTAGAAATAGAGAGTGTGTCTCTCTCATTTTACACATTCTATTCTCTCACTCACACTTTGTAGAGTGGCGCACTTGTGGAGGAGGAGGCTCTACTGCTAGGAGAAGACGATTTCTTGTATTCTGGTTGTATCATTGCTCTATCTATCTCTGAGGAAGTTATTGGGGTTTTTCACCTTTATGGTTTTCCCCAAGTAAACTCTGTGTCTCTTGTGTGCTTGCATTAATGTGTCCATGATTAATATGTTGTAGATATGTTGTACATGTTGTTCTCTCAGTTAAGATTGTGATTATTTTGATCATAGAAGATCGAGGAGCTATGGAGAACCTCACAAAATCGAATTAATTTGCAAAAACAGTGGAAAAACTTGAAAAAGATGATAAATTTACACACAATGTATGCTCAAATCTTTGATTAACTGACTGTCTAACATGTGAAAATGTTAGTAACAGGTTTTTATTACATCCATGAGAAAATCGAGAGCATTAGGTGGCTCAAGCTGAGTGTACAAGTCATCAATGCCAAATTGGCCTCAATCCCCCCTAGGTGGGTCCAACTCAATCCCAATCACCCCAAACAGCCACGAATTCTGGTGTGGAGGTGGCTGAAGCATGCTGGGTCATTAATTAGCTCAAGGCAGGCGTGGGTGAGCAAGTAGAGGAGGTTTGGGGGCCCAAGGGAGCATTAAATGCTCCAAATCTAGCCAAAAGTGGGCAAAAATCCACCCTAGCGCCCTTGGTCAACTAAAATTCCCCAAAACAAGGAGAGAGGGCGCACCAGCAATAAATGAGGGCGCACTTGTGGACAAAACTGGAGGCTGGGTGAACTGGTTTGCTTGGAAGTGGGTGTGAACACTCTCAAAGTGGGTTTTTGACCAACTATAGTCACTTAATCCAAAACATGGTTTAATTAAGCACATGGGCAATTAAAAATTTATGGATTATGGTACTAAGTGTGGTTACTGTTCTAACACCCCCCCTTAACCATAACTTTGTACATCTCATGAAAGATAAGTGGGAGGCCTTGGCAACAAAGGCTCAAGTCACCTCAATACAAACAGAAATTTTATTTGTCCATATGAACCGAGGAAAAGAAGTAAAACCTCATGGGATAAAAACTTCCCTCAAAAATGGACATGGGGCTGAACCTGCAATTAAATTGCAGCAATAACCATCCATCACTCACTCCAAGAAAAGCTCTCAAGTGAGTGAAGGTCTTCTCAGTAAAGCACTTGGTGAAAATATCAGCAGTTTGCTCGGTGGATGGGCAATACTGCAGTGAAATCACCCTGTCATGCACCAAGCCCCGAATGTAATGCATGTGGATCTCAATGTGCTTTGTTCTTTGCCTCTGTACTGGATCAGTAGATATCTTGATGGCACTTTTATTATCCACCCAAATATTGGTTGGAGAATCAATAGCAACACCAAACTCCCGAAGAATGCCTTGCAACCAAACACACTGTGTGGCTGCGTTCACTGCTGCCCTGTACTCGGCCTCTGCTGATGAAAGAGAAATTGTATGTTGTTTCTTACTTGACCAGCAAATAGGACCTTCAGAAAACATAAACACAAAACCTGAAGTGGACTTTCTATCGATGGGATCTCCCGCCCAATCGGAATCAGAAAATCCAGCTAGTTGAAGTGAAGAACCAGTTGCATAGTGTACCCCAAAGCTCTTTGTTCCTTGGACATAATGAAGGATCCTTTTGGCTGCCTTCCAATGGATCTCATGTGGCTGCTGCATATACCTTGCTACAGCACTTACAGCATAAGACAAATCAGGTCTTGTATGTGTAAGGTACAGCAAACTTCCAACTAGCTGCCTATAGAGAGTGCAATCCACCACCGGAGAGTCTTCAAATTCACCTAGTTTTATGCCTGAAAGGAATGGGCACTTGGCTGCCTTACATTCAGCCATTTTGAACTTGAATAACAGGTCTGAAGCATACTTAGATTGACTCAGCAATATACCTCTCTCAGATTGCTCAATTTCCAAACCCAAAAATTGCCTTAGCAATCCTAGGTCGCTCATGGCAAATTCACTGTGCAAAGAAGCTTTAATTGAGCCAATTTGTTTGGTGCAGCTCCCTGTAATCAAGAGATCATCAACATACAGTACAATGACCTGCAAATTATCATCACAATGCTGCAAATAAACATTTGGATCAGACTTGCATCGACAGAAACCAATTGAGAGCAAAAAAGCATCCATTTTGGCATACCAAGCCCTGGGGGCTTGCTTGAGTCCATAGAGTGACTTCTTCAACCTGCATACAAGTGTGGGATCCTCTTGGAATCCTTCAGGCTGCTGCATATATATCTCTTCCTGTAGCTCACCATGCAAGAATGCACTTTTGACATCCATGTGGTGAACTTCCCAACCTTTACTAGCTGCCATGGCTAGAGCTAGTCTAATTGAGTCCATCTTTGCAACCGGTGCAAAGGTCTCTGTATAATCCACACCATGGATTTGTGAGTAGCCCTTAGCCACTAACCTAGCCTTATACTTCAGATCAGAACCATCAGCAACAGGTTTGGTTCGAAAAATCCACTTACATTGCACTAGTTTCCTCTTGGGAGGAAGAGGCACCAAATCCCATGTTTTGTTCTCTTTGAGAGACTGGAATTCTTCTTGCATTGCTGCTCTCCACCTTGGATCATGATGAGCTTCCTGATATGATGTTGGATCAGATCCAATCATCATATAACAGTGATCAGCATGCTCACTCTCATTTGCAAAGGAAGCATTGATTGTTTGGGATCTAGTCTTCCTAGGCTCTTGGGGATTGCCTGCCAATTCACCTGCAGCTTCTATGATTTTTTCAGCCCACTTGGGCCTTGATGGTGACTCATGTACAGCAATGTCATCTTCAGCCATGTCATCTTCAGCAATATCAGAAAAATCAGAGGTGGAATCATCACTAATCTCATTAAGGTGTGGAGGAGAGGAGCTTTCCCCCGGTGCAAGCTCAAAATCTGGAATTGGTTCTTCTTCGAATTGCACACTTCTCTCAATGAAAGTTTTAAGTGTGGATGTGTCAAAGAGCTTGTAGCCCTTTGTGTCCTCACCATATCCAACCATGATACATTCCCTGCTCTGTGGCTCCAAAGCCTTCCTCTTTTCTGATGGAATTCGAGCCCATGCTCTAGACCCAAAAATCCTGAAATTTGACACATTTGGTTTTTGGCCAAACCATGCCTCATAGGGGGTTTTTCCTTTGACTGATTTGTGAAAGGCTCTGTTCTGAATATGAGCAGCACAATTGATGGCTTCAGCCCATAGCTTAGGGCTTAGATCCCTAGCTTCAATCATGCAAGTAGCCATCTCCTTGAGAGATCTATTTTTCCTCTCTGCCACACCATTTTGCTGAGGTGTGTAGGGGATTGAATGTTGCATTTGGATGCCACATTCCTCACAAAGGTGCTGAATGTTATTATTCACATATTCCTTTCCATTATCAATCCTAAGGATCTTTATCTTATGACCACTATGGTTCTCCACTAGGGCTTTCCAAATCTTCAGTTTCTCAAACACTTCTGACTTCAATTTAAGGAAGTAAACCCAGCAGAATCGAGAGTAGTCATCTATGAATGTAAGTACATACCTTGATCCACCATATGATGGAGTGGGAAGAGGACCAATGAGGTCTGAATGTACCAATCCAAGTGGTTGAGTGGCTCTCCTTGCCATTCCCTTCTCATAGCTGCGCTCAGGATGCTTTCCAACTACACACCCAATGCATGCACCATTTGATGATCTGATTTCTGGAAGCCCTTCCACCATCTCGTCCTTGTGCAATTGCTGGAGGTATTTGTAGTTCATGTGGCCAAATCTTTCATGCCACAACTTGGAGGTCTCGTTGGCATGAGAGACAAGAGCATGGTCACTAGAATTTGGAATGAAATTTGAGAATTTGTACATTCTCTCATCATGATCTGCATATCCTACAGCCACAACTTGATTTGAGGAGATTTCTGAGATTTCTACCAAATCTGGAGTGAATGTCACTCTCTTGGCTTCTCCTGTATGGGTCATTCGATAGACTGATAGCAAATTTGCAGCCAATGAAGGTACATAGAGCACATCACTGAAATAGCCATGCTCCATGTCAATCCTACCAATCCCCTTGGTTTGGAGTTCTGAATCATCTCCCATTCGAACTGTTGGGCCACCATTCGAATGCAAAGAGGAGAAGAGCTCTCTGGATGAAACCATATGTCTGGAAGCTCCTGAATCAATGATGAAGGAAAAGGTATTCGAAGTACCTGCTACCAAAGCATGACACTTCTCCTTATTGTCAGGGTTTGAGGTGCTCTCTTTCTTCCTTGCGCCCTCAGGGACTGGGATGTTGTTCTTCTCCAGCAGCTGCGCCATTGAGTCAATGGTTTTCTTCATACATGAGCTCTCTGGATGCCATCCCCTATGACAATAGGTGCATTTGGTCTTTTCATTTCCCTTCTTGTCCTTCTCCTTTGACAGATTCGAACCCCCATCTGCAGACTTGGTCTTGTCAAACTTTCTCTTCTCTTGCTGCTTCGAATTCTTGGCTTTCTGCTTTCCTTTGCTTGCATTTGAAACACCCATTGCCAATGCTTGGTCCTTTGATTTTATGGTGCCCATCTGAACTAGTTTATCCTGCTCCTGAGTGAGACACTCCATGAAGGTAGCTAGTGATGGCATTTGCCAATTTCGAAGGGTCATTTTGGCTGAGTGAAATGTGCTAACAAATACTGAAAACTCTGGGCCTAGCTTCGAAAGGATGGACAGAATCAATTGTTCCTCCTTCTTAACAATTCCACATTGTTGCAGTTGAAGCACCAGTGACTTGAATTTCGTGAAGAACTCCTGGATGGTTTCAAAATGCGCTGGGCTCAAGCTAATGAGCTCGTTTTCAAGCTGGTGGCCTCTCAGTTCATCAGTTTTCCCAAAGAGTGATTCTAGCTTCACCCATACTTCATTGGGGGTTGTCAAACTGTCTGTATGAAACAAGAGTTCCCTTGAAATGCTCAGGCATAGCAATCCATAAGCTTCATCAAGTCGATTGTAGTACTTTGCTTTCTCCACAGCAGAATTTGGCTCCACTTCTGTGCCCATGGTTACTCTATAGAGACCCTTAGATCTCAGCTTGATAACCATCTCAACCTTCCAATCGAAAAAATTGAAGGGTGTGAGCAACATTTGGTTTGCTTCCATGACTGCTGCGTTAATGGTGAGAAAACTGCTGAAACACCTGCAAAAACACTCAATTTTTATCTGGAAATCCTCTCTAGAATGCAGTTCAACGCTCAGTATTGACCTGCAACTCACTAACTCCACGATGGCTCTGATACCATGTGAGTATTTTGATCACACAAGATCGAGGAGCTATGGAGAACCTCACAAAATCGAATTAATTTGCAAAAACAGTGGAAAAACTTGAAAAAGATGATAAATTTACACACAATGTATGCTCAAATATTTGATTAACTGACTGTCTTACATGTGAAAATGTTAGTAACAGGTTTTTATTACATCCATGAGAAAATCGAGAGCATTAGGTGGCTCAAGCTGAGTGTACAAGTCATCAATGCCAAATTGGCCTCAATCCCCCCTAGGTGGGTCCAACTCAATCCCAATCACCCCAAACAGCCACGAATTCTGGTGTGGAGGTGGCTGAAGCATGCTGGGTCATTAATTAGCTCAAGGCAGGCGTGGGTGAGCAAGTAGAGGAGGTTTGGGGGCCCAAGGGAGCATTAAATGCTCCAAATCTAGCCAAAAGTGGGCAAAAATCCACCCTAGCGCCCTTGGTCAACTAAAATTCCCCAAAACAAGGAGAGAGGGCGCACCAGCAATAAATGAGGGCGCACTTGTGGACAAAACTGGAGGCTGGGTGAACTGGTTTGCTTGGAAGTGGGTGTGAACACTCTCAAAGTGGGTTTTTGACCAACTATAGTCACTTAATCCAAAACATGGTTTAATTAAGCACATGGGCAATTAAAAATTTATGGATTATGGTACTAAGTGTGGTTACTGTTCTAACAAAGATCCTAGATCAGATTGAAGTAAATTCTGAAAAATTAACATGGTATCAAAGCTAGCTTGAAAGAAGGCATGATATGGCATGTATGACACTTGTTGCACTTACGATGCTAGGGCTTGATATATCAAAAACCAGTCATCGTAGCACTTTCGCTATAAATCCATTTTGGCGAAGTTTTCGGATCTGAAACTTTTACAAGTAGAAGATCAGATCCCCATGTACCTTGTGTCCAAAGGACAACCTCTAATTCGTTGTACTTTGTGATTTATGATCTGTACAATATAAGGTTTCTGCCTCTTCCAGATCTGAGTCAAAATCAGGTGACCTTGGGAAAACGGTCATAACTTGGGCTAGGAAGCTCCAAATGAAATTTCATAAAAAGTGACAGGTAGTACACAGACTTTATTATCTCAAGAAAAATTTTCAGAGGCCGAAGTTGAACTAGTGAAACGTGGCATGCTGTACAAGTTTGCTCTCTTGTTTTATCCCATAAACAGGTCAGGTTGAGACACTTGGCATAACTCTCTCTCAGAGAATCCAATTGAGGTCAAACCTGTCGGGATGGAAAGATGATAGGTCGAGCTATCTCAGAAAAATATTTTCAGACCCTGTGGATTGAAAAGTTTGGAGTTACACCAGAAACAATCAGGTACATATTTATGTCATAACAAAATTATTTTTGAGCACCTTCATTCATGGCTTCCGGAATTTAGGGTTTCGGACAAAGTTGGAATTTTTGTAATCGGAGACCACGGCTGAATAATACTCATCAAAATCGAAATTTAGAGACCAAGATCAGAATTTTTGGTTGGGTAGAAGGCCGGGCTTGATCAGACCCTAGTTCGGGACTTTGATCAAAAAAGTGGAAAATTAGGGCTTCTGCAAAAATGGGAATTTTTTAAATCTGTGACCACGGCTGGAAGCTCCTCATAAAAATAGAAGCTTAGAACTTTGGATCAAACCTTTTGATTGGGTATAAGAGTGGGCTTCATCAAACCCCAGTTCGGGGTCACGTCTAGTGAATCCGGAAGTTTCAAAGGCAAAATTGAGGAGTGAAACTTTAAAGTTTTCAAATTTTGAATATACCAGCTTGATCAGCTCATCAAGGCGCATATTTCTATCCTTTCGGAAGTTTGAAATTCAAAGTTTGAATTTTTGGGGTTTCTCTGACAAACCCTAATACAGCTCCAGATCCAGTTCCTACAAATCAAGTGGATTGGTTTAATCCTAGAAGAGGATGGATTATTCACCTACATAAGTGAAGAAGTTCCTATTTCAGAGGGAGATGAGGCTAAGGCCTTACATAAGAAGATTACAAGCAATATCGACAGGTATGACTTATCCAGGTATGTTTTGAGATTTGTTCATGATTAAGTTTATGGTATATTTGTCTTCATATTATTACGGTTAGTAAAATCTTGATTAAATCTAGACTTGTCATATCACCTTAATAAAATTATGAATGCACGATAGAAGATATTCATTGATTAGGGTGTTGACACTTATGATTGTACTAATGCATTGTGATGTTGTATGAGGTTTATGTTATTCGCTAACATAAAAGGTACACCAAGAAAGACAAATCATGTTCTACTTCAAGAACATATGATCATGGTGACATGAAGACAAAGATTCATCCATTTTCATGGATCACATAGAAGATCTACTTTTGAGGTATGTATAACTTGGTCCTACAATGGTTAACCTATGAGACATGCAGGTTACTGGCACAAGTCACTGAAGAGAACCAGAAGACATTATGCGGGTATGTTAGACATAACTAGCTAGCATGCTAATCCAGGTATGTTTTTCCTATATCAAGCTAGAATCCTACCCTCTGTTAGGATCTTATACTGTTGTGTTGTTGATAATGATTATTCATGAAGTCATAGGTTTGAATAGTCATGGTTGTATTCATATTATGTTTCTTACCATAATTGATGATATGACTAACCAAAAGAATCATGAAGGTATATGTTTGAGTAATCACAGGTTTATGCATTGATGATTTAACTAATCAGAAGAGTCCTATGATCAAATAAGAATATGCATGAGTAAAAGAAGACTTCCCTAAAACCTTGAATACTGATGTTTATTATCTGTGAATGATCATGAATATACATGTTTAAGATTATTGTGTTTTGATAGTATTAAGATTATACTAATAAATGTGTGATTATGTATGAGACCTCAAGGATAACACAATGATGATACTAATAAGCATGCATAGTGATTAAGGATGGATGTAAGTTCAAGGACAGGTAATCCAGGAAGCAAAGATCAAGAGGGAGCACACTCCAGTTGTTCCTGCAAGAAAGCAAAGGAGCACACTTCAGTAGTTTCTGCAAGGATGCAGATATTCAGAGAGAGTTGACCATCTTTCTACATTCCACAACAGAAAGGTGTAGAAGAAGATACTTCAGCAGATCCTGCAAGGAAGCAAAGACTCAGAGGGATTCCACCCAGCAACCAAACAAAGATAAGTATTTTTAATTATCATTTCTTGCATATTTTTTTGTTTAAATAAAATAGTTCAATGATGTATATGCTCATGTTCCTAGACTTAGGATATGTATTGTGCATATTAGAATGATTGCATTAATGAATAGTATACTACTAATATGCATGTGATGGGTAAGTGGCCTATGGCAGTGTACAACATTCCAGTGCTACTTATCTAGAATGAAACCTCTTTGTTGACATGTTGGGAGTAGTGCAAACTCTTAACAATGTTCTGGTAGAGACTGGAAGGCATCTAGAAAGTTGTGGAACATGGGTAAATGTTGTATTGAAGCATTGGCTAAGATAATTGCATGACTGTATGACATATTTCTTTATGTGTAAGAATTTGTCTGAAAATTATGAGATGTTTCTAATCATGCAATTTAACTTGTTTTGTAGAAAAGACTGTATACCTTCACCTACAAAAGAAGGACTACAACATTTGTTCAAGCAACAAAATTATCTATTGAAGATATTGAAGTTCCCAGGATACGGGAAGAATGCCATGATCCGTCGATCATGAAGAATGATGTTTGGGATGCGGTCCCAAGAGCTGAAGGGAAGTCTGTTGTGAATTCCAAATGGAACTATCAAATCAAGCATGCTGCAGATGGCAGCATAGAGAAATATAAAAGTGATGAAATAGAAGATACACCAGATGGATTTCAAGACAGCTTTCTTGAATGGTGTAGTCATATATGTGTGCAGAACTTGGTAGGATAGACAGATTTCTATCCAGTTTGGGCTTTACCAAGAGTAAAGCGGATTCCAACCTTTACTACAAGGTTGAGGAAGGGAATCTTGTGATTCTACTCCTGTATGTGGATGACTTATTTGTAACAAGAGATGACAGATTGATTGCAGATACTAAGAGGAAGCTTGTTGCCGAGTTCGATATGAAAGATTTGGGAATGATGCACTATTTGTTTTTTGGCATGGAGGTGTGGCAGAGTGCAGATGGAATCTTCCTTGGACAAGGGAAGTATGCAGTAGAGATCCTGAAGAGGTTCAGGATGATGGATTGCAAGGCCATGGCCACACCTATGGCATCGAATCTGAAGCTTCTATGTGATGCTTCATCTGAGCCAGCTGATGTCTCTATGTATCGTCAGATGATTGGGTCCTTGATGTACCTGATGAACACGAGACCAGATATTTGCTTTGCCGTGAACACATTGAGTTAGTTCTTGACAGATCCGAGGAGTGTTCACCTGGTTGCTGTAAAGCATGTTCTGAGATACCTGAAGGGTACAGTGGATTATGGGCTCAAGTATGAAGCGAATCAAAAGTTTAACCTGCAGGGTTATGTTGATTCAAATTGGGCTGGAAGTGCTGCAGATAGGAAGAGCACATCTGGATGTTGCTTCAATATAGGATCAAGTGTGATCTCTTGGTTTAGCAGGAAGCAGTCCTACGTAGTACTGAGTACAGCTGAGGCAAAGTATGTTGCAACCTGTTCAGCTAGTTGTGAGGCAGTATGGCTACAGAAGCTGCTGTCTAAGTTATTTGATCTCCCGTTAGATGCTAATGGTATCTTTTGTGATAACCAGAGTTATGTGAAATTGTCCGAGAACCCAGTGTTTCATGATAGGTCGAAACACATAGAGATCAAATATCACTATATCAGGGATATGGTGCAGAGAGGAGCCGTGAAGCTCTTGTATGTTGCGACGGACCAGTAGATTGAAGATGTGATGATGAAGCCACTAGCTAGGGTGAAGTTCGAGTACTTCAGGGAGAGGCTTGGTGTTCTTTAGATTGATGACAATTCGAGGAAAAAGTGATGGACACATTTGCAGAAGCCATTCCAAACATGTTGGAAGGAGGATCCTTCACATGGCTGTGGATGTAAGCGCTGGATGATGAGCATCAGGACGATGCTCTAGTTACTGCTATGCATATGCATCATGTTGGATGCTGGATATGATCAGTTGGATCATTTATATGTATATGTATGTATGCATCATGTTGGATGCTAGATATGATCAGTTGGATCATTTATATGTATGCACGCATCATGTTGGATGCTGGATATGATCAATTGGATCACTTGTATGTATTTTTGTATCTGCATCATGTTGGATGCTTGGACCATGTATCTGTATATGTATCAGGTGGATACATAGTATGATCAGGTGGATCATGTATGGTGATATGTATCATGTATTTGTATTTGTATCAGGTGGATACATTGTATGATCAGGTGGATCATGTAGGATGATATGTATCAGGTAGATACTTGGTATGCATCAGGTAGATGCATTGTATGATCAGGATGATCATGGATGACGAGCTTCAGGATGTTGCTCCAGATGACATGCAGCAGGATGTTGCAGTGATGATGATCAGGATGATCATGTGTACATCAGGATGATGTATGGTGAGTATCAGGTTGATACTCTGTGGCCGTGGAACAGGTTGTGCAGATAAGCATGTAATTTGTGCCCTGTGATATTTGCAGATGGTCTTTTGAGGTTTTGCCTATGGCATGTAATTTGTACCCTAGGATATCTAGCAAATGCTCTTTCGAGGTTTTGTTTGGGAGGACATATAATTTGTGCCCTGGGAGATCTGCAGATAGTCTTTCGAGGTTTTTCCTATGGCATGTAATTTGTGCCCTGGGATATCTCGCAGATGCTCTTTCGAGGTTTTGTCCTATGGCATGTAATTTGTGCCCTAGGAGATCCGATATTAGGTTGAGCTGTGTGCTCGTAATCAGTGCTGGGATGCTCTTTTTAGGTTTTGCCATGACCACATGTAATTTGTGCCCTGGGAGATCCGATAGGTTGAGCCTTGTTCTCGTAATCAATCCTAGGATGCTCTTTCGAGGTTTTGTGGTGACCACATGTAATTTGTGCCCTGGGAGATCCGATAGGTTGAGCCTTGTGCTCGTAATCAGTCTTGGGATTCTCTTTCGAGGTTTTGTGGTGGGGTCACATGTAATAAGTCCTGGAGATCTGGACAGGATGAAAAAGGCCTCAGATGCTCTTTAGAGTTCTTGCTAGTCAAGAGACTCTTTTAAGGTTTTGTGACGCACGTAATAAGTCCTGAGATTTCCACAGTATGGCCAGTGATGACGAAGACCTGCAGGTGGTGGGCCTAAATCCAGTATGAAAAAGGATTGGCTCTGGAGAACTTCCTATGACGAGTAGATTCAGAGATTGATTGAGATAGCAGCAACAGTGACGATGATCCAGAGAAGATGACTTGTGCTAGAAGACCTGTGTCGAGAAATACCTTCCTAGTTAAGAGGGAGTGTTGATGTATATGTAACTTTGGAATGTATTTCACATATATGTATATTGTATGCCTATAGAGATGTTATTATTCCTCTATATGGAAGTGGTTGTATTCCTATAGAGATGTTATTATTCCTCTATACTGAAGTGTTGTCATTTATATTGTAAGTGTCTTAACTTATACTTGATGGGTTATTAGACCACCTTGTTGGGGTCGGCCCTGTATAAGTCATGTGGGTCAAAGGGTTATTAGACCACCCTATTGGGGGTCGGCCATGTGGGTCAAAGGGTTATTAGACCACCCTAGTGGGGGTCGGCCCAGTCAGCATTATGTTAAGTGGTTAAGTTGAGGCCGACCTAGTTGAGTAAAGGTCAAGTCAAGTTAGTGTATAAATAGAGAGTGTGTCTCTCTCATTTTACACATTCTATTCTCTCACTCACACTTTGGAGAGTGGTGCACTTGTGGAGGAGGAGGCTCTACTGCTAGGAGAAGACTATCTCTTGTATTCTAGTTGTATCATTGCTCTATCTATATCTGAGGAAGTTATTGGGATTTTTCACCTTTATGGTTTTCCCCAAGTAAACTCTGTGTCTCTTGTGTGCTTGCATTATTGTGTCCATGATTAATATGCTGTAGATATGCTATACATGTTGTTCTCTCAGTTAAGATCCTATATCAGATTGAAGTAAATTCTGAAAATTAACATGAAATTCTAAGTCATAGCAAATCTAAAGAGCTGGGGATACCTCGCAAAGAAAGAATGAGCAAAAAATTTGAATAAGAGTGAAAACTGCAGTAAAAAAGAGCAGAAGAATAATAATGCAGCAGAACTCAGATAGGAGTAGAATAATGTCACATGTTCCAATACTAAGTATAATAAAAAATGATGTTACAATGGAGAGAGTTCGAATCATGCAGGAGAATTCCAACCTCAGTTGGTCTAGCATAGGGATTATCACCACTCGAGTGCTCCGAAAGACTCAAAGTCAACTGAACTGAACATAAACTCAGCTAATTGAATTCATAATCAGTTAACTGACTAAGGAGGGTGAAATAGTGAGTATTTCATGCATGCCAGTTAGAAAAGGGCGCATGAGGCCACAATCAGTGGCATCCAGAGCTCTAACCCCCCACAAGAGTCAAATAACTCAGGTGGACTGCACTGAACATTCAGTACATTCCTATAAAATAGGGAACTGACTGAAGTGGTCCTAAATGATGCATGCAGGGCTTAGAAGGTGGTAGATGGATCCTGGATGACATATGTACACCACTAGGGGGAAAATGACATCATCAATAACTAGGAAAAATAAATAATGCTAGGTAGTACAAGGATGGAGTATTGAAATATCCTAACACCCCCCCTTAATCCATACTTTGCATCCTGGGACCTGGTTACTCAGACCAAAGGTCACCCATACAATCAAATAAATGATAAAAAATAAAGAATTGTCCATGAACCAAGGAAATGGGGAAAAAAATCATGGGAAAAATACCCCCCTAAAAAAGAACAGCAGTAGGGAACTCAAAGAACCTTCATGCTAAGTAGAGAAGGAAAAAAATTTCCTCAGTGAAAGCCTTTGCAAAAATATTGGCAAGCTACTACTCTGTAGGATAGCAATGCAGATGCTAGATCTGGATCTGCTCCTCTAATGTGCCTCCCACTGTGTAGAAGTTGTATTTGCCAAAACAAGTCTTTCAGGAACCCTTCTTTCTTCTAGAGTGAATGGATCATTGTGGTCCAAATCATGAAACTTTGAGTACCTTTTGTCAGACAACCAATATTTGTACTTGGTTGTAGATCCCCCATGGCAAGTCCCCTCAAGAGATTGTGGATCAAACCCCGCCATCATGTAGCACCTCTCTAAGAGAAGTGGATCTGCATGACAAAGTGCAATTTTTGCATGATATTGATATTTGGTGGTTCTATGGTCATATGGATTCCCAACTATGTTCCTAATAGCAACAAGGACTTTGTGAGACCATATTGGCCTTGACCATGGATTGGGGGCATGTGTTGGATATGGCTCTGAATCTGAATCTCCTTGAACTTTATTCTCAACTTCAAGATCTTGATCCTCATCTTCATTAGAAGAGGTATCACTATGATCTTCATCAAATTCTGATGGGGTAGGCAAAGAGAATGGAAAAGCATGTGAGAATTCAGATTCCTTGGAGGCATGGTTTGCAAACACTTTTGCTATAATATTCCCAGTAGAGATCTCTGCAATCTGAACTGTGTCAGGACCAAAGACCACTTTCTTTGGTGAACCTATGTGAGTCATATGATATATAGACAACAAATTTGCTGACAAAGAAGGAACAAATATAACATTTTTGAACTTACCAAGCTCCATATGTGTTGTTCCCTTCCCTTCAACAGAGATCTGAGAGTTGTCTCCCATGTGAATAATTGGACCATCTTTGAGATCTAATGAAGAAAATGATTCTCTAGAGGAAACCATGTGGTTGGAGGATCCTGAATCTATGAGGAGGGATTGTGATTTTGAAAATCCAGCTTTTAGTGCATGGCATCTCTCATGACCATCAGACTCACTTCCAGAATCAGTCTCTCTTACATCTTTTGGGAGGGAAATGTTGTGTTGTTCAAGAAGCTTGGTCAACTGATCTATCTTCTTCTGCATGCAAGATCTCTCTTGGTGGTTTCCTTTCTTGCAATATGAACACTTGGATTTCTCAAATCCCTTCTGTTTGTCCTTCTTAGAGCTGGAGGCTCCTTCTGATGGACTTGACTTGGAATTCAGCTTGGGTTCATATGGCCTCTCATCCTCTCCCTTGTGCTTCCCCTTTCCATTCACACTTTTTTCTTCTCTAGCCATAAGAGCTTGATATTTGGAGGCCTGCAAGGTGCCCATCTGTATAAACTTATCTTGTTCAGGGATGATAAATTCAGTGAAAACATCTAAGGAGGGAATATTCGAACCAGGTATTGACATTCACCCAGAATGGAAGGTAGAGAAAAAGATAGAGAACTCAGGACCTAGCTTGCTTAGAATGGATAGCACCAGCTGCTCATCCTTCTTCTCAATGCCACACTGCTTGCATTGCATAACCAGAGATTTTAATTTTGAAAAGAACTGTTGAATGGTCTCAAAACTGCTAGGTTGAAGAGAAATCAACTCATTTTCTAGAATATGGCCTCTTAGCTCATCTTGTTTTCCGAAGAGGGTCTCTAACTTCAACCATAACTCTCTTGGAGTATTCAATCCTTCGATGTGGAAGAGTAGATCTCTGGAAATATGAATACACATAAAACCAAATGCTTCATCCAATCTATTCAGATACTTGGTTTTCTCCACAGCTGATGTTGGTTCAGGATCCTTCCCCAGTGTCACCCTGTACAGTGATTTGTTGCGCAATACCATTTGCATATCATCCCTCCAATCAATATAATTGAAGAGTGTCAGGATCCTGGGAGAGAGAGGATAATTATAATTGTCCATTTTTAATTTTCCATTACAACTGCTGGAGCGAATACAAGGTGAAACTGCTGCTACTGCAGAAAAAACTGTTGCAACTGCAGAAAACTGTTGTAACTACTGCAACTACTGCTACACTCAAAAACTTTGAATAATCTACAAAAAAATTCTCATAAACAAGGAGGTAGAATACTACTGAGAAATGATTTAGGACAGTAAGCACTTTTTGGCTAGACCTCATTGGATTTCTCCAATGAATTCAATGCAATGGCACCAAGATTTGCTGTGGAAATCCATAGGCTTCTAGTGCACTACCGAAAGAAGTTGCTCAACCTATTCAATCAATTGCTTTGATACCATGCGAAATTATAAGTCACAACATATATAAAGATCTGACGATACCTGTAACGTCCCTTGTTAGGAATTTTATTAAAATGACAATTTTTCACTTTTTTCCCTAGTTTGACCTTTGACTAGTTTTGAGCTCTAGGTCCCCAAATTGCTCTAATTGCTCCCAAATCTTCTGAGAAGGTATATGGATGATGTTAGAACATAAAGATGTATTTCAGGGACGCTTTTGGACCTTTAAAATACTTCTGCAAATCCTCTTTCAATTCTGGCCAATGTAGGGAACTTTAGTAGTAATTTCCCTTTGACTAGTATTGGTCTCTAGGTCTCGAATTGACTCCAAATGCCTTCAAATATTCAAGGAAGGTGTATGAATGATATTAGGACTTGAATATGATGTTCAGGGATGATATATTTCCACCAAAATACCTCTGCAAACTCTCTTAAGATCCTGGACCAAGTATGATATTTTACTGGTAATTTGGGGTTCAAATCCCCCTGGGGTAAGTACTGAAAAATGGCTTCCCAAATGCCTCCAAAGCCACTCAAATTTCTGAACAGAGGTAGGGAATTTATTAAGTATTTTATTAAGGTCTCATGTGCACCATTAATTTATTATTATATATGTTCCAACCCTCTCCCATTCAACTGCAAAAATCACCAATTCGACCCTTGGGGAAATGGCACTATTTCTTCTCCCAATGCAATTAAACTAAGTAAAAATACTTCAAATGCTCAAGTACAGTACATGAAACTTGTAAAATACATCCATGGCAGTCCATTAATCACAAATGCATCAGAGAATCATCCATTCATTCGAAATCATCATCAATACATTGGTTCACAACAAGGTAGTGGGGAAATGGCATTGTTTTTCCATTAAAAATGAGATTTATACATTTCTACTTGGAATTCCGACCTGAAACTTTCTGGAGATGAAGAACAGAGTATTTTCTTCATATTACAAAATAAATGGGGCATTAAAAGCTCCCCCAAAGAGTACAATAGCTCACCAAAAACGCCCTCCCTCAAGGATCAAGAATATGCCATCAAAACCGGAAATGGTTGAAGGAGTGAGCTGCAATAGAAGAAACCATGAGCTGCACTGTAGCTTACACCTACAAATAAAAACTCCATTAAATCTCCAAATGAAAGGTCTGAATGGCCTTTCCAATTACCAACTTGGATGGGAATCTTTCACCCTCGAAATTGGCTAAGGCAAGAAACTAGTCATCCACTAGCTCTCCCTCTTCACAAATGATCAAAAGATGGTTTAATTCTTTGTTATTGACATTTATAAAGTTCTAATGTCCTCCATGGGTCGAATTCCTTCCAAGAGACTCATGCCAACTCAATTTGGGAAGAGATTCCAAATAACGCCACTTGTACAACAATTCCTAGTCTCCCACATCCACCAAATTACATGTGGAAGCATCTTAGCTACCCTAACACCCTTGAGCACCCTATTGAAGTCTATTTTTAGCCCTGACATGTCATATATGTCATATGTTAGCCTTCAGGTCTGGTTTGTGTCATAGGTGTCATAGCATCTTCATCATTGTTGTCATAGAGCTAGGGAATCTAGCCCAAGTGTCTCACTAGATCCAAATTGCCTCTTCCTCTTCCATGGGAGTTACTCTTCCTCTATATTTCGACCTTGGATGAGTCATTCCATGAATAATACCTTTTGGACTCCCCCAAGTATGTTACCATTCACCTTGAATTCGAATTGGTGAGAGAATGATGCCAAGTGTAGTGGGGAAATCTAGCCATATGTGGGTCCCACTTCCTCCATGTGTCTTCATGATCAAATGCCACTTTTATTTTCTCTTGTATATATTTATTTAGCTCCTTTATTAAATATTTATGCCACTCTAATGTTCAAACATCATTTATTATCCCCATTATTCCAAATCCCAAAGCTTCCACCCCAAACCTAGGAAACTAGTAATCTTCCTCCTTGGCAATTATTTGACCTTTAACATCAATTTTACAAACTCTAATGAATATGGCCAATGTGATTAGGCCATTGTGACCCAATTCCAAATTTGGGACATGGCAATACCTCGCAAAGAAAGAATGGGCAAAAAATTTGAATAAGAGTGAAAACTACAGTAAAAGAGAGTAGAAGAATAATAATGCAGTAGAACTCAGATAGGAGCAGAATAATTTCACGTGTTCCAATAATCTGTATAATAAACAATGATGTTACAATGGAGAGAATTTGAATCATGTAGGAGAATTCGAACCTTAGTTGGTATAGCATAGGGATTATCACCACTGGAGTGCTCTGGATGACTCAAAGTCAACTGAACTGAACCTAAACTGAGCTAACTGAAGTCACAATCAGTTAACTGACTAAGGAGGGTGCAATAGTGAGTCTGTCATGCATTCTAGTCAAAAAAGGGTGCATGAGGCCACAATCAGTGGCATCCGGATCTCTAACCCCCCATAAGAGTCAGTTAACTCAGGTGGACTGCACTGAACACTCAGTAGGTTCCTATAAAATAGGGAACCGACTGAAGTGGTCCTAAAATGATGCATGCAGGGCTCAGAAGGTGGTAGATGGATCCTATATGACATATGCACACCACTAGAGGGAAAATGAAATCATCAACAAATAGGAAAAATAAATAATGCTAGGTAGAACAAGGATGGAGTATTGAAATATCCTAACACATGGTGCCTATGACTGAGGCAATTATTTATTAACATTCAACCATATTCCTTCACAATCTGAATGAACATAATCCACATCCACGTCAACATCAAATATACTTTCTTCATCTACGCATATTGTTTCTTGAAATTCTGCAACCCTTGACAGATCTGCATACGCAGGTTCATATGTTGTACATTGCTCAACCCCTTTGGAGGACATGTTAACACTACATACCAATCAGTCTCAATTGGATCTTGTACATATAATACTTGTTTGGCTTGAGATGCTAGAATAAATGGATCATCTTTCCAATGCTTTTGGCTTAGGCATTTATTCATATTCACCATTGTAGAATCCAAATCATTAGTTTTAATCCCTCTCTTATTGTAAAAATCAAGCCAATCATATTTGAACAATGTGTACTCCATACACAAATAATCCAATGTAATAATATATGTCATCACTCCATAAAATGTTGTTTTTTGAAGTATAGGATTTGCATCTTTGGAACTTGATCTCATCATTTATTAGGCTTCTATACACACGTTTCTATTTTGGGTGGTTCTCTCAATCTCTGTGATTTTGGTATGGAATCTATAACCATTGATTAGGTATCCCCTGTACTTGTTCACAAATTTTTTGGGGCCACATGCAAGCCATTTGAGTGTATGAGAGACATTTTCATTTCCTTCCACCTGTAGATTTTTAAAGGATGTTAGAACAGACATTCAACCTTTAAAGAAATATTTAGTTTCATGAATACATGACAATATTCTCATTTAATAATTTTGAAGTACTTATAATATGAAGAACACATCATCACCTGCGTTTTTAGCCAACTAGTAAAATTATGGGTGTGGATTTTCTATAATAAATCTTCATCTTTTTTTTTTAACAAAATCTTTTTGGGCTTGGGTAACTGAGTTGGAAATCTCCATCTTATGCATCCTAATTTGACGACAATTATGGACAGTGAAAATGGTTCTTAATGTGTTTGATAAAATATGAATAAAAGAATAAATTTAGTCATCGGGTTACTTACTCTATCCATGTATCGACTTCATCTGTGTGAAATAGAACCCATCTATGAGCTTGTTCCCACCTAATGTCATCCAATTCAAAAGGCAGTAAAGCAAATAATGGCTTTCCATCAAGCATAGCTTCTTCAACTTCATCATCCCATACTTCATTTCATCCTTGTGTGCTTCCGATAGTTTCCATACTCAGGTATCCTCCACAAAACTTTATTGACTCCTCCACTGCGTAGCTTTCAGCGATGCATCCTTCAGGCCTATTTTTGTTCCTTACATCACTCTTGTATACTTTCATGTTCCTACAAAATTAACACAATTTTTTTTAGTAATACCAAAAGCTTTGAATAAAGTTTTTTTTGTTGTTCTTGATACAAAATCAAATTTCACTTACCTCTCAAAGGGGGTACATCCATCTATATGCAATTGGGCCACAGTGTCGTAGCTCTCGTACCAAGTGTACATTCAAATGCAGCATAATATCAAAAAATGAAGGAGGGAAGCACTTTTCAAGCAAACACAATGTCTCCATGATATCATTTTCTAACTTGTCAAGACTCTTTGTTGAAACTGATTTTGCACAAATTTGCCTATAAAAGTAGCAAAGCTTACAAAGTGTCTTTCAAACAACACTTGGTAGCACATGTTGTAGAGATACTAGGATGATTTTTTGCATCAGAACATGGCATTCGTGTGCTTTCAAACCATGAAACTTAAGCTCTTCCATACATATATGGTTTTTTGGATTAGAGTTATAACCATCTGGCACTTTTAACATGAAAACAACATAGTATAGGGTCTCTTTCTCTTTCTTTGAAAGAGTATGTGGTGCGGGTGGAAGGAATATTTTTGATCCCTTGACTTGTGGCCATAGAAATTTCTTCAAACCCAATTCTTGCAAATCATCATGTGATTTTTTCCATCTTTGCACTTTCCATTTATGTCCAGAAGAGTACCAAATATGCTTTCACATACATTCTTCTCCACATGCATTACATCTAAATTGTGACGTATCATGAGCTTTTGCCTCCAAACACATCAAAATATTAGAAGAATATTAATATGGAGGTAAACATGAACAATGAATTCATCCAAGACATAAACACATTGAGATCATATAAGCATGTGATGTTTAATAATTAGGCATTGTTGATGGATCTACATACCTCCCAATATGGCATATTGAATAGAATTGACCATTTCTTCCACACCACAACATTACTTTTGTCACCTTTTTCCTTGTTTCTTTTCATTTTGTTTGATTCATTCCCCCCCCCCCCAAATTGTTTCCTTTCCCTTTGTTTCATTAAAAATATCCCTCACTTTTACGACTGGAGGGGTGTAATGATGCTCCTCCTTCCCATTAAATGGTCCCTTTTGTGAATGAAACTTATGATTTTGTGGAAGAAATCTCCTATGTCCCATGTAAACACACTTCTTGCTACAACTGAGGTATTATGATTATGTGTTCTTTCCACATATGGGACATGCATTATAGCCTTTGGTCGTGCAACCAACCATATTTCCATAAGCAGGAAAGTCATGGATTACCCACATTAGAATTGCCTTCATGTTAAAGCATGTCTTATTATAAGCATCATATTTCCATACCCCTTGGTCCCATAATGCCTTTAGTTCGTCCACCAAAGGTTCCAAATAAACATCAATGTCATTGCCAAGTTGTTTGGGATCAGGTATTAGCAATGTTAGCATACAAAAATTCCTTTTCGTACACATCCATGGTGGAAGGTTGTATGTAAATAACACTACAGACCAAAAACTGTATGTACTACTCAAGTCTCCAAAAGGATTAAATCCAGCTATTTCCATTGCAAGTTGTACACTACATGGTTCATTGGAAAATTCAAGCCATCTGTCATCAATAGGTTTCCATATTGGGCTATCGATAGAGTGGTGCATTTGACCATCGTTACTTGCATTGTCATGATGCCACCTCATTTTTTGTGACATCTCTGTAAAGATGTAAAAAAAAAAAACTTTTCATTTATTAAATCTATAATATCATACCATACATTGTGAAAAATACAAAAGATAATGCAAGAAAGGAAAAATTTGAATAAAATCAAAGTGTTAAAAATCATACCTATACATTATTTTCAACCTTGGTGTTATAGGGAAATACCTTAGCACATTGGCACGAACACCTTTATGCACCTTTTGAGATTGAGCATCCACCTTCCATCAAGATTTTCTACACGTCGGGCATTCGTATTTACTTTCATAATTTCCTCAATATAAAATATAATCATTTGGACATGCATGTATCATATCAGAGTGTAATCCTAATTATTTTATCAACTTTTTTGCAGCATATGCAGAATCTGGAAGTGTATTATCTTTAGGAAGCATCTATTTTTGCAACTTTAACATTTGGCCAAAACCTGAATCAAACCATCCGTTCTTTACTTTAAGATTGTATAATTTCACAGTTGCTGATAGTTTTTTGAAATCAATACAACCCAAGTACAATGGTCTTTTGGAATATTTGATTATATTCTTATATTCATTAACATCATTCATTACCTCGGTTGATGCCAACCCCTCATTTTCAACCCTATCGTTGATATTTCATTAAGACATTGATAAACATCATTCACCATTTGAAGAATTTCATCATCAACAATGGTTGTATCATCATCATTGTCAAGAATTTCGTTATCATTTTGAAATAACGTTGGAGACTCATCAACATGCTTATCATAATCATGCTCCACAACATGTTCATATTCATGTTATTAAGACAATTAAGATTCATGTCAGTGATTTTATGGTTTTAATGAAATTAGAATCGCAACATAGATTGCACAAATGGAATCTGCATGAAACAATAAAAAATTAGAGTTTGCACATATAAATATAAATGATATCTTTACTATAATATATGTATGTTTGAGACAAGATGATTTCAAAAAAAAATCATGATACATGACTGGAAAAGCTCTTTCCATGTAAATACCAAATGTTATATTGTTCTATTATACCACCACAAATCAAATGTTCTCGTACTTTATCAAATGTTTGTGCAGTCACCATGCCACAATTATAACATGGGCATTTTTTTGGTCATATTATTCTTTGAATGCTCCTTAGAAACCTTTAAGAATTCCTCAACCCCATCTCTATATTCTTTTAATGTTCTACACATAACCAATTTTCAAGTCGTAGCAATTTAAATGATTACAAGTTACAATTAAAATATTTTTTCTATATTACAATGAAGAATCAAGGATACATATTGTACCTGCATTTTCAATTTCATCCAACTTATTCTGTCCATTTGGGAATAAGATCCAAGCTCCTTTGAAATTATGCCTACAAAGAACTAACAAAAGTTAGTTGAATCAAAGGTGGAAGGATGTAAAGAAAATTGGTTTGCAATGGGAGGACCTAAAAATTAGAATAAGAGATGAGGAGGATGAAACTGTTTGGTACACAGTTACTCTGTTGTAGGACCCTTTGATACAAATCCAAATATAAGCCTTGCAACAACTGAAATATCAACACTCAATGTTATGATTGCTTCTCCACAATGAGGACTAAACTTTTGTTGATTCAAACTCAGGAGTGGAGAGAACACAGCTTAAGATTCACAATATTGGGGATAAAAACATGAAAGCACACTCCACATCAAAATCTGCACCAAGTGGCCCACATATGAGAGTGCTAATAATCACCATATATAGTGTTTCCACTAACTGGAGTTATGCTCATAAAGGGATGTAGTTTTGGATCAACACTAGGATATCTAGGCTCTATTGCTTAGAAGTATAACTACAGTATACACCTAACATACACCATATGCACTACAAATTCTAGGCTTTGATGCTTAGAAGCATAACTACAGGATACACCTTGCATACACCATATACTTATAACAATGTTCAGATTGTTGTTAGCACAAAATTGCAAACATTGAGGATACAAATCGAGGAATGAAAGAAAGACTAAAAGGCAAAGGATCAACAAAAAGTGACCCGAACCAAATTTAGACAAAGGAGAAATAGAGAGTGAATATGTAGGAGCAAAATTGGTTAGTCTGCTTAAGAACAAGATGGGTGCAACAAAAATGGAGATTTGCAGCTTCAGTAGAAGTCTCAAGGCTCAATACCTCATCAATTGGATAAGAAAAACATAAATATATGTTTCACATGAGAGGGTTGAAAACCCCAAGAAAGAAAAAATTTCATGTTAAGCCAAATACCCTAGTTAACACACAAAAATAAGAGCATTAAATTCTTTAAGCTCCTATGTTAATCTCTTAGTGGTAATCTCATCTACAAAGCTAGGAAATAATGATGCCATATTGACTAGTTCTATAGTATTTTCCCTATCATCCTTGTATATATTCCAAAAATGAGCCACTCTAAGCTTTTGATCCATCAACTCTTTGTGCCTTCCAGTATCAGAAGCATTGACCATTCTATTGTCTTGATGGGTTGAAAGTAGTGGAAAATTTTTCTTCCCCTTATATGCATTCACCAAGAATAAATCCCTTCTTTAAGCAACCTATACTTACCATATTATATTCTATTATACTTAAAAATGGATGATGGTTGTAGGTTTGAATTTGGAAAATGAACTTATCTACAAAAACACAGGTGTAGGGTGATGAGCAATGATGTTTTAGTTTTTCCTATAATTTGAAAATTTATGCAAATACTTTGGGTTCTCATCCCCTTTTTCTAGTCATAATTCCCTACTTTTGAGTCTTAATAGTGCTGATTACCCGATTCCTATGTAAATTATTGGAAAACTGGCTTGTCAGTCAAAAACTGTCTCAAGTTCATCCCTACAGTATAGTGGTGAATAGATTCAAGAGAAGAGTATTAGGCAGTGGACCGGGTAAACTATTGCACTACAAACCAGCTGCACTGGAAGATCTAATAGATTCTCTAGTAGTCAATTCCCTGGTAGATCTATTTTTTTTGTTAGAATAGCAGTGAGGAAGTGCAATGTGCAAGTTTGTGTCCAAATCAATATTTTTTCAATACAGTTATAGGCCACACTATGTAGTTTGTATGATAATTTCCAGTAAGATCAATTTGTAGGATCTTCTACTATTCACTCTACTAGGTATACTATAGTTGCATTATCTAATAACATATGTGCATATTCTACATATGAACCGACTACTGAGCCAACCAGAGAATCTACTAGTTCTTCAACATGATCAATAGATCCCACTAGTATAAGATATGCTTAATATGGACCTTGAACTGCTTGTCCTGGACTTGGATCTTCCTTTAGCCTCTGCTAATGTCTCTGCTTCTCCCACGATGAAATTGTTCTACCTTTGTCTCTGTCGCGCCTCTGTTTCCTTTTCCTATCTTTCCCTTGCCTTTGCCCTAGTAGGTGCTCTAGTTGTTGCTTATTAAATTGGACCAACTATATAAGTCAGTGAAAATACCTCTATAGATGAATTTTCCTTATTTGTTGATGGGTATGCATGTGGATTTGGCCATATGCATAGGCATATGGGTCTTGGGGGAAGGAGAGTACCCCGAGAGTTTTCGAGGAGGAAAATCTGTGCCTGTTTTGAGCTTGGTAGATTAAATGATCTGTGACTAGTGGGAAATGATCCAGTCTGATTTGCAAGTGGATTCTCTCTGCATCAACCTCCAGGTTTTAGGTGGACTTTGTTTGTCTCGATATCCAGTTTGCAGGTGGACTATATTTGTCTTGATCAATCTCCACTTTGCACCATGGTTTACACAAAGTTCATGACAAGTGAAACCCTTCCTAAGAATACTAAAATTTCTTATATTTCCCACCATCTTTTTAAAATCATCTAATATGTTGATTTATAGTCATTTTATTTAAAATAATCTAATATGTTGATTTATAGTCATTTTATTTAAAATCATCTAATATGTTTATTTATAGTCATTTTATTACATGTGTTTTTGTGTTAAACTCTATGGTAATATAGTGTTTTTTGTGTTTAAAGGTGCACACTCTTATGCCATAAAATGTCCCACCTACTAGAGAGCCGCAAGAAGATAAACTAAGCCATCATTCTCACTCTAGCTGGTTTTGTTGGAAAAGTCCATTTAAAAAATGAGGCCTAGACATTATAGAGGAAATCAATCCCAACTGCTCTCAACATCAAAAGTTCATCTTGATAGTAATGGATTATTGTACTAGACGGAAAGAAGTGGTTCCCCTTAAGGTTTTCAATAAAAACAAAGTGATATTGTTCTTAGAATCCCAAAGTATAATTACCAAGTTTGGTGTTCCCAATTCTCTAGTTTTCAATGATGCTCAGTATTTTCTCTTCATTAAAATTGACCAAATTTGCTTTGGGACAAGATATTGAAGTAAGGTACACTGCAAACTAAAACCCTCAATGGAATGGTGTTGTGGAGTCCATTAAGAAAAACCTAATATGAATTCTTAAGAAAACTATAGTGGATCATTAAAGGAACTAACACAAAACCTTACCAAACACACTTTGGGTAGACATAGTAACACCCAAGACATCATTATCTAGGTACCTTACCTTTCTTTCGGCTAGTCTATGGAGTAGAGGATATACTTCCCTCAAACATATTCCTAACCTGTCTCCAACTAGCCCAGTCCATTAGGGAAGCCAATTGTCTGGTCATGTAAAACATGATTGATACTCAGTCTCTTGAAGCTGGAAGATCAGGAAAGGGAGAAAGCTAGGAGAATATTTAGTGTAGATCAACAATTGGTCAAGCACTGGTTTGAGAAGATATATGTGGATAAATCCTGAAATGGGACAAATCCCATGAACCCAAGGGTTTAAACTTTCGTTGATAGCTTAAGTGAGTACTTACTTTTTGTAGTTCCTTTCTTAAAAAGATATTTTTAGTCTCCAACTTCTTACACGCTTCTTCTTTCTCTTTTATCTTCCCTGCCATATTTCCTTCTACCATCCTGACTTCTTCTACTTGTTCTTCATACTTTAGTAGTTTCTCCTTTAATTGCTTATTCTTCTTTCTTGATTTCTTTCGTTCTTCCAGGGCACTTATAATCTCTCCCTGAAAAAATTATATCAACTAATTCTTCTTCTTTTGAATCTTCATTCTCCATATCTTCTTCAATTGCCATGAACAACATTTATTTTGGATCATCCTCACTATCATCTTCATTGGATGAACTATTGTCCTCCTTGGAGTACAGACTCCTTTTCTGTTTAAAAAACTACTTCTTATTTTCGGACTTGCTTCCTTTGTGCATTCTCCTTCTTTCCTAATTATGGTCAGAATCTTCCCCGTCTCCTTCATAGATTTTTTTAAGCTTATCCCACATTTCTTTAGTTGATGTACACTACAATATAACCTTGGTGAACTATGAGTCTACCAAACCACATAGTATTGCATTTTTGTCTCTTGAATTGCATTCATACATTCTTTTTTCAGCTGCCTCGATTGGTAGAGTCTTGGGAACTTTATAGCCATTCTCAGCAGATCGCCAAACATCAAATCCAAGAGAATGCATGTACACTTCCATTCTTATGCTCCAAAAGGTGTAATTTGATCCATCAAAATTTGGTGCTCTATTTGTAGAGAGTCCTTCCTGTCTCTCCATATATGCGCAATGATCTACCTTCTAGTTGTTAGGTTGTTCCTGAAGGACCAGGCTCTGATACCAATGGTTGGAGTTCTTGATGATACTGAGAGGGGGGGGGTGAAACAGTTAGATATGATTGAACTTGAATCTTCCTGTTCATATCCTAACCCAGACTTGTCTAAATTTGGTCTTTGATTGTTGAGAATTTCATCCAATGCCTTAGAACTCCTGCCATATAAACAATCAAAACTTTGATACTTGTTGTTAGGCCCATTAGTGTGAATGGAGTACATCCATATTTATTTCCCATGACAAACATAAACTTGCACATGAAACATTAAATGTGTGGATATAGAAACTATTGCAAAATCTTTATAGTGACTAGATGAAGATCTAGTGCATGTTTCCTTGCCATGCATTTGACCACTTAATTAAAAATCAAAATGTTTCTTTAAATTGGAACATGGGCCATGAGTCATGGTACCCTCAATATATATAGGACATTGGTGCGATTCAAAATTATACAATTTTTTTCGTAAAACCCCAAATTCCATGTTTAGGAAATTTAAAAAAGAATACAAAACATAAATACACAATATAATATACATATCGTAGAGTCAGCGCTTAGATGACAAATCAAGTGGTTTGGAAAGTAAAGGAATATTAATGCTTCAGCTTGTTGAGGCCATTGTTAATGCTAAACAATGATGAGCTCAACTATTTTATTGTAGGTCCATGTTTAAAGAGGCAATCGACACCATAAGGACAACCATCAGGAGTGCCTTTATCGATCTAGTTATAGTATTCTTCACCTTGGTCCATTCACCAAAATTCCATTCCTTTAAATGTATGTTAGCCCTTAGTTATTCTTTTGACCTCAAGGGGCATCAAGTTGACCACTTCTCAAGATATGAATTCATCCCTCTAATCCATCGAAGGCACTGGATTTCCTTCTAAAAAAACTCAATATTGCTTGCACCCCATGATTTTCCCTCTAGCAACTAGCCAAGCCCCGCATGTTTCCTTAAAGCAACAAATGGGGACATTGGAAAATTTGCAAAAAATATAAAGGGTTTCATTAATTGTGCATTCAATATTAATAGGTTTTTGATATAGAACGTACACCTGGACACAATTAAGACTCATACCGACCACCTTGTCCATATTATGCAAGTATTAGTTTGGGAATTAAGGTTGGGAAGGGGCACCACAATAGTATCGTACCTTTATGCCAGAGGAATTGTGAACCAATTGATTAGGGTTTTTACATCCCATTTTTTATTAGGAACCTCCTATTTTATATTTATTGTCTTTTCAAAATGACGCAGGAATGTGCTTCTGAGTGAGCGTGAAGAGATGTGGAGAATGAAAAGTAGGGCGATATGGCTACAAAGCGGTGATGAGAACACAAAAAAATTTCAAGCATATGCAAAAGGGAGAAAATCCACTAACTCTATCTGGGAACTATCTTCTGCTGAAGGGGAAAGGGTCTCCAGTTTTGATGGATTGGCGGAGTTGGGTGTTAGACACTTTGGAGATTTATTCACTGCACAACCTGGGGCCTCTATTGCTGAGGTATTACGGGTGACTCAGCTTTTCCCTCGTTTTGTGGGGGAGGAAGAAAATGGACTGTTGATGGAGGAAGTATTGCCGAATGAGCTCTTGCAGGTAATGCATTCATTTCAGAAAGATAAAATCCCTGGGCCTGATGGCTGGCCTATTGAATTCTTCTTGGGATTCTATGACTTCTTCGGGGAAGAATTATTGAATGTGGTGGAAGAATCGCGAAAGGATGGGTTTGTACATGGTCCATTTAACTCAACCTTTATTGCTCTTATTCCAAAAGCGGACAAGCCTAAATACTTTGATGAATTCAGACCTATCTCTCTCTGCAACTGTATCTATAAGATCATCTCTAAAGTTATGGCGAGGAGACTCAAGAATATTTTGTCTTAGCATATCTCTTGTGAGCAATTTGGCTTCTTGGAAGGTCGACAAATACATGAGGCCATCGGTGTTGCCCCAGGAGGGATTACACACTCTGAAAGTGCAGAAACAGAAGGGTGCTGTGATCAAGATTGATCTCTCAAAATCATTTGACAGAGTTAGTTGGCTCTATCTCCGGATGCTTCTAACTCACCTGGGTTTCTGCTACGAATTTATCAGATGGATTATGGCCTGTATCACGACGGTGAGCTTTGCTTGTACTGATCAATGGCTCTGCTAGTCCATTCTTCCATGCAGGAAGGGGTATACGACAGGGATGTCCCCTTTCTTCGCTGCTGTTTCTCCTTGTTGCTGAAGGACTCAGTCGTTTTATACTGAAAGCAAAAGCTGATGGTTCCTTTCGTGGCATATCCATTTCTCAGGTACTGTATATCTCACATCTCCTTTTTGTTGATGACATTCTGATATTTTGTGATGGCACCCGACAGGATATTGATAAAGTGGTTGAAGGTCTCAATTTAGTGCAAGTAGCTGCGGGTATGTTAGTGAATGTTGACAAGTCATCAATCACTTGTTCGCATTTAACCGAGCAGGAGATTCACTGTTTGGCACTCAGACTACCTTACAGGACTTTGGATATTGATGACGGCTTAAAGTACCTTGGCTTTCACTTGAAACCAAATGCTTATCTGAAGGCTGATTGGTACTGGTTATTAGCTAAATTAGAATAGCGACTACATGGTTGGAGTCACAAATGGCTCTCACGGGCTGGGAGGTTGGTTTTGATTAAATCAGTTTTGGAAGCAATCCCGGTGTATTGGCTGTCTCTAGCTTGGATTCCCAAAGGAGTATTGGAACAGATACGTCGGTTGTGTTTTGCTTTTCTATGGAAGGGTAAGTGTGACAAACGAGTGTTGGTGTGGGTCAGATGGGAAAAAATTGTGGTTCCAAAAGCCCTGGGAGGATGGGGGTTAAAGAATATATTTCTGTTCGCTAAAGCATTGGGGGCCAAGGTGGAATGGCGACTTATACACACACAGAGCCTCTGGACACGAGTGGTATATCATAAATATATTGCCCCTCTTACACTACTCGATTGGATCAGGCTGGGCAATAAGACGAGGGCAAATTGCTCTATGGTTTGGAAAGCGTTGGTGCAGCATTTCCATTTGTTAGGATATGGATTAGTGTGGAGGATTGGAAATGGGAGACTTATTCGTATAGGACTGGACCCATGGGTTGGCTGTAGGGGAGTACATGTCCTTCATGTGGAATTGAGAAATATATTGGCAGCAAAGGGTTATCATTTCTTGGCTGATATTGCGGATCCGAGAACTTCTACACTTTGGCATCAGGGCTGGAAAACTGCACATCGACTTGAGATCCCTGGTGATATGCATGGGGCTTGGGCGGATTATCTTCGGCACTTAAGACTATCGAATATTCGACTGACTGATAGGGTGGATGAACTGATTTGGGACCATCATCCCTCTGGAATATATACCCCAAAGAATGGATATATCCAGTTGAATGTGGTAGAACATAACAGGGGATTGGTATGGTGGTGGAAATATCTGTGGAAGCTAAAGTGTCCAGGTAAAACAAAACTTCTATTCTGGGCTATTCTGGAACAAAGGGCCCCTACCTGGGACATTCTACAAAAACGATTCATACAGGGTCCATGGTTCTGTCCTCTTTGTAGTGAAGCGGAAGAGACTAGTTCTCATCTTTTTGTCCATTGTCGATATTCTCAGGTAGTTTGGGCTGAAGCCTGCTTATTACTGGATCTCAATGTGGGGTGGCAGGGGGCGAGTGTACTTGAGGCGTTCCAATTGTGGTGGACAACAAATCAGACATCAACCATCCGGGCTTTCCCTTGTATTTATGCCTGGGGCATCTGGATTACCAGGAATAAGCTTATCTTTCAAGATTGCAGGGTTCCATTGGAGAGAGTAGTGGCAAAAATCATGGCTATTACCCTACACTATAAGGCAACTGCCCCTGTGATTAGAACGCGACCTGTGTGTGTGGAATTGATTGACAAAACAATGCCGTGGGCTTATTTTGATGGTGCTTCAATTGACCAACAAACGGAATGTGGAGGGGGGGGTGTTCTATACAAAACAGAGTCTCATTACTTTCATCTGGTGGCTGGATTGGGGAGGGGATCCAATAACTATGCTGAACTAATGTCTCTTAGGCTGCTGATGTTATTCGCACTTGAACAGGGATGTTTATCACTTCAGATTTTTGGTGACTCCATGTTAGTTATTGAATGGGAAAAGGAGATCAAACATTGCAATGTGATGATACTATTACCTATCTTGGAGGAGGTGATCCGGATAAAGCAGTCATTTCATCAAATAACTTTTACACACGTCTACAGGGAGAGGAATGGGATTGCCGATCTGCTTTCCAAGGAAGCAACGCAGCAGCACTTACCATTTGGCACTTGGAGGATCACTATAAACTCACCTGAGGGCATTTACTGCTATTATCACAATCCTTTTCACGAAGATCTTGAGGCACAGAATAGAGCAATAGCTCAGTCATAGGTGACAAGCGACAGATCTATTTCCTTATGCAGTTGACCGGCGATGGAATCTCTCATTGATGGAAAGCAACCGCAGTTTTGATTGAACCAGCGATAGACTGCTATCGGATTCTATGAAAATATGGAATATGTTTTGGCTGTAGGGACAGTCGTCACAGTAATGAAGACCAGCGTTCACTGTTTATGTTATATCTGACTTGGGATAAATGTGGCTTGTATGGACAGCCGTTATGATTGTATGATATATGGGACATCAGATATGATGCTAATATATGATGCTGATATGGGAAAATAATCTGTGAAAATGTAGGGATCTTAGTGATCCTATTACATGTGCTGAATGTAATTTTGTTCATTTCATGAAATAAAATTACTGACTTTTTCCAAGGAAAAAAAAAAAAAAAAATTATTGTCTTTCCAATATTAATTTGATGAATTATCTTTTCCCTTCAAGTTGGAGAAGCAACGGAATATTAATTGCTTGTTAATGTCATATATTGGACTAACCCAAGACTTAGCGAAGGAGGTACTGCAACAAAGACTATGTATTTGTTGTTATCCATTTTAATACATAGAGTATTGGACATTGCATGCATTCAGTAGTGTATATGGTGGAGGATTAATCTTAGCCTGGAATGTAGCTATTTACGTAATAACGAATTTGGAATCCCTTTTAATTATTACAATTATTAGTAGAAATGGTTTGAGAAAGGCATTTCTTGCTTACTTGTGTGCAAGTGTCAAGTGGGAATGACTTGGAGTGAGGTCAAAAGTGGTATAGATTTGGCTAGATTCTGAAATTCTTTTGAAATTGCCTCCTCCATTTCACGTTGAGCAAATTGAAGCCAATAACGAGGAGGACAAGCAGGATTTGCTCAATAGGACAACCCCACTATGGATATTATTGGAACGCAATAATGTAGTACACTAGATCCCTTGATTTAGTATTGGGAAAATTTAAACACACTCCCTCCAATGGTATACTTCATACATGGTTGGATAACATTGTGTATTAAGCATATCAAGCAGCAAATTATTCTCCACCTTTTGGATGTACTTAAAGTATCGTGTCTAAGACTAAGGTATAATCATTTCAATTGTTTCTTCTAGATATACATTTTAATGTTTCTTCCAAATATTTCTTACTCCCTTTACTTCATGCCCTTCTCTACCTAATATATACTCATTAGTTTGATTGATGATTTTTTTAGTGTATTTAAAGACTATAATGACCATAATTTGGAGTATTAATAGCCTTGACTAACTTCCTTGTTTTGCAACTACGCATAAAGTCTTAGTTAATAATTTCAGTTTAGATTATGATATGGAACCAAATATTATGTATTCCACTTTTCAATTTTCATACATAATAAGGAATCACATGTAGGTAACCATTATCAAATTTATCTATTCATTTCCCATATACATGTCTTATGGGTAGTGCCATTTCTTCCTAAGTTAAGTTCCAACCCATATCAAATAATTTCCTCGACAAATTATCCTATTAGGTATTATGTAGCCTCTTTCCTTAGAAAATATAATATTTACCTGAGGGAAATATTTATAGTATTAAAATTGGGCCCTATCTAAATAAAATATTTAAGCACGTCCCTTTCCCATTCATTCCTTTTGTAATTTATTGCATTCTTGTAATTTATTGCATTCGAGACAACAAAGTCTAGAGTTCAAGCTCATTTCAACAATTTGGCCTTTGAAATACTCGAGGGATCAATTACACGGAGGCATTTCCAAAATCCTAGAATACAACATTAGGGAATACTAGGTTGACACATAAAGGATTTATTGAATTCAATTTTGACCCAAGTTCTGCATATAAATGTCCTTGTTCCTCAAAGGGGTGCTTCCAAGTCTACCTCCATCATATGATAAATCTTGCTGATGATATTGTTAAAGTCATTGTCATCCTCACATCATGAGTAATTATGATGATAGTTTTATAATTTCAGAGGGATATGGACTTGGAAGTGCGGATTTATTAAAATCCACCAGAGGTCAACACGTGTACGATCTTGCTGCATTTTATGGGCGTCGTCATTGGGAGGGAAGATTCGAGTCATCCAGATTGATTTAGCCAACGATCGCAGCCATCAGTGAGGAAAGAGGCATGGAGTACGTACCGCAGGAGGAAGGGCGCACGGACGACGGAGATTAATTCTAGCATAGATCATGGTCGTTCACGTCGGGATGAATTTTTGCAGGAATACGAAGGAGATATTGCGCGTGAATGGCCTAGATATTCCCCCAACTTAGATCGTTCCCGTCGGAGGATGCAGAGACATGTTCCAGAAATGAGACTACGCCAACGGCCAGGATCGCAGGATTTAGCAGTGCTGACGGTCCAAATTTCATTGCGTGGAGAGGTTAACCACGGAAATTCCTATCAGTGTTCACATAGGTAAGTTATTATGAAATTAAAATAAAGAAAATTAGTATTTGAAAGGCTTATCAAATTGACAAGAGAAATAAATTGCTTCTTGAGGAAGACCCTTCGATCGACATGTGTTAGTAATTAAAAAATCTCAGAGACACTTAGATAGCTTGGGATCTCTTGTGAGTCTGCCACCCATTTGTGAAAAAATGCAGTGCGTGGATGTTGATCTCCTGTCAGTTTTGATGTTTTCCACAAATCCTAGTGTAATCCCTGTTGTTTATACACGAGCAAACTTGTCTCTATTCCATGCGATTTCTTTTGAAAACCAGGATTTGCTTCCAGCTAGAGCATCTTGTCAAGCTAGCCATCACAGTTCATCTCAATTTGAGAGAGGAAGCCATGAAATATTGACATGGTGAGGGGTAAGTTGTAACTGCATCTATTTCATCTTGCAATTCTTTTGAGCTCCATGTTTTTTCCTATGATTTATCAAGAAAAATGTTTTTATTTTTATTTTTTTTATTTTGCACCTTTGTAATTTTATTTCTCAAAAGAGTACAAAATTACATATGTAGAAATATTCCGGATGTATATTTTGATATCCCTGCTATCCTGAAGATGGTATGTACTGAAGATGGCCCCGTTATCCTGCAAAAAAGTAATGGATAACTTGTCGTTACATTAACGACTTTGAAAGTTCAAAATACAATCATGGTCATCCCTCATTGTTGCATATGTGAAAACCATAACCTTCATGAGCCTACAAGGGATAACCACTGGTGGTTACATTAATTTAAATACAGTCACTAGGACTTCAATTGAGACCACTAACATAATTAAAAAACAAAAGGGTACTTTCAATGGAATGTTGAATCACAAATACATACCAGACCAACCCTAGTTATATTCATGCCAAACAGAGCACAAGTTATCTGTGAGGTTTTGTGTGTCCTCATTGCTGATAATTTCTATTAGAGTCACGAGTTCAATTCCGATTAAAGTACCATTGTCACACTTAAATATGGCCTTGTTATCCTGCAAAAAATTAATGGAACACTGTGTCTTGTTGAGGATATTTTGTCGCAATTCCTGTATACATAAATAGTCTGTGATAATATTGGTTTGTATGCCATTGTTAACTTGAAAGATTGTGTATCTGATAGATGTAATACAATGCCTCCCCCACACATTGATTGTTCCTGTTGGCATGCCCCATCGAAGAAAGGCCACGAGATATATTTATTGAATGCTATTTTTTTGTCATGTAGACATCTTTGATTATTTTGCACGCTGGTTTTTTATTCAATCTGTTAGTTTTGCTTAATTTTTAAATGGTAAGAATGTGCTCAGACATGGGATTTTGTTTTGTTTTGCAATTTATTTGCAAATCTGAATGTTCAAGTATAAAATATTTTTGTTTTGGACTTCAATATATTTTTAATGATTATTGTGCTTTCATTGTTCTTCAATACTTATATAGCTTACTTTGTTCAATTGTTGCAATCCATATTTGCAGCTAGAAAAAGGGCATCAAAGAAAGGAAAACATACCACTTTTATACATATGGTATCTCAAACCATAGAGGTAAGGTGCATTGCCAAAGAAATTCGCAATAATAGATGTGACACAATTTTAGGTAAACATTTAAGAAATATAGTGTTTAGTATAAAAATATCAGTATACAATTGTCAGCAAAGCTTTATTAACATACTTTACCATAGGAGATAAAACAAGGAAAAAATCCCACAAAGGATAGCATCACATTCCATTATCCCTTAACAATATCCATCTAGTTACCATAGAAGTGACAACAATGATGATGAACATAGTCCTGAGAAAAAGGTAGAAGAATCAATGCAAGGTATGATCACTTCACGACTTTATATTTTATGCAAAAGTACTTCAAAAACTTCTATTAAGGAATCAATATTGTCATTATCTAAATTGGTATGGTTTGTTTTTACGGAAAACATTTAGCAGGAACCATCAGTACAACAAGAGCATGGTTTGGAAGGGGCAGGTGCATCTAACCAAGCTATTATTGAAACAAATGCCAAAAGAAAGGGTAGAGGACCAACACTTTCCACAAAAGTACTTCAAAAATTTCATTAAGGAATCAATATTGTCATTGTCTAAATTGGTATGGTTTATATTTCCAGAAAATGTTTAGGAGGAACCATTAGTACAACAAGAGCATGGTTTGGAAGGGGTAGGTGCATCTAACCAAGCTATTATTGAAACAAATTCCAAAAGAAAGGGTAGAGGATCAACATTTTCGGTGAAAGTACTTCAAAAACTTCTATTAAGGAATCAATATTGTCATTGTCTAAATTGGTATGGTTTATTTTTCCAAAAAACATTCAGCAGGAAACATCGGTACAATACGAGCATGGTTTGGAAGGGGCAAGTGCATATAACTAAGCTATTATTGAAACAAATTCCAAAAGAATGGGTAGAGGACCAACAAAATGTCTTTTTAGAAATACTCCAGAGGGAATTCCAATACCAAAAAATCAAGTTGATGAGAGGGGCCAACCTATTGGTCCAGGGTTAGAGAAATTTACCTCCTGTATAGGTGTCCTTGCAAGAGAAATTCTAGGCATTAAGTTTATGTATCGGAAACAAGTTCCTGAAGCGTTGAAGAAAGACACATGGAATGCAATCAATGTGAGCATCAACCAAATAATGATTGGATTTTTGTTTTTAATTTTGTTAATGCATGTTGACCATGTGTGTGATAGATGTGGTTTCAAATAACAGTTTGTGTCTAACAATGAACTATTTATCTATTGCAGAGCAACTTCCAAGTGGATCCTTCAGCAAAAAAGTGGTGTAATACAGTAATATCCCAATGCCTCTGAAATTATAGATATCATTTGTACACAAAATACTATTTGAAATATGATCGAGTGATGGACGGACACAGCGAGCTAGGGTTTGCGCTTCAGCTCGTTGACGGCTGCCATTGAGGATGGTCGGTGCCTGTGAGGTAGCCCTGGCCTCCAAATGCCTGGGTCCATCATAGTTCTGCAGGTTAGCAATGCGAGGGTTCATTTGGTTCGGTGTGCAATGGCCTGCTTAGAAGATGGCCAGCTTGGGTTCGTTATGGTCCGGTGCACGACAACCTGCTCAAAAGACGATCAGCTTGGGTTAGATCTGGTCCGACAACCTGGTGCTTGGAGAATGGCGGCCAACTTTCTCTCAGTTGCCTCCAGTCCTGATCTCGCTCGATAAGGCAGCCTGCGGCCATCTGGCTATGATAGTTCAAGTACCACCTCCCTCCTTAGCATTGGTTGAGGAATCTTTGATTGAAGCAAGGAATTTCGCAGAGTCAGCTTTGGTTTTTCGCTTCAATGGGTTCTGGCCTCGCCTGGTTGATCTCCATAAGTGGATTTATGAGGTATGGAAACCCCTTGTTCATGAGGAAATTTCTATTTATCCCTTTGCTCGAGGTTATTTTGTTGTGGATTTCGATTCTTCAGAGGAAAAACAGATCATTCATGACTCTGGTCCATGGTTTTGGGGAAGTTCAGGGCTCTTTATGAAACCCTGGAGCCCTCTTTTTGACCCAACTACTGACCAAATCTCATCTGCTCCAGTTTGGGTTAGGCTTCCAAATTTTCCTTTGCATCTATGGAACTCGGCCTCGCTTGAAGCTATTGGCAATGCATTGGGCTCCTTCTACGATCGAAGTTCAGAAACAAAGGATTACATCAAAACTACCTTTGCTCACATCTGTGTGGAGATGGACTTCAATAATGGCTTTCCTGCTGAGATCCATTTGACCAGCAAGGATTATGTGTGGGTGCAAAAACTAGATTATGAAAATGTGATGTTCAGATGCAAATCTTGCTTTGCAACCGGACATCTTGTAAAAGATTTCCCAAAAGCCTCTGAGATCCCCAAATCCAAAAAGCTTCATCGCAAATTCACTTGGTGGGATGGAGCAAACTCCAAGCATTATACAATAAGCAGAAATGAAGATCTACCTGAAGAAGCTTCATCACAATCTAAGGAATCTCCTTAGGGTATAATAGAGGACACTCTAGAAGAACAAAGGATCCCCACCAAAGACAAAGATCCACCTGTAGCTCCACGAGATAGTGCTATTCAACGGATGGACTCGAAAAGTTTAGCCTCTCAGGATGCATCCGAAGATGCAGTGCCAATTCTCGAAGTCATTGTCGAACCATCAGATTGGACCAAAGTCAGCAAAAAGAAAAAAAGAGCTTCACCCTCTATGAAGTCAAAAGAAAGTTTAACTTCTCCAAGAAAAGCAAGAAGTCAACAAACTTCATATCGTTAATCTCTGGAATGTTTTGAGATGTATGTAAGAAGCAGGATAGCAGAATTTTGGTCTTGCTAGTAGTAAATGTAGCCCAGTTCCTTCTTGGGCAGCTTGTTAGAAGATTCTGTCTCCATAGAATAGGAAAGTATCAGGATAAGTTAAGACTGGCTGCAGATGAACAAGGAGTCATGGATGTAGTCCTCTCTCGGGATCAGTCTATCTTCAGAACTATGTAATCTTGATCCTTCTTTTTTATATATAAAAAGCTCTGAACCATTTTTGTTAAAAAAAAATACTACTTGAAATACCAAACAAACGAGGAGAGGATGGCAAATGTTCCAATTTGAGTAAATGAAATAGATTGGATTGAATTTGTTAGAATACGATCTGACCCTAAATTCAAGGTAAAAATGAAAGAGAAATATGCACGTTATAATCAAATGACATGTTATTTTAAATACTTGGTTATACAATTAAATTTAATCTAACAATCCACATTTTTTATTGAGTTGCGGGAGAAGGCAGACATAAATAAGGAAAATAGGGCAATAGAACGAGAGACCCACACTTCTGTTCGTAGAGGTTACTTTAGGGTCAAACATGACCTTCTAAATTGTAATGGATTCTATTTTTTTGTTCGTAATTAGAATTTATAAATGTATTCATGGGTAGCATTATATCAAATGTACTTATCCACTATATTGCATTTGTCATGACTAGAAACAAGCTCGCAATCCGGATGATAGGCCTGTAAATAGGGCTGAAGTGTGGGTGAAATGCCATACAAAGAAGGATGAAACTCCAATGTCATCATCTATAGCAGAGACAATAGTAAGTTCTCATCCTATTCTTGTATGTATTATTTAGGCTTGTTTTTTAAATGTTATTTTTTTTTAATATTAATTGGTTGAAATATTTAACATTGCTAGAAACAAATCGAAACATAACAATCAAATTCACTGTCTCTTGCATATGCAACAAAGAAGGATTCCCTCAATATAGTGTTGGGGCCCGAGAGGAGGGGGCGTGTTCATGGGGTTGGCTTGGGAGTCACTCCAACTAAATTGTTTGGAAAAGACCGTGCCTACGAGAAGGAATTGCTTAATACACAAGAGAAAAGGAGAGAAAAGGATAAGGAACTTCAAGAAAAAGATACGAAAATTGGAATAATGAAATCATCTATTGATGAATTATTGAAATAGAAAGCTACCATGGAGCAAAGGAAGGGTAGTGTTGATCCAAAGCCCAACAATGTAAGAATTTTGCATGTGTAGATTATTTAATTTTTTATGTATGTCATCTTTGAAGATTGGGATTTTAAATGTTTGTCTCTTCTTATTACATTGTATCTCGTGCAAACTACTATATTGGCAGACTAATGCTCCCCTGCCAGATGTTGCATCAAACCAAGGACCTTTGCAAATGCCATTTCTTAGTCCAATGAGCCCAATCCATGTAATCCTCTTATTTTGTCCAATGTTACTTTTCATTCTTCGAATACATCTCACAAGTGTTTATTTTTATGAGAGTTTCCATAATAGGCCTATTGAACATTTAATGGAACAAAGTGCAATGGATTTTACACTATCTAAGAACTTGAATGTATGTTTGAAGTGATTTATTATTTGGTGCAGTGTTATAATCCTTCTTTCAATATAACTTACAAATGTATTTTTAGCAATCTTCCTCGAGTCGTAGTGAAGCTTTGATGAAACAAAATCTATTGGCTTCGAGACAACTTAATCATGGACCAAATGGTAACTTGAAAGCATGGGTAAGTTCTAAACCTATTTATTTTCATGTCCAATAATATTTTCTTATTTTAAAGGATAGCGCACTAATTTGTTTATTGACATATTCAATCGTCATTGCCACCTTCAAAAGTGGGATTGGATTGAAGAAAATGTTTACTTATTTATTTGAATGGTGAGGTGAAGGTCTCCAAGGGTTACATAAGAAGTGTTGACCCAAATTTTGTTATGCCTAATGGGGAAGCACTAGGAGAGGGGTATTACTATGTGTGTACACAATCACTTTTGGTCGATCCCGACAATGAAATCAACCTAAAGCATTGAAGCAATCAGTGTGAGTATTTAGCGGACGCACTTAACAGTTTTATAGCTTGGAAGAGAAATGACATTGAATTGATTAATGACGGTGAATATTGTAAATGAACAATTTTAAGGCATTTCAGATGTTATTTTTGTCTCCGTGATAAGGTTATGAGAGGAATTATGCTTCAAAATCTGAAACAATCCAACTATTTATGGGTATTTAATTTGCCTTGAGTTTTTTTCCCTATAAATTTCATGCCATTCTTTCATGTTTTTGAGGTTTTTAAGGGAATGATGTTGAGTCTCCATATTGTTGGAGTGTTGTTTTAATATTGAAGTTATTGATAGCTTTTGTGTGTAAAGAATGTTGTGTAGTTTTGAGTTGGAAGAAACATCATTGTGATTATTGTTGTTACCTTTGTACATTACTTGGTTTTCCACTAGTCATGCATAGTGCATACAATGGATGGAAGTCGTGAATTCAAGTGGTGTTCTCAAGTTTGTTACATGTAGTCCTGAACACACTTTACCAGGAAACAATATGAGTTGCCCTTAAGCTAGAGAACTATAGGACCATGTTGTAAGGAGAAGGGTGCAAGGCATCACTTTGGGAAGGAAACTTATGGGACCTTATCATATAAGTGTATTCTAAATGATTCAAAATGAAGTGAACCTGATACTAGAGAAAATTTTGTTCTAGTGTTTGGGCTTCCTTTCTGTCTCGGTGTTGTTATTATAGCATCATTGTTTGCAGAGGCATTTTTTGTTGATGGAATATTTTTCTTCTTTATTTCCTGGCACGAATAGATGCAATTACAACTGTATCCAGAGCGAGAAGAGATATTAGTAGGCCTTCATGTGGATAGCTCATAGGTCGGATGCTACTTATATGGCCTTTATATGTTTAGGGTCTGGACATGAATGAGGTGGGTGCTTGTTATATTCCATTGTTTCAAGTATTTCACAAGAGATGTAACCCTCTTTATATAAATTATTGTTATATGGGACTTGGAATCATTTGTCACTTGCATTACATTTTTTCTACAATTTGAATTTGCTTGACCTTGATATTGCAACAATGAGGTTTTAATAGGTAGTCTATGTATGTACTGATTGGGATAGTTAAAGGTTGTTTTTATCTATCTACAGTGTAGTTTCACCACTTTAAATTACATGTTAACCTCTCTTCAATGGAGGTACTCGATAGAGTTTGAGGTTGTTTTGCTTATAAGAGCAACAAGGATGTAAGAGATCACTCAATATTTGTTTATACTAGAAACTTCCAGAGTATATTTTTAGAGACTTTTCCAGCTTGTACCTTCCTTAAATATTTCTCGAGACTTTTCCAGCAGAACTGTGAATGAAAGCCTGTAGTAAAACAAAGCTTATAAACTTTTCTTAATAAGAAGACAAAATAATTTGTTGAGTTTTAAAATATAAAATAAAGACCATGAACAAAAGCTACAACAATTAGTCATTTCCTTATTTCAAGCTAACTATTTTTGGCTATTGAAATAGCTTCACGATTAAGTTCTTCACCCTTCAAATGAATTCATATAGATTTACAATTTGAGGAGATTTTGCACAGCATAACCTAAATTGGTTATGCTAAGAAGTTGTTAATGGAAAATGATAAGATCCAAAGGAGAATGAGTAAATTGGTTGGCAAACATAATAAACAGTGTGATCTAGCCCATAATATTTTTAAGAAGAATAAACTGTCGAGAAGGAAGAAGAGATGTTGGAAGGTTAAATGGATGTAGGAAAAACAGAAGAATCAAGCTAGTCAAAACATACTTGATATTTTAGCAGAGCTTGGAACTCACATCCTACAGGATACCTTACAAACTCCAGTGACTCGAACCTAATGGTAGTTCATCGGTGTTGTTCCTACCTGAAGGCCGGATTATCTTTTTGCAGCTATTCAACTGAAATTTGGAGTAGAGAAGGCATAACGCAAATCCAAAATTATCACAAAGGATTCAAGTTTTTGCAGCACCAGGTTCAAGAATTATCAAGACATGTTGCAGAATTCAAGAAACAAACTCTGTTTATTTTGTAATTTTAATTATGTCAACCCCAGTCAATGTTAAATTTGGATAACCTTCTTGTTATAATTTTGTACTTTGTTGGGCCCATGGGTATAGCAATTGGTGATGAGTAATTAAGATGAGAAGTTGTAAATGGAAGGTCACAAGTTCAAATCCCCATGGGTACTAGCTTACAAAAAAAATGTACTTTGTTGTAAAATCAAATGAAGGTAAAAAATCAAGAACTAAGTTGGAAGATAGTTCCTAAGATTTGGATCTTAGACCCAGTTTAGTTTACGTGTCATATTTAATCATATTTTTATAATCTCATATGAAGCTAAAATTAGAAAGGTTGCTCCTTCAAAAGTGGATTTGAGATCCAAATTTTAGGCTGATGTATCTATTAAAAGTGGGAGTCTATGTAAAAAGGGGTGGTTGTTGGAAAAATACTAAGGGTCTTGTTGATTAAAGTTTTGTAAACAAAGTATTTTCTTGGGAATTGAATGAAAAATTATATTCAGAGATCGATGATTTCATGGTTTCCATTTCTTATATTTGTAGTTTCATTCTGAATGCAGAATCTATTTATGCATTGCCTTAGATGTTTCACTATTTATAGATCAAATAAAAAGATAATTGTGTTTGAAGTTCATTTTTTTATTGAGGTCATCATATCTGATGTAGGAGCATCCACTCCAGATTGTATCCATTAGAGGCTAGGGCAATATGGAGATGCACGCCAAGGGGAAAGAGCCGACAATGACCAAGATTAAACTATCAACATAATCACCATCGTTGACGGAAAGGGATGGAATTTGGAAGACACATAAGGAGGAAACGCGCCAATGGCCAAGATGTAGTGGATTAGGCATGCGGCAACGACCCAGTTTAAATCTGGAAAAAATGCACAAGTTTTTAATTTCGATATTTATATGATCCCGTCAAATTTTTATGCCAAAGGGGGATGCGTAGGGCTCATTTAATTGCCCATGTTTGTTTCGGACGGTGCATTGATTTCATTTTTAATGATTCCAAACTCTAGGCTCGAGCTTGTAAACTGGTTATGGTGGATCCGCCTCCAGTCTATGCTGGTATTGGGATGAAGTGCGGGATTAATGGAAAGATGGGATGACATAATGGAAGTTTCTCTGGCTGGACAAGATATCCTGCATGCGACATTAACATCATCCTTTATGTGGAAATTTGGAGCTTTATATAACTGGAGGTCTGAACGGGGACTTCATTCTAATGTTCCTTCCCATCCCCATGACGCACCTGTGAGTCTGGGGACGCTCTTGTCATTCTGCGGGGTCTTTTCCTACTTTCATTGGCATTCCGATTGTTTCAATTCCCTCCTTTCCCTTGATGGATTCCTCAGCCCTCTCTTTTGCCCCAACTTATGGTTCTGAGAACTCAATGGTGGATGGTTTGGGGGTTAATTACTGGAGTTGGGTTTCCAGCCTTTGTCCCATCCTTTTCCCGCCTGGGTTCCTGCTCACGACTACAATTCCCTGTCTGGACATCCGAAGACGACCAAGGCTGACCCAGCGCACATTATGTAGAGGCGTGCCCTCAGAACATGGAACATGTGGAAAGGCTATTAGAGGCCCACTGGAATTTTTTATTTTACACTCAATATATGGATGATCAATTGGACCAACTAAACCACCGGTTGGATGCTATTGTTGTGGCCATGGCTGCTCCGGATATGACCAATCAGTTGTGCTCGGATTCTCCGAGGGATGCAGTCCTCTTGGGGTGTCCTCTTCTGCATGGTCTAGATGTGAAGCCTGAAGGCAAGGATGTTGAATCAATGCAGTATGTTGGATAATATGTCTAAAATTTCTCTAGTATGGTCCATTTTTTTTGTTTTTATGTTTCGGTTGCAGGGTCAGTTTAGTCACTTTTTTCATGTCAATGCCATTTGGAAATTTTTCAATCTGGTCTATAATATGTCATCAAACAATCTAGAAGCTCAAATAGGTCCTCATACTGTTAAGTCGTGTCATGTTCAAGTTTTGGAAGGATGGATCTTTAGACCTCCTCTCTATTATGTATTGGTTCTGATATAATATAATGTTCCTTCTTTCTTAAAAAAAATATTAAATTGGGTATTACGCAACTTTAAATTTGGTATAAACTTCAAAGTAGTGCCATGAATTGACACCAAGGATAAGATCATGCAATTGATAAAATTAAATGAGACAAAAAACTCTAGAAATGAAGGCCATATTAGTTTCCTTCATATGACATTCTTCAACTGTGAATGCAAATAATGCATGAGGAGAACTGAAAATACAATGGCCCATGATCCCAAATGAGATCATTAATTTTTTTCACACTGATAATATATAGTTTGTTGATTTTAGCCGCAAAACACACAACATATTTGTAAGCTTCTGCTTTTTGGTATCTATGTTGGAAACATATGGTATCTATGTTGGAAAAAAATGCACGTTTAAATGTCTTGACATTATAAAACAAAGTTATTTGTTTGATCTGTTGTTGTGATTTTGGAATATTATGCATTGAGATTAATGGATTTACCTGTTAGTTTTTCAGAATTTACTTCAATCTGATCTAGGATCTTAACTGAGAGAACAACATGAACATCATATCTACAGCATATCAATCATGGACACAATAATTCAAGCACACAAGAGACACAGAGTTTCACCGGGGAAAACCAAGAAGGTGAAAAACCCCGCAACTTCCTCAGAGATAGATAGAGCAATGATACAACCCAAGCATAAGAGATAGTCTTCTACTAGTAGCTACTCCTCCTTCCTCACATGTGCACCACTCTCCAATGAGTGTGTGAGTGAATAATAGAGTGATCAAATAGAGTGCCTCCCGCACTCTATTTATACTTGACTTGACTTGCCTAATAACCTTTACTAGGCCGGCCTCAACTTAACCACTTAACATAATGTTGACAGGGCCGACCCCCAATAGGGTGGTCTAATAACCCTTTAACCCACATGACTTATACAGGGACAACCCCATCAAGGTGGTCTAATAACCCATCATGTATAAGTTACGACATTTACAATATAAATGACGACACTTCCGTATAGAGGAATAATAACATCTCTATAGGAATACAATATACATATATGAAATACATTCCGAAGTTACAAATACATCAACATTACCATCGCTTTTCATACAAGTTAATATTGTAGGCCTCTAAATGAGAGAGCTACAAAAAGTTAAAATGTAAAGGGAAAACACATTGTTTGTATCAGTGCAGCTATAAGAATTGGTGATGTCTTAATTGTTATTTGCATGTTGTTATTGACTCCCATTCTTTTGCATTTTGGTAATCTTTAACTGGTTTTTGTTCTTTGTTTTATGATTTTAATAAATATTATGAAGTAGCTATTAATAATATACAAGGGGTGTTAACAAGTAATGCATCATATAACTCGCTTCCAAAGAAAAAAAGGCTATATTGATCCACTGATAAAGAATAACGAAGTTGTTCTTAGGATTTACCATCAATACTAACATATAAAAAAAGAGAACACAATCTAGCAAGATGGCCTAGGCTAATCATCAAAGTGCAATCTTGAAGAAATGTTGACGAAGGTAGGGAGTTCTCCTGCTTGTGATTGGCTTCAATAATTTCCTCATCTTGGGATATTTCCACTATAGTCTTTCCCTACTCTTCCCTGGCTATAACAATTTGTCCATCTTCATTTGGTTTCTCACTTTTTTCCTTGGACACCCAAATAACATAGATTAAACTCTCTTATTTCTAGTCCAATTGCTCTAATATGTTAAGGATTTCCTTATGTCGAGTTCCCCTTCAACTGTCATGGATATGAAGGTCTCTATGTTCCAATACATGTCTATCAATTAAAGATAATTTGTATTTCTACTTATGGAAAAACTTGTTTGGAACTCATGGCATTACCTCCTTGTCCACTTTGTCATCGGATGACCTGCCACATTTTTCCCATACCTTGTTTTCTATATGCTTCACTTCTTCAGTGACCCTTGTAGGGAATATGTTGTTGTATTCTCCTATTGTTGTCACCATGGAAGACATCACCTTGTTCCTTAAGTTCCATGAGCTCAAAGAGAGTTGCCTTACATTTCAATGACCTTCCCTTGCACTACCCTAGTTTGGAATCACCGAACCCAAATTCCTTAACTCTCTCTATCATAGGTTCCTTCCAAACTAAGAAAACATTCAACCACCTATAGGCTTGAGTATGTTGTGGTTCAATCCTGCAGAGCTCAAACACAATGAAACATTATAGGTCTGCAAATATTAGAATGCACAGCCCATTAACACATCAGCCATTCAAAAATTAAACTCATGAATCCATTTCTAATTGCTCTTCATTCTATTAAAACTCATAATTGTAGACTACAATCACAACTTCGGGAAAATTATACTTGTTCCCCAAAATTACAATGAAAATAAATGTTTTTTGGAGTGGCCTTCCTAGTCTCAGTCTCAGGCAAGGATTACATTCATGAAAATTATTAAACCCTGAAATTTTACATATATCTCCTTATTTCTTCTCGATTGGCTTCTTCACTCCCTTGACGGCAGAAACTCATATGCCCCTTCTTGCTATCTTCGTCTCCAAGATTTTCATGAATTGTCTTCCTCTATTAAATCTTCCAAGAAGAAAATCCTTTCAAAATTAATGTTTTCCATTAATAGACCATATGGAAAATTACCGGCCTCCTTTAATTATGTAATGGAGTTTTTATGGTCTTTAAGGTAAATGAAGCGGGCTTCACCGAAAGGTGTCACACATTCCCCTTCATTAATTTCCAAACCAACTTATCCATCATCCATTTTCTAGCAAAATTATTCAGGGGAAGACATAAATTTCAAAATTAAAAACTTGTGCATTTTTCCATATTTAATCTGCATCATTGGCATTTAATATAATTGAGTTAATCTTGGTCGATGGTGTAACTTTTCTTCACATGCAGCCAAAATTCCATCCTCCACCTCCAACCGTTGGGATTGTTTAGGTGGATTAATCTCAGTCATTGGTGTTTCTCTCCCACGGCATGCATCTCCATGCTTCCCCTTGCCTCTGACGGCTATAATATGTTGCAGATTTCCTTTGCCATTCCTTTCGTTGGCCCCTGCCGGATGCTCCATACAAGCACAACCATAGCATCGTACATCTCCTCCATACAAGCACAAACATACCACACATCCCATCTGCATGTCCCTCCCACTCAATATTATGATTTCCTCTTTCTTATCTACCAACCCATTTAGGGAATCCTTTACTTGTTTTTAAAATGCTAAAGGTTCTTGCTTTGGTATGAATTAGGAATTTGGATTTGTATGTTCTGATCTTATTGAAAATATTTTCCCTCATCATTGTGATTGATGAAAGTCATGAAGAGATTAACCATGTACCAATGACAATGTTAATTGTATCTCCAATATCAAAGGTAACCATAATATTTTTAAACAATTGAGTTGATTCAAGAATGATACCAACATGAACTAAATGTTGCACTATGGGCTTCATCTTTGAGGATTGATTGTTGTTATAAAGTTATAGACAAAATAGTTGCACTGCTTTTGATTTTGATTATAAGTTGATGTTTTTATTATCAAATTGATTTGATCCCCTCATATATTCCATCACGAAACTAATTTCACCTATCCTAATTGGACAATGGCATGATTCTCATGATGATACACACCATTGCCAATTTCACAGCGATCATGCTTCATAGTTGAAGGATTCTTAGGAACAAGTTTGTTAGTTGTTTGATTTTATCCCAATTCAAAAACTATAGTGATGGCCACTCGGCGTCATCAAAATCATTATATACAATTATCTATGGTGACATACATTTTTTTTACCATAATAAAAAAACGTTAAAAAAATTATTGGTGACGGCCCTTCAAGGTTCATGACCAAAAGTGTTTCCAAAAAGATAATTAGCAATGGGATTTTAACAACCCTCACCATAAGTGACACCAAAGAGAGAATTGGCAACATACTTTTAACAACCATCATTAAAAGTGTTGTTGAAAATGGATTTTGTGACGGGATTTAAAGAACTGTCACCAAAAGTACTTATGGAGACAATTTTTCATAGCCCGTCACCATAAGTGACTTTGGTGACGAACGTTTAAGGTCCGTCATAGGAATGACCATCACCAAAAGGGATTCGGTGACGGGATTTAAAGAACTGTCACCAAAAGAGCTTACAACGACGATTTTTCATAGCCCGCCACCATAAGTGACTTTGGTGACGACCGTTTAAGGTCAGTCACATGCATGATCATGGATTTGGTGACTGAGTTTAAAGAATTGTCACCAAAATCACCTATAGCAACATGTTTTCATATCCCATCACCATAAGTGACTTTGGTGACAACCATTTAAGGTTCGTCACAAGCTTGACTGTCATCATAGGCCTTTTTTCTTTTAGTGATCTCTCCTACCATGAGGTGGTTAGATATTTAATCGGAATTGGGGATTTTTTAAAACCACATGAGGGATGTTGAGATCACTACAAAGATATTTCTAAAAGAGAAAAAACTCAATATCCAAATGCTTGAGACTTTTAGAGATGGAAAGGAAATTTGGAGGCCGAAGTCTAGATCCCTTTGGCTTAAAGTTGGTGATTACATACCTCCTTCTTTCACAATTAGGCAATCTTACTCTTAAACAAAAATGTCATAAGTGAAATACATGACTCAAAGGGAAATAATTTTTTTGGATCAAATGTTATTCACCAGGAGGCCCATAAACATTTCAAGGAATTGTATAAAGAGTGAGGGACCAATGGAATGGCTATGGAATAGATGATAGCCAATTAACAAGGAAGAAAACAAGCTTCTCAATCAGGCCATTAGTGAGGAAGAAGTTTTAGTGGCAATTTGGGGTCTCCAACAAGATAAATCTCTTGAGATGAACGACCTTTCTATTCACTTTTTCTGTGAATGTTGGCCTATCATAAGGTGGATATTTATAGAGTGTTAAACTATACGCTAAGAAAGGATAAAATCAAGGGAGACACAAACTCCTCCTTTCTTGCCTTAATTCCTAAAGATTAAGACCTTCATCTTTCTCCAAATTCCATCTAATCTCCCTTTGTAATTTTGTATATAAGATTACCACCAAGATCCTAGCCAACTACTTGAAGATACTTCTACCAAAAATAATCTCCAAGGGATAGGGGGGTTTTGTTTCCAATAGGCAGATTGTGGATTCCATTATTCTGGTCTAGGAGGCTATTGACTCAAGTACAACTCAGAAGGACCCAGACATGGAAATTAAACTTGACATGGCTAATGCCTTTGATCATGTTTGACACAGAATCATTTATGTGGTATTGGAGTAGTTTGTTTCTCTACATCCATTAGATCTAGGCCTATATCGGGTGTCCCTGGATTGCCCCTATGGTTAGTGGCAATCTTGCAAAAAAAATCCAGGCTTCACATGGTCTTTCATCGAGGTGTCCACTCTCCCCCTTTCTCTTTATTATAATGGCAGAAACTCTGGGTAGACATTTGGCATTTGAGGGTGAGAATGGAAAATTGCCTGGTATTTTCATAGCTAGTGGAATCAAAGCCATAAATCAAGATTAGTTTATTGATGATACAACATTTTTGGGAAGGACGTCTATCACCAACATCTAGAGATTTAAACATACTTTGGATTCCTTCTTGGATGTTTCAGGAAGAAAGGTTAAAGAAGGTAAAAGTAAAATGTAAATTCCATCTCATCAAGTGGGACATAGTTAAAGGCCTGAAGGATTATAGAGGGTTAGGTATCAGAGATCCAAAGTTGATGAATATCGCCATGGAAGCCAAATTTCTTTAGAGACTTGTCTCGGGTGGGAAAGCTTGGTGGAAATAAATTCTTCGGAGAAAATACTTTAAGAAGTCAAGGTTGTGATGTTTGGACGATTATGAGTGGGTTGGAAATGGCTCAAACATATGGTGTATTTGCAAAGCAGCCTAGAATTTAATTCAAAACAAGATATTCTAGATTCATCAGAATGGAAATAGGATCGGGATGTGCGATGATAGTATTCTTGGTTGTGCCCCTTTATCAAACAGATCCGAACTCTCGGGAATCAAAGACCGGTTATGCGATCAGATAATTATAACTTTATACGATCTATTGGAATGGGATGCAAAAGGGAGATGGAATGGATGGCGTAGACTAGAAACCCATCAGTATTTATCCTAGAAGTTCAATTCTCTTATCTCTTATTTTCATGGGACCACCCCTACTTCTATTGAAATAAAATATAGTAGGGGATGGGGGAATCATGGTAGATACACAATAAAGGAGGGATACGAGCATATAATAACAGAACAATCTCATCCACCCTTCTCAAGATTATGGGCTAAGATATGGCAGTAAGATGGGATCCCTAAAGCCAATGCATTATGTGTCAGAGATATGGATCTAACTAAACTAGCTTACCTATCTATGCAAAACAATAATATATAAAAAATAAGTACAAAAAAGAGAACAAGAGACAAGAGTACATCAGATATACGTGGTTCACCCAATTGGTCTACGTCCACGGGAAGGTAGTCTTCTATTATCTCCAGAATATCTCCCTCAAGCTTACAAGAGATCAATGCCAATAACCCCAATACAATATAGCAGTACTTGTGTGAATAAGTAAAGATCATGTGTGAGATGTGACTCCCTTGACTCTATTATATACTAAAAGATGAGGAGGAATTACTCTCACATATTACATGTGGGATAATATAATTCTCCATAATAACATCTCTTTATATAATAATGAATATCAAGAGTATATTTTACCATAATGAATATGGGATATAATGTATTACTCTTTTACATAAGATTGTGGATATCTTTCGACATAATACAAAGACATTATTACCTTCCAAGGAATATAAAATATTCCAACACTCCCCCTTAATAATGGCTAGGAGAAAATCCCACTAACAAAGGAAGGAAGGAGTCATTACTGCTCCCCCTTGATGACAACTTCCCTCATCCCAAGTAAGGAACGAAGATGCACATTCTTCGTTGTTGTTAAGGATTTGGCATCAAAGATATGGATCTAACTAAACTAGCTTACCTATCTATGCAAAACAATAATATATCAACAATAAGTACAAAAAAGAGAACAAGAGACGAGTACACCAGATATACGTGGTTCACCCATTCGGGCTACGTCCATGGGAAGGTAGTCTTCTATTATCTCCAGAATATCTCCCTCAAGCTTACAAGAGATCAATGCCAATAATCCCAATACAATATAGCAGTACTTGTGTGAATAAGTAAATATCATGTGTGAGATGTGACTCCCTTGATTCTATTATATACTAAGAGATGAGGACGAATTACTCTCACATATTACATGTGGGATAATATAATTCTCCATAATAACATCTCTTTATATAATAATGAATATCGAGATTATATTTTACCATAATGAATATGGGATATAATGTATTACTCTTTTACATAAGATTGTGGATATCTTCCGACATAATACAAAGACATTATTACCTTCCAAGGAATATAAAACATTCCAACACTCCCCCTTAATAATGGCTGGGAGAAAATCCTACTAACAAAGGAAGGAAGGAATCATTACTGCTCCCCCTTGATGACAAATTCCCTCATCCCAAGTAAGGAACGAAGATGCACATACTTCGTTGTTGTTAAGGATTTGGTGAAGATATCGGCTTCCTGTTGCTCTGTAGGACAATACTCAAGAGAAAGAACACCATCTGCATTGAGACCTCAAATGTAATGAGCATCAAGATCGAGATGCTTTGTCTTGGAGTGATATACTAGATTATAAGCAAGCTGAATTGCACCTTGATTGTCACACTTCAACAGAGTGGACGATTTCGGAACCAGACCAAGCTCAATGAGAACACGCCGTAACCAAACTGCTTCTTTTGCTACTTTTTTGATTGCTTTATACTCTGCTTCACACGAAGATAAAAAAAGAGCCTTCGCCTTTTTGTTGGGCCAAGACATAGGACCTAAACCAAGTTGAATATATAACCAGCAGTGGATCGTCGACAGCTCTAATACCACTTGTAGTGTTTTTTAATTCTTAAACATATAATACAACCAAGTATACTAAGCTTTAGAATGAAAAAAGCTATAAATTATAGTGCAAAATACCAAAACACGAACAATTGGAATGTAATACTGCAAAATAAACCCTTGTATTATGATATAAAGATCAATATTGTTCACTTGCCCCTTTAAGTGGGGCGACCTTTCACTTGATAGGAGCTCCAAATATAACAATACTCCACCATATAATCCATAGCCTCTTAAATGGGCTTCCAATAGCTAAAACCCTAACTACTTGTGGACCCATAATTAATGAGTACCAACTAGATAGTGGGCCTTAATTAATAGAGAGACCCTTTTTACATTAATTAATTATCCACTACTATCTAAGTGGTCTTATTCAAAGGATATGGTCGTATACATCAGTTGATTAACTCATGCATAGCCTAAGGTAGGGAGGTTAGGGTAGGACCCTAATAGCAAGGCTTAAGAGATACTAGGACACAGTGTAGGATTAGATTGAATGATTTCAAGCATTTTCCATGATTGTAGTCTCAAGGGCCCAATTATATGGCTTTGTTGCTTACTTTTAGCCATGCATGGTTATTCCTTATACACAATATATGGTTGAGGTAGTATTTTAGCTTTTTGTCTCAAATAATATTGGACGTTGGTAGGTTTGTAAGGATGAAAGGTAAGTATTTAATTTTCTTAATTGCACTGATGAGTTTTCTTCCCATTTGGTAAATGAGGTACCAAAGGGTGAGTCTCCTTTAGTTTAGTTGAGAACTAATAGAATTCCTAGAGGTCCAGTCCTGTCGGAGAATCTTTTTGATATATTTGATATTTTTAAAGGGACTAACAAAACTAATTTGGTTGAAGAAGTACTAGAAATAGACATTATCTCTAAACAATCTCCTCAAATCCTCAAAGTTGACAAGGGGTGTACACACAAAGAGTGAAGGAAATTGGAAGCCTTGGTAAGGGAATACAAAGATGTCTTTTTGTGGTCATATGATGATTTAAAGACCTATTATCCTAAAGTGATAAATCATACAATCCCATTGAGGAAGGACACAAAGCTATTCAGACATTGTCAAAGGCATATGAACCCCGTGGTAACTCTAGTGATACAAAGAGAGTTACAAAAGCTCTTGGAGGCCCACACCATCATTTCTATCAAGTATTCAAACCAGGTTAACTAATATGTTGTTCCTATTAGAAAGGAGAATGCAAAGATTCCTATTTGTAATGATTTCAGGAATCTTAACCTTGCACCTCTCAAAGACGCTGACCCCCTTCTGAGCATGGAGCATGTTCTACATACTATCACAGGATTAGGGATGATGTCCATCTTGGATGTATTCTCTAGTTACAACCAAGTATCAATATCCAAAGATTGCAAGTATAAGACTACCTTTACAACCCCTTGGGAGACTTATGCTTATATTCAAATGTCTTTTGGACTAATGAACACTGGAGCTACTTTCCAACGAGTTATGGACTTTGTTTTTATTTTATTTTATATATGAGTTCATAGTAGTTTGTTAGGATGACATTACTCTTTCTTTCCTTCTAAAAATATAAATGATCATGTTGTGCACTTATGCAATTTTTTTTATAGTTGTAGGAAATTAAGTATATTGTTGAACCCAAAGAAGTATGCCTTGGGAGTGTTCGAAGGTAAGATTTTGGGACATACTGTCTCAAAAGAAGGGGTGACAATTGATCATGAAGGGGGAAAGGTTATTCAATAAATCACTTTACACAAAACCAAACAAGATACTCAATTCCATCAATTTTCATTAAGTGCTTTATTCCCAACTTTGCGGAAATAGTGAAACATGTATCGAATATTTTGGAAAAATATCATAATGTGAAATGGAACAAAGAAACAAAGAAAGCATTCATTGGCATCAAACAAAGTCTGTGCCAAGATCCTACTTTGAAGAAACAACAGGGAAGTGAGCAATTGATAACATTTATGAGCAAGGCACTTACGGGGGTAGAGTTGGCCTACACCTCCAAGGAGAAGCAAGCTTATGCCTTGGGGAATGTGCTCAAGTAATTTACAAACTACTTATCGAATGTGAGGATTGTATCTATGTCCCTCGTACAATGGTAAATGACATATTATTGCAGCAAGATTGAAGTGGGATGAGATGTAGGTTGATCACTAGGAACTTGGAGTACGATCTCAAGCTGAAATCAACCAAGTTGGTTTGTGGCCAAGGATTTGGGAAATAGATGGTTGAGGGCAGTATTGACACAGTGGAGAGGGCCATCTTTGAGCATGCACCACCTCTCGATCAGGTAAACGCTTTGTTGTCTTCGTTAGAGCAGGATGATCGGTATTCTGATAACAGGTTTTATTTTAAAAGCCTATCATGTCCTACGAACTTTGACAAGACACAAACATTCTCTAAAGCTTCATGTTGTAGGATTTTATTTGGTATAGGGTTGATTTGGATGGAGAAACTCAGATGGGGTTATCCTTAGATGTACTGATCCACTCGAGTCCAAATATTTAATGTAGAAACTACATGTCAGATCATGCGGGGGGCACTTTTAAACCAGGACCATATCCCATAAGATCATGAGGCATGCTACTATTGTATCACCATTTTTTTATCACTTATTCTTATGTCAAGGCATGTGATCATTGCCAACAATATTTTTGGGGAAACATAGATTACCATAATTACCCCTTGATCCAATTATAGTGTAGCCCCCTTTTCAACAACGGGGCCTTTATTTCATCAGCTAATTCCATCATAATTCTAACATTGGATTCAGTTGGATTCTTGTGGTCACTGGTTACTTCACTAGGTGGGTGGAGGTTGTGCCATTGAAGACCTCTTCAAGTTCATCCATTATCGGGTTCTTAAAGGAGAACACCATTACATGGTTTGGTGTGCCCGATAAGATCACCATGGATAATAGTAGTATTTTCAGACGAACAAAGTTGATGACATGTTGTTCATAGTATTCCATCACATTAGTTCATTCAATGAAACACTACTCACGGGGGGAATGGACTAGCATAAAATAGTAGCAAAAACCTCCTTTGCATGATCAAGAAAGTCATTGGTGAGAACAAGATATCTTGGGATGGTTGTCTCAAGTTCTCATTGTGGGTTGACTACATCACCAAGAAAAGGGCAACTTGTAAAAGCGCTTTCAAGGTTGATTATGGATTATATGTGATATTGATGGTGAACTTGATGATTACTAATGTATAAATTATTGGAACAATTCACCACCAAATAGGATGCACTTCAAGCCCACATTTATCATCCCACTTTGTAGACTACCAAAGTTCGGTAAAAAAGGATTTCATAAGGCCAAGTACATATCCTTGTAGGTGGGAGACTAAGCCTTGTTTTAGGACAAGAATTGAGAAATCAGGAGACCACAACAAGTTCAATATTTTATGGTTGGGACCTTACCTTATTGATGCATCAGCAAGTCCCAACACCTTTTATTTCACCGATCTAGATAGTTAGAGAGAAGAGATGTCAATCAATGGGTGACAATTGAAATTGTATTTTCCATGATAGCTTTATGCTTTATACGATACAAATAAATAAAAATGGGGTTTTCATTAGGGTAGAAGTTGTCATTTGTCACTTTTACTTTTGCTGTTTTGTTTTTTTCAAGCATGTTGTTGTGCATTTCCAAATTGTTGTTCACCTTCATTTTTTAATTTATTTTGGTTTTAAGGTAATTTATTTCATCAATAGTTGTAGTAGATTAGTGTTGTATCTGCCGAAATAGTCATAGGTCCTTTATTTTGTCGTCTTTTCACATATTTACCTAGTATCGTCGCATTCATTCCAGTATCGTCAAATACGATGCCATGTAACAACTAATTTATCCTTCACATAATTGCTCTAGGTCAAACTTGGATGGGGCTATTGTTACTTACATTTGATTTCACAATGAAGCCTTGAGTTTGTTAGGTGTGTGCAGTATCGAAGAGACACTAGGATGAGTCTTGAGTCTTACTATTGTCTTGTCTCTTCGTGTTTTATTGTTGAGTCAGTCCTTGTTGATCATTACCTCATTTAGTCCTAGGGATATGACACTATGTGGTTCTACTACTTGTTTATTGCTTTGAGTTGGGGGGGATATTTCCATCAATGTCTACCTTCTGGCAAGTCATTCCTCATTAACGTCGACACATCATCTTAGGCATGACTCAGAAGCTAGAGTGCCTTGACGATTGTTAGCCTCGTTGGTGACTGTCTTGCATCCATCAAGACTAAGCATCAATGGGTTTTGATTATATGAGCTCTATCCATGCTTGACATAAGATCATTGTTTCGCATTCACGGGTTCTGCTTGTACCTTAAATCCCATCAACATTATTGGTGAGTATCTTTGTACTTGTCAAGTGTTCTCATTATTGATATTTGATCAAGTGGCTTCATTGTTGACTTCAATTAATTTACAAGTGGGAGAACCATACTTTTCAGATGGGTTGTAGGTTGCATATGCAGATGGTCATGCATAGTTATATCTCACTTTCAATTGATCAACTAAGGTACTATGCACTTGACTCCATTGCCCAATGGACAGGCACATTAAATACATGTAAAGTTCCCATGGATCATTTTCAGAGCCTCGAAGCATAGAGATTCAATGGTTCTCAGCACCTCGTGAGGGCATGTCATCCCCTTGAGTCCGAATTGTTAACCCTCAGTTGTTCTTGAACTACTAGAGGGTTAAGATCCAATGAGATTCCATCAGGTTGGTTACATTGTTTGTTGATCTAGGCATACACATTGACAAGGGTTTCTTTGTCAGAGCCATCAGAGTTTGAGGTTGTTATTTTTAGTAATTGCCTTTTAGGAAACCCTATATTAGGGGGCCCACATGATGCGGATACTTGTGAAAACAATGTTTTTGTAAAAGAAAGTAAGCCCAATGAGACTACTTTATGCTTTTTTGCAAGAAAGCTAATACAATGTTATTTTCTAGTCTTTCCCGCTTTTTACTTTTTAGGGAAAGACTATCTTTTTGAGCATGTCTATAATTAGCAATTTCTTTATGTGGTAGGTACAATTTCAATGTCAAGGCTTCGAACAAGTAATAAGGACGGTGGTCAAGGTTTTGGTGGTGAAGAGGTGTTGAGTTAAGATCAATATTGAAGAATATTGAAACCCTTCCAACTCCTTCCACCCCCCTTTACCACCCCTTACATGTAAAAAGGGGTGGGGGGAAGAGTTAAAGGTGGGAGCTCGATAAAGGGGGTGGGGGAGGGAAGAGTTAAAGGGGGAGCTCAACTTCAATCTAGCTCCCCACTTCAATGCACCACCCCCCAACCCCCCACATGACATGTAAGGGGGTTGCATAATGTAAAACATTTTATATATATTTTAAATTTTTTTACTTTTTAAACTTTACTTTTATTATAACTCTTCATGATTTTAATTTTATTATTGCATTTCTATTTTCAGGTATTATATATATATATATATATATTAATTTTGTTTCATGTGTAATGTATTTTGTTTTTATTTCTCCAAATTTGTTTTATTTTTTGAATTTTAAATTGTTTTCTCTAAAAAAATTATGTTTTTTAGTTAAATTTGTCTTTTCTTTTAACGAGAATGGGCAAAGAGTTTATATTAAAATGCTGAGAAAAAACAAACAAATTTAAAAAAAACAGTCACCCTACTGAAGAGGGGAACAAGAGAAAATTGTTTGTTGTCCAAAATTCTCCTTTCCTAAACATTGCATTTAGAATTTTCCCAATTGTAGCAACTTCTAGCACTATATAGGTGAATATATTGTCATAATAAGGTGACACATAAGTAATACATAGCATAAACAAAAAGGGTAGAACCAGTCTAAAGCCATCAAAGGCAAACATCAACCAACTTGCCTAAAGGAGTCCATGTCAATGATTTCTTTTGTGGATTGACAAACGAAACCTTCTTCCAGAACCCTCTATGTTGTAGTGGAGTGATCCTGACAGTGGTTTTCCTGAGCCAAATTGAGAAATTTGTCCACATCTTCCAGCAGCTTGTCTATTTGACCAACCTGAACTCTAATGTTTCCCTCCACTTCATCCATTTTGGTATCCAAAAGAGAAATATGATACAAAATTTCACGCATGGCGTCCACCATTCCATCCCAGCAAGACTGCAAAATCCTTAGCATAGACTTAACATCCCTGAGTTCATCCTGAACCGCATGGAATTATACCTTCCAGGATGGCATTGTTATCCTTGGGGAGCCCCATTCCTTCCACAATCCAATCAAAACAAGGCACACGGCCCTGGTACCTCTAGCATATGGAGCAAACCTCACCATAGTCCTGACATAGAGCAATCTAAAAAACAATAAACCAAAAGGAGACCCCACTCTTGGAGGAGAGCGAGGTCCCTTTGAAGCAAGAAACGAAATCAAACATAAAACAATGCCTTCAACCAATACTTGTAGGTTTGTTGTTGAAAACTCAAGAATTGCAACCAGTGGATGAGCCCAAGAACTAGAGCAACCCCAGAGTCAATCCTAGGTCGAAATCACGCAAGAAGAACCAAAAGTCAAGCCCGGGAGGAACACAGAGTAAAAGATAAGCTCAATGTGAATAATTGAATGGTTGTCTCTAGACAAAGATATCTTACCATCTCCCCAAGGGGAAATAAAGACCATCCCAATACTTAGTGTGCGAGTACAAGTCAAGGACTCTGAGAGAGGGAGGATTGAAACACAAATGATGACTCATTATACCTTCAAGGGCCAAGTGCCCATCCATGATAATGCATGCAACTTTGGAATTTAATGCCATGATAGCACATGCCCGAGTAGATGTAACACTATGGAATCCACCTTCGATGGGGATGTCCATCCTTTTGAACATAAACACTCTTGTCCAAAGTAGTCCCTTGATTTGCCAATGTGTTTGCAAGTGCATTATTGTGCCTCCTAGTATGCATATGACTAAACTCTTTAATCTCCTTAAGAGAGTGAAGGGTGCACCTTTGAATCCTTCCCTGGGTAGTCTCATCTTTGACTAAACCTTTCTTGGCAGAGTGGACCACAAGTAGGGAGTCTCTAAATATGATCACTTTTCGCACCTGGAGAGATGCTAAATACTCTGCTCCCATCATCAAAGCAAACCATTTAACTTGGTTATTAGAAGTCATGCCTAGCCCCTAAGCAAACAAATTCGTAATTGTCCCTCTAGGGTCTAGCAGGACCACCCCTACACTTACCACCCCTGTTTTAGTTAGATTTGTCCATTTTAATGTTTTTAAATTGATTTGTTTTCCAATAAATTTGTTAGGCTGTATTTATGAAATGCTTGTAATTTTAACCCTGTGGAAGAAAGGGTTTCTACTAGTAGCACCTTTTTTCGATTCAGGGGTTGATTTTGGTATTTTCATTGCAACGTCGCCGATTTTTAAGGCGAAGGTTTGAAAAAGGTTGTAATTTCAACCTCATAATGGGGGTGCCATGGTAGCACCACTTTTCAAGTCGGTGGTTTATTTAGAGTTTTGAATGCAACAACATCTGTTGTTAAGGCTGGGGCCTCAAACAATATCTAATTTTAGCCCCGAGAAAAAAGGTGTGCTACCAGTAGCACCCCTTTTCAACAACAACTTTTTTATTTTAGGGTTGTTTTTGACACAAAAATATGAGTTTTTATGGCTAGAGTTCTCGTTTTGAGCATAAAGTTCTTGTTGAGTCGTATAATGTGTTAAACGAGACTTTAATGCAATCTGCATGCAAAGGATTATGAGTTTTTTCATGTTTTATTGCTTTTTTCTAGAACATTGGGCATATTTACTTTTATGGAAAGGAAGAAGGAATTCTAAATATGCAAATTGGCAGTGCATTAAGGGGGTTAAACAATTAGTTTGGGAGTGCACATTGTAGAAATGGAACAACTCTTAATCCTCTCATCCACCACCCCTATACCACCACCACCGTTTGTTAATGAGGATATTGTTGGCAACCTATTACATGTCTACTAATATGATGCAAATTATCTCTTGGTATCATGGGATTGTCTCACTGATGATATCATACTGGTTCTCAGATCATTGGTTTAAAGATTTAATTGTTGGTAAACAATTGTTAGTTGCTTGCTCCTGCTTTGATTCTTTCTTCACTTAAGATACCACTGTTTCACTTCAATTTATTTGGTTTGCTAACACAGTTACTTCTAAAACTTGTTATCGACCATATAAATTCAGTGCTTAGAATAATTGTCGCTCTTAATTGTTTTAGGTCAATAAAATAGGGAGTTTTTGTATGTGTTTTCTTCCTTTTCTATGCAAATTTTTAGATTAAATAGCAATGTATGACTTATAGGGAAACCCTCTTGTAATTGGAAAAGCACTAGCCTAAACCGGGAGGCTTTCCAACCATGACAAGGGTTGGCTTGCCTATAACTATTGTACAATTTTGTTTTGCAAATCCATGTGATAACATGTCTCGTATTGTATTGATACGCTGTTGCAAGCATGGGGATGCCCGCTTCATTTGTATTTGAGATTATACACAACTTACCCCATTGGTTGGTTGTTTGTAGGTGTGGCCTATGTGGTCCCTTTGGGGGGGGGATTCTTTCTCTTTACTCACTCTTATTCCTCATGCAGACACCCGTGTTCTCTTGTGGATTGGAAAAAACATGTGATGTGTTTTGACCATACGATCAACTCTTGACCTCACACGTCAAGGGGCAACTACTAACAACCTGGTTTTGCTTACCCACTTTGTCATGAGCACCATCGCTATTATACATCACTTCTGGCAATATTAAGCCCATTTCCATCACCTCCATCACCAAATGACCTTTATAATATCACAAGAATGAAATTAAAACTAAGAGTTGACCATAAAAGTCATTGCATTGAATTTCCCTAAAAAATTATGCAAGCTTGTCGCACTAAAAGCTTCAAAAACTTGACACAACCTCAAAAATAGTATTTGGCTACTCATAAGTATTGTGTGCCTTCCAAAAAGGTGTACTTAATGGAAGTGGGCATTCCCAACATGTTATTTATAGAAATAGAATTTGATACAGTCTCCAATACCTATAATTATCCCACTAAATCACCGATGAAAATGGATTATTCACATTGTAGCTAGTTCTAAGAAGTGTCCACGTCATTTCCTTTGAATAAATCTCTCGAGGTCATTAAATTCATAAGAGAAAGGATATGTTACTGAATTCCCAACATAAAGAGAGAGACAACCACTTGCATCCCTTTTCTTTCACCACATGGAGTCATTCACATATCATCTGCTCGGGAGTGGGGCATCAAAGGAGAAGAAGAACCCTCCCTTGGGTTGGTTGCACAAGTCCACATAAACTACATCCAACATAAAGTATGTATGATTATCTTCGTTCTTTTGTTAATATCAAAACACATTCTTTTATCTTGCCTTGTTTCATTTTAGTTGTAGTAGATTAGTGTTGTATCTGCCGAAATAGTCATAGGTCCTTTATTTTGTCGTCTTTTCACATATTTACCTAGTATCGTCGCATTCATTCCAGTATCGTCAAATACGATGCCATGTAACAACTAATTTATCCTTCACATAATTGCTCTAGGTCAAACTTGGATGGGGCTATTGTTACTTACATTTGATTTCACAATGAAGCCTTGAGTTTGTTAGGTGTGTGCAGTGTCGAAGAGACACTAGGATGAGTCTTGAGTCTTACTATTGTCTTGTCTCTTCGTGTTTTATTGTTGAGTCAGTCCTTGTTGATCATTACCTCATTTAGTCCTAGGGATATGACACTATGTGGTTCTACTACTTGTTTATTGTTTCGAGTTGGGGGGGATATTTCCATCAATGTCTACCTTCTGGCAAGTCATTCCTCATTAACGTCGACACATCATCTTAGGCATGACTCAGAAGCTAGAGTGCCTTGACGATTGTTAGCCTCGTTGGTGACTGTCTTGCATCCATCAAGACTAAGCATCAATGGGATTATATGAGCTCTATCCATGCTTGACATAAGATCATTGTTTCGCATTCACGGGTTCTGCTTGTACCTTAAATCCCATCAACATTATTGGTGAGTATCTTTGTACTTGTCAAGTGTTCTCATTATTGATATTTGATCAAGTGGCTTCATTGTTGACTTCAATTAATTTACAAGTGGGAGAACCATACTTTTCAGATGGGTTGTAGGTTGCATATGCAGATGGTCATGCATAGTTATATCTCACTTTCAATTGATCAACTAAGGTACTATGCACTTGACTCCATTGCCCAATGGACAGGCACATTAAATACATGTAAAGTTCCCATGGATCATTTTCAGAGCCTCGAAGCATAGAGATTCAATGGTTCTCAGCACCTCGTGAGGGGATGTCATCCCCTTGAGTCCGAATTGTTAACCCTCAGTTGTTCTTGAACTACTAGAGGGTTAAGAACCAATGAGATTCCATCAGGTTGGTTACATTGTTTGTTGATCTAGGCATACACATTGACAAGGGTTTCTTTGTCAGAGCCATCAGAGTTTGAGGTTGTTATTTTTAGTAATTGCCTTTTAGGAAACCCTATATTAGGGGGGCCACATGATGCGGATACTTGTGAAAACAATGTTTTTGTAAAAGAAAGTAAGCCCAATGAGACTACTTTATGCTTTTTTGCAAGAAAGCTAATACAATGTTATTTTCTAGTCTTTCCCGCTTTTTACTTTTTAGGGAAAGACTATCTTTTTGAGCATGTCTATAATTAGCAATTTCTTTATGTGGTAGGTACTATTTCAATGTCAAGGCTTCGAACAAGTAATAAGGACGGTGGTCAAGGTTTTGGTGGTGAAGAGGTGTTGAGTTAAGATCAATATTGAAGAATATTGAAACCCTTCCAACTCCTTCCACCCCCCTTTACCACCCCTTACATGTAAAAAGGGGTGGGGGGAAGAGTTAAAGGTGGGAGCTCGATAAAGGGGGTGGGGGAGGGAAGAGTTAAAGGGGGAGCTCAACTTCAATCTAGCTCCCCACTTCAATGCACCACCCCCCAACCCCCCACATGACATGTAAGGGGGTTGCATAATGTAAAACATTTTATATATATTTTAAATTTTTTTACTTTTTAAACTTTACTTTTATTATAACTCTTCATGATTTTAATTTTATTATTGCATTTCTATTTTCAGGTATTATATATATATATATATTAATTTTGTTTCATTTGTAATGTATTTTGTTTTTATTTCTCCAAATTTGTTTTATTTTTTGAATTTTAAATTGTTTTCTCTAAAAAAATTATGTTTTTTAGTTAAATTTGTCTTTTCTTTTAACGAGAATGGGCAAAGAGTTTATATTAAAATGCTGAGAAAAAACAAACAAATTTAAAAAAAACAGTCACCCTACTGAAGAGGGGAACAAGAGAAAATTGTTTGTTGTCCAAAATTCTCCTTTCCTAAACATTGCATTTAGAATTTTCCCAATTGTAGCAACTTCTAGCACTATATAGGTGAATATATTGTCATAATAAGGTGACACATAAGTAATACATAGCATAAACAAAAAGGGTAGAACCAGTCTAAAGCCATCAAAGGCAAACATCAACCAACTTGCCTAAAGGAGTCCATGTCAATGATTTCTTTTGTGGACTGACAAACGAAACCTTCTTCCAGAACCCTCTATGTTGTAGTGGAGTGATCCTGACTGTGGTTTTCCTGAGCCAAATTGAGAAATTTGTCCACATCTTCCAGCAGCTTGTCTATTTGACCAAACTGAACTCTAATGTTTCCCTCCACTTCATCCATTTTGGTATCCAAAAGAGAAATATGATACAAAATTTCACGCATGGCGTCCACCATTCCATCCCAGCAAGACTGCAAAATCCTTAGCATAGACTTAACATCCCTGAGTTCATCCTGAACCGCATGGAATTATACCTTCCAGGATGGCATTCTTATCCTTGGGGAGCCCCATTCCTTCCACAATCCAATCAAAACAAGGCACACGGCCCTGGTACCTCTAGCATATGGAGCAAACCTCACCATAGTCCTGACATAGAGCAATCTAAAAAACAATAAACCAAAAGGAGACCCCACTCTTGGAGGAGAGCGAGGTCCCTTTGAAGCAAGAAACGAAATCAAACATAAAACAATGCCTTCAACCAATACTTGTAGGTTTGTTGTTGAAAACTCAAGAATTGCAACCAGTGGATGAGCCCAAGAACTAGAGCAACCCCAGAGTCAATCCTAGGTCGAAATCACGCAAGAAGAACCAAAAGTCAAGCCCGGGAGGAACACAGAGTAAAAGATAAGCTCAATGTGAATAATTGAATGGTTGTCTCTAGACAAAGATATCCCACCATCTCCCCAAGGGGAAATAAAGACCATCCCAATACTTAGTGTGCGAGTACAAGTCAAGGACTCTGAGAGAGGGAGGATTGAAACACAAATGATGACTCATTATACCTTCAAGGGCCAAGTGCCCATCCATGATAATGCATGCAACTTTGGAATTTAATGCCATGATAGCACATGCCCGAGTAGATGTAACACTATGGAATCCACCTTCGATGGGGATGTCCATCCTTTTGAACATAAACACTCTTGTCCAAAGTAGTCCCTTGATTTGCCAATGTGTTTGCAAGTGCATTATTGTGCCTCCTAGTATGCATATGACTAAACTCTTTAATCTCCTTAAGAGAGTGAAGGGTGCACCTTTGAATCCTTCCCTGGGTAGTCTCATCTTTGACTAAACCTTTCTTGGCAGAGTGGACCACAAGTAGGGAGTCTCTAAATATGATCACTTTTCGCACCTGGATAGATGCTAAATACTCTGCTCCCATCATCAAAGCAAACCATTCAACTTGGTTATTAGAAGTCATGCCTAGCCCCTAAGCAAACAAATTCGTAATTGTCCCTCTAGGGTCTAGCAGGACCACCCCTACACTTACCACCCCTGTTTTAGTTAGATTTGTCCATTTTAGTGTTTTTAAATTGATTTGTTTTCCAATAAATTTGTTAGGCTGTATTTATGAAATGCTTGTAATTTTAACCCTGTGGAAGAAAGGGTTTCTACTAGTAGCACCCTTTTTTCGATTCAGGGGTTGATTTTGGTATTTTCATTGCAACGTCGCCGATTTTTAAGGCGAAGGTTTGAAAAAGGTTGTAATTTCAACCTCATAATGGGGGTGCCATGGTAGCATCACTTTTCAAGTCGGTGGTTTATTTAGAGTTTTGAATGCAACAACATCTGTTGTTAAGGCTGGGGCCTCAAACAATATCTAATTTTAGCCCCGAGAAAAAAGGTGTGCTACCAGTAGCACCCCTTTTCAACAACAACTTTTTTATTTTAGGGTTGTTTTTGACACAAAAATATGAGTTTTTATGGCTAGAGTTCTCGTTTTGAGCATAAAGTTCTTGTCGAGTCGTATAATGTGTTAAACGAGACTTTAATGCAATCTGCATGCAAAGGATTATGAGTTTTTTCATGTTTTATTGCTTTTTTCTAGAACATTGGGCATATTTACTTTTATGGAAAGGAAGAAGGAATTCTAAATATGCAAATTGGCAGTGCATTAAGGGGGTTAAACAATTAGTTTGGGAGTGCACATTGTAGAAATGGAACAACTCTTCATCCTCTCATCCACCACCCCTATACCACCACCACCGTTTGTTAATGAGGATATTGTTGGCAACCTATTACATGTCTACTAATATGATGCAAATTATCTCTTGGTATCATGGGATTGTCTCACTTATGATATCATACTGGTTCTCAGATCATTGGTTTAAAGATTTAATTGTTGGTAAACAATTGGTAGTTGCTTGCTCCTGCTTTGATTCTTTCTTCACTTAAGATACCACTGTTTCACTTCAATTTATTTGGTTTGCTAACACAGTTACTTCTAAAACTTGTTATCGACCATATAAATTCAGTGCTTAGAATAATTGTCGCTCTTAATTGTTTTAGGTCAATAAAATAGGGAGTTTTTGTATGTGTTTTCTTCCTTTTCTATGCAAATTTTTAGATTAAATAGCAATGTATGACTTATAGGGAAACCCTCTTGTAATTGGAAAAGCACTAGCCTAAACCGGGAGGCTTGCCAACCATGACAAGGGTTGGCTTGCCTATAACTATTGTACAATTTTGTTTTGCAAATCCATGTGATAACATGTCTCGTATTGTATTGATACGCTGTTGCAAGCATGGGGATGCCCGCTTCATTTGTATTTGAGATTATACACAACTTACCCCATTGGTTGGTTGTTTGTAGGTGTGGCCTATGTGGTCCCTTTGGGGGGGGGGATTCTTTCTCTTTACTCACTCTTATTCCTCATGCAGACACCCGTGTTCTCTCGTGGATTGGAAAAAACATGTGATGTGTTTTGACCATACGATCAACTCTTGACCTCACACGTCAAGGGGCAACTACTAACAACCTGGTTTTGCTTACCCACTTTGTCATGAGCACCATCGCTATTATACATCACTTCTAGCAATATTAAGCCCATTTCCATCACCTCCATCACCAAATGACCTTTATAATATCACAAGAATGAAATTAAAACTAAGAGTTGACCATAAAAGTCATTGCATTGAATTTCCCTAAAAAATTATGCAAGCTTGTCGCACTAAAAGCTTCAAAAACTTGACACAACCTCAAAAATAGTATTTGGCTACTCATAAGTATTGTGTGCCTTCCAAAAAGGTGTACTTAATGGAAGTGGGCATTCCCAACATGTTATTTATAGAAATAGAATTTGATACAGTCTCCAATACCTATAATTATCCCACTAAATCACCGATGAAAATGGATTATTCACATTGTAGCTAGTTCTAAGAAGTGTCCACGTCATTTCCTTTGAATAAATCTCTCGAGGTCATTAAATTCATAAGAGAAAGGATATGTTACTGAATTCCCAACATAAAGAGAGAGACAACCACTTGCATCCCTTTTCTTTCACCACATGGAGTCATTCACATATCATCTGCTCGGGAGTGGGGCATCAAAGGAGAAGAAGAACCCTCCCTTGGGTTGGTTGCACAAGTCCACATAAACTACATCCAACATAAAGTATGTATGATTATCTTCGTTCTTTTGTTAATATCAAAACACATTCTTTTATCTTGCCTTGTTTCATTTTAGTTGTAGTAGATTAGTGTTGTATCTGCCGAAATAGTCATAGGTCCTTTATTTTGTCGTCTTTTCACATATTTACCTAGTATCGTCGCATTCATTCCAGTATCGTCAAATACGATGCCATGTAACAACTAATTTATCCTTCACATAATTGCTCTAGGTCAAACTTGGATGGGGCTATTGTTACTTACATTTGATTTCACAATGAAGCCTTGAGTTTGTTAGGTGTGTGCAGTGTCGAAGAGACACTAGGATGAGTCTTGAGTCTTACTATTGTCTTGTCTCTTCGTGTTTTATTGTTGAGTCAGTCCTTGTTGATCATTACCTCATTTAGTCCCAGGGATATGACACTATGTGGTTCTACTACTTGTTTATTGCTTCGAGTTGGGGGGGATATTTCCATCAATGTCTACCTTCTGGCAAGTCATTCCTCATTAACGTCGACACATCATCTTAGGCATGACTCAGAAGCTAGAGTGCCTTGACGATTGTTAGCCTCGTTGGTGACTGTCTTGCATCCATCAAGACTAAGCATCAATGGGATTATATGAGCTCTATCCATGCTTGACATAAGATCATTGTTTCGCATTCACGGGTTCTGCTTGTACCTTAAATCCCATCAACATTATTGGTGAGTATCTTTGTACTTGTCAAGTGTTCTCATTATTGATATTTGATCAAGTGGCTTCATTGTTGACTTCAATTAATTTACAAGTGGGAGAACCATGCTTTTCAGATGGGTTGTAGGTTGCATATGCAGATGGTCATGCATAGTTATATCTCACTTTCAATTGATCAACTAAGGTACTATGCACTTGACTCCATTGCCCAATGGACAGGCACATTAAATACATGTAAAGTTCCCATGGATCATTTTCAGAGCCTCGAAGCATAGAGATTCAATGGTTCTCAGCACCTCGTGAGGGGATGTCATCCCCTTGAGTCCGAATTGTTAACCCTCAGTTGTTCTTGAACTACTAGAGGGTTAAGATCCAATGAGATTCCATCAGGTTGGTTACATTGTTTGTTGATCTAGGCATACACATTGACAAGGGTTTCTTTGTCAGAGCCATCAGAGTTTGAGGTTGTTATTTTTAGTAATTGCCTTTTAGGAAACCCTATATTAGGGGGCCCACATGATGCGGATACTTGTGAAAACAATGTTTTTGTAAAAGAAAGTAAGCCCAGTGAGACTGCTTTATGCTTTTTTGCAAGAAAGCTAATACAATGTTATTTTCTAGTCTTTCCCGCTTTTTACTTTTTAGGGAAAGACTATCTTTTTGAGCATGTCTATAATTAGCAATTTCTTTATGTGGTAGGTACTATTTCAATGTCAAGGCTTCGAACAAGTAATAAGGACGGTGGTCAAGGTTTTGGTGGTGAAGAGGTGTTGAGTTAAGATCAATATTGAAGAATATTGAAACCCTTCCAACTCCTTCCACCCCCCTTTACCACCCCTTACATGTAAAAAGGGGTGGGGGGAAGAGTTAAAGGTGGGAGCTCGATAAGGGGGGTGGGGGAGGGAAGAGTTAAAGGGGGAGCTCAACTTCAATCTAGCTCCCCACTTCAATGCACCACCCCCCAACCCCCCACATGACATGTAAGGGGGTTGCATAATGTAAAACATTTTATATATATTTTAAATTTTTTTACTTTTTAAACTTTACTTTTATTATAACTCTTCATGATTTTAATTTTATTATTGCATTTCTATTTTCAGGTATTATATATATATATATATATATATATTAATTTTGTTTCATTTGTAATGTATTTTGTTTTTATTTCTCCAAATTTGTTTTATTTTTTGAATTTTAAATTGTTTTCTCTAAAAAAATTATGTTTTTTAGTTAAATTTGTCTTTTCTTTTAACGAGAATGGGCAAAGAGTTTATATTAAAATGCTGAGAAAAAACAAACAAATTTAAAAAAAACAGTCACCCTACTGAAGAGGGGAACAAGAGAAAATTGTTTGTTGTCCAAAATTCTCCTTTCCTAAACATTGCATTTAGAATTTTCCCAATTGTAGCAACTTCTAGCACTATATAGGTGAATATATTGTCATAATAAGGTGACACATAAGTAATACATAGCATAAACAAAAAGGGTAGAACCAGTCTAAAGCCATCAAAGGCAAACATCAACCAACTTGCCTAAAGGAGTCCATGTCAATGATTTCTTTTGTGGACTGACAAACGAAACCTTCTTCCAGAACCCTCTATGTTGTAGTGGAGTGATCCTGACTGTGGTTTTCCTGAGCCAAATTGAGAAATTTGTCCACATCTTCCAGCAGCTTGTCTATTTGACCAACCTGAACTCTAATGTTTCCCTCCACTTCATCCATTTTGGTATCCAAAAGAGAAATATGATACAAAATTTCACGCATGGCGTCCACCATTCCATCCCAGCAAGACTGCAAAATCCTTAGCATAGACTTAACATCCCTGAGTTCATCCTGAACCGCATGGAATTATACCTTCCAGGATGGCATTGTTATCCTTGGGGAGCCCCATTCCTTCCACAATCCAATCAAAACAAGGCACACGGCCCTGGTACCTCTAGCATATGCAGCAAACCTCACCATAGTCCTGGCATAGAGCAATCTAAAAAACAATAAACCAAAAGGAGACCCCACTCTTGGAGGAGAGCGAGGTCCCTTTGAAGCAAGAAACGAAATCAAACATAAAACAATGCCTTCAACCAATACTTGTAGGTTTGTTGTTGAAAACTCAAGAATTGCAACCAGTGGATGAGCCCAAGAACTAGAGCAACCCCAGAGTCAATCCTAGGTCGAAATCACGCAAGAAGAACCAAAAGTCAAGCCCGGGAGGAACACAGAGTAAAAGATAAGCTCAATGTGAATAATTGAATGGTTGTCTCTAGACAAAGATATCCCACCATCTCCCCAAGGGGAAATAAAGACCATCCCAATACTTAGTGTGCGAGTACAAGTCAAGGACTCTGAGAGAGGGAGGATTGAAACACAAATGATGACTCATTATACCTTCAAGGGCCAAGTGCCCATCCATGATAATGCATGCAACTTTGGAATTTAATGCCATGATAGCACATGCCCGAGTAGATGTAACACTATGGAATCCACCTTCGATGGGGATGTCCATCCTTTTGAACATAAACACTCTTGTCCAAAGTAGTCCCTTGATTTGCCAATGTGTTTGCAAGTGCATTATTGTGCCTCCTAGTATGCATATGACTAAACTCTTTAATCTCCTTAAGAGAGTGAAGGGTGCACCTTTGAATCCTTCCCTGGGTAGTCTCATCTTTGACTAAACCTTTCTTGGCAGAGTGGACCACAAGTAGGGAGTCTCTAAATATTATCACTTTTCGCACCTGGAGAGATGCTAAATACTCTGCTCCCATCATCAAAGCAAACCATTCAACTTGGTTATTAGAAGTCATGCCTAGCCCCTAAGCAAACAAATTCGTAATTGTCCCTCTAGGGTCTAGCAGGACCACCCCTACACTTACCACCCCTGTTTTAGTTAGATTTGTCCATTTTAGTGTTTTTAAATTGATTTGTTTTCCAATAAATTTGTTAGGCTGTATTTATGAAATGCTTGTAATTTTAACCCTGTGGAAGAAAGGGTTTCTACTAGTAGCACCTTTTTTCGATTCAGGGGTTGATTTTGGTATTTTCATTGCAACGTCGCCGATTTTCAAGGCGAAGGTTTGAAAAAGGTTGTAATTTCAACCTCATAATGGGGGTGCCATGGTAGCACCACTTTTCAAGTCGGTGGTTTATTTAGAGTTTTGAATGCAACAACATCTGTTGTTAAGGCTGGGGCCTCAAACAATATCTAATTTTAGCCCCGAGAAAAAAGGTGTGCTACCAGTAGCACCCCTTTTCAACAACAAATTTTTTATTTTAGGGTTGTTTTTGACACAAAAATATGAGTTTTTATGGCTAGAGTTCTCGTTTTGAGCATAAAGTTCTTGTCGAGTCGTATAATGTGTTAAACGAGACTTTAATGCAATCTGCATGCAAAGGATTATGAGTTTTTTCATGTTTTATTGCTTTTTTCTAGAACATTGGGCATATTTACTTTTATGGAAAGGAAGAAGGAATTCTAAATATGCAAATTGGCAGTGCATTAAGGGTGTTAAACAATTAGTTTGGGAGTGCACATTGTAGAAATGGAACAACTCTTCATCCTCCCATCCACCACCCCTATACCACCACCACCGTTTGTTAATGAGGATATTGTTGGCAACCTATTACATGTCTGCTAATATGATGCAAATTATCTCTTGGTATCATGGGATTGTCTCACTTATGATATCATACTGGTTCTCAGATCATTGGTTTAAAGATTTAATTGTTGGTAAACAATTGGTAGTTGCTTGCTCCTGCTTTGATTCTTTCTTCACTTAAGATACCACTGTTTCACTTCAATTTATTTGGTTTGCTAACACAGTTACTTCTAAAACTTGTTATCGACCATATAAATTCAGTGCTTAGAATAATTGTCGCTCTTAATTGTTTTAGGTCAATAAAATAGGGAGTTTTTGTATGTGTTTTCTTCCTTTTCTATGCAAATTTTTAGATTAAATAGCAATGTATGACTTATAGGGAAACCCTCTTGTAATTGGAAAAGCACTAGCCTAAACCGGGAGGCTTGCCAACCATGACAAGGGTTGGCTTGCCTATAACTATTGTACAATTTTGTTTTGCAAATCCATGTGATAACATGTCTCGTATTGTATTGATACGCTGTTGCAAGCATGGGGATGCCCGCTTCATTTGTATTTGAGATTATACACAACTTACCCCATTGGTTGGTTGTTTGTAGGTGTGGCCTATGTGGTCCCTTTGGGGGGGGGGGATTCTTTCTCTTTACTCACTCTTATTCCTCATGCAGACACCCGTGTTCTCTCGTGGATTGGAAAAAACATGTGATGTGTTTTGACCATACGATCAACTCTTGACCTCACACGTCAAGGGGCAACTACTAACAACCTGGTTTTGCTTACCCACTTTGTCATGAGCACCATCGCTATTATACATCACTTCTAACAATATTAAGCCCATTTCCATCACCTCCATCACCAAATGACCTTTATAATATCACAAGAATGAAATTAAAACTAAGAGTTGACCATAAAAGTCATTGCATTGAATTTCCCTAAAAAATTATGCAAGCTTGTCGCACTAAAAGCTTCAAAAACTTGACACAACCTCAAAAATAGTATTTGGCTACTCATAAGTATTGTGTGCCTTCCAAAAAGGTGTACTTAATGGAAGTGGGCATTCCCAACATGTTATTTATAGAAATAGAATTTGATACAGTCTCCAATACCTATAATTATCCCACTAAATCACCGATGAAAATGGATTATTCACATTGTAGCTAGTTCTAAGAAGTGTCCACGTCATTTCCTTTGAATAAATCTCTCGAGGTCATTAAATTCATAAGAGAAAGGATATGTTACTGAATTCCCAACATAAAGAGAGAGACAACCACTTGCATCCCTTTTCTTTCACCACATGGAGTCATTCACATATCATCTGCTCGGGAGTGGGGCATCAAAGGAGAAGAAGAACCCTCCCTTGGGTTGGTTGCACAAGTCCACATAAACTACATCCAACATAAAGTATGTATGATTATCTTCGTTCTTTTGTTAATATCAAAACACATTCTTTTATCTTGCCTTGTTTCATTTTAGTTGTAGTAGATTAGTGTTGTATCTGCCGAAATAGTCATAGGTCCTTTATTTTGTCGTCTTTTCACATATTTACCTAGTATCGTCGCATTCATTCCAGTATCGTCAAATACGATGCCATGTAACAACTAATTTATCCTTCACATAATTGCTCTAGGTCAAACTTGGATGGGGCTATTGTTACTTACATTTGATTTCACAATGAAGCCTTGAGTTTGTTAGGTGTGTGCAGTGTCGAAGAGACACTAGGATGAGTCTTGAGTCTTACTATTGTCTTGTCTCTTCGTGTTTTATTGTTGAGTCAGTCCTTGTTGATCATTACCTCATTTAGTCCTAGGGATATGACACTATGTGGTTCTACTACTTGTTTATTGCTTCGAGTTGGGGGGGATATTTCCATCAATGTCTACCTTCTGGCAAGTCATTCCTCATTAACGTCGACACATCATCTTAGGCATGACTCAGAAGCTAGAGTGCCTTGACGATTGTTAGCCTCGTTGGTGACTGTCTTGCATCCATCAAGACTAAGCATCAATGGGATTATATGAGCTCTATCCATGCTTGACATAAGATCATTGTTTCGCATTCACGGGTTCTGCTTGTACCTTAAATCCCATCAACATTATTGGTGAGTATCTTTGTACTTGTCAAGTGTTCTCATTATTGATATTTGATCAAGTGGCTTCATTGTTGACTTCAATTAATTTACAAGTGGGAGAACCATACTTTTCAGATGGGTTGTAGGTTGCATATGCAGATGGTCATGCATAGTTATATCTCACTTTCAATTGATCAACTAAGGTACTATGCACTTGACTCCATTGCCCAATGGACAGGCACATTAAATACATGTAAAGTTCCCATGGATCATTTTCAGAGCCTCGAAGCATAGAGATTCAATGGTTCTCAGCACCTCGTGAGGGGATGTCATCCCCTTGAGTCCGAATTGTTAACCCTCAGTTGTTCTTGAACTACTAGAGGGTTAAGATCCAATGAGATTCCATCAGGTTGGTTACATTGTTTGTTGATCTAGGCATACACATTGACAAGGGTTTCTTTGTCAGAGCCATCAGAGTTTGAGGTTGTTATTTTTAGTAATTGCCTTTTAGGAAACCCTATATTAGGGGGCCCACATGATGCGGATACTTGTGAAAACAATGTTTTTGTAAAAGAAAGTAAGCCCAGTGAGACTGCTTTATGCTTTTTGCAAGAAAGCTAATACAATGTTATTTTCTAGTCTTTCCCGCTTTTTACTTTTTAGGGAAAGACTATCTTTTTGAGCATGTCTATAATTAGCAATTTCTTTATGTGGTAGGTACTATTTCAATGTCAAGGCTTCGAACAAGTAATAAGGACGGTGGTCAAGGTTTTGGTGGTGAAGAGGTGTTGAGTTAAGATCAATATTGAAGAATATTGAAACCCTTCCAACTCCTTCCACCCCCCTTTACCACCCCTTACATGTAAAAAGGGGTGGGGGGAAGAGTTAAAGGTGGGAGCTCGATAAAGGGGGTGGGGGAGGGAAGAGTTAAAGGGGGAGCTCAACTTCAATCTAGCTCCCCACTTCAATGCACCACCCCCCAACCCCCCACATGACATGTAAGGGGGTTGCATAATGTAAAACATTTTATATATATTTTAAATTTTTTTACTTTTTAAACTTTACTTTTATTATAACTCTTCATGATTTTAATTTTATTATTGCATTTCTATTTTCAGGTATTATATATATATATATTAATTTTGTTTCATTTGTAATGTATTTTGTTTTTATTTCTCCAAATTTGTTTTATTTTTTGAATTTTAAATTGTTTTCTCTAAAAAAATTATGTTTTTTAGTTAAATTTGTCTTTTCTTTTAACGAGAATGGGCAAAGAGTTTATATTAAAATGCTGAGAAAAAACAAACAAATTTAAAAAAAACAGTCACCCTACTGAAGAGGGGAACAAGAGAAAATTGTTTGTTGTCCAAAATTCTCCTTTCCTAAACATTGCATTTAGAATTTTCCCAATTGTAGCAACTTCTAGCACTATATAGGTGAATATATTGTCATAATAAGGTGACACATAAGTAATACATAGCATAAACAAAAAGGGTAGAACCAGTCTAAAGCCATCAAAGGAAAACATCAACCAACTTGCCTAAAGGAGTCCATGTCAATGATTTCTTTTGTGGACTGACAAACGAAACCTTCTTCCAGAACCCTCTATGTTGTAGTGGAGTGATCCTGACTGTGGTTTTCCTGAGCCAAATTGAGAAATTTGTCCACATCTTCCAGCAGCTTGTCTATTTGACCAACCTGAACTCTAATGTTTCCCTCCACTTCATCCATTTTGGTATCCAAAAGAGAAATATGATACAAAATTTCACGCATGGCGTCCACCATTCCATCCCAGCAAGACTGCAAAATCCTTAGCATAGACTTAACATCCCTGAGTTCATCCTGAACCGCATGGAATTATACCTTCCAGGATGGCATTGTTATCCTTGGGGAGCCCCATTCCTTCCACAATCCAATCAAAACAAGGCACACGGCCCTGGTACCTCTAGCATATGCAGCAAACCTCACCATAGTCCTGACATAGAGCAATCTAAAAAACAATAAACCAAAAGGAGACCCCACTCTTGGAGGAGAGCGAGGTCCCTTTGAAGCAAGAAACGAAATCAAACATAAAACAATGCCTTCAACCAATACTTGTAGGTTTGTTGTTGAAAACTCAAGAATTGCAACCAGTGGATGAGCCCAAGAACTAGAGCAACCCCAGAGTCAATCCTAGGTCGAAATCACGCAAGAAGAACCAAAAGTCAAGCCCGGGAGGAACACAGAGTAAAAGATAAGCTCAATGTGAATAATTGAATGGTTGTCTCTAGACAAAGATATCCCACCATCTCCCCAAGGGGAAATAAAGACCATCCCAATACTTAGTGTGCGAGTACAAGTCAAGGACTCTGAGAGAGGGAGGATTGAAACACAAATGATGACTCATTATACCTTCAAGGGCCAAGTGCCCATCCATGATAATGCATGCAACTTTGGAATTTAATGCCATGATAGCACATGCCCGAGTAGATGTAACACTATGGAATCCACCTTCGATGGGGATGTCCATCCTTTTGAACATAAACACTCTTGTCCAAAGTAGTCCCTTGATTTGCCAATGTGTTTGCAAGTGCATTATTGTGCCTCCTAGTATGCATATGACTAAACTCTTTAATCTCCTTAAGAGAGTGAAGGGTGCACCTTTGAATCCTTCCCTGGGTAGTCTCATCTTTGACTAAACCTTTCTTGGCAGAGTGGACCACAAGTAGGGAGTCTCTAAATATTATCACTTTTCGCACCTGGAGAGATGCTAAATACTCTGCTCCCATCATCAAAGCAAACCATTCAACTTGGTTATTAGAAGTCATGCCTAGCCCCTAAGCAAACAAATTCGTAATTGTCCCTCTAGGGTCTAGCAGGACCACCCCTACACTTACCACCCCTGTTTTAGTTAGATTTGTCCATTTTAGTGTTTTTAAATTGATTTGTTTTCCAATAAATTTGTTAGGCTGTATTTATGAAATGCTTGTAATTTTAACCCTGTGGAAGAAAGGGTTTCTACTAGTAGCACCTTTTTTCGATTCAGGGGTTGATTTTGGTATTTTCATTGCAACGTCGCCGATTTTCAAGGCGAAGGTTTGAAAAAGGTTGTAATTTCAACCTCATAATGGGGGTGCCATGGTAGCACCACTTTTCAAGTCGGTGGTTTATTTAGAGTTTTGAATGCAACAACATCTGTTGTTAAGGCTGGGGCCTCAAACAATATCTAATTTTAGCCCCGAGAAAAAAGGTGTGCTACCAGTAGCACCCCTTTTCAACAACAAATTTTTTATTTTAGGGTTGTTTTTGACACAAAAATATGAGTTTTTATGGCTAGAGTTCTCGTTTTGAGCATAAAGTTCTTGTCGAGTCGTATAATGTGTTAAACGAGACTTTAATGCAATCTGCATGCAAAGGATTATGAGTTTTTTCATGTTTTATTGCTTTTTTCTAGAACATTGGGCATATTTACTTTTATGGAAAGGAAGAAGGAATTCTAAATATGCAAATTGGCAGTGCATTAAGGGTGTTAAACAATTAGTTTGGGAGTGCACATTGTAGAAATGGAACAACTCTTCATCCTCCCATCCACCACCCCTATACCACCACCACCGTTTGTTAATGAGGATATTGTTGGCAACCTATTACATGTCTGCTAATATGATGCAAATTATCTCTTGGTATCATGGGATTGTCTCACTTATGATATCATACTGGTTCTCAGATCATTGGTTTAAAGATTTAATTGTTGGTAAACAATTGGTAGTTGCTTGCTCCTGCTTTGATTCTTTCTTCACTTAAGATACCACTGTTTCACTTCAATTTATTTGGTTTGCTAACACAGTTACTTCTAAAACTTGTTATCGACCATATAAATTCAGTGCTTAGAATAATTGTCGCTCTTAATTGTTTTAGGTCAATAAAATAGGGAGTTTTTGTATGTGTTTTCTTCCTTTTCTATGCAAATTTTTAGATTAAATAGCAATGTATGACTTATAGGGAAACCCTCTTGTAATTGGAAAAGCACTAGCCTAAACCGGGAGGCTTGCCAACCATGACAAGGGTTGGCTTGCCTATAACTATTGTACAATTTTGTTTTGCAAATCCATGTGATAACATGTCTCGTATTGTATTGATACGCTGTTGCAAGCATGGGGATGCCCGCTTCATTTGTATTTGAGATTATACACAACTTACCCCATTGGTTGGTTGTTTGTAGGTGTGGCCTATGTGGTCCCTTTGGGGGGGGGGGATTCTTTCTCTTTACTCACTCTTATTCCTCATGCAGACACCCGTGTTCTCTCGTGGATTGGAAAAAACATGTGATGTGTTTTGACCATACGATCAACTCTTGACCTCACACGTCAAGGGGCAACTACTAACAACCTGGTTTTGCTTACCCACTTTGTCATGAGCACCATCGCTATTATACATCACTTCTAACAATATTAAGCCCATTTCCATCACCTCCATCACCAAATGACCTTTATAATATCACAAGAATGAAATTAAAACTAAGAGTTGACCATAAAAGTCATTGCATTGAATTTCCCTAAAAAATTATGCAAGCTTGTCGCACTAAAAGCTTCAAAAACTTGACACAACCTCAAAAATAGTATTTGGCTACTCATAAGTATTGTGTGCCTTCCAAAAAGGTGTACTTAATGGAAGTGGGCATTCCCAACATGTTATTTATAGAAATAGAATTTGATACAGTCTCCAATACCTATAATTATCCCACTAAATCACCGATGAAAATGGATTATTCACATTGTAGCTAGTTCTAAGAAGTGTCCACGTCATTTCCTTTGAATAAATCTCTCGAGGTCATTAAATTCATAAGAGAAAGGATATGTTACTGAATTCCCAACATAAAGAGAGAGACAACCACTTGCATCCCTTTTCTTTCACCACATGGAGTCATTCACATATCATCTGCTCGGGAGTGGGGCATCAAAGGAGAAGAAGAACCCTCCCTTGGGTTGGTTGCACAAGTCCACATAAACTACATCCAACATAAAGTATGTATGATTATCTTCGTTCTTTTGTTAATATCAAAACACATTCTTTTATCTTGCCTTGTTTCATTTTAGTTGTAGTAGATTAGTGTTGTATCTGCCGAAATAGTCATAGGTCCTTTATTTTGTCGTCTTTTCACATATTTACCTAGTATCGTCGCATTCATTCCAGTATCGTCAAATACGATGCCATGTAACAACTAATTTATCCTTCACATAATTGCTCTAGGTCAAACTTGGATGGGGCTATTGTTACTTACATTTGATTTCACAATGAAGCCTTGAGTTTGTTAGGTGTGTGCAGTGTCGAAGAGACACTAGGATGAGTCTTGAGTCTTACTATTGTCTTGTCTCTTCGTGTTTTATTGTTGAGTCAGTCCTTGTTGATCATTACCTCATTTAGTCCTAGGGATATGACACTATGTGGTTCTACTACTTGTTTATTGCTTCGAGTTGGGGGGGATATTTCCATCAATGTCTACCTTCTGGCAAGTCATTCCTCATTAACGTCGACACATCATCTTAGGCATGACTCAGAAGCTAGAGTGCCTTGACGATTGTTAGCCTCGTTGGTGACTGTCTTGCATCCATCAAGACTAAGCATCAATGGGATTATATGAGCTCTATCCATGCTTGACATAAGATCATTGTTTCGCATTCACGGGTTCTGCTTGTACCTTAAATCCCATCAACATTATTGGTGAGTATCTTTGTACTTGTCAAGTGTTCTCATTATTGATATTTGATCAAGTGGCTTCATTGTTGACTTCAATTAATTTACAAGTGGGAGAACCATACTTTTCAGATGGGTTGTAGGTTGCATATGCAGATGGTCATGCATAGTTATATCTCACTTTCAATTGATCAACTAAGGTACTATGCACTTGACTCCATTGCCCAATGGACAGGCACATTAAATACATGTAAAGTTCCCATGGATCATTTTCAGAGCCTCGAAGCATAGAGATTCAATGGTTCTCAGCACCTCGTGAGGGGATGTCATCCCCTTGAGTCCGAATTGTTAACCCTCAGTTGTTCTTGAACTACTAGAGGGTTAAGATCCAATGAGATTCCATCAGGTTGGTTACATTGTTTGTTGATCTAGGCATACACATTGACAAGGGTTTCTTTGTCAGAGCCATCAGAGTTTGAGGTTGTTATTTTTAGTAATTGCCTTTTAGGAAACCCTATATTAGGGGGCCCACATGATGCGGATACTTGTGAAAACAATGTTTTTGTAAAAGAAAGTAAGCCCAGTGAGACTGCTTTATGCTTTTTGCAAGAAAGCTAATACAATGTTATTTTCTAGTCTTTCCCGCTTTTTACTTTTTAGGGAAAGACTATCTTTTTGAGCATGTCTATAATTAGCAATTTCTTTATGTGGTAGGTACTATTTCAATGTCAAGGCTTCGAACAAGTAATAAGGACGGTGGTCAAGGTTTTGGTGGTGAAGAGGTGTTGAGTTAAGATCAATATTGAAGAATATTGAAACCCTTCCAACTCCTTCCACCCCCCTTTACCACCCCTTACATGTAAAAAGGGGTGGGGGGAAGAGTTAAAGGTGGGAGCTCGATAAAGGGGGTGGGGGAGGGAAGAGTTAAAGGGGGAGCTCAACTTCAATCTAGCTCCCCACTTCAATGCACCACCCCCCAACCCCCCACATGACATGTAAGGGGGTTGCATAATGTAAAACATTTTATATATATTTTAAATTTTTTTACTTTTTAAACTTTACTTTTATTATAACTCTTCATGATTTTAATTTTATTATTGCATTTCTATTTTCAGGTATTATATATATATATATTAATTTTGTTTCATTTGTAATGTATTTTGTTTTTATTTCTCCAAATTTGTTTTATTTTTTGAATTTTAAATTGTTTTCTCTAAAAAAATTATGTTTTTTAGTTAAATTTGTCTTTTCTTTTAACGAGAATGGGCAAAGAGTTTATATTAAAATGCTGAGAAAAAACAAACAAATTTAAAAAAAACAGTCACCCTACTGAAGAGGGGAACAAGAGAAAATTGTTTGTTGTCCAAAATTCTCCTTTCCTAAACATTGCATTTAGAATTTTCCCAATTGTAGCAACTTCTAGCACTATATAGGTGAATATATTGTCATAATAAGGTGACACATAAGTAATACATAGCATAAACAAAAAGGGTAGAACCAGTCTAAAGCCATCAAAGGAAAACATCAACCAACTTGCCTAAAGGAGTCCATGTCAATGATTTCTTTTGTGGACTGACAAACGAAACCTTCTTCCAGAACCCTCTATGTTGTAGTGGAGTGATCCTGACTGTGGTTTTCCTGAGCCAAATTGAGAAATTTGTCCACATCTTCCAGCAGCTTGTCTATTTGACCAACCTGAACTCTAATGTTTCCCTCCACTTCATCCATTTTGGTATCCAAAAGAGAAATATGATACAAAATTTCACGCATGGCGTCCACCATTCCATCCCAGCAAGACTGCAAAATCCTTAGCATAGACTTAACATCCCTGAGTTCATCCTGAACCGCATGGAATTATACCTTCCAGGATGGCATTGTTATCCTTGGGGAGCCCCATTCCTTCCACAATCCAATCAAAACAAGGCACACGGCCCTGGTACCTCTAGCATATGCAGCAAACCTCACCATAGTCCTGACATAGAGCAATCTAAAAAACAATAAACCAAAAGGAGACCCCACTCTTGGAGGAGAGCGAGGTCCCTTTGAAGCAAGAAACGAAATCAAACATAAAACAATGCCTTCAACCAATACTTGTAGGTTTGTTGTTGAAAACTCAAGAATTGCAACCAGTGGATGAGCCCAAGAACTAGAGCAACCCCAGAGTCAATCCTAGGTCGAAATCACGCAAGAAGAACCAAAAGTCAAGCCCGGGAGGAACACAGAGTAAAAGATAAGCTCAATGTGAATAATTGAATGGTTGTCTCTAGACAAAGATATCCCACCATCTCCCCAAGGGGAAATAAAGACCATCCCAATACTTAGTGTGCGAGTACAAGTCAAGGACTCTGAGAGAGGGAGGATTGAAACACAAATGATGACTCATTATACCTTCAAGGGCCAAGTGCCCATCCATGATAATGCATGCAACTTTGGAATTTAATGCCATGATAGCACATGCCCGAGTAGATGTAACACTATGGAATCCACCTTCGATGGGGATGTCCATCCTTTTGAACATAAACACTCTTGTCCAAAGTAGTCCCTTGATTTGCCAATGTGTTTGCAAGTGCATTATTGTGCCTCCTAGTATGCATATGACTAAACTCTTTAATCTCCTTAAGAGAGTGAAGGGTGCACCTTTGAATCCTTCCCTGGGTAGTCTCATCTTTGACTAAACCTTTCTTGGCAGAGTGGACCACAAGTAGGGAGTCTCTAAATATGATCACTTTTCGCACCTGGAGAGATGCTAAATACTCTGCTCCCATCATCAAAGCAAACCATTCAACTTGGTTATTAGAAGTCATGCCTAGCCCCTAAGCAAACAAATTCGTAATTGTCCCTCTAGGGTCTAGCAGGACCACCCCTACACTTACCACCCCTGTTTTAGTTAGATTTGTCCATTTTAGTGTTTTTAAATTGATTTGTTTTCCAATAAATTTGTTAGGCTGTATTTATGAAATGCTTGTAATTTTAACCCTGTGGAAGAAAGGGTTTCTACTAGTAGCACCTTTTTTCGATTCAGGGGTTGATTTTGGTATTTTCATTGCAACGTCGCCGATTTTTAAGGCGAAGGTTTGAAAAAGGTTGTAATTTCAACCTCATAATGGGGGTGCCATGGTAGCACCACTTTTCAAGTCGGTGGTTTATTTAGAGTTTTGAATGCAACAACATCTGTTGTTAAGGCTGGGGCCTCAAACAATATCTAATTTTAGCCCCGAGAAAAAAGGTGTGCTACCAGTAGCACCCCTTTTCAACAACAAATTTTTTATTTTAGGGTTGTTTTTGACACAAAAATATGAGTTTTTATGGCTAGAGTTCTCGTTTTGAGCATAAAGTTCTTGTCGAGTCGTATAATGTGTTAAACGATACTTTAATGCAATCTGCATGCAAAGGATTATGAGTTTTTTCATGTTTTATTGCTTTTTTCTAGAACATTGGGCATATTTACTTTTATGGAAAGGAAGAAGGAATTCTAAATATGCAAATTGGCAGTGCATTAAGGGGGTTAAACAATTAGTTTGGGAGTGCACATTGTAGAAATGGAACAACTCTTCATCCTCCCATCCACCACCCCTATACCACCACCACCGTTTGTTAATGAGGATATTGTTGGCAACCTATTACATGTCTGCTAATATGATGCAAATTATCTCTTGGTATCATGGGCTTGTCTCACTTATGATATCATACTGGTTCTCAGATCATTGGTTTAAAGATTTAATTGTTGGTAAACAATTGGTAGTTGCTTGCTCCTGCTTTGATTCTTTCTTCACTTAAGATACCACTGTTTCACTTCAATTTATTTGGTTTGCTAACACAGTTACTTCTAAAACTTGTTATCGACCATATAAATTCAGTGCTTAGAATAATTGTCGCTCTTAATTGTTTTAGGTCAATAAAATAGGGAGTTTTTGTATGTGTTTTCTTCCTTTTCTATGCAAATTTTTAGATTAAATAGCAATGTATGACTTATAGGGAAACCCTCTTGTAATTGGAAAAGCACTAGCCTAAACCGGGAGGCTTGCCAACCATGACAAGGGTTGGCTTGCCTATAACTATTGTACAATTTTGTTTTGCAAATCCATGTGATAACATGTCTCGTATTGTATTGATACGCTGTTGCAAGCATGGGGATGCCCGCTTCATTTGTATTTGAGATTATACACAACTTACCCCATTGGTTGGTTGTTTGTAGGTGTGGCCTATGTGGTCCCTTTGGGGGGGGGATTCTTTCTCTTTACTCACTCTTATTCCTCATGCAGACACCCGTGTTCTCTCGTGGATTGGAAAAAACATGTGATGTGTTTTGACCATACGATCAACTCTTGACCTCACACGTCAAGGGGCAACTACTAACAACCTGGTTTTGCTTACCCACTTTGTCATGAGCACCATCGCTATTATACATCACTTCTAGCAATATTAAGCCCATTTCCATCACCTCCATCACCAAATGACCTTTATAATATCACAAGAATGAAATTAAAACTAAGAGTTGACCATAAAAGTCATTGCATTGAATTTCCCTAAAAAATTATGCAAGCTTGTCGCACTAAAAGCTTCAAAAACTTGACACAACCTCAAAAATAGTATTTGGCTACTCATAAGTATTGTGTGCCTTCCAAAAAGGTGTACTTAATGGAATTGGGCATTCCCAACATGTTATTTATAGAAATAGAATTTGATACAGTCTCCAATACCTATAATTATCCCACTAAATCACCGATGAAAATGGATTATTCACATTGTAGCTAGTTCTAAGAAGTGTCCACGTCATTTCCTTTGAATAAATCTCTCGAGGTCATTAAATTCATAAGAGAAAGGATATGTTACTGAATTCCCAACATAAAGAGAGAGACAACCACTTGCATCCCTTTTCTTTCACCACATGGAGTCATTCACATATCATCTGCTCGGGAGTGGGGCATCAAAGGAGAAGAAGAACCCTCCCTTGGGTTGGTTGCACAAGTCCACATAAACTACATCCAACATAAAGTATGTATGATTATCTTCGTTCTTTTGTTAATATCAAAACACATTCTTTTATCTTGCCTTGTTTCATTTTAGTTGTAGTAGATTAGTGTTGTATCTGCCGAAATAGTCATAGGTCCTTTATTTTGTCGTCTTTTCACATATTTACCTAGTATCGTCGCATTCATTCCAGTATCGTCAAATACGATGCCATGTAACAACTAATTTATCCTTCACATAATTGCTCTAGGTCAAACTTGGATGGGGCTATTGTTACTTACATTTGATTTCACAATGAAGCCTTGAGTTTGTTAGGTGTGTGCAGTGTCGAAGAGACACTAGGATGAGTCTTGAGTCTTACTATTGTCTTGTCTCTTCGTGTTTTATTGTTGAGTCAGTCCTTGTTGATCATTACCTCATTTAGTCCTAGGGATATGACACTATGTGGTTCTACTACTTGTTTATTGCTTCGAGTTGGGGGGGATATTTCCATCAATGTCTACCTTCTGGCAAGTCATTCCTCATTAACGTCGACACATCATCTTAGGCATGACTCAGAAGCTAGAGTGCCTTGACGATTGTTAGCCTCGTTGGTGACTGTCTTGCATCCATCAAGACTAAGCATCAATGGGATTATATGAGCTCTATCCATGCTTGACATAAGATCATTGTTTCGCATTCACGGGTTCTGCTTGTACCTTAAATCCCATCAACATTATTGGTGAGTATCTTTGTACTTGTCAAGTGTTCTCATTATTGATATTTGATCAAGTGGCTTCATTGTTGACTTCAATTAATTTACAAGTGGGAGAACCATACTTTTCAGATGGGTTGTAGGTTGCATATGCAGATGGTCATGCATAGTTATATCTCACTTTCAATTGATCAACTAAGGTACTATGCACTTGACTCCATTGCCCAATGGACAAGCACATTAAATACATGTAAAGTTCCCATGGATCATTTTCAGAGCCTCGAAGCATAGAGATTCAATGGTTCTCAGCACCTCGTGAGGGGATGTCATCCCCTTGAGTCCGAATTGTTAACCCTCAGTTGTTCTTGAACTACTAGAGGGTTAAGATCCAATGAGATTCCATCAGGTTGGTTACATTGTTTGTTGATCTAGGCATACACATTGACAAGGGTTTCTTTGTCAGAGCCATCAGAGTTTGAGGTTGTTATTTTTAGTAATTGCCTTTTAGGAAACCCTATATTAGGGGGCCCACATGATGCGGATACTTGTGAAAACAATGTTTTTGTAAAAGAAAGTAAGCCCAGTGAGACTGCTTTATGCTTTTTGCAAGAAAGCTAATACAATGTTATTTTCTAGTCTTTCCCGCTTTTTACTTTTTAGGGAAAGACTATCTTTTTGAGCATGTCTATAATTAGCAATTTCTTTATGTGGTAGGTACTATTTCAATGTCAAGGCTTCGAACAAGTAATAAGGACGGTGGTCAAGGTTTTGGTGGTGAAGAGGTGTTGAGTTAAGATCAATATTGAAGAATATTGAAACCCTTCCAACTCCTTCCACCCCCCTTTACCACCCCTTACATGTAAAAAGGGGTGGGGGGAAGAGTTAAAGGTGGGAGCTCGATAAAGGGGGTGGGGGAGGGAAGAGTTAAAGGGGGAGCTCAACTTCAATCTAGCTCCCCACTTCAATGCACCACCCCCCAACCCCCCACATGACATGTAAGGGGGTTGCATAATGTAAAACATTTTATATATATTTTAAATTTTTTTACTTTTTAAACTTTACTTTTATTATAACTCTTCATGATTTTAATTTTATTATTGCATTTCTATTTTCAGGTATTATATATATATATATATTAATTTTGTTTCATTTGTAATGTATTTTGTTTTTATTTCTCCAAATTTGTTTTATTTTTTGAATTTTAAATTGTTTTCTCTAAAAAAATTATGTTTTTTAGTTAAATTTGTCTTTTCTTTTAACGAGAATGGGCAAAGAGTTTATATTAAAATGCTGAGAAAAAACAAACAAATTTAAAAAAAACAGTCACCCTACTGAAGAGGGGAACAAGAGAAAATTGTTTGTTGTCCAAAATTCTCCTTTCCTAAACATTGCATTTAGAATTTTCCCAATTGTAGCAACTTCTAGCACTATATAGGTGAATATATTGTCATAATAAGGTGACACATAAGTAATACATAGCATAAACAAAAAGGGTAGAACCAGTCTAAAGCCATCAAAGGCAAACATCAACCAACTTGCCTAAAGGAGTCCATGTCAATGATTTCTTTTGTGGACTGACAAACGAAACCTTCTTCCAGAACCCTCTATGTTGTAGTGGAGTGATCCTGACTGTGGTTTTCCTGAGCCAAATTGAGAAATTTGTCCACATCTTCCAGCAGCTTGTCTATTTGACCAACCTGAACTCTAATGTTTCCCTCCACTTCATCCATTTTGGTATCCAAAAGAGAAATATGATACAAAATTTCACGCATGGCGTCCACCATTCCATCCCAGCAAGACTGCAAAATCCTTAGCATAGACTTAACATCCCTGAGTTCATCCTGAACCGCATGGAATTATACCTTCCAGGATGGCATTGTTATCCTTGGGGAGCCCCATTCCTTCCACAATCCAATCAAAACAAGGCACACGGCCCTGGTACCTCTAGCATATGCAGCAAACCTCACCATAGTCCTGACATAGAGCAATCTAAAAAACAATAAACCAAAAGGAGACCCCACTCTTGGAGGAGAGCGAGGTCCCTTTGAAGCAAGAAACGAAATCAAACATAAAACAATGCCTTCAACCAATACTTGTAGGTTTGTTGTTGAAAACTCAAGAATTGCAACCAGTGGATGAGCCCAAGAACTAGAGCAACCCCAGAGTCAATCCTAGGTCGAAATCACGCAAGAAGAACCAAAAGTCAAGCCCGGGAGGAACACAGAGTAAAAGATAAGCTCAATGTGAATAATTGAATGGTTGTCTCTAGACAAAGATATCCCACCATCTCCCCAAGGGGAAATAAAGACCATCCCAATACTTAGTGTGCGAGTACAAGTCAAGGACTCTGAGAGAGGGAGGATTGAAACACAAATGATGACTCATTATACCTTCAAGGGCCAAGTGCCCATCCATGATAATGCATGCAACTTTGGAATTTAATGCCATGATAGCACATGCCCGAGTAGATGTAACACTATGGAATCCACCTTCGATGGGGATGTCCATCCTTTTGAACATAAACACTCTTGTCCAAAGTAGTCCCTTGATTTGCCAATGTGTTTGCAAGTGCATTATTGTGCCTCCTAGTATGCATATGACTAAACTCTTTAATCTCCTTAAGAGAGTGAAGGGTGCACCTTTGAATCCTTCCCTGGGTAGTCTCATCTTTGACTAAACCTTTCTTGGCAGAGTGGACCACAAGTAGGGAGTCTCTAAATATGATCACTTTTCGCACCTGGAGAGATGCTAAATACTCTGCTCCCATCATCAAAGCAAACCATTCAACTTGGTTATTAGAAGTCATGCCTAGCCCCTAAGCAAACAAATTCGTAATTGTCCCTCTAGGGTCTAGCAGGACCACCCCTACACTTACCACCCCTGTTTTAGTTAGATTTGTCCATTTTAGTGTTTTTACATTGATTTGTTTTCCAATAAATTTGTTAGGCTGTATTTATGAAATGCTTGTAATTTTAACCCTGTGGAAGAAAGGGTTTCTACTAGTAGCACCTTTTTTCGATTCAGGGGTTGATTTTGGTATTTTCATTGCAACGTCGCCGATTTTTAAGGCGAAGGTTTGAAAAAGGTCGTAATTTCAACCTCGTAATGGGGGTGCCATGGTAGCACCACTTTTCAAGTCGGTGGTTTATTTAGAGTTTTGAATGCAACAACATCTGTTGTTAAGGCTGGGGCCTCAAACAATATCTAATTTTAGCCCCGAGAAAAAAGGTGTGCTACCAGTAGCACCCCTTTTCAACAACAACTTTTTTATTTTAGGGTTGTTTTTGACACAAAAATATGAGTTTTTATGGCTAGAGTTCTCGTTTTGAGCATAAAGTTCTTGTCGAGTCGTATAATGTGTTAAACGAGACTTTAATGCAATCTGCATGCAAAGGATTATGAGTTTTTTCATGTTTTATTGCTTTTTTCTAGAACATTGGGCATATTTACTTTTATGGAAAGGAAGAAGGAATTCTAAATATGCAAATTGGCAGTGCATTAAGGGGGTTAAACAATTAGTTTGGGAGTGCACATTGTAGAAATGGAACAACTCTTCATCCTCCCATCCACCACCCCTATACCACCACCACCGTTTGTTAATGAGGATATTGTTGGCAACCTATTACATGTCTGCTAATATGATGCAAATTATCTCTTGGTATCGTGGGATTGTCTCACTTATGATATCATACTGGTTCTCAGATCATTGGTTTAAAGATTTAATTGTTGGTAAACAATTGGTAGTTGCTTGCTCCTGCTTTGATTCTTTCTTCACTTAAGATACCACTGTTTCACTTCAATTTATTTGGTTTGCTAACACAGTTACTTCTAAAACTTGTTATCGACCATATAAATTCAGTGCTTAGAATAATTGTCGCTCTTAATTGTTTTAGGTCAATAAAATAGGGAGTTTTTGTATGTGTTTTCTTCCTTTTCTATGCAAATTTTTAGATTAAATAGCAATGTATGACTTATAGGGAAACCCTCTTGTAATTGGAAAAGCACTAGCCTAAACCGGGAGGCTTGCCAACCATGACAAGGGTTGGCTTGCCTATAACTATTGTACAATTTTGTTTTGCAAATCCATGTGATAACATGTCTCGTATTGTATTGATACGCTGTTGCAAGCATGGGGATGCCCGCTTCATTTGTATTTGAGATTATACACAACTTACCCCATTGGTTGGTTGTTTGTAGGTGTGGCCTATGTGGTCCCTTTGGGGGGGGGGATTCTTTCTCTTTACTCACTCTTATTCCTCATGCAGACACCCGTGTTCTCTCGTGGATTGGAAAAAACATGTGATGTGTTTTGACCATACGATCAACTCTTGACCTCACACGTCAAGGGGCAACTACTAACAACCTGGTTTTGCTTACCCACTTTGTCATGAGCACCATCGCTATTATACATCACTTCTAGCAATATTAAGCCCATTTCCATCACCTCCATCACCAAATGACCTTTATAATATCACAAGAATGAAATTAAAACTAAGAGTTGACCATAAAAGTCATTGCATTGAATTTCCCTAAAAAATTATGCAAGCTTGTCGCACTAAAAGCTTCAAAAACTTGACACAACCTCAAAAATAGTATTTGGCTACTCATAAGTATTGTGTGCCTTCCAAAAAGGTGTACTTAATGGAAGTGGGCATTCCCAACATGTTATTTATAGAAATAGAATTTGATACAGTCTCCAATACCTATAATTATCCCACTAAATCACCGATGAAAATGGATTATTCACATTGTAGCTAGTTCTAAGAAGTGTCCACGTCATTTCCTTTGAATAAATCTCTCGAGGTCATTAAATTCATAAGAGAAAGGATATGTTACTGAATTCCCAACATAAAGAGAGAGACAACCACTTGCATCCCTTTTCTTTCACCACATGGAGTCATTCACATATCATCTGCTCGGGAGTGGGGCATCAAAGGAGAAGAAGAACCCTCCCTTGGGTTGGTTGCACAAGTCCACATAAACTACATCCAACATAAAGTATGTATGATTATCTTCGTTCTTTTGTTAATATCAAAACACATTCTTTTATCTTGCCTTGTTTCATTTTAGTTGTAGTAGATTAGTGTTGTATCTGCCGAAATAGTCATAGGTCCTTTATTTTGTCGTCTTTTCACATATTTACCTAGTATCGTCGCATTCATTCCAGTATCGTCAAATACGATGCCATGTAACAACTAATTTATCCTTCACATAATTGCTCTAGGTCAAACTTGGATGGGGCTATTGTTACTTACATTTGATTTCACAATGAAGCCTTGAGTTTGTTAGGTGTGTGCAGTGTCGAAGAGACACTAGGATGAGTCTTGAGTCTTACTATTGTCTTGTCTCTTCGTGTTTTATTGTTGAGTCAGTCCTTGTTGATCATTACCTCATTTAGTCCTAGGGATATGACACTATGTGGTTCTACTACTTGTTTATTGCTTCGAGTTGGGGGGGATATTTCCATCAATGTCTACCTTCTGGCAAGTCATTCCTCATTAACGTCGACACATCATCTTAGGCATGACTCAGAAGCTAGAGTGCCTTGACGATTGTTAGCCTCGTTGGTGACTGTCTTGCATCCATCAAGACTAAGCATCAATGGGATTATATGAGCTCTATCCATGCTTGACATAAGATCATTGTTTCGCATTCACGGGTTCTGCTTGTACCTTAAATCCCATCAACATTATTGGTGAGTATCTTTGTACTTGTCAAGTGTTCTCATTATTGATATTTGATCAAGTGGCTTCATTGTTGACTTCAATTAATTTACAAGTGGGAGAACCATACTTTTCAGATGGGTTGTAGGTTGCATATGCAGATGGTCATGCATAGTTATATCTCACTTTCAATTGATCAACTAAGGTACTATGCACTTGACTCCATTGCCCAATGGACAGGCACATTAAATACATGTAAAGTTCCCATGGATCATTTTCAGAGCCTCGAAGCATAGAGATTCAATGGTTCTCAGCACCTCGTGAGGGGATGTCATCCCCTTGAGTCCGAATTGTTAACCCTCAGTTGTTCTTGAACTACTAGAGGGTTAAGATCCAATGAGATTCCATCAGGTTGGTTACATTGTTTGTTGATCTAGGCATACACATTGACAAGGGTTTCTTTGTCAGAGCCATCAGAGTTTGAGGTTGTTATTTTTAGTAATTGCCTTTTAGGAAACCCTATATTAGGGGGCCCACATGATGCGGATACTTGTGAAAACAATGTTTTTGTAAAAGAAAGTAAGCCCAGTGAGACTGCTTTATGCTTTTTGCAAGAAAGCTAATACAATGTTATTTTCTAGTCTTTCCCGCTTTTTACTTTTTAGGGAAAGACTATCTTTTTGAGCATGTCTATAATTAGCAATTTCTTTATGTGGTAGGTACTATTTCAATGTCAAGGCTTCGAACAAGTAATAAGGACGGTGGTCAAGGTTTTGGTGGTGAAGAGGTGTTGAGTTAAGATCAATATTGAAGAATATTGAAACCCTTCCAACTCCTTCCACCCCCCTTTACCACCCCTTACATGTAAAAAGGGGTGGGGGGAAGAGTTAAAGGTGGGAGCTCGATAAAGGGGGTGGGGGAGGGAAGAGTTAAAGGGGGAGCTCAACTTCAATCTAGCTCCCCACTTCAATGCACCACCCCCCAACCCCCCACATGACATGTAAGGGGGTTGCATAATGTAAAACATTTTATATATATTTTAAATTTTTTTACTTTTTAAACTTTACTTTTATTATAACTCTTCATGATTTTAATTTTATTATTGCATTTCTATTTTCAGGTATTATATATATATATATATTAATTTTGTTTCATTTGTAATGTATTTTGTTTTTATTTCTCCAAATTTGTTTTATTTTTTGAATTTTAAATTGTTTTCTCTAAAAAAATTATGTTTTTTAGTTAAATTTGTCTTTTCTTTTAACGAGAATGGGCAAAGAGTTTATATTAAAATGCTGAGAAAAAACAAACAAATTTAAAAAAAACAGTCACCCTACTGAAGAGGGGAACAAGAGAAAATTGTTTGTTGTCCAAAATTCTCCTTTCCTAAACATTGCATTTAGAATTTTCCCAATTGTAGCAACTTCTAGCACTATATAGGTGAATATATTGTCATAATAAGGTGACACATAAGTAATACATAGCATAAACAAAAAGGGTAGAACCAGTCTAAAGCCATCAAAGGCAAACATCAACCAACTTGCCTAAAGGAGTCCATGTCAATGATTTCTTTTGTGGACTGACAAACGAAACCTTCTTCCAGAACCCTCTATGTTGTAGTGGAGTGATCCTGACTGTGGTTTTCCTGAGCCAAATTGAGAAATTTGTCCACATCTTCCAGCAGCTTGTCTATTTGACCAACCTGAACTCTAATGTTTCCCTCCACTTCATCCATTTTGGTATCCAAAAGAGAAATATGATACAAAATTTCACGCATGGCGTCCACCATTCCATCCCAGCAAGACTGCAAAATCCTTAGCATAGACTTAACATCCCTGAGTTCATCCTGAACCGCATGGAATTATACCTTCCAGGATGGCATTGTTATCCTTGGGGAGCCCCATTCCTTCCACAATCCAATCAAAACAAGGCACACGGCCCTGGTACCTCTAGCATATGCAGCAAACCTCACCATAGTCCTGACATAGAGCAATCTAAAAAACAATAAACCAAAAGGAGACCCCACTCTTGGAGGAGAGCGAGGTCCCTTTGAAGCAAGAAACGAAATCAAACATAAAACAATGCCTTCAACCAATACTTGTAGGTTTGTTGTTGAAAACTCAAGAATTGCAACCAGTGGATGAGCCCAAGAACTAGAGCAACCCCAGAGTCAATCCTAGGTCGAAATCACGCAAGAAGAACCAAAAGTCAAGCCCGGGAGGAACACAGAGTAAAAGATAAGCTCAATGTGAATAATTGAATGGTTGTCTCTAGACAAAGATATCCCACCATCTCCCCAAGGGGAAATAAAGACCATCCCAATACTTAGTGTGCGAGTACAAGTCAAGGACTCTGAGAGAGGGAGGATTGAAACACAAATGATGACTCATTATACCTTCAAGGGCCAAGTGCCCATCCATGATAATGCATGCAACTTTGGAATTTAATGCCATGATAGCACATGCCCGAGTAGATGTAACACTATGGAATCCACCTTCGATGGGGATGTCCATCCTTTTGAACATAAACACTCTTGTCCAAAGTAGTCCCTTGATTTGCCAATGTGTTTGCAAGTGCATTATTGTGCCTCCTAGTATGCATATGACTAAACTCTTTAATCTCCTTAAGAGAGTGAAGGGTGCACCTTTGAATCCTTCCCTGGGTAGTCTCATCTTTGACTAAACCTTTCTTGGCAGAGTGGACCACAAGTAGGGAGTCTCTAAATATGATCACTTTTCGCACCTGGAGAGATGCTAAATACTCTGCTCCCATCATCAAAGCAAACCATTCAACTTGGTTATTAGAAGTCATGCCTAGCCCCTAAGCAAACAAATTCGTAATTGTCCCTCTAGGGTCTAGCAGGACCACCCCTACACTTACCACCCCTGTTTTAGTTAGATTTGTCCATTTTAGTGTTTTTACATTGATTTGTTTTCCAATAAATTTGTTAGGCTGTATTTATGAAATGCTTGTAATTTTAACCCTGTGGAAGAAAGGGTTTCTACTAGTAGCACCTTTTTTCGATTCAGGGGTTGATTTTGGTATTTTCATTGCAACGTCGCCGATTTTTAAGGCGAAGGTTTGAAAAAGGTCGTAATTTCAACCTCGTAATGGGGGTGCCATGGTAGCACCACTTTTCAAGTCGGTGGTTTATTTAGAGTTTTGAATGCAACAACATCTGTTGTTAAGGCTGGGGCCTCAAACAATATCTAATTTTAGCCCCGAGAAAAAAGGTGTGCTACCAGTAGCACCCCTTTTCAACAACAACTTTTTTATTTTAGGGTTGTTTTTGACACAAAAATATGAGTTTTTATGGCTAGAGTTCTCGTTTTGAGCACAAAGTTCTTGTCGAGTCGTATAATGTGTTAAACGAGACTTTAATGCAATCTGCATGCAAAGGATTATGAGTTTTTTCATGTTTTATTGCTTTTTTCTAGAACATTGGGCATATTTACTTTTATGGAAAGGAAGAAGGAATTCTAAATATGCAAATTGGCAGTGCATTAAGGGGGTTAAACAATTAGTTTGGGAGTGCACATTGTAGAAATGGAACAACTCTTCATCCTCCCATCCACCACCCCTATACCACCACCACCGTTTGTTAATGAGGATATTGTTGGCAACCTATTACATGTCTGCTAATATGATGCAAATTATCTCTTGGTATCGTGGGATTGTCTCACTTATGATATCATACTGGTTCTCAGATCATTGGTTTAAAGATTTAATTGTTGGTAAACAATTGGTAGTTGCTTGCTCCTGCTTTGATTCTTTCTTCACTTAAGATACCACTGTTTCACTTCAATTTATTTGGTTTGCTAACACAGTTACTTCTAAAACTTGTTATCGACCATATAAATTCAGTGCTTAGAATAATTGTCGCTCTTAATTGTTTTAGGTCAATAAAATAGGGAGTTTTTGTATGTGTTTTCTTCCTTTTCTATGCAAATTTTTAGATTAAATAGCAATGTATGACTTATAGGGAAACCCTCTTGTAATTGGAAAAGCACTAGCCTAAACCGGGAGGCTTGCCAACCATGACAAGGGTTGGCTTGCCTATAACTATTGTACAATTTTGTTTTGCAAATCCATGTGATAACATGTCTCGTATTGTATTGATACGTTGTTGCAAGCATGGGGATGCCCGCTTCATTTGTATTTGAGATTATACACAACTTACCCCATTGGTTGGTTGTTTGTAGGTGTGGCCTATGTGGTCCCTTTGGGGGGGGGGATTCTTTCTCTTTACTCACTCTTATTCCTCATGCAGACACCCGTGTTCTCTCGTGGATTGGAAAAAACATGTGATGTGTTTTGACCATACGATCAACTCTTGACCTCACACGTCAAGGGGCAACTACTAACAACCTGGTTTTGCTTACCCACTTTGTCATGAGCACCATCGCTATTATACATCACTTCTAGCAATATTAAGCCCATTTCCATCACCTCCATCACCAAATGACCTTTATAATATCACAAGAATGAAATTAAAACTAAGAGTTGACCATAAAAGTCATTGCATTGAATTTCCCTAAAAAATTATGCAAGCTTGTCGCACTAAAAGCTTCAAAAACTTGACACAACCTCAAAAATAGTATTTGGCTACTCATAAGTATTGTGTGCCTTCCAAAAAGGTGTACTTAATGGAAGTGGGCATTCCCAACATGTTATTTATAGAAATAGAATTTGATACAGTCTCCAATACCTATAATTATCCCACTAAATCACCGATGAAAATGGATTATTCACATTGTAGCTAGTTCTAAGAAGTGTCCACGTCATTTCCTTTGAATAAATCTCTCGAGGTCATTAAATTCATAAGAGAAAGGATATGTTACTGAATTCCCAACATAAAGAGAGAGACAACCACTTGCATCCCTTTTCTTTCACCACATGGAGTCATTCACATATCATCTGCTCGGGAGTGGGGCATCAAAGGAGAAGAAGAACCCTCCCTTGGGTTGGTTGCACAAGTCCACATAAACTACATCCAACATAAAGTATGTATGATTATCTTCGTTCTTTTGTTAATATCAAAACACATTCTTTTATCTTGCCTTGTTTCATTTTAGTTGTAGTAGATTAGTGTTGTATCTGCCGAAATAGTCATAGGTCCTTTATTTTGTCGTCTTTTCACATATTTACCTAGTATCGTCGCATTCATTCCAGTATCGTCAAATACGATGCCATGTAACAACTAATTTATCCTTCACATAATTGCTCTAGGTCAAACTTGGATGGGGCTATTGTTACTTACATTTGATTTCACAATGAAGCCTTGAGTTTGTTAGGTGTGTGCAGTGTCGAAGAGACACTAGGATGAGTCTTGAGTCTTACTATTGTCTTGTCTCTTCGTGTTTTATTGTTGAGTCAGTCCTTGTTGATCATTACCTCATTTAGTCCTAGGGATATGACACTATGTGGTTCTACTACTTGTTTATTGCTTCGAGTTGGGGGGGATATTTCCATCAATGTCTACCTTCTGGCAAGTCATTCCTCATTAACGTCGACACATCATCTTAGGCATGACTCAGAAGCTAGAGTGCCTTGACGATTGTTAGCCTCGTTGGTGACTGTCTTGCATCCATCAAGACTAAGCATCAATGGGATTATATGAGCTCTATCCATGCTTGACATAAGATCATTGTTTCGCATTCACGGGTTCTGCTTGTACCTTAAATCCCATCAACATTATTGGTGAGTATCTTTGTACTTGTCAAGTGTTCTCATTATTGATATTTGATCAAGTGGCTTCATTGTTGACTTCAATTAATTTACAAGTGGGAGAACCATACTTTTCAGATGGGTTGTAGGTTGCATATGCAGATGGTCATGCATAGTTATATCTCACTTTCAATTGATCAACTAAGGTACTATGCACTTGACTCCATTGCCCAATGGACAGGCACATTAAATACATGTAAAGTTCCCATGGATCATTTTCAGAGCCTCGAAGCATAGAGATTCAATGGTTCTCAGCACCTCGTGAGGGGATGTCATCCCCTTGAGTCCGAATTGTTAACCCTCAGTTGTTCTTGAACTACTAGAGGGTTAAGATCCAATGAGATTCCATCAGGTTGGTTACATTGTTTGTTGATCTAGGCATACACATTGACAAGGGTTTCTTTGTCAGAGCCATCAGAGTTTGAGGTTGTTATTTTTAGTAATTGCCTTTTAGGAAACCCTATATTAGGGGGCCCACATGATGCGGATACTTGTGAAAACAATGTTTTTGTAAAAGAAAGTAAGCCCAGTGAGACTGCTTTATGCTTTTTGCAAGAAAGCTAATACAATGTTATTTTCTAGTCTTTCCCGCTTTTTACTTTTTAGGGAAAGACTATCTTTTTGAGCATGTCTATAATTAGCAATTTCTTTATGTGGTAGGTACTATTTCAATGTCAAGGCTTCGAACAAGTAATAAGGACGGTGGTCAAGGTTTTGGTGGTGAAGAGGTGTTGAGTTAAGATCAATATTGAAGAATATTGAAACCCTTCCAACTCCTTCCACCCCCCTTTACCACCCCTTACATGTAAAAAGGGGTGGGGGGAAGAGTTAAAGGTGGGAGCTCGATAAAGGGGGTGGGGGAGGGAAGAGTTAAAGGGGGAGCTCAACTTCAATCTAGCTCCCCACTTCAATGCACCACCCCCCAACCCCCCACATGACATGTAAGGGGGTTGCATAATGTAAAACATTTTATATATATTTTAAATTTTTTTACTTTTTAAACTTTACTTTTATTATAACTCTTCATGATTTTAATTTTATTATTGCATTTCTATTTTCAGGTATTATATATATATATATATTAATTTTGTTTCATTTGTAATGTATTTTGTTTTTATTTCTCCAAATTTGTTTTATTTTTTGAATTTTAAATTGTTTTCTCTAAAAAAATTATGTTTTTTAGTTAAATTTGTCTTTTCTTTTAACGAGAATGGGCAAAGAGTTTATATTAAAATGCTGAGAAAAAACAAACAAATTTAAAAAAAACAGTCACCCTACTGAAGAGGGGAACAAGAGAAAATTGTTTGTTGTCCAAAATTCTCCTTTCCTAAACATTGCATTTAGAATTTTCCCAATTGTAGCAACTTCTAGCACTATATAGGTGAATATATTGTCATAATAAGGTGACACATAAGTAATACATAGCATAAACAAAAAGGGTAGAACCAGTCTAAAGCCATCAAAGGCAAACATCAACCAACTTGCCTAAAGGAGTCCATGTCAATGATTTCTTTTGTGGACTGACAAACGAAACCTTCTTCCAGAACCCTCTATGTTGTAGTGGAGTGATCCTGACTGTGGTTTTCCTGAGCCAAATTGAGAAATTTGTCCACATCTTCCAGCAGCTTGTCTATTTGACCAACCTGAACTCTAATGTTTCCCTCCACTTCATCCATTTTGGTATCCAAAAGAGAAATATGATACAAAATTTCACGCATGGCGTCCACCATTCCATCCCAGCAAGACTGCAAAATCCTTAGCATAGACTTAACATCCCTGAGTTCATCCTGAACCGCATGGAATTATACCTTCCAGGATGGCATTGTTATCCTTGGGGAGCCCCATTCCTTCCACAATCCAATCAAAACAAGGCACACGGCCCTGGTACCTCTAGCATATGCAGCAAACCTCACCATAGTCCTGACATAGAGCAATCTAAAAAACAATAAACCAAAAGGAGACCCCACTCTTGGAGGAGAGCGAGGTCCCTTTGAAGCAAGAAACGAAATCAAACATAAAACAATGCCTTCAACCAATACTTGTAGGTTTGTTGTTGAAAACTCAAGAATTGCAACCAGTGGATGAGCCCAAGAACTAGAGCAACCCCAGAGTCAATCCTAGGTCGAAATCACGCAAGAAGAACCAAAAGTCAAGCCCGGGAGGAACACAGAGTAAAAGATAAGCTCAATGTGAATAATTGAATGGTTGTCTCTAGACAAAGATATCCCACCATCTCCCCAAGGGGAAATAAAGACCATCCCAATACTTAGTGTGCGAGTACAAGTCAAGGACTCTGAGAGAGGGAGGATTGAAACACAAATGATGACTCATTATACCTTCAAGGGCCAAGTGCCCATCCATGATAATGCATGCAACTTTGGAATTTAATGCCATGATAGCACATGCCCGAGTAGATGTAACACTATGGAATCCACCTTCGATGGGGATGTCCATCCTTTTGAACATAAACACTCTTGTCCAAAGTAGTCCCTTGATTTGCCAATGTGTTTGCAAGTGCATTATTGTGCCTCCTAGTATGCATATGACTAAACTCTTTAATCTCCTTAAGAGAGTGAAGGGTGCACCTTTGAATCCTTCCCTGGGTAGTCTCATCTTTGACTAAACCTTTCTTGGCAGAGTGGACCACAAGTAGGGAGTCTCTAAATATGATCACTTTTCGCACCTGGAGAGATGCTAAATACTCTGCTCCCATCATCAAAGCAAACCATTCAACTTGGTTATTAGAAGTCATGCCTAGCCCCTAAGCAAACAAATTCGTAATTGTCCCTCTAGGGTCTAGCAGGACCACCCCTACACTTACCACCCCTGTTTTAGTTAGATTTGTCCATTTTAGTGTTTTTACATTGATTTGTTTTCCAATAAATTTGTTAGGCTGTATTTATGAAATGCTTGTAATTTTAACCCTGTGGAAGAAAGGGTTTCTACTAGTAGCACCTTTTTTCGATTCAGGGGTTGATTTTGGTATTTTCATTGCAACGTCGCCGATTTTTAAGGCGAAGGTTTGAAAAAGGTCGTAATTTCAACCTCGTAATGGGGGTGCCATGGTAGCACCACTTTTCAAGTCGGTGGTTTATTTAGAGTTTTGAATGCAACAACATCTGTTGTTAAGGCTGGGGCCTCAAACAATATCTAATTTTAGCCCCGAGAAAAAAGGTGTGCTACCAGTAGCACCCCTTTTCAACAACAACTTTTTTATTTTAGGGTTGTTTTTGACACAAAAATATGAGTTTTTATGGCTAGAGTTCTCGTTTTGAGCACAAAGTTCTTGTCGAGTCGTATAATGTGTTAAACGAGACTTTAATGCAATCTGCATGCAAAGGATTATGAGTTTTTTCATGTTTTATTGCTTTTTTCTAGAACATTGGGCATATTTACTTTTATGGAAAGGAAGAAGGAATTCTAAATATGCAAATTGGCAGTGCATTAAGGGGGTTAAACAATTAGTTTGGGAGTGCACATTGTAGAAATGGAACAACTCTTCATCCTCCCATCCACCACCCCTATACCACCACCACCGTTTGTTAATGAGGATATTGTTGGCAACCTATTACATGTCTGCTAATATGATGCAAATTATCTCTTGGTATCGTGGGATTGTCTCACTTATGATATCATACTGGTTCTCAGATCATTGGTTTAAAGATTTAATTGTTGGTAAACAATTGGTAGTTGCTTGCTCCTGCTTTGATTCTTTCTTCACTTAAGATACCACTGTTTCACTTCAATTTATTTGGTTTGCTAACACAGTTACTTCTAAAACTTGTTATCGACCATATAAATTCAGTGCTTAGAATAATTGTCGCTCTTAATTGTTTTAGGTCAATAAAATAGGGAGTTTTTGTATGTGTTTTCTTCCTTTTCTATGCAAATTTTTAGATTAAATAGCAATGTATGACTTATAGGGAAACCCTCTTGTAATTGGAAAAGCACTAGCCTAAACCGGGAGGCTTGCCAACCATGACAAGGGTTGGCTTGCCTATAACTATTGTACAATTTTGTTTTGCAAATCCATGTGATAACATGTCTCGTATTGTATTGATACGTTGTTGCAAGCATGGGGATGCCCGCTTCATTTGTATTTGAGATTATACACAACTTACCCCATTGGTTGGTTGTTTGTAGGTGTGGCCTATGTGGTCCCTTTGGGGGGGGGGATTCTTTCTCTTTACTCACTCTTATTCCTCATGCAGACACCCGTGTTCTCTCGTGGATTGGAAAAAACATGTGATGTGTTTTGACCATACGATCAACTCTTGACCTCACACGTCAAGGGGCAACTACTAACAACCTGGTTTTGCTTACCCACTTTGTCATGAGCACCATCGCTATTATACATCACTTCTAGCAATATTAAGCCCATTTCCATCACCTCCATCACCAAATGACCTTTATAATATCACAAGAATGAAATTAAAACTAAGAGTTGACCATAAAAGTCATTGCATTGAATTTCCCTAAAAAATTATGCAAGCTTGTCGCACTAAAAGCTTCAAAAACTTGACACAACCTCAAAAATAGTATTTGGCTACTCATAAGTATTGTGTGCCTTCCAAAAAGGTGTACTTAATGGAAGTGGGCATTCCCAACATGTTATTTATAGAAATAGAATTTGATACAGTCTCCAATACCTATAATTATCCCACTAAATCACCGATGAAAATGGATTATTCACATTGTAGCTAGTTCTAAGAAGTGTCCACGTCATTTCCTTTGAATAAATCTCTCGAGGTCATTAAATTCATAAGAGAAAGGATATGTTACTGAATTCCCAACATAAAGAGAGAGACAACCACTTGCATCCCTTTTCTTTCACCACATGGAGTCATTCACATATCATCTGCTCGGGAGTGGGGCATCAAAGGAGAAGAAGAACCCTCCCTTGGGTTGGTTGCACAAGTCCACATAAACTACATCCAACATAAAGTATGTATGATTATCTTCGTTCTTTTGTTAATATCAAAACACATTCTTTTATCTTGCCTTGTTTCATTTTAGTTGTAGTAGATTAGTGTTGTATCTGCCGAAATAGTCATAGGTCCTTTATTTTGTCGTCTTTTCACATATTTACCTAGTATCGTCGCATTCATTCCAGTATCGTCAAATACGATGCCATGTAACAACTAATTTATCCTTCACATAATTGCTCTAGGTCAAACTTGGATGGGGCTATTGTTACTTACATTTGATTTCACAATGAAGCCTTGAGTTTGTTAGGTGTGTGCAGTGTCGAAGAGACACTAGGATGAGTCTTGAGTCTTACTATTGTCTTGTCTCTTCGTGTTTTATTGTTGAGTCAGTCCTTGTTGATCATTACCTCATTTAGTCCTAGGGATATGACACTATGTGGTTCTACTACTTGTTTATTGCTTCGAGTTGGGGGGGATATTTCCATCAATGTCTACCTTCTGGCAAGTCATTCCTCATTAACGTCGACACATCATCTTAGGCATGACTCAGAAGCTAGAGTGCCTTGACGATTGTTAGCCTCGTTGGTGACTGTCTTGCATCCATCAAGACTAAGCATCAATGGGATTATATGAGCTCTATCCATGCTTGACATAAGATCATTGTTTCGCATTCACGGGTTCTGCTTGTACCTTAAATCCCATCAACATTATTGGTGAGTATCTTTGTACTTGTCAAGTGTTCTCATTATTGATATTTGATCAAGTGGCTTCATTGTTGACTTCAATTAATTTACAAGTGGGAGAACCATACTTTTCAGATGGGTTGTAGGTTGCATATGCAGATGGTCATGCATAGTTATATCTCACTTTCAATTGATCAACTAAGGTACTATGCACTTGACTCCATTGCCCAATGGACAGGCACATTAAATACATGTAAAGTTCCCATGGATCATTTTCAGAGCCTCGAAGCATAGAGATTCAATGGTTCTCAGCACCTCGTGAGGGGATGTCATCCCCTTGAGTCCGAATTGTTAACCCTCAGTTGTTCTTGAACTACTAGAGGGTTAAGATCCAATGAGATTCCATCAGGTTGGTTACATTGTTTGTTGATCTAGGCATACACATTGACAAGGGTTTCTTTGTCAGAGCCATCAGAGTTTGAGGTTGTTATTTTTAGTAATTGCCTTTTAGGAAACCCTATATTAGGGGGCCCACATGATGCGGATACTTGTGAAAACAATGTTTTTGTAAAAGAAAGTAAGCCCAGTGAGACTGCTTTATGCTTTTTGCAAGAAAGCTAATACAATGTTATTTTCTAGTCTTTCCCGCTTTTTACTTTTTAGGGAAAGACTATCTTTTTGAGCATGTCTATAATTAGCAATTTCTTTATGTGGTAGGTACTATTTCAATGTCAAGGCTTCGAACAAGTAATAAGGACGGTGGTCAAGGTTTTGGTGGTGAAGAGGTGTTGAGTTAAGATCAATATTGAAGAATATTGAAACCCTTCCAACTCCTTCCACCCCCCTTTACCACCCCTTACATGTAAAAAGGGGTGGGGGGAAGAGTTAAAGGTGGGAGCTCGATAAAGGGGGTGGGGGAGGGAAGAGTTAAAGGGGGAGCTCAACTTCAATCTAGCTCCCCACTTCAATGCACCACCCCCCAACCCCCCACATGACATGTAAGGGGGTTGCATAATGTAAAACATTTTATATATATTTTAAATTTTTTTACTTTTTAAACTTTACTTTTATTATAACTCTTCATGATTTTAATTTTATTATTGCATTTCTATTTTCAGGTATTATATATATATATATTAATTTTGTTTCATTTGTAATGTATTTTGTTTTTATTTCTCCAAATTTGTTTTATTTTTTGAATTTTAAATTGTTTTCTCTAAAAAAATTATGTTTTTTAGTTAAATTTGTCTTTTCTTTTAACGAGAATGGGCAAAGAGTTTATATTAAAATGCTGAGAAAAAACAAACAAATTTAAAAAAAACAGTCACCCTACTGAAGAGGGGAACAAGAGAAAATTGTTTGTTGTCCAAAATTCTCCTTTCCTAAACATTGCATTTAGAATTTTCCCAATTGTAGCAACTTCTAGCACTATATAGGTGAATATATTGTCATAATAAGGTGACACATAAGTAATACATAGCATAAACAAAAAGGGTAGAACCAGTCTAAAGCCATCAAAGGCAAACATCAACCAACTTGCCTAAAGGAGTCCATGTCAATGATTTCTTTTGTGGACTGACAAACGAAACCTTCTTCCAGAACCCTCTATGTTGTAGTGGAGTGATCCTGACTGTGGTTTTCCTGAGCCAAATTGAGAAATTTGTCCACATCTTCCAGCAGCTTGTCTATTTGACCAACCTGAACTCTAATGTTTCCCTCCACTTCATCCATTTTGGTATCCAAAAGAGAAATATGATACAAAATTTCACGCATGGCGTCCACCATTCCATCCCAGCAAGACTGCAAAATCCTTAGCATAGACTTAACATCCCTGAGTTCATCCTGAACCGCATGGAATTATACCTTCCAGGATGGCATTGTTATCCTTGGGGAGCCCCATTCCTTCCACAATCCAATCAAAACAAGGCACACGGCCCTGGTACCTCTAGCATATGCAGCAAACCTCACCATAGTCCTGACATAGAGCAATCTAAAAAACAATAAACCAAAAGGAGACCCCACTCTTGGAGGAGAGCGAGGTCCCTTTGAAGCAAGAAACGAAATCAAACATAAAACAATGCCTTCAACCAATACTTGTAGGTTTGTTGTTGAAAACTCAAGAATTGCAACCAGTGGATGAGCCCAAGAACTAGAGCAACCCCAGAGTCAATCCTAGGTCGAAATCACGCAAGAAGAACCAAAAGTCAAGCCCGGGAGGAACACAGAGTAAAAGATAAGCTCAATGTGAATAATTGAATGGTTGTCTCTAGACAAAGATATCCCACCATCTCCCCAAGGGGAAATAAAGACCATCCCAATACTTAGTGTGCGAGTACAAGTCAAGGACTCTGAGAGAGGGAGGATTGAAACACAAATGATGACTCATTATACCTTCAAGGGCCAAGTGCCCATCCATGATAATGCATGCAACTTTGGAATTTAATGCCATGATAGCACATGCCCGAGTAGATGTAACACTATGGAATCCACCTTCGATGGGGATGTCCATCCTTTTGAACATAAACACTCTTGTCCAAAGTAGTCCCTTGATTTGCCAATGTGTTTGCAAGTGCATTATTGTGCCTCCTAGTATGCATATGACTAAACTCTTTAATCTCCTTAAGAGAGTGAAGGGTGCACCTTTGAATCCTTCCCTGGGTAGTCTCATCTTTGACTAAACCTTTCTTGGCAGAGTGGACCACAAGTAGGGAGTCTCTAAATATGATCACTTTTCGCACCTGGAGAGATGCTAAATACTCTGCTCCCATCATCAAAGCAAACCATTCAACTTGGTTATTAGAAGTCATGCCTAGCCCCTAAGCAAACAAATTCGTAATTGTCCCTCTAGGGTCTAGCAGGACCACCCCTACACTTACCACCCCTGTTTTAGTTAGATTTGTCCATTTTAGTGTTTTTAAATTGATTTGTTTTCCAATAAATTTGTTAGGCTGTATTTATGAAATGCTTGTAATTTTAACCCTGTGGAAGAAAGGGTTTCTACTAGTAGCACCTTTTTTCGATTCAGGGGTTGATTTTGGTATTTTCATTGCAACGTCGCCGATTTTTAAGGCGAAGGTTTGAAAAAGGTTGTAATTTCAACCTCGTAATGGGGGTGCCATGGTAGCACCACTTTTCAAGTCGGTGGTTTATTTAGAGTTTTGAATGCAACAACATCTGTTGTTAAGGCTGGGGCCTCAAACAATATCTAATTTTAGCCCCGAGAAAAAAGGTGTGCTACCAGTAGCACCCCTTTTCAACAACAACTTTTTTATTTTAGGGTTGTTTTTGACACAAAAATATGAGTTTTTATGGCTAGAGTTCTCGTTTTGAGCATAAAGTTCTTGTCGAGTCGTATAATGTGTTAAACGAGACTTTAATGCAATCTGCATGCAAAGGATTATGAGTTTTTTCATGTTTTATTGCTTTTTTCTAGAACATTGGGCATATTTACTTTTATGGAAAGGAAGAAGGAATTCTAAATATGCAAATTGGCAGTGCATTAAGGGGGTTAAACAATTAGTTTGGGAGTGCACATTGTAGAAATGGAACAACTCTTCATCCTCCCATCCACCACCCCTATACCACCACCACCGTTTGTTAATGAGGATATTGTTGGCAACCTATTACATGTCTGCTAATATGATGCAAATTATCTCTTGGTATCGTGGGATTGTCTCACTTATGATATCATACTGGTTCTCAGATCATTGGTTTAAAGATTTAATTGTTGGTAAACAATTGGTAGTTGCTTGCTCCTGCTTTGATTCTTTCTTCACTTAAGATACCACTGTTTCACTTCAATTTATTTGGTTTGCTAACACAGTTACTTCTAAAACTTGTTATCGACCATATAAATTCAGTGCTTAGAATAATTGTCGCTCTTAATTGTTTTAGGTCAATAAAATAGGGAGTTTTTGTATGTGTTTTCTTCCTTTTCTATGCAAATTTTTAGATTAAATAGCAATGTATGACTTATAGGGAAACCCTCTTGTAATTGGAAAAGCACTAGCCTAAACCGGGAGGCTTGCCAACCATGACAAGGGTTGGCTTGCCTATAACTATTGTACAATTTTGTTTTGCAAATCCATGTGATAACATGTCTCGTATTGTATTGATACGCTGTTGCAAGCATGGGGATGCCCGCTTCATTTGTATTTGAGATTATACACAACTTACCCCATTGGTTGGTTGTTTGTAGGTGTGGCCTATGTGGTCCCTTTGGGGGGGGGGATTCTTTCTCTTTACTCACTCTTATTCCTCATGCAGACACCCGTGTTCTCTCGTGGATTGGAAAAAACATGTGATGTGTTTTGACCATACGATCAACTCTTGACCTCACACGTCAAGGGGCAACTACTAACAACCTGGTTTTGCTTACCCACTTTGTCATGAGCACCATCGCTATTATACATCACTTCTAGCAATATTAAGCCCATTTCCATCACCTCCATCACCAAATGACCTTTATAATATCACAAGAATGAAATTAAAACTAAGAGTTGACCATAAAAGTCATTGCATTGAATTTCCCTAAAAAATTATGCAAGCTTGTCGCACTAAAAGCTTCAAAAACTTGACACAACCTCAAAAATAGTATTTGGCTACTCATAAGTATTGTGTGCCTTCCAAAAAGGTGTACTTAATGGAAGTGGGCATTCCCAACATGTTATTTATAGAAATAGAATTTGATACAGTCTCCAATACCTATAATTATCCCACTAAATCACCGATGAAAATGGATTATTCACATTGTAGCTAGTTCTAAGAAGTGTCCACGTCATTTCCTTTGAATAAATCTCTCGAGGTCATTAAATTCATAAGAGAAAGGATATGTTACTGAATTCCCAACATAAAGAGAGAGACAACCACTTGCATCCCTTTTCTTTCACCACATGGAGTCATTCACATATCATCTGCTCGGGAGTGGGGCATCAAAGGAGAAGAAGAACCCTCCCTTGGGTTGGTTGCACAAGTCCACATAAACTACATCCAACATAAAGTATGTATGATTATCTTCGTTCTTTTGTTAATATCAAAACACATTCTTTTATCTTGCCTTGTTTCATTTTAGTTGTAGTAGATTAGTGTTGTATCTGCCGAAATAGTCATAGGTCCTTTATTTTGTCGTCTTTTCACATATTTACCTAGTATCGTCGCATTCATTCCAGTATCGTCAAATACGATGCCATGTAACAACTAATTTATCCTTCACATAATTGCTCTAGGTCAAACTTGGATGGGGCTATTGTTACTTACATTTGATTTCACAATGAAGCCTTGAGTTTGTTAGGTGTGTGCAGTGTCGAAGAGACACTAGGATGAGTCTTGAGTCTTACTATTGTCTTGTCTCTTCGTGTTTTATTGTTGAGTCAGTCCTTGTTGATCATTACCTCATTTAGTCCTAGGGATATGACACTATGTGGTTCTACTACTTGTTTATTGCTTCGAGTTGGGGGGGATATTTCCATCAATGTCTACCTTCTGGCAAGTCATTCCTCATTAACGTCGACACATCATCTTAGGCATGACTCAGAAGCTAGAGTGCCTTGACGATTGTTAGCCTCGTTGGTGACTGTCTTGCATCCATCAAGACTAAGCATCAATGGGATTATATGAGCTCTATCCATGCTTGACATAAGATCATTGTTTCGCATTCACGGGTTCTGCTTGTACCTTAAATCCCATCAACATTATTGGTGAGTATCTTTGTACTTGTCAAGTGTTCTCATTATTGATATTTGATCAAGTGGCTTCATTGTTGACTTCAATTAATTTACAAGTGGGAGAACCATACTTTTCAGATGGGTTGTAGGTTGCATATGCAGATGGTCATGCATAGTTATATCTCACTTTCAATTGATCAACTAAGGTACTATGCACTTGACTCCATTGCCCAATGGACAGGCACATTAAATACATGTAAAGTTCCCATGGATCATTTTCAGAGCCTCGAAGCATAGAGATTCAATGGTTCTCAGCACCTCGTGAGGGGATGTCATCCCCTTGAGTCCGAATTGTTAACCCTCAGTTGTTCTTGAACTACTAGAGGGTTAAGATCCAATGAGATTCCATCAGGTTGGTTACATTGTTTGTTGATCTAGGCATACACATTGACAAGGGTTTCTTTGTCAGAGCCATCAGAGTTTGAGGTTGTTATTTTTAGTAATTGCCTTTTAGGAAACCCTATATTAGGGGGCCCACATGATGCGGATACTTGTGAAAACAATGTTTTTGTAAAAGAAAGTAAGCCCAGTGAGACTGCTTTATGCTTTTTGCAAGAAAGCTAATACAATGTTATTTTCTAGTCTTTCCCGCTTTTTACTTTTTAGGGAAAGACTATCTTTTTGAGCATGTCTATAATTAGCAATTTCTTTATGTGGTAGGTACTATTTCAATGTCAAGGCTTCGAACAAGTAATAAGGACGGTGGTCAAGGTTTTGGTGGTGAAGAGGTGTTGAGTTAAGATCAATATTGAAGAATATTGAAACCCTTCCAACTCCTTCCACCCCCCTTTACCACCCCTTACATGTAAAAAGGGGTGGGGGGAAGAGTTAAAGGTGGGAGCTCGATAAAGGGGGTGGGGGAGGGAAGAGTTAAAGGGGGAGCTCAACTTCAATCTAGCTCCCCACTTCAATGCACCACCCCCCAACCCCCCACATGACATGTAAGGGGGTTGCATAATGTAAAACATTTTATATATATTTTAAATTTTTTTACTTTTTAAACTTTACTTTTATTATAACTCTTCATGATTTTAATTTTATTATTGCATTTCTATTTTCAGGTATTATATATATATATATATTAATTTTGTTTCATTTGTAATGTATTTTGTTTTTATTTCTCCAAATTTGTTTTATTTTTTGAATTTTAAATTGTTTTCTCTAAAAAAATTATGTTTTTTAGTTAAATTTGTCTTTTCTTTTAACGAGAATGGGCAAAGAGTTTATATTAAAATGCTGAGAAAAAACAAACAAATTTAAAAAAAACAGTCACCCTACTGAAGAGGGGAACAAGAGAAAATTGTTTGTTGTCCAAAATTCTCCTTTCCTAAACATTGCATTTAGAATTTTCCCAATTGTAGCAACTTCTAGCACTATATAGGTGAATATATTGTCATAATAAGGTGACACATAAGTAATACATAGCATAAACAAAAAGGGTAGAACCAGTCTAAAGCCATCAAAGGCAAACATCAACCAACTTGCCTAAAGGAGTCCATGTCAATGATTTCTTTTGTGGACTGACAAACGAAACCTTCTTCCAGAACCCTCTATGTTGTAGTGGAGTGATCCTGACTGTGGTTTTCCTGAGCCAAATTGAGAAATTTGTCCACATCTTCCAGCAGCTTGTCTATTTGACCAACCTGAACTCTAATGTTTCCCTCCACTTCATCCATTTTGGTATCCAAAAGAGAAATATGATACAAAATTTCACGCATGGCGTCCACCATTCCATCCCAGCAAGACTGCAAAATCCTTAGCATAGACTTAACATCCCTGAGTTCATCCTGAACCGCATGGAATTATACCTTCCAGGATGGCATTGTTATCCTTGGGGAGCCCCATTCCTTCCACAATCCAATCAAAACAAGGCACACGGCCCTGGTACCTCTAGCATATGCAGCAAACCTCACCATAGTCCTGACATAGAGCAATCTAAAAAACAATAAACCAAAAGGAGACCCCACTCTTGGAGGAGAGCGAGGTCCCTTTGAAGCAAGAAACGAAATCAAACATAAAACAATGCCTTCAACCAATACTTGTAGGTTTGTTGTTGAAAACTCAAGAATTGCAACCAGTGGATGAGCCCAAGAACTAGAGCAACCCCAGAGTCAATCCTAGGTCGAAATCACGCAAGAAGAACCAAAAGTCAAGCCCGGGAGGAACACAGAGTAAAAGATAAGCTCAATGTGAATAATTGAATGGTTGTCTCTAGACAAAGATATCCCACCATCTCCCCAAGGGGAAATAAAGACCATCCCAATACTTAGTGTGCGAGTACAAGTCAAGGACTCTGAGAGAGGGAGGATTGAAACACAAATGATGACTCATTATACCTTCAAGGGCCAAGTGCCCATCCATGATAATGCATGCAACTTTGGAATTTAATGCCATGATAGCACATGCCCGAGTAGATGTAACACTATGGAATCCACCTTCGATGGGGATGTCCATCCTTTTGAACATAAACACTCTTGTCCAAAGTAGTCCCTTGATTTGCCAATGTGTTTGCAAGTGCATTATTGTGCCTCCTAGTATGCATATGACTAAACTCTTTAATCTCCTTAAGAGAGTGAAGGGTGCACCTTTGAATCCTTCCCTGGGTAGTCTCATCTTTGACTAAACCTTTCTTGGCAGAGTGGACCACAAGTAGGGAGTCTCTAAATATGATCACTTTTCGCACCTGGAGAGATGCTAAATACTCTGCTCCCATCATCAAAGCAAACCATTCAACTTGGTTATTAGAAGTCATGCCTAGCCCCTAAGCAAACAAATTCGTAATTGTCCCTCTAGGGTCTAGCAGGACCACCCCTACACTTACCACCCCTGTTTTAGTTAGATTCGTCCATTTTAGTGTTTTTAAATTGATTTGTTTTCCAATAAATTTGTTAGGCTGTATTTATGAAATGCTTGTAATTTTAACCCTGTGGAAGAAAGGGTTTCTACTAGTAGCACCTTTTTTCGATTCAGGGGTTGATTTTGGTATTTTCATTGCAACGTCGCCGATTTTTAAGGCGAAGGTTTGAAAAAGGTTGTAATTTCAACCTCGTAATGGGGGTGCCATGGTAGCACCACTTTTCAAGTCGGTGGTTTATTTAGAGTTTTGAATGCAACAACATCTGTTGTTAAGGCTGGGGCCTCAAACAATATCTAATTTTAGCCCCGAGAAAAAAGGTGTGCTACCAGTAGCACCCCTTTTCAACAACAAATTTTTTATTTTAGGGTTGTTTTTGACACAAAAATATGAGTTTTTATGGCTAGAGTTCTCGTTTTGAGCATAAAGTTCTTGTCGAGTCGTATAATGTGTTAAACGAGACTTTAATGCAATCTGCATGCAAAGGATTATGAGTTTTTTCATGTTTTATTGCTTTTTTCTAGAACATTGGGCATATTTACTTTTATGGAAAGGAAGAAGGAATTCTAAATATGCAAATTGGCAGTGCATTAAGGGGGTTAAACAATTAGTTTGGGAGTGCACATTGTAGAAATGGAACAACTCTTCATCCTCCCATCCACCACCCCTATACCACCACCACCGTTTGTTAATGAGGATATTGTTGGCAACCTATTACATGTCTGCTAATATGATGCAAATTATCTCTTGGTATCGTGGGATTGTCTCACTTATGATATCATACTGGTTCTCAGATCATTGGTTTAAAGATTTAATTGTTGGTAAACAATTGGTAGTTGCTTGCTCCTGCTTTGATTCTTTCTTCACTTAAGATACCACTGTTTCACTTCAATTTATTTGGTTTGCTAACACAGTTACTTCTAAAACTTGTTATCGACCATATAAATTCAGTGCTTAGAATAATTGTCGCTCTTAATTGTTTTAGGTCAATAAAATAGGGAGTTTTTGTATGTGTTTTCTTCCTTTTCTATGCAAATTTTTAGATTAAATAGCAATGTATGACTTATAGGGAAACCCTCTTGTAATTGGAAAAGCACTAGCCTAAACCGGGAGGCTTGCCAACCATGACAAGGGTTGGCTTGCCTATAACTATTGTACAATTTTGTTTTGCAAATCCATGTGATAACATGTCTCGTATTGTATTGATACGCTGTTGCAAGCATGGGGATGCCCGCTTCATTTGTATTTGAGATTATACACAACTTACCCCATTGGTTGGTTGTTTGTAGGTGTGGCCTATGTGGTCCCTTTGGGGGGGGGGGATTCTTTCTCTTTACTCACTCTTATTCCTCATGCAGACACCCGTGTTCTCTCGTGGATTGGAAAAAACATGTGATGTGTTTTGACCATACGATCAACTCTTGACCTCACACGTCAAGGGGCAACTACTAACAACCTGGTTTTGCTTACCCACTTTGTCATGAGCACCATCGCTATTATACATCACTTCTAGCAATATTAAGCCCATTTCCATCACCTCCATCACCAAATGACCTTTATAATATCACAAGAATGAAATTAAAACTAAGAGTTGACCATAAAAGTCATTGCATTGAATTTCCCTAAAAAATTATGCAAGCTTGTCGCACTAAAAGCTTCAAAAACTTGACACAACCTCAAAAATAGTATTTGGCTACTCATAAGTATTGTGTGCCTTCCAAAAAGGTGTACTTAATGGAAGTGGGCATTCCCAACATGTTATTTATAGAAATAGAATTTGATACAGTCTCCAATACCTATAATTATCCCACTAAATCACCGATGAAAATGGATTATTCACATTGTAGCTAGTTCTAAGAAGTGTCCACGTCATTTCCTTTGAATAAATCTCTCGAGGTCATTAAATTCATAAGAGAAAGGATATGTTACTGAATTCCCAACATAAAGAGAGAGACAACCACTTGCATCCCTTTTCTTTCACCACATGGAGTCATTCACATATCATCTGCTCGGGAGTGGGGCATCAAAGGAGAAGAAGAACCCTCCCTTGGGTTGGTTGCACAAGTCCACATAAACTACATCCAACATAAAGTATGTATGATTATCTTCGTTCTTTTGTTAATATCAAAACACATTCTTTTATCTTGCCTTGTTTCATTTTAGTTGTAGTAGATTAGTGTTGTATCTGCCGAAATAGTCATAGGTCCTTTATTTTGTCGTCTTTTCACATATTTACCTAGTATCGTCGCATTCATTCCAGTATCGTCAAATACGATGCCATGTAACAACTAATTTATCCTTCACATAATTGCTCTAGGTCAAACTTGGATGGGGCTATTGTTACTTACATTTGATTTCACAATGAAGCCTTGAGTTTGTTAGGTGTGTGCAGTGTCGAAGAGACACTAGGATGAGTCTTGAGTCTTACTATTGTCTTGTCTCTTCGTGTTTTATTGTTGAGTCAGTCCTTGTTGATCATTACCTCATTTAGTCCTAGGGATATGACACTATGTGGTTCTACTACTTGTTTATTGCTTCGAGTTGGGGGGGATTTTTCCATCAATGTCTACCTTCTGGCAAGTCATTCCTCATTAACGTCGACACATCATCTTAGGCATGACTCAGAAGCTAGAGTGCCTTGACGATTGTTAGCCTCGTTGGTGATTGTCTTGCATCCATCAAGACTAAGCATCAATGGGATTATATGAGCTCTATCCATGCTTGACATAAGATCATTGTTTCGCATTCACGGGTTCTGCTTGTACCTTAAATCCCATCAACATTATTGGTGAGTATCTTTGTACTTGTCAAGTGTTCTCATTATTGATATTTGATCAAGTGGCTTCATTGTTGACTTCAATTAATTTACAAGTGGGAGAACCATACTTTTCAGATGGGTTGTAGGTTGCATATGCAGATGGTCATGCATAGTTATATCTCACTTTCAATTGATCAACTAAGGTACTATGCACTTGACTCCATTGCCCAATGGACAGGCACATTAAATACATGTAAAGTTCCCATGGATCATTTTCAGAGCCTCGAAGCATAGAGATTCAATGGTTCTCAGCACCTCGTGAGGGGATGTCATCCCCTTGAGTCCGAATTGTTAACCCTCAGTTGTTCTTGAACTACTAGAGGGTTAAGATCCAATGAGATTCCATCAGGTTGGTTACATTGTTTGTTGATCTAGGCATACACATTGACAAGGGTTTCTTTGTCAGAGCCATCAGAGTTTGAGGTTGTTATTTTTAGTAATTGCCTTTTAGGAAACCCTATATTAGGGGGCCCACATGATGCGGATACTTGTGAAAACAATGTTTTTGTAAAAGAAAGTAAGCCCAGTGAGACTGCTTTATGCTTTTTGCAAGAAAGCTAATACAATGTTATTTTCTAGTCTTTCCCGCTTTTTACTTTTTAGGGAAAGACTATCTTTTTGAGCATGTCTATAATTAGCAATTTCTTTATGTGGTAGGTACTATTTCAATGTCAAGGCTTCGAACAAGTAATAAGGACGGTGGTCAAGGTTTTGGTGGTGAAGAGGTGTTGAGTTAAGATCAATATTGAAGAATATTGAAACCCTTCCAACTCCTTCCACCCCCCTTTACCACCCCTTACATGTAAAAAGGGGTGGGGGGAAGAGTTAAAGGTGGGAGCTCGATAAAGGGGGTGGGGGAGGGAAGAGTTAAAGGGGGAGCTCAACTTCAATCTAGCTCCCCACTTCAATGCACCACCCCCCAACCCCCCACATGACATGTAAGGGGGTTGCATAATGTAAAACATTTTATATATATTTTAAATTTTTTTACTTTTTAAACTTTACTTTTATTATAACTCTTCATGATTTTAATTTTATTATTGCATTTCTATTTTCAGGTATTATATATATATATATATTAATTTTGTTTCATTTGTAATGTATTTTGTTTTTATTTCTCCAAATTTGTTTTATTTTTTGAATTTTAAATTGTTTTCTCTAAAAAAATTATGTTTTTTAGTTAAATTTGTCTTTTCTTTTAACGAGAATGGGCAAAGAGTTTATATTAAAATGCTGAGAAAAAACAAACAAATTTAAAAAAAACAGTCACCCTACTGAAGAGGGGAACAAGAGAAAATTGTTTGTTGTCCAAAATTCTCCTTTCCTAAACATTGCATTTAGAATTTTCCCAATTGTAGCAACTTCTAGCACTATATAGGTGAATATATTGTCATAATAAGGTGACACATAAGTAATACATAGCATAAACAAAAAGGGTAGAACCAGTCTAAAGCCATCAAAGGCAAACATCAACCAACTTGCCTAAAGGAGTCCATGTCAATGATTTCTTTTGTGGACTGACAAACGAAACCTTCTTCCAGAACCCTCTATGTTGTAGTGGAGTGATCCTGACTGTGGTTTTCCTGAGCCAAATTTAGAAATTTGTCCACATCTTCCAGCAGCTTGTCTATTTGACCAACCTGAACTCTAATGTTTCCCTCCACTTCATCCATTTTGGTATCCAAAAGAGAAATATGATACAAAATTTCACGCATGGCGTCCACCATTCCATCCCAGCAAGACTGCAAAATCCTTAGCATAGACTTAACATCCCTGAGTTCATCCTGAACCGCATGGAATTATACCTTCCAGGATGGCATTGTTATCCTTGGGGAGCCCCATTCCTTCCACAATCCAATCAAAACAAGGCACACGGCCCTGGTACCTCTAGCATATGCAGCAAACCTCACCATAGTCCTGACATAGAGCAATCTAAAAAACAATAAACCAAAAGGAGACCCCACTCTTGGAGGAGAGCGAGGTCCCTTTGAAGCAAGAAACGAAATCAAACATAAAACAATGCCTTCAACCAATACTTGTAGGTTTGTTGTTGAAAACTCAAGAATTGCAACCAGTGGATGAGCCCAAGAACTAGAGCAACCCCAGAGTCAATCCTAGGTCGAAATCACGCAAGAAGAACCAAAAGTCAAGCCCGGGAGGAACACAGAGTAAAAGATAAGCTCAATGTGAATAATTGAATGGTTGTCTCTAGACAAAGATATCCCACCATCTCCCCAAGGGGAAATAAAGACCATCCCAATACTTAGTGTGCGAGTACAAGTCAAGGACTCTGAGAGAGGGAGGATTGAAACACAAATGATGACTCATTATACCTTCAAGGGCCAAGTGCCCATCCATGATAATGCATGCAACTTTGGAATTTAATGCCATGATAGCACATGCCCGAGTAGATGTAACACTATGGAATCCACCTTCGATGGGGATGTCCATCCTTTTGAACATAAACACTCTTGTCCAAAGTAGTCCCTTGATTTGCCAATGTGTTTGCAAGTGCATTATTGTGCCTCCTAGTATGCATATGACTAAACTCTTTAATCTCCTTAAGAGAGTGAAGGGTGCACCTTTGAATCCTTCCCTGGGTAGTCTCATCTTTGACTAAACCTTTCTTGGCAGAGTGGACCACAAGTAGGGAGTCTCTAAATATGATCACTTTTCGCACCTGGAGAGATGCTAAATACTCTGCTCCCATCATCAAAGCAAACCATTCAACTTGGTTATTAGAAGTCATGCCTAGCCCCTAAGCAAACAAATTCGTAATTGTCCCTCTAGGGTCTAGCAGGACCACCCCTACACTTACCACCCCTGTTTTAGTTAGATTCGTCCATTTTAGTGTTTTTAAATTGATTTGTTTTCCAATAAATTTGTTAGGCTGTATTTATGAAATGCTTGTAATTTTAACCCTGTGGAAGAAAGGGTTTCTACTAGTAGCACCTTTTTTCGATTCAGGGGTTGATTTTGGTATTTTCATTGCAACGTCGCCGATTTTTAAGGCGAAGGTTTGAAAAAGGTTGTAATTTCAACCTCGTAATGGGGGTGCCATGGTAGCACCACTTTTCAAGTCGGTGGTTTATTTAGAGTTTTGAATGCAACAACATCTGTTGTTAAGGCTGGGGCCTCAAACAATATCTAATTTTAGCCCCGAGAAAAAAGGTGTGCTACCAGTAGCACCCCTTTTCAACAACAACTTTTTTATTTTAGGGTTGTTTTTGACACAAAAATATGAGTTTTTATGGCTAGAGTTCTCGTTTTGAGCATAAAGTTCTTGTCGAGTCGTATAATGTGTTAAACGAGACTTTAATGCAATCTGCATGCAAAGGATTATGAGTTTTTTCATGTTTTATTGCTTTTTTCTAGAACATTGGGCATATTTACTTTTATGGAAAGGAAGAAGGAATTCTAAATATGCAAATTGGCAGTGCATTAAGGGGGTTAAACAATTAGTTTGGGAGTGCACATTGTAGAAATGGAACAACTCTTCATCCTCCCATCCACCACCCCTATACCACCACCACCGTTTGTTAATGAGGATATTGTTGGCAACCTATTACATGTCTGCTAATATGATGCAAATTATCTCTTGGTATCGTGGGATTGTCTCACTTATGATATCATACTGGTTCTCAGATCATTGGTTTAAAGATTTAATTGTTGGTAAACAATTGGTAGTTGCTTGCTCCTGCTTTGATTCTTTCTTCACTTAAGATACCACTGTTTCACTTCAATTTATTTGGTTTGCTAACACAGTTACTTCTAAAACTTGTTATCGACCATATAAATTCAGTGCTTAGAATAATTGTCGCTCTTAATTGTTTTAGGTCAATAAAATAGGGAGTTTTTGTATGTGTTTTCTTCCTTTTCTATGCAAATTTTTAGATTAAATAGCAATGTATGACTTATAGGGAAACCCTCTTGTAATTGGAAAAGCACTAGCCTAAACCGGGAGGCTTGCCAACCATGACAAGGGTTGGCTTGCCTATAACTATTGTACAATTTTGTTTTGCAAATCCATGTGATAACATGTCTCGTATTGTATTGATACGCTGTTGCAAGCATGGGGATGCCCGCTTCATTTGTATTTGAGATTATACACAACTTACCCCATTGGTTGGTTGTTTGTAGGTGTGGCCTATGTGGTCCCTTTGGGGGGGGGGGATTCTTTCTCTTTACTCACTCTTATTCCTCATGCAGACACCCGTGTTCTCTCGTGGATTGGAAAAAACATGTGATGTGTTTTGACCATACGATCAACTCTTGACCTCACACGTCAAGGGGCAACTACTAACAACCTGGTTTTGCTTACCCACTTTGTCATGAGCACCATCGCTATTATACATCACTTCTAGCAATATTAAGCCCATTTCCATCACCTCCATCACCAAATGACCTTTATAATATCACAAGAATGAAATTAAAACTAAGAGTTGACCATAAAAGTCATTGCATTGAATTTCCCTAAAAAATTATGCAAGCTTGTCGCACTAAAAGCTTCAAAAACTTGACACAACCTCAAAAATAGTATTTGGCTACTCATAAGTATTGTGTGCCTTCCAAAAAGGTGTACTTAATGGAAGTGGGCATTCCCAACATGTTATTTATAGAAATAGAATTTGATACAGTCTCCAATACCTATAATTATCCCACTAAATCACCGATGAAAATGGATTATTCACATTGTAGCTAGTTCTAAGAAGTGTCCACGTCATTTCCTTTGAATAAATCTCTCGAGGTCATTAAATTCATAAGAGAAAGGATATGTTACTGAATTCCCAACATAAAGAGAGAGACAACCACTTGCATCCCTTTTCTTTCACCACATGGAGTCATTCACATATCATCTGCTCGGGAGTGGGGCATCAAAGGAGAAGAAGAACCCTCCCTTGGGTTGGTTGCACAAGTCCACATAAACTACATCCAACATAAAGTATGTATGATTATCTTCGTTCTTTTGTTAATATCAAAACACATTCTTTTATCTTGCCTTGTTTCATTTTAGTTGTAGTAGATTAGTGTTGTATCTGCCGAAATAGTCATAGGTCCTTTATTTTGTCGTCTTTTCACATATTTACCTAGTATCGTCGCATTCATTCCAGTATCGTCAAATACGATGCCATGTAACAACTAATTTATCCTTCACATAATTGCTCTAGGTCAAACTTGGATGGGGCTATTGTTACTTACATTTGATTTCACAATGAAGCCTTGAGTTTGTTAGGTGTGTGCAGTGTCGAAGAGACACTAGGATGAGTCTTGAGTCTTACTATTGTCTTGTCTCTTCGTGTTTTATTGTTGAGTCAGTCCTTGTTGATCATTACCTCATTTAGTCCTAGGGATATGACACTATGTGGTTCTACTACTTGTTTATTGCTTCGAGTTGGGGGGGATATTTCCATCAATGTCTACCTTCTGGCAAGTCATTCCTCATTAACGTCGACACATCATCTTAGGCATGACTCAGAAGCTAGAGTGCCTTGACGATTGTTAGCCTCGTTGGTGACTGTCTTGCATCCATCAAGACTAAGCATCAATGGGATTATATGAGCTCTATCCATGCTTGACATAAGATCATTGTTTCGCATTCACGGGTTCTGCTTGTACCTTAAATCCCATCAACATTATTGGTGAGTATCTTTGTACTTGTCAAGTGTTCTCATTATTGATATTTGATCAAGTGGCTTCATTGTTGACTTCAATTAATTTACAAGTGGGAGAACCATACTTTTCAGATGGGTTGTAGGTTGCATATGCAGATGGTCATGCATAGTTATATCTCACTTTCAATTGATCAACTAAGGTACTATGCACTTGACTCCATTGCCCAATGGACAGGCACATTAAATACATGTAAAGTTCCCATGGATCATTTTCAGAGCCTCGAAGCATAGAGATTCAATGGTTCTCAGCACCTCGTGAGGGGATGTCATCCCCTTGAGTCCGAATTGTTAACCCTCAGTTGTTCTTGAACTACTAGAGGGTTAAGATCCAATGAGATTCCATCAGGTTGGTTACATTGTTTGTTGATCTAGGCATACACATTGACAAGGGTTTCTTTGTCAGAGCCATCAGAGTTTGAGGTTGTTATTTTTAGTAATTGCCTTTTAGGAAACCCTATATTAGGGGGCCCACATGATGCGGATACTTGTGAAAACAATGTTTTTGTAAAAGAAAGTAAGCCCAGTGAGACTGCTTTATGCTTTTTGCAAGAAAGCTAATACAATGTTATTTTCTAGTCTTTCCCGCTTTTTACTTTTTAGGGAAAGACTATCTTTTTGAGCATGTCTATAATTAGCAATTTCTTTATGTGTTAGGTACTATTTCAATGTCAAGGCTTCGAACAAGTAATAAGGACGGTGGTCAAGGTTTTGGTGGTGAAGAGGTGTTGAGTTAAGATCAATATTGAAGAATATTGAAACCCTTCCAACTCCTTCCACCCCCCTTTACCACCCCTTACATGTAAAAAGGGGTGGGGGGAAGAGTTAAAGGTGGGAGCTCGATAAAGGGGGTGGGGGAGGGAAGAGTTAAAGGGGGAGCTCAACTTCAATCTAGCTCCCCACTTCAATGCACCACCCCCCAACCCCCCACATGACATGTAAGGGGGTTGCATAATGTAAAACATTTTATATATATTTTAAATTTTTTTACTTTTTAAACTTTACTTTTATTATAACTCTTCATGATTTTAATTTTATTATTGCATTTCTATTTTCAGGTATTATATATATATATATATTAATTTTGTTTCATTTGTAATGTATTTTGTTTTTATTTCTCCAAATTTGTTTTATTTTTTGAATTTTAAATTGTTTTCTCTAAAAAAATTATGTTTTTTAGTTAAATTTGTCTTTTCTTTTAACGAGAATGGGCAAAGAGTTTATATTAAAATGCTGAGAAAAAACAAACAAATTTAAAAAAAACAGTCACCCTACTGAAGAGGGGAACAAGAGAAAATTGTTTGTTGTCCAAAATTCTCCTTTCCTAAACATTGCATTTAGAATTTTCCCAATTGTAGCAACTTCTAGCACTATATAGGTGAATATATTGTCATAATAAGGTGACACATAAGTAATACATAGCATAAACAAAAAGGGTAGAACCAGTCTAAAGCCATCAAAGGCAAACATCAACCAACTTGCCTAAAGGAGTCCATGTCAATGATTTCTTTTGTGGACTGACAAACGAAACCTTCTTCCAGAACCCTCTATGTTGTAGTGGAGTGATCCTGACTGTGGTTTTCCTGAGCCAAATTGAGAAATTTGTCCACATCTTCCAGCAGCTTGTCTATTTGACCAACCTGAACTCTAATGTTTCCCTCCACTTCATCCATTTTGGTATCCAAAAGAGAAATATGATACAAAATTTCACGCATGGCGTCCACCATTCCATCCCAGCAAGACTGCAAAATCCTTAGCATAGACTTAACATCCCTGAGTTCATCCTGAACCGCATGGAATTATACCTTCCAGGATGGCATTGTTATCCTTGGGGAGCCCCATTCCTTCCACAATCCAATCAAAACAAGGCACACGGCCCTGGTACCTCTAGCATATGCAGCAAACCTCACCATAGTCCTGACATAGAGCAATCTAAAAAACAATAAACCAAAAGGAGACCCCACTCTTGGAGGAGAGCGAGGTCCCTTTGAAGCAAGAAACGAAATCAAACATAAAACAATGCCTTCAACCAATACTTGTAGGTTTGTTGTTGAAAACTCAAGAATTGCAACCAGTGGATGAGCCCAAGAACTAGAGCAACCCCAGAGTCAATCCTAGGTCGAAATCACGCAAGAAGAACCAAAAGTCAAGCCCGGGAGGAACACAGAGTAAAAGATAAGCTCAATGTGAATAATTGAATGGTTGTCTCTAGACAAAGATATCCCACCATCTCCCCAAGGGGAAATAAAGACCATCCCAATACTTAGTGTGCGAGTACAAGTCAAGGACTCTGAGAGAGGGAGGATTGAAACACAAATGATGACTCATTATACCTTCAAGGGCCAAGTGCCCATCCATGATAATGCATGCAACTTTGGAATTTAATGCCATGATAGCACATGCCCGAGTAGATGTAACACTATGGAATCCACCTTCGATGGGGATGTCCATCCTTTTGAACATAAACACTCTTGTCCAAAGTAGTCCCTTGATTTGCCAATGTGTTTGCAAGTGCATTATTGTGCCTCCTAGTATGCATATGACTAAACTCTTTAATCTCCTTAAGAGAGTGAAGGGTGCACCTTTGAATCCTTCCCTGGGTAGTCTCATCTTTGACTAAACCTTTCTTGGCAGAGTGGACCACAAGTAGGGAGTCTCTAAATATGATCACTTTTCGCACCTGGAGAGATGCTAAATACTCTGCTCCCATCATCAAAGCAAACCATTCAACTTGGTTATTAGAAGTCATGCCTAGCCCCTAAGCAAACAAATTCGTAATTGTCCCTCTAGGGTCTAGCAGGACCACCCCTACACTTACCACCCCTGTTTTAGTTAGATTCGTCCATTTTAGTGTTTTTAAATTGATTTGTTTTCCAATAAATTTGTTAGGCTGTATTTATGAAATGCTTGTAATTTTAACCCTGTGGAAGAAAGGGTTTCTACTAGTAGCACCTTTTTTCGATTCAGGGGTTGATTTTGGTATTTTCATTGCAACGTCGCCGATTTTTAAGGCGAAGGTTTGAAAAAGGTTGTAATTTCAACCTCGTAATGGGGGTGCCATGGTAGCACCACTTTTCAAGTCGGTGGTTTATTTAGAGTTTTGAATGCAACAACATCTGTTGTTAAGGCTGGGGCCTCAAACAATATCTAATTTTAGCCCCGAGAAAAAAGGTGTGCTACCAGTAGCACCCCTTTTCAACAACAACTTTTTTATTTTAGGGTTGTTTTTGACACAAAAATATGAGTTTTTATGGCTAGAGTTCTCGTTTTGAGCATAAAGTTCTTGTCGAGTCGTATAATGTGTTAAACGAGACTTTAATGCAATCTGCATGCAAAGGATTATGAGTTTTTTCATGTTTTATTGCTTTTTTCTAGAACATTGGGCATATTTACTTTTATGGAAAGGAAGAAGGAATTCTAAATATGCAAATTGGCAGTGCATTAAGGGGGTTAAACAATTAGTTTGGGAGTGCACATTGTAGAAATGGAACAACTCTTCATCCTCCCATCCACCACCCCTATACCACCACCACCGTTTGTTAATGAGGATATTGTTGGCAACCTATTACATGTCTGCTAATATGATGCAAATTATCTCTTGGTATCGTGGGATTGTCTCACTTATGATATCATACTGGTTCTCAGATCATTGGTTTAAAGATTTAATTGTTGGTAAACAATTGGTAGTTGCTTGCTCCTGCTTTGATTCTTTCTTCACTTAAGATACCACTGTTTCACTTCAATTTATTTGGTTTGCTAACACAGTTACTTCTAAAACTTGTTATCGACCATATAAATTCAGTGCTTAGAATAATTGTCGCTCTTAATTGTTTTAGGTCAATAAAATAGGGAGTTTTTGTATGTGTTTTCTTCCTTTTCTATGCAAATTTTTAGATTAAATAGCAATGTATGACTTATAGGGAAACCCTCTTGTAATTGGAAAAGCACTAGCCTAAACCGGGAGGCTTGCCAACCATGACAAGGGTTGGCTTGCCTATAACTATTGTACAATTTTGTTTTGCAAATCCATGTGATAACATGTCTCGTATTGTATTGATACGCTGTTGCAAGCATGGGGATGCCCGCTTCATTTGTATTTGAGATTATACACAACTTACCCCATTGGTTGGTTGTTTGTAGGTGTGGCCTATGTGGTCCCTTTGGGGGGGGGGGATTCTTTCTCTTTACTCACTCTTATTCCTCATGCAGACACCCGTGTTCTCTCGTGGATTGGAAAAAACATGTGATGTGTTTTGACCATACGATCAACTCTTGACCTCACACGTCAAGGGGCAACTACTAACAACCTGGTTTTGCTTACCCACTTTGTCATGAGCACCATCGCTATTATACATCACTTCTAGCAATATTAAGCCCATTTCCATCACCTCCATCACCAAATGACCTTTATAATATCACAAGAATGAAATTAAAACTAAGAGTTGACCATAAAAGTCATTGCATTGAATTTCCCTAAAGAATTATGCAAGCTTGTCGCACTAAAAGCTTCAAAAACTTGACACAACCTCAAAAATAGTATTTGGCTACTCATAAGTATTGTGTGCCTTCCAAAAAGGTGTACTTAATGGAAGTGGGCATTCCCAACATGTTATTTATAGAAATAGAATTTGATACAGTCTCCAATACCTATAATTATCCCACTAAATCACCGATGAAAATGGATTATTCACATTGTAGCTAGTTCTAAGAAGTGTCCACGTCATTTCCTTTGAATAAATCTCTCGAGGTCATTAAATTCATAAGAGAAAGGATATGTTACTGAATTCCCAACATAAAGAGAGAGACAACCACTTGCATCCCTTTTCTTTCACCACATGGAGTCATTCACATATCATCTGCTCGGGAGTGGGGCATCAAAGGAGAAGAAGAACCCTCCCTTGGGTTGGTTGCACAAGTCCACATAAACTACATCCAACATAAAGTATGTATGATTATCTTCGTTCTTTTGTTAATATCAAAACACATTCTTTTATCTTGCCTTGTTTCATTTTAGTTGTAGTAGATTAGTGTTGTATCTGCCGAAATAGTCATAGGTCCTTTATTTTGTCGTCTTTTCACATATTTACCTAGTATCGTCGCATTCATTCCAGTATCGTCAAATACGATGCCATGTAACAACTAATTTATCCTTCACATAATTGCTCTAGGTCAAACTTGGATGGGGCTATTGTTACTTACATTTGATTTCACAATGAAGCCTTGAGTTTGTTAGGTGTGTGCAGTGTCGAAGAGACACTAGGATGAGTCTTGAGTCTTACTATTGTCTTGTCTCTTCGTGTTTTATTGTTGAGTCAGTCCTTGTTGATCATTACCTCATTTAGTCCTAGGGATATGACACTATGTGGTTCTACTACTTGTTTATTGCTTCGAGTTGGGGGGGATATTTCCATCAATGTCTACCTTCTGGCAAGTCATTCCTCATTAACGTCGACACATCATCTTAGGCATGACTCAGAAGCTAGAGTGCCTTGACGATTGTTAGCCTCGTTGGTGACTGTCTTGCATCCATCAAGACTAAGCATCAATGGGATTATATGAGCTCTATCCATGCTTGACATAAGATCATTGTTTCGCATTCACGGGTTCTGCTTGTACCTTAAATCCCATCAACATTATTGGTGAGTATCTTTGTACTTGTCAAGTGTTCTCATTATTGATATTTGATCAAGTGGCTTCATTGTTGACTTCAATTAATTTACAAGTGGGAGAACCATACTTTTCAGATGGGTTGTAGGTTGCATATGCAGATGGTCATGCATAGTTATATCTCACTTTCAATTGATCAACTAAGGTACTATGCACTTGACTCCATTGCCCAATGGACAGGCACATTAAATACATGTAAAGTTCCCATGGATCATTTTCAGAGCCTCGAAGCATAGAGATTCAATGGTTCTCAGCACCTCGTGAGGGGATGTCATCCCCTTGAGTCCGAATTGTTAACCCTCAGTTGTTCTTGAACTACTAGAGGGTTAAGATCCAATGAGATTCCATCAGGTTGGTTACATTGTTTGTTGATCTAGGCATACACATTGACAAGGGTTTCTTTGTCAGAGCCATCAGAGTTTGAGGTTGTTATTTTTAGTAATTGCCTTTTAGGAAACCCTATATTAGGGGGCCCACATGATGCGGATACTTGTGAAAACAATGTTTTTGTAAAAGAAAGTAAGCCCAGTGAGACTGCTTTATGCTTTTTGCAAGAAAGCTAATACAATGTTAGTTTCTAGTCTTTCCCGCTTTTTACTTTTTAGGGAAAGACTATCTTTTTGAGCATGTCTATAATTAGCAATTTCTTTATGTGTTAGGTACTATTTCAATTTCAAGGCTTCGAACAAGTAATAAGGACGGTGGTCAAGGTTTTGGTGGTGAAGAGGTGTTGAGTTAAGATCAATATTGAAGAATATTGAAACCCTTCCAACTCCTTCCACCCCCCTTTACCACCCCTTACATGTAAAAAGGGGTGGGGGGAAGAGTTAAAGGTGGGAGCTCGATAAAGGGGGTGGGGGAGGGAAGAGTTAAAGGGGGAGCTCAACTTCAATCTAGCTCCCCACTTCAATGCACCACCCCCCAACCCCCCACATGACATGTAAGGGGGTTGCATAATGTAAAACATTTTATATATATTTTAAATTTTTTTACTTTTTAAACTTTACTTTTATTATAACTCTTCATGATTTTAATTTTATTATTGCATTTCTATTTTCAGGTATTATATATATATATATATTAATTTTGTTTCATTTGTAATGTATTTTGTTTTTATTTCTCCAAATTTGTTTTATTTTTTGAATTTTAAATTGTTTTCTCTAAAAAAATTATGTTTTTTAGTTAAATTTGTCTTTTCTTTTAACGAGAATGGGCAAAGAGTTTATATTAAAATGCTGAGAAAAAACAAACAAATTTAAAAAAAACAGTCACCCTACTGAAGAGGGGAACAAGAGAAAATTGTTTGTTGTCCAAAATTCTCCTTTCCTAAACATTGCATTTAGAATTTTCCCAATTGTAGCAACTTCTAGCACTATATAGGTGAATATATTGTCATAATAAGGTGACACATAAGTAATACATAGCATAAACAAAAAGGGTAGAACCAGTCTAAAGCCATCAAAGGCAAACATCAACCAACTTGCCTAAAGGAGTCCATGTCAATGATTTCTTTTGTGGACTGACAAACGAAACCTTCTTCCAGAACCCTCTATGTTGTAGTGGAGTGATCCTGACTGTGGTTTTCCTGAGCCAAATTGAGAAATTTGTCCACATCTTCCAGCAGCTTGTCTATTTGACCAACCTGAACTCTAATGTTTCCCTCCACTTCATCCATTTTGGTATCCAAAAGAGAAATATGATACAAAATTTCACGCATGGCGTCCACCATTCCATCCCAGCAAGACTGCAAAATCCTTAGCATAGACTTAACATCCCTGAGTTCATCCTGAACCGCATGGAATTATACCTTCCAGGATGGCATTGTTATCCTTGGGGAGCCCCATTCCTTCCACAATCCAATCAAAACAAGGCACACGGCCCTGGTACCTCTAGCATATGCAGCAAACCTCACCATAGTCCTGACATAGAGCAATCTAAAAAACAATAAACCAAAAGGAGACCCCACTCTTGGAGGAGAGCGAGGTCCCTTTGAAGCAAGAAACGAAATCAAACATAAAACAATGCCTTCAACCAATACTTGTAGGTTTGTTGTTGAAAACTCAAGAATTGCAACCAGTGGATGAGCCCAAGAACTAGAGCAACCCCAGAGTCAATCCTAGGTCGAAATCACGCAAGAAGAACCAAAAGTCAAGCCCGGGAGGAACACAGAGTAAAAGATAAGCTCAATGTGAATAATTGAATGGTTGTCTCTAGACAAAGATATCCCACCATCTCCCCAAGGGGAAATAAAGACCATCCCAATACTTAGTGTGCGAGTACAAGTCAAGGACTCTGAGAGAGGGAGGATTGAAACACAAATGATGACTCATTATACCTTCAAGGGCCAAGTGCCCATCCATGATAATGCATGCAACTTTGGAATTTAATGCCATGATAGCACATGCCCGAGTAGATGTAACACTATGGAATCCACCTTCGATGGGGATGTCCATCCTTTTGAACATAAACACTCTTGTCCAAAGTAGTCCCTTGATTTGCCAATGTGTTTGCAAGTGCATTATTGTGCCTCCTAGTATGCATATGACTAAACTCTTTAATCTCCTTAAGAGAGTGAAGGGTGCACCTTTGAATCCTTCCCTGGGTAGTCTCATCTTTGACTAAACCTTTCTTGGCAGAGTGGACCACAAGTAGGGAGTCTCTAAATATGATCACTTTTCGCACCTGGAGAGATGCTAAATACTCTGCTCCCATCATCAAAGCAAACCATTCAACTTGGTTATTAGAAGTCATGCCTAGCCCCTAAGCAAACAAATTCGTAATTGTCCCTCTAGGGTCTAGCAGGACCACCCCTACACTTACCACCCCTGTTTTAGTTAGATTCGTCCATTTTAGTGTTTTTAAATTGATTTGTTTTCCAATAAATTTGTTAGGCTGTATTTATGAAATGCTTGTAATTTTAACCCTGTGGAAGAAAGGGTTTCTACTAGTAGCACCTTTTTTCGATTCAGGGGTTGATTTTGGTATTTTCATTGCAACGTCGCCGATTTTTAAGGCGAAGGTTTGAAAAAGGTTGTAATTTCAACCTCGTAATGGGGGTGCCATGGTAGCACCACTTTTCAAGTCGGTGGTTTATTTAGAGTTTTGAATGCAACAACATCTGTTGTTAAGGCTGGGGCCTCAAACAATATCTAATTTTAGCCCCGAGAAAAAAGGTGTGCTACCAGTAGCACCCCTTTTCAACAACAACTTTTTTATTTTAGGGTTGTTTTTGACACAAAAATATGAGTTTTTATGGCTAGAGTTCTCGTTTTGAGCATAAAGTTCTTGTCGAGTCGTATAATGTGTTAAACGAGACTTTAATGCAATCTGCATGCAAAGGATTATGAGTTTTTTCATGTTTTATTGCTTTTTTCTAGAACATTGGGCATATTTACTTTTATGGAAAGGAAGAAGGAATTCTAAATATGCAAATTGGCAGTGCATTAAGGGGGTTAAACAATTAGTTTGGGAGTGCACATTGTAGAAATGGAACAACTCTTCATCCTCCCATCCACCACCCCTATACCACCACCACCGTTTGTTAATGAGGATATTGTTGGCAACCTATTACATGTCTGCTAATATGATGCAAATTATCTCTTGGTATCGTGGGATTGTCTCACTTATGATATCATACTGGTTCTCAGATCATTGGTTTAAAGATTTAATTGTTGGTAAACAATTGGTAGTTGCTTGCTCCTGCTTTGATTCTTTCTTCACTTAAGATACCACTGTTTCACTTCAATTTATTTGGTTTGCTAACACAGTTACTTCTAAAACTTGTTATCGACCATATAAATTCAGTGCTTAGAATAATTGTCGCTCTTAATTGTTTTAGGTCAATAAAATAGGGAGTTTTTGTATGTGTTTTCTTCCTTTTCTATGCAAATTTTTAGATTAAATAGCAATGTATGACTTATAGGGAAACCCTCTTGTAATTGGAAAAGCACTAGCCTAAACCGGGAGGCTTGCCAACCATGACAAGGGTTGGCTTGCCTATAACTATTGTACAATTTTGTTTTGCAAATCCATGTGATAACATGTCTCGTATTGTATTGATACGCTGTTGCAAGCATGGGGATGCCCGCTTCATTTGTATTTGAGATTATACACAACTTACCCCATTGGTTGGTTGTTTGTAGGTGTGGCCTATGTGGTCCCTTTGGGGGGGGGGGATTCTTTCTCTTTACTCACTCTTATTCCTCATGCAGACACCCGTGTTCTCTCGTGGATTGGAAAAAACATGTGATGTGTTTTGACCATACGATCAACTCTTGACCTCACACGTCAAGGGGCAACTACTAACAACCTGGTTTTGCTTACCCACTTTGTCATGAGCACCATCGCTATTATACATCACTTCTAGCAATATTAAGCCCATTTCCATCACCTCCATCACCAAATGACCTTTATAATATCACAAGAATGAAATTAAAACTAAGAGTTGACCATAAAAGTCATTGCATTGAATTTCCCTAAAGAATTATGCAAGCTTGTCGCACTAAAAGCTTCAAAAACTTGACACAACCTCAAAAATAGTATTTGGCTACTCATAAGTATTGTGTGCCTTCCAAAAAGGTGTACTTAATGGAAGTGGGCATTCCCAACATGTTATTTATAGAAATAGAATTTGATACAGTCTCCAATACCTATAATTATCCCACTAAATCACCGATGAAAATGGATTATTCACATTGTAGCTAGTTCTAAGAAGTGTCCACGTCATTTCCTTTGAATAAATCTCTCGAGGTCATTAAATTCATAAGAGAAAGGATATGTTACTGAATTCCCAACATAAAGAGAGAGACAACCACTTGCATCCCTTTTCTTTCACCACATGGAGTCATTCACATATCATCTGCTCGGGAGTGGGGCATCAAAGGAGAAGAAGAACCCTCCCTTGGGTTGGTTGCACAAGTCCACATAAACTACATCCAACATAAAGTATGTATGATTATCTTCGTTCTTTTGTTAATATCAAAACACATTCTTTTATCTTGCCTTGTTTCATTTTAGTTGTAGTAGATTAGTGTTGTATCTGCCGAAATAGTCATAGGTCCTTTATTTTGTCGTCTTTTCACATATTTACCTAGTATCGTCGCATTCATTCCAGTATCGTCAAATACGATGCCATGTAACAACTAATTTATCCTTCACATAATTGCTCTAGGTCAAACTTGGATGGGGCTATTGTTACTTACATTTGATTTCACAATGAAGCCTTGAGTTTGTTAGGTGTGTGCAGTGTCGAAGAGACACTAGGATGAGTCTTGAGTCTTACTATTGTCTTGTCTCTTCGTGTTTTATTGTTGAGTCAGTCCTTGTTGATCATTACCTCATTTAGTCCTAGGGATATGACACTATGTGGTTCTACTACTTGTTTATTGCTTCGAGTTGGGGGGGATATTTCCATCAATGTCTACCTTCTGGCAAGTCATTCCTCATTAACGTCGACACATCATCTTAGGCATGACTCAGAAGCTAGAGTGCCTTGACGATTGTTAGCCTCGTTGGTGACTGTCTTGCATCCATCAAGACTAAGCATCAATGGGATTATATGAGCTCTATCCATGCTTGACATAAGATCATTGTTTCGCATTCACGGGTTCTGCTTGTACCTTAAATCCCATCAACATTATTGGTGAGTATCTTTGTACTTGTCAAGTGTTCTCATTATTGATATTTGATCAAGTGGCTTCATTGTTGACTTCAATTAATTTACAAGTGGGAGAACCATACTTTTCAGATGGGTTGTAGGTTGCATATGCAGATGGTCATGCATAGTTATATCTCACTTTCAATTGATCAACTAAGGTACTATGCACTTGACTCCATTGCCCAATGGACAGGCACATTAAATACATGTAAAGTTCCCATGGATCATTTTCAGAGCCTCGAAGCATAGAGATTCAATGGTTCTCAGCACCTCGTGAGGGGATGTCATCCCCTTGAGTCCGAATTGTTAACCCTCAGTTGTTCTTGAACTACTAGAGGGTTAAGATCCAATGAGATTCCATCAGGTTGGTTACATTGTTTGTTGATCTAGGCATACACATTGACAAGGGTTTCTTTGTCAGAGCCATCAGAGTTTGAGGTTGTTATTTTTAGTAATTGCCTTTTAGGAAACCCTATATTAGGGGGCCCACATGATGCGGATACTTGTGAAAACAATGTTTTTGTAAAAGAAAGTAAGCCCAGTGAGACTGCTTTATGCTTTTTGCAAGAAAGCTAATACAATGTTATTTTCTAGTCTTTCCCGCTTTTTACTTTTTAGGGAAAGACTATCTTTTTGAGCATGTCTATAATTAGCAATTTCTTTATGTGGTAGGTACTATTTCAATGTCAAGGCTTCGAACAAGTAATAAGGACGGTGGTCAAGGTTTTGGTGGTGAAGAGGTGTTGAGTTAAGATCAATATTGAAGAATATTGAAACCCTTCCAACTCCTTCCACCCCCCTTTACCACCCCTTACATGTAAAAAGGGGTGGGGGGAAGAGTTAAAGGTGGGAGCTCGATAAAGGGGGTGGGGGAGGGAAGAGTTAAAGGGGGAGCTCAACTTCAATCTAGCTCCCCACTTCAATGCACCACCCCCCAACCCCCCACATGACATGTAAGGGGGTTGCATAATGTAAAACATTTTATATATATTTTAAATTTTTTTACTTTTTAAACTTTACTTTTATTATAACTCTTCATGATTTTAATTTTATTATTGCATTTCTATTTTCAGGTATTATATATATATATATTAATTTTGTTTCATTTGTAATGTATTTTGTTTTTATTTCTCCAAATTTGTTTTATTTTTTGAATTTTAAATTGTTTTCTCTAAAAAAATTATGTTTTTTAGTTAAATTTGTCTTTTCTTTTAACGAGAATGGGCAAAGAGTTTATATTAAAATGCTGAGAAAAAACAAACAAATTTAAAAAAAACAGTCACCCTACTGAAGAGGGGAACAAGAGAAAATTGTTTGTTGTCCAAAATTCTCCTTTCCTAAACATTGCATTTAGAATTTTCCCAATTGTAGCAACTTCTAGCACTATATAGGTGAATATATTGTCATAATAAGGTGACACATAAGTAATACATAGCATAAACAAAAAGGGTAGAACCAGTCTAAAGCCATCAAAGGCAAACATCAACCAACTTGCCTAAAGGAGTCCATGTCAATGATTTCTTTTGTGGACTGACAAACGAAACCTTCTTCCAGAACCCTCTATGTTGTAGTGGAGTGATCCTGACTGTGGTTTTCCTGAGCCAAATTGAGAAATTTGTCCACATCTTCCAGCAGCTTGTCTATTTGACCAACCTGAACTCTAATGTTTCCCTCCACTTCATCCATTTTGGTATCCAAAAGAGAAATATGATACAAAATTTCACGCATGGCGTCCACCATTCCATCCCAGCAAGACTGCAAAATCCTTAGCATAGACTTAACATCCCTGAGTTCATCCTGAACCGCATGGAATTATACCTTCCAGGATGGCATTGTTATCCTTGGGGAGCCCCATTCCTTCCACAATCCAATCAAAACAAGGCACACGGCCCTGGTACCTCTAGCATATGCAGCAAACCTCACCATAGTCCTGACATAGAGCAATCTAAAAAACAATAAACCAAAAGGAGACCCCACTCTTGGAGGAGAGCGAGGTCCCTTTGAAGCAAGAAACGAAATCAAACATAAAACAATGCCTTCAACCAATACTTGTAGGTTTGGTTTTGAAAACTCAGGAATTGCAACCAGTGGATGAGCCCAAGAACTAGAGCAACCCCAGAGTCAATCCTAGGTCGAAATCACGCAAGAAGAACCAAAAGTCAAGCCCGGGAGGAACACAGAGTAAAAGATAAGCTCAATGTGAATAACTGAATGGTTGTCTCTAGACAAAGATATCCCACCATCTCCCCAAGGGGAAATAAAGACCATCCCAATACTTAGTGTGCGAGTACAAGTCAAGGACTCTGAGAGAGGGAGGATTGAAACACAAATGATGACTCATTATACCTTCAAGGGCCAAGTGCCCATCCATGATAATGCATGCAACTTTGGAATTTAATGCCATGATAGCACATGCCCGAGTAGATGTAACACTATGGAATCCACCTTCGATGGGGATGTCCATCCTTTTGAACATAAACACTCTTGTCCAAAGTAGTCCCTTGATTTGCCAATGTGTTTGCAAGTGCATTATTGTGCCTCCTAGTATGCATATGACTAAACTCTTTAATCTCCTTAAGAGAGTGAAGGGTGCACCTTTGAATCCTTCCCTGGGTAGTCTCATCTTTGACTAAACCTTTCTTGGCAGAGTGGACCACAAGTAGGGAGTCTCTAAATATGATCACTTTTCGCACCTGGAGAGATGCTAAATACTCTGCTCCCATCATCAAAGCAAACCATTCAACTTGGTTATTAGAAGTCATGCCTAGCCCCTAAGCAAACAAATTCGTAATTGTCCCTCTAGGGTCTAGCAGGACCACCCCTACACTTACCACCCCTGTTTTAGTTAGATTTGTCCATTTTAGTGTTTTTAAATTGATTTGTTTTCCAATAAATTTGTTAGGCTGTATTTATGAAATGCTTGTAATTTTAACCCTGTGGAAGAAAGGGTTTCTACTAGTAGCACCTTTTTTCGATTCAGGGGTTGATTTTGGTATTTTCATTGCAACGTCGCCGATTTTTAAGGCGAAGGTTTGAAAAAGGTTGTAATTTCAACCTCGTAATGGGGGTGCCATGGTAGCACCACTTTTCAAGTCGGTGGTTTATTTAGAGTTTTGAATGCAACAACATCTGTTGTTAAGGCTGGGGCCTCAAACAATATCTAATTTTAGCCCCGAGAAAAAAGGTGTGCTACCAGTAGCACCCCTTTTCAACAACAACTTTTTTATTTTAGGGTTGTTTTTGACACAAAAATATGAGTTTTTATGGCTAGAGTTCTCGTTTTGAGCATAAAGTTCTTGTCGAGTCGTATAATGTGTTAAACGAGACTTTAATGCAATCTGCATGCAAAGGATTATGAGTTTTTTCATGTTTTATTGCTTTTTTCTAGAACATTGGGCATATTTACTTTTATGGAAAGGAAGAAGGAATTCTAAATATGCAAATTGGCAGTGCATTAAGGGGGTTAAACAATTAGTTTGGGAGTGCACATTGTAGAAATGGAACAACTCTTCATCCTCCCATCCACCACCCCTATACCACCACCACCGTTTGTTAATGAGGATATTGTTGGCAACCTATTACATGTCTGCTAATATGATGCAAATTATCTCTTGGTATCGTGGGATTGTCTCACTTATGATATCATACTGGTTCTCAGATCATTGGTTTAAAGATTTAATTGTTGGTAAACAATTGGTAGTTGCTTGCTCCTGCTTTGATTCTTTCTTCACTTAAGATACCACTGTTTCACTTCAATTTATTTGGTTTGCTAACACAGTTACTTCTAAAACTTGTTATCGACCATATAAATTCAGTGCTTAGAATAATTGTCGCTCTTAATTGTTTTAGGTCAATAAAATAGGGAGTTTTTGTATGTGTTTTCTTCCTTTTCTATGCAAATTTTTAGATTAAATAGCAATGTATGACTTATAGGGAAACCCTCTTGTAATTGGAAAAGCACTAGCCTAAACCGGGAGGCTTGCCAACCATGACAAGGGTTGGCTTGCCTATAACTATTGTACAATTTTGTTTTGCAAATCCATGTGATAACATGTCTCGTATTGTATTGATACGCTGTTGCAAGCATGGGGATGCCCGCTTCATTTGTATTTGAGATTATACACAACTTACCCCATTGGTTGGTTGTTTGTAGGTGTGGCCTATGTGGTCCCTTTGGGGGGGGGGGGATTCTTTCTCTTTACTCACTCTTATTCCTCATGCAGACACCCGTGTTCTCTCGTGGATTGGAAAAAACATGTGATGTGTTTTGACCATACGATCAACTCTTGACCTCACACGTCAAGGGGCAACTACTAACAACCTGGTTTTGCTTACCCACTTTGTCATGAGCACCATCGCTATTATACATCACTTCTAGCAATATTAAGCCCATTTCCATCACCTCCATCACCAAATGACCTTTATAATATCACAAGAATGAAATTAAAACTAAGAGTTGACCATAAAAGTCATTGCATTGAATTTCCCTAAAAAATTATGCAAGCTTGTCGCACTAAAAGCTTCAAAAACTTGACACAACCTCAAAAATAGTATTTGGCTACTCATAAGTATTGTGTGCCTTCCAAAAAGGTGTACTTAATGGAAGTGGGCATTCCCAACATGTTATTTATAGAAATAGAATTTGATACAGTCTCCAATACCTATAATTATCCCACTAAATCACCGATGAAAATGGATTATTCACATTGTAGCTAGTTCTAAGAAGTGTCCACGTCATTTCCTTTGAATAAATCTCTCGAGGTCATTAAATTCATAAGAGAAAGGATATGTTACTGAATTCCCAACATAAAGAGAGAGACAACCACTTGCATCCCTTTTCTTTCACCACATGGAGTCATTCACATATCATCTGCTCGGGAGTGGGGCATCAAAGGAGAAGAAGAACCCTCCCTTGGGTTGGTTGCACAAGTCCACATAAACTACATCCAACATAAAGTATGTATGATTATCTTCGTTCTTTTGTTAATATCAAAACACATTCTTTTATCTTGCCTTGTTTCATTTTAGTTGTAGTAGATTAGTGTTGTATCTGCCGAAATAGTCATAGGTCCTTTATTTTGTCGTCTTTTCACATATTTACCTAGTATCGTCGCATTCATTCCAGTATCGTCAAATACGATGCCATGTAACAACTAATTTATCCTTCACATAATTGCTCTAGGTCAAACTTGGATGGGGCTATTGTTACTTACATTTGATTTCACAATGAAGCCTTGAGTTTGTTAGGTGTGTGCAGTGTCGAAGAGACACTAGGATGAGTCTTGAGTCTTACTATTGTCTTGTCTCTTCGTGTTTTATTGTTGAGTCAGTCCTTGTTGATCATTACCTCATTTAGTCCTAGGGATATGACACTATGTGGTTCTACTACTTGTTTATTGCTTCGAGTTGGGGGGGATATTTCCATCAATGTCTACCTTCTGGCAAGTCATTCCTCATTAACGTCGACACATCATCTTAGGCATGACTCAGAAGCTAGAGTGCCTTGACGATTGTTAGCCTCGTTGGTGACTGTCTTGCATCCATCAAGACTAAGCATCAATGGGATTATATGAGCTCTATCCATGCTTGACATAAGATCATTGTTTCGCATTCACGGGTTCTGCTTGTACCTTAAATCCCATCAACATTATTGGTGAGTATCTTTGTACTTGTCAAGTGTTCTCATTATTGATATTTGATCAAGTGGCTTCATTGTTGACTTCAATTAATTTACAAGTGGGAGAACCATACTTTTCAGATGGGTTGTAGGTTGCATATGCAGATGGTCATGCATAGTTATATCTCACTTTCAATTGATCAACTAAGGTACTATGCACTTGACTCCATTGCCCAATGGACAGGCACATTAAATACATGTAAAGTTCCCATGGATCATTTTCAGAGCCTCGAAGCATAGAGATTCAATGGTTCTCAGCACCTCGTGAGGGGATGTCATCCCCTTGAGTCCGAATTGTTAACCCTCAGTTGTTCTTGAACTACTAGAGGGTTAAGATCCAATGAGATTCCATCAGGTTGGTTACATTGTTTGTTGATCTAGGCATACACATTGACAAGGGTTTCTTTGTCAGAGCCATCAGAGTTTGAGGTTGTTATTTTTAGTAATTGCCTTTTAGGAAACCCTATATTAGGGGGCCCACATGATGCGGATACTTGCGAAAACAATGTTTTTGTAAAAGAAAGTAAGCCCAGTGAGACTGCTTTATGCTTTTTGCAAGAAAGCTAATACAATGTTATTTTCTAGTCTTTCCCGCTTTTTACTTTTTAGGGAAAGACTATCTTTTTGAGCATGTCTATAATTAGCAATTTCTTTATGTGGTAGGTACTATTTCAATGTCAAGGCTTCGAACAAGTAATAAGGACGGTGGTCAAGGTTTTGGTGGTGAAGAGGTGTTGAGTTAAGATCAATATTGAAGAATATTGAAACCCTTCCAACTCCTTCCACCCCCCTTTACCACCCCTTACATGTAAAAAGGGGTGGGGGGAAGAGTTAAAGGTGGGAGCTCGATAAAGGGGGTGGGGGAGGGAAGAGTTAAAGGGGGAGCTCAACTTCAATCTAGCTCCCCACTTCAATGCACCACCCCCCAACCCCCCACATGACATGTAAGGGGGTTGCATAATGTAAAACATTTTATATATATTTTAAATTTTTTTACTTTTTAAACTTTACTTTTATTATAACTCTTCATGATTTTAATTTTATTATTGCATTTCTATTTTCAGGTATTATATATATATATATTAATTTTGTTTCATTTGTAATGTATTTTGTTTTTATTTCTCCAAATTTGTTTTATTTTTTGAATTTTAAATTGTTTTCTCTAAAAAAATTATGTTTTTTAGTTAAATTTGTCTTTTCTTTTAACGAGAATGGGCAAAGAGTTTATATTAAAATGCTGAGAAAAAACAAACAAATTTAAAAAAAACAGTCACCCTACTGAAGAGGGGAACAAGAGAAAATTGTTTGTTGTCCAAAATTCTCCTTTCCTAAACATTGCATTTAGAATTTTCCCAATTGTAGCAACTTCTAGCACTATATAGGTGAATATATTGTCATAATAAGGTGACACATAAGTAATACATAGCATAAACAAAAAGGGTAGAACCAGTCTAAATCCATCAAAGGCAAACATCAACCAACTTGCCTAAAGGAGTCCATGTCAATGATTTCTTTTGTGGACTGACAAACGAAACCTTCTTCCAGAACCCTCTATGTTGTAGTGGAGTGATCCTGACTGTGGTTTTCCTGAGCCAAATTGAGAAATTTGTCCACATCTTCCAGCAGCTTGTCTATTTGACCAACCTGAACTCTAATGTTTCCCTCCACTTCATCCATTTTGGTATCCAAAAGAGAAATATGATACAAAATTTCACGCATGGCGTCCACCATTCCATCCCAGCAAGACTGCAAAATCCTTAGCATAGACTTAACATCCCTGAGTTCATCCTGAACCGCATGGAATTATACCTTCCAGGATGGCATTGTTATCCTTGGGGAGCCCCATTCCTTCCACAATCCAATCAAAACAAGGCACACGGCCCTGGTACCTCTAGCATATGCAGCAAACCTCACCATAGTCCTGACATAGAGCAATCTAAAAAACAATAAACCAAAAGGAGACCCCACTCTTGGAGGAGAGCGAGGTCCCTTTGAAGCAAGAAACGAAATCAAACATAAAACAATGCCTTCAACCAATACTTGTAGGTTTGTTGTTGAAAACTCAGGAATTGCAACCAGTGGATGAGCCCAAGAACTAGAGCAACCCCAGAGTCAATCCTAGGTCGAAATCACGCAAGAAGAACCAAAAGTCAAGCCCGGGAGGAACACAGAGTAAAAGATAAGCTCAATGTGAATAACTGAATGGTTGTCTCTAGACAAAGATATCCCACCATCTCCCCAAGGGGAAATAAAGACCATCCCAATACTTAGTGTGCGAGTACAAGTCAAGGACTCTGAGAGAGGGAGGATTGAAACACAAATGATGACTCATTATACCTTCAAGGGCCAAGTGCCCATCCATGATAATGCATGCAACTTTGGAATTTAATGCCATGATAGCACATGCCCGAGTAGATGTAACACTATGGAATCCACCTTCGATGGGGATGTCCATCCTTTTGAACATAAACACTCTTGTCCAAAGTAGTCCCTTGATTTGCCAATGTGTTTGCAAGTGCATTATTGTGCCTCCTAGTATGCATATGACTAAACTCTTTAATCTCCTTAAGAGAGTGAAGGGTGCACCTTTGAATCCTTCCCTGGGTAGTCTCATCTTTGACTAAACCTTTCTTGGCAGAGTGGACCACAAGTAGGGAGTCTCTAAATATGATCACTTTTCGCACCTGGAGAGATGCTAAATACTCTGCTCCCATCATCAAAGCAAACCATTCAACTTGGTTATTAGAAGTCATGCCTAGCCCCTAAGCAAACAAATTCGTAATTGTCCCTCTAGGGTCTAGCAGGACCACCCCTACACTTACCACCCCTGTTTTAGTTAGATTTGTCCATTTTAGTGTTTTTAAATTGATTTGTTTTCCAATAAATTTGTTAGGCTGTATTTATGAAATGCTTGTAATTTTAACCCTGTGGAAGAAAGGGTTTCTACTAGTAGCACCTTTTTTCGATTCAGGGGTTGATTTTGGTATTTTCATTGCAACGTCGCCGATTTTTAAGGCGAAGGTTTGAAAAAGGTTGTAATTTCAACCTCGTAATGGGGGTGCCATGGTAGCACCACTTTTCAAGTCGGTGGTTTATTTAGAGTTTTGAATGCAACAACATCTGTTGTTAAGGCTGGGGCCTCAAACAATATCTAATTTTAGCCCCGAGAAAAAAGGTGTGCTACCAGTAGCACCCCTTTTCAACAACAACTTTTTTATTTTAGGGTTGTTTTTGACACAAAAATATGAGTTTTTATGGCTAGAGTTCTCGTTTTGAGCATAAAGTTCTTGTCGAGTCGTATAATGTGTTAAACGAGACTTTAATGCAATCTGCATGCAAAGGATTATGAGTTTTTTCATGTTTTATTGCTTTTTTCTAGAATATTGGGCATATTTACTTTTATGGAAAGGAAGAAGGAATTCTAAATATGCAAATTGGCAGTGCATTAAGGGGGTTAAACAATTAGTTTGGGAGTGCACATTGTAGAAATGGAACAACTCTTCATCCTCCCATCCACCACCCCTATACCACCACCACCGTTTGTTAATGAGGATATTGTTGGCAACCTATTACATGTCTGCTAATATGATGCAAATTATCTCTTGGTATCGTGGGATTGTCTCACTTATGATATCATACTGGTTCTCAGATCATTGGTTTAAAGATTTAATTGTTGGTAAACAATTGGTAGTTGCTTGCTCCTGCTTTGATTCTTTCTTCACTTAAGATACCACTGTTTCACTTCAATTTATTTGGTTTGCTAACACAGTTACTTCTAAAACTTGTTATCGACCATATAAATTCAGTGCTTAGAATAATTGTCGCTCTTAATTGTTTTAGGTCAATAAAATAGGGAGTTTTTGTATGTGTTTTCTTCCTTTTCTATGCAAATTTTTAGATTAAATAGCAATGTATGACTTATAGGGAAACCCTCTTGTAATTGGAAAAGCACTAGCCTAAACCGGGAGGCTTGCCAACCATGACAAGGGTTGGCTTGCCTATAACTATTGTACAATTTTGTTTTGCAAATCCATGTGATAACATGTCTCGTATTGTATTGATACGCTGTTGCAAGCATGGGGATGCCCGCTTCATTTGTATTTGAGATTATACACAACTTACCCCATTGGTTGGTTGTTTGTAGGTGTGGCCTATGTGGTCCCTTTGGGGGGGGGGGATTCTTTCTCTTTACTCACTCTTATTCCTCATGCAGACACCCGTGTTCTCTCGTGGATTGGAAAAAACATGTGATGTGTTTTGACCATACGATCAACTCTTGACCTCACACGTCAAGGGGCAACTACTAACAACCTGGTTTTGCTTACCCACTTTGTCATGAGCACCATCGCTATTATACATCACTTCTAGCAATATTAAGCCCATTTCCATCACCTCCATCACCAAATGACCTTTATAATATCACAAGAATGAAATTAAAACTAAGAGTTGACCATAAAAGTCATTGCATTGAATTTCCCTAAAAAATTATGCAAGCTTGTCGCACTAAAAGCTTCAAAAACTTGACACAACCTCAAAAATAGTATTTGGCTACTCATAAGTATTGTGTGCCTTCCAAAAAGGTGTACTTAATGGAAGTGGGCATTCCCAACATGTTATTTATAGAAATAGAATTTGATACAGTCTCCAATACCTATAATTATCCCACTAAATCACCGATGAAAATGGATTATTCACATTGTAGCTAGTTCTAAGAAGTGTCCACGTCATTTCCTTTGAATAAATCTCTCGAGGTCATTAAATTCATAAGAGAAAGGATATGTTACTGAATTCCCAACATAAAGAGAGAGACAACCACTTGCATCCCTTTTCTTTCACCACATGGAGTCATTCACATATCATCTGCTCGGGAGTGGGGCATCAAAGGAGAAGAAGAACCCTCCCTTGGGTTGGTTGCACAAGTCCACATAAACTACATCCAACATAAAGTATGTATGATTATCTTCGTTCTTTTGTTAATATCAAAACACATTCTTTTATCTTGCCTTGTTTCATTTTAGTTGTAGTAGATTAGTGTTGTATCTGCCGAAATAGTCATAGGTCCTTTATTTTGTCGTCTTTTCACATATTTACCTAGTATCGTCGCATTCATTCCAGTATCGTCAAATACGATGCCATGTAACAACTAATTTATCCTTCACATAATTGCTCTAGGTCAAACTTGGATGGGGCTATTGTTACTTACATTTGATTTCACAATGAAGCCTTGAGTTTGTTAGGTGTGTGCAGTGTCGAAGAGACACTAGGATGAGTCTTGAGTCTTACTATTGTCTTGTCTCTTCGTGTTTTATTGTTGAGTCAGTCCTTGTTGATCATTACCTCATTTAGTCCTAGGGATATGACACTATGTGGTTCTACTACTTGTTTATTGCTTCGAGTTGGGGGGGATATTTCCATCAATGTCTACCTTCTGGCAAGTCATTCCTCATTAACGTCGACACATCATCTTAGGCATGACTCAGAAGCTAGAGTGCCTTGACGATTGTTAGCCTCGTTGGTGACTGTCTTGCATCCATCAAGACTAAGCATCAATGGGATTATATGAGCTCTATCCATGCTTGACATAAGATCATTGTTTCGCATTCACGGGTTCTGCTTGTACCTTAAATCCCATCAACATTATTGGTGAGTATCTTTGTACTTGTCAAGTGTTCTCATTATTGATATTTGATCAAGTGGCTTCATTGTTGACTTCAATTAATTTACAAGTGGGAGAACCATACTTTTCAGATGGGTTGTAGGTTGCATATGCAGATGGTCATGCATAGTTATATCTCACTTTCAATTGATCAACTAAGGTACTATGCACTTGACTCCATTGCCCAATGGACAGGCACATTAAATACATGTAAAGTTCCCATGGATCATTTTCAGAGCCTCGAAGCATAGAGATTCAATGGTTCTCAGCACCTCGTGAGGGGATGTCATCCCCTTGAGTCCGAATTGTTAACCCTCAGTTGTTCTTGAACTACTAGAGGGTTAAGATCCAATGAGATTCCATCAGGTTGGTTACATTGTTTGTTGATCTAGGCATACACATTGACAAGGGTTTCTTTGTCAGAGCCATCAGAGTTTGAGGTTGTTATTTTTAGTAATTGCCTTTTAGGAAACCCTATATTAGGGGGCCCACATGATGCGGATACTTGCGAAAACAATGTTTTTGTAAAAGAAAGTAAGCCCAGTGAGACTGCTTTATGCTTTTTGCAAGAAAGCTAATACAATGTTATTTTCTAGTCTTTCCCGCTTTTTACTTTTTAGGGAAAGACTATCTTTTTGAGCATGTCTATAATTAGCAATTTCTTTATGTGGTAGGTACTATTTCAATGTCAAGGCTTCGAACAAGTAATAAGGACGGTGGTCAAGGTTTTGGTGGTGAAGAGGTGTTGAGTTAAGATCAATATTGAAGAATATTGAAACCCTTCCAACTCCTTCCACCCCCCTTTACCACCCCTTACATGTAAAAAGGGGTGGGGGGAAGAGTTAAAGGTGGGAGCTCGATAAAGGGGGTGGGGGAGGGAAGAGTTAAAGGGGGAGCTCAACTTCAATCTAGCTCCCCACTTCAATGCACCACCCCCCAACCCCCCACATGACATGTAAGGGGGTTGCATAATGTAAAACATTTTATATATATTTTAAATTTTTTCACTTTTTAAACTTTACTTTTATTATAACTCTTCATGATTTTAATTTTATTATTGCATTTCTATTTTCAGGTATTATATATATATATATTAATTTTGTTTCATTTGTAATGTATTTTGTTTTTATTTCTCCAAATTTGTTTTATTTTTTGAATTTTAAATTGTTTTCTCTAAAAAAATTATGTTTTTTAGTTAAATTTGTCTTTTCTTTTAACGAGAATGGGCAAAGAGTTTATATTAAAATGCTGAGAAAAAACAAACAAATTTAAAAAAAACAGTCACCCTACTGAAGAGGGGAACAAGAGAAAATTGTTTGTTGTCCAAAATTCTCCTTTCCTAAACATTGCATTTAGAATTTTCCCAATTGTAGCAACTTCTAGCACTATATAGGTGAATATATTGTCATAATAAGGTGACACATAAGTAATACATAGCATAAACAAAAAGGGTAGAACCAGTCTAAAGCCATCAAAGGCAAACATCAACCAACTTGCCTAAAGGAGTCCATGTCAATGATTTCTTTTGTGGACTGACAAATGAAACCTTCTTCCAGAACCCTCTATGTTGTAGTGGAGTGATCCTGACTGTGGTTTTCCTGAGCCAAATTGAGAAATTTGTCCACATCTTCCAGCAGCTTGTCTATTTGACCAACCTGAACTCTAATGTTTCCCTCCACTTCATCCATTTTGGTATCCAAAAGAGAAATATGATACAAAATTTCACGCATGGCGTCCACCATTCCATCCCAGCAAGACTGCAAAATCCTTAGCATAGACTTAACATCCCTGAGTTCATCCTGAACCGCATGGAATTATACCTTCCAGGATGGCATTGTTATCCTTGGGGAGCCCCATTCCTTCCACAATCCAATCAAAACAAGGCACACGGCCCTGGTACCTCTAGCATATGCAGCAAACCTCACCATAGTCCTGACATAGAGCAATCTAAAAAACAATAAACCAAAAGGAGACCCCACTCTTGGAGGAGAGCGAGGTCCCTTTGAAGCAAGAAACGAAATCAAACATAAAACAATGCCTTCAACCAATACTTGTAGGTTTGTTGTTGAAAACTCAAGAATTGCAACCAGTGGATGAGCCCAAGAACTAGAGCAACCCCAGAGTCAATCCTAGGTCGAAATCACGCAAGAAGAACCAAAAGTCAAGCCCGGGAGGAACACAGAGTAAAAGATAAGCTCAATGTGAATAATTGAATGGTTGTCTCTAGACAAAGATATCCCACCATCTCCCCAAGGGGAAATAAAGACCATCCCAATACTTAGTGTGCGAGTACAAGTCAAGGACTCTGAGAGAGGGAGGATTGAAACACAAATGATGACTCATTATACCTTCAAGGGCCAAGTGCCCATCCATGATAATGCATGCAACTTTGGAATTTAATGCCATGATAGCACATGCCCGAGTAGAGGTAACACTATGGAATCCACCTTCGATGGGGATGTCCATCCTTTTGAACATAAACACTCTTGTCCAAAGTAGTCCCTTGATTTGCCAATGTGTTTGCAAGTGCATTATTGTGCCTCCTAGTATGCATATGACTAAACTCTTTAATCTCCTTAAGAGAGTGAAGGGTGCACCTTTGAATCCTTCCCTGGGTAGTCTCATCTTTGACTAAACCTTTCTTGGCAGAGTGGACCACAAGTAGGGAGTCTCTAAATATGATCACTTTTCGCACCTGGAGAGATGCTAAATACTCTGCTCCCATCATCAAAGCAAACCATTCAACTTGGTTATTAGAAGTCATGCCTAGCCCCTAAGCAAACAAATTTGTAATTGTCCCTCTAGGGTCTAGCAGGACCACCCCTACACTTACCACCCCTGTTTTAGTTAGATTTGTCCATTTTAGTGTTTTTAAATTGATTTGTTTTCCAATAAATTTGTTAGGCTGTATTTATGAAATGCTTGTAATTTTAACCCTGTGGAAGAAAGGGTTTCTACTAGTAGCACCTTTTTTCGATTCAGGGGTTGATTTTGGTATTTTCATTGCAACGTCGCCGATTTTTAAGGCGAAGGTTTGAAAAAGGTTGTAATTTCAACCTCGTAATGGGGGTGCCATGGTAGCACCACTTTTCAAGTCGGTGGTTTATTTAGAGTTTTGAATGCAACAACATCTGTTGTTAAGGCTGGGGCCTCAAACAATATCTAATTTTAGCCCCGAGAAAAAAGGTGTGCTACCAGTAGCACCCCTTTTCAACAACAACTTTTTTATTTTAGGGTTGTTTTTGACACAAAAATATGAGTTTTTATGGCTAGAGTTCTCGTTTTGAGCATAAAGTTCTTGTCGAGTCGTATAATGTGTTAAACGAGACTTTAATGCAATCTGCATGCAAAGGATTATGAGTTTTTTCATGTTTTATTGCTTTTTTCTAGAACATTGGGCATATTTACTTTTATGGAAAGGAAGAAGGAATTCTAAATATGCAAATTGGCAGTGCATTAAGGGGGTTAAACAATTAGTTTGGGAGTGCACATTGTAGAAATGGAACAACTCTTCATCCTCCCATCCACCACCCCTATACCACCACCACCGTTTGTTAATGAGGATATTGTTGGCAACCTATTACATGTCTGCTAATATGATGCAAATTATCTCTTGGTATCGTGGGATTGTCTCACTTATGATATCATACTGGTTCTCAGATCATTGGTTTAAAGATTTAATTGTTGGTAAACAATTGGTAGTTGCTTGCTCCTGCTTTGATTCTTTCTTCACTTAAGATACCACTGTTTCACTTCAATTTATTTGGTTTGCTAACACAGTTACTTCTAAAACTTGTTATCGACCATATAAATTCAGTGCTTAGAATAATTGTCGCTCTTAATTGTTTTAGGTCAATAAAATAGGGAGTTTTTGTATGTGTTTTCTTCCTTTTCTATGCAAATTTTTAGATTAAATAGCAATGTATGACTTATAGGGAAACCCTCTTGTAATTGGAAAAGCACTAGCCTAAACCGGGAGGCTTGCCAACCATGACAAGGGTTGGCTTGCCTATAACTATTGTACAATTTTGTTTTGCAAATCCATGTGATAACATGTCTCGTATTGTATTGATACGCTGTTGCAAGCATGGGGATGCCCGCTTCATTTGTATTTGAGATTATACACAACTTACCCCATTGGTTGGTTGTTTGTAGGTGTGGCCTATGTGGTCCCTTTGGGGGGGGGGGATTCTTTCTCTTTACTCACTCTTATTCCTCATGCAGACACCCGTGTTCTCTCGTGGATTGGAAAAAACATGTGATGTGTTTTGACCATACGATCAACTCTTGACCTCACACGTCAAGGGGCAACTACTAACAACCTGGTTTTGCTTACCCACTTTGTCATGAGCACCATCGCTATTATACATCACTTCTAGCAATATTAAGCCCATTTCCATCACCTCCATCACCAAATGACCTTTATAATATCACAAGAATGAAATTAAAACTAAGAGTTGACCATAAAAGTCATTGCATTGAATTTCCCTAAAAAATTATGCAAGCTTGTCGCACTAAAAGCTTCAAAAACTTGACACAACCTCAAAAATAGTATTTGGCTACTCATAAGTATTGTGTGCCTTCCAAAAAGGTGTACTTAATGGAAGTGGGCATTCCCAACATGTTATTTATAGAAATAGAATTTGATACAGTCTCCAATACCTATAATTATCCCACTAAATCACCGATGAAAATGGATTATTCACATTGTAGCTAGTTCTAAGAAGTGTCCACGTCATTTCCTTTGAATAAATCTCTCGAGGTCATTAAATTCATAAGAGAAAGGATATGTTACTGAATTCCCAACATAAAGAGAGAGACAACCACTTGCATCCCTTTTCTTTCACCACATGGAGTCATTCACATATCATCTGCTCGGGAGTGGGGCATCAAAGGAGAAGAAGAACCCTCCCTTGGGTTGGTTGCACAAGTCCACATAAACTACATCCAACATAAAGTATGTATGATTATCTTCGTTCTTTTGTTAATATCAAAACACATTCTTTTATCTTGCCTTGTTTCATTTTAGTTGTAGTAGATTAGTGTTGTATCTGCCGAAATAGTCATAGGTCCTTTATTTTGTCGTCTTTTCACATATTTACCTAGTATCGTCGCATTCATTCCAGTATCGTCAAATACGATGCCATGTAACAACTAATTTATCCTTCACATAATTGCTCTAGGTCAAACTTGGATGGGGCTATTGTTACTTACATTTGATTTCACAATGAAGCCTTGAGTTTGTTAGGTGTGTGCAGTGTCGAAGAGACACTAGGATGAGTCTTGAGTCTTACTATTGTCTTGTCTCTTCGTGTTTTATTGTTGAGTCAGTCCTTGTTGATCATTACCTCATTTAGTCCTAGGGATATGACACTATGTGGTTCTACTACTTGTTTATTGCTTCGAGTTGGGGGGGATATTTCCATCAATGTCTACCTTCTGGCAAGTCATTCCTCATTAACGTCGACACATCATCTTAGGCATGACTCAGAAGCTAGAGTGCCTTGACGATTGTTAGCCTCGTTGGTGACTGTCTTGCATCCATCAAGACTAAGCATCAATGGGATTATATGAGCTCTATCCATGCTTGACATAAGATCATTGTTTCGCATTCACGGGTTCTGCTTGTACCTTAAATCCCATCAACATTATTGGTGAGTATCTTTGTACTTGTCAAGTGTTCTCATTATTGATATTTGATCAAGTGGCTTCATTGTTGACTTCAATTAATTTACAAGTGGGAGAACCATACTTTTCAGATGGGTTGTAGGTTGCATATGCAGATGGTCATGCATAGTTATATCTCACTTTCAATTGATCAACTAAGGTACTATGCACTTGACTCCATTGCCCAATGGACAGGCACATTAAATACATGTAAAGTTCCCATGGATCATTTTCAGAGCCTCGAAGCATAGAGATTCAATGGTTCTCAGCACCTCGTGAGGGGATGTCATCCCCTTGAGTCCGAATTGTTAACCCTCAGTTGTTCTTGAACTACTAGAGGGTTAAGATCCAATGAGATTCCATCAGGTTGGTTACATTGTTTGTTGATCTAGGCATACACATTGACAAGGGTTTCTTTGTCAGAGCCATCAGAGTTTGAGGTTGTTATTTTTAGTAATTGCCTTTTAGGAAACCCTATATTAGGGGGCCCACATGATGCGGATACTTGTGAAAACAATGTTTTTGTAAAAGAAAGTAAGCCCAGTGAGACTGCTTTATGCTTTTTGCAAGAAAGCTAATACAATGTTATTTTCTAGTCTTTCCCGCTTTTTACTTTTTAGGGAAAGACTATCTTTTTGAGCATGTCTATAATTAGCAATTTCTTTATGTGGTAGGTACTATTTCAATGTCAAGGCTTCGAACAAGTAATAAGGACGGTGGTCAAGGTTTTGGTGGTGAAGAGGTGTTGAGTTAAGATCAATATTGAAGAATATTGAAACCCTTCCAACTCCTTCCACCCCCCTTTACCACCCCTTACATGTAAAAAGGGGTGGGGGGAAGAGTTAAAGGTGGGAGCTCGATAAAGGGGGTGGGGGAGGGAAGAGTTAAAGGGGGAGCTCAACTTCAATCTAGCTCCCCACTTCAATGCACCACCCCCCAACCCCCCACATGACATGTAAGGGGGTTGCATAATGTAAAACATTTTATATATATTTTAAATTTTTTTACTTTTTAAACTTTACTTTTATTATAACTCTTCATGATTTTAATTTTATTATTGCATTTCTATTTTCAGGTATTATATATATATATATTAATTTTGTTTCATTTGTAATGTATTTTGTTTTTATTTCTCCAAATTTGTTTTATTTTTTGAATTTTAAATTGTTTTCTCTAAAAAAATTATGTTTTTTAGTTAAATTTGTCTTTTCTTTTAACGAGAATGGGCAAAGAGTTTATATTAAAATGCTGAGAAAAAACAAACAAATTTAAAAAAAACAGTCACCCTACTGAAGAGGGGAACAAGAGAAAATTGTTTGTTGTCCAAAATTCTCCTTTCCTAAACATTGCATTTAGAATTTTCCCAATTGTAGCAACTTCTAGCACTATATAGGTGAATATATTGTCATAATAAGGTGACACATAAGTAATACATAGCATAAACAAAAAGGGTAGAACCAGTCTAAAGCCATCAAAGGCAAACATCAACCAACTTGCCTAAAGGAGTCCATGTCAATGATTTCTTTTGTGGACTGACAAACGAAACCTTCTTCCAGAACCCTCTATGTTGTAGTGGAGTGATCCTGACTGTGGTTTTCCTGAGCCAAATTGAGAAATTTGTCCACATCTTCCAGCAGCTTGTCTATTTGACCAACCTGAACTCTAATGTTTCCCTCCACTTCATCCATTTTGGTATCCAAAAGAGAAATATGATACAAAATTTCACGCATGGCGTCCACCATTCCATCCCAGCAAGACTGCAAAATCCTTAGCATAGACTTAACATCCCTGAGTTCATCCTGAACCGCATGGAATTATACCTTCCAGGATGGCATTGTTATCCTTGGGGAGCCCCATTCCTTCCACAATCCAATCAAAACAAGGCACACGGCCCTGGTACCTCTAGCATATGCAGCAAACCTCACCATAGTCCTGACATAGAGCAATCTAAAAAACAATAAACCAAAAGGAGACCCCACTCTTGGAGGAGAGCGAGGTCCCTTTGAAGCAAGAAACGAAATCAAACATAAAACAATGCCTTCAACCAATACTTGTAGGTTTGTTGTTGAAAACTCAAGAATTGCAACCAGTGGATGAGCCCAAGAACTAGAGCAACCCCAGAGTCAATCCTAGGTCGAAATCACGCAAGAAGAACCAAAAGTCAAGCCCGGGAGGAACACAGAGTAAAAGATAAGCTCAATGTGAATAAGTGAATGGTTGTCTCTAGACAAAGATATCCCACCATCTCCCCAAGGGGAAATAAAGACCATCCCAATACTTAGTGTGCGAGTACAAGTCAAGGACTCTGAGAGAGGGAGGATTGAAACACAAATGATGACTCATTATACCTTCAAGGGCCAAGTGCCCATCCATGATAATGCATGCAACTTTGGAATTTAATGCCATGATAGCACATGCCCGAGTAGATGTAACACTATGGAATCCACCTTCGATGGGGATGTCCATCCTTTTGAACATAAACACTCTTGTCCAAAGTAGTCCCTTGATTTGCCAATGTGTTTGCAAGTGCATTATTGTGCCTCCTAGTATGCATATGACTAAACTCTTTAATCTCCTTAAGAGAGTGAAGGGTGCACCTTTGAATCCTTCCCTGGGTAGTCTCATCTTTGACTAAACCTTTCTTGGCAGAGTGGACCACAAGTAGGGAGTCTCTAAATATGATCACTTTTCGCACCTGGAGAGATGCTAAATACTCTGCTCCCATCATCAAAGCAAACCATTCAACTTGGTTATTAGAAGTCATGCCTAGCCCCTAAGCAAACAAATTCGTAATTGTCCCTCTAGGGTCTAGCAGGACCACCCCTACACTTACCACCCCTGTTTTAGTTAGATTTGTCCATTTTAGTGTTTTTAAATTGATTTGTTTTCCAATAAATTTGTTAGGCTGTATTTATGAAATGCTTGTAATTTTAACCCTGTGGAAGAAAGGGTTTCTACTAGTAGCACCTTTTTTCGATTCAGGGGTTGATTTTGGTATTTTCATTGCAACGTCGCCGATTTTTAAGGCGAAGGTTTGAAAAAGGTTGTAATTTCAACCTCGTAATGGGGGTGCCATGGTAGCACCACTTTTCAAGTCGGTGGTTTATTTAGAGTTTTGAATGCAACAACATCTGTTGTTAAGGCTGGGGCCTCAAACAATATCTAATTTTAGCCCCGAGAAAAAAGGTGTGCTACCAGTAGCACCCCTTTTCAACAACAACTTTTTTATTTTAGGGTTGTTTTTGACACAAAAATATGAGTTTTTATGGCTAGAGTTCTCGTTTTGAGCATAAAGTTCTTGTCGAGTCGTATAATGTGTTAAACGAGACTTTAATGCAATCTGCATGCAAAGGATTATGAGTTTTTTTCATGTTTTATTGCTTTTTTCTAGAACATTGGGCATATTTACTTTTATGGAAAGGAAGAAGGAATTATAAATATGCAAATTGGCAGTGCATTAAGGGGGTTAAACAATTAGTTTGGGAGTGCACATTGTAGAAATGGAACAACTCTTCATCCTCCCATCCACCACCCCTATACCACCACCACCGTTTGTTAATGAGGATATTGTTGGCAACCTATTACATGTCTGCTAATATGATGCAAATTATCTCTTGGTATCGTGGGATTGTCTCACTTATGATATCATACTGGTTCTCAGATCATTGGTTTAAAGATTTAATTGTTGGTAAACAATTGGTAGTTGCTTGCTCCTGCTTTGATTCTTTCTTCACTTAAGATACCACTGTTTCACTTCAATTTATTTGGTTTGCTAACACAGTTACTTCTAAAACTTGTTATCGACCATATAAATTCAGTGCTTAGAATAATTGTCGCTCTTAATTGTTTTAGGTCAATAAAATAGGGAGTTTTTGTATGTGTTTTCTTCCTTTTCTATGCAAATTTTTAGATTAAATAGCAATGTATGACTTATAGGGAAACCCTCTTGTAATTGGAAAAGCACTAGCCTAAACCGGGAGGCTTGCCAACCATGACAAGGGTTGGCTTGCCTATAACTATTGTACAATTTTGTTTTGCAAATCCATGTGATAACATGTCTCGTATTGTATTGATACGCTGTTGCAAGCATGGGGATGCCCGCTTCATTTGTATTTGAGATTATACACAACTTACCCCATTGGTTGGTTGTTTGTAGGTGTGGCCTATGTGGTCCCTTTGGGGGGGGGGATTCTTTCTCTTTACTCACTCTTATTCCTCATGCAGACACCCGTGTTCTCTCGTGGATTGGAAAAAACATGTGATGTGTTTTGACCATACGATCAACTCTTGACCTCACACGTCAAGGGGCAACTACTAACAACCTGGTTTTGCTTACCCACTTTGTCATGAGCACCATCGCTATTATACATCACTTCTAGCAATATTAAGCCCATTTCCATCACCTCCATCACCAAATGACCTTTATAATATCACAAGAATGAAATTAAAACTAAGAGTTGACCATAAAAGTCATTGCATTGAATTTCCCTAAAAAATTATGCAAGCTTGTCGCACTAAAAGCTTCAAAAACTTGACACAACCTCAAAAATAGTATTTGGCTACTCATAAGTATTGTGTGCCTTCCAAAAAGGTGTACTTAATGGAAGTGGGCATTCCCAACATGTTATTTATAGAAATAGAATTTGATACAGTCTCCAATACCTATAATTATCCCACTAAATCACCGATGAAAATGGATTATTCACATTGTAGCTAGTTCTAAGAAGTGTCCACGTCATTTCCTTTGAATAAATCTCTCGAGGTCATTAAATTCATAAGAGAAAGGATATGTTACTGAATTCCCAACATAAAGAGAGAGACAACCACTTGCATCCCTTTTCTTTCACCACATGGAGTCATTCACATATCATCTGCTCGGGAGTGGGGCATCAAAGGAGAAGAAGAACCCTCCCTTGGGTTGGTTGCACAAGTCCACATAAACTACATCCAACATAAAGTATGTATGATTATCTTCGTTCTTTTGTTAATATCAAAACACATTCTTTTATCTTGGCTTGTTTCATTTTAGTTGTAGTAGATTAGTGTTGTATCTGCCGAAATAGTCATAGGTCCTTTATTTTGTCGTCTTTTCACATATTTACCTAGTATCGTCGCATTCATTCCAGTATCGTCAAATACGATGCCATGTAACAACTAATTTATCCTTCACATAATTGCTCTAGGTCAAACTTGGATGGGGCTATTGTTACTTACATTTGATTTCACAATGAAGCCTTGAGTTTGTTAGGTGTGTGCAGTGTCGAAGAGACACTAGGATGAGTCTTGAGTCTTACTATTGTCTTGTCTCTTCGTGTTTTATTGTTGAGTCAGTCCTTGTTGATCATTACCTCATTTAGTCCTAGGGATATGACACTATGTGGTTCTACTACTTGTTTATTGCTTCGAGTTGGGGGGGATATTTCCATCAATGTCTACCTTCTGGCAAGTCATTCCTCGTTAACGTCGACACATCATCTTAGGCATGACTCAGAAGCTAGAGTGCCTTGACGATTGTTAGCCTCGTTGGTGACTGTCTTGCATCCATCAAGACTAAGCATCAATGGGATTATATGAGCTCTATCCATGCTTGACATAAGATCATTGTTTCGCATTCACGGGTTCTGCTTGTACCTTAAATCCCATCAACATTATTGGTGAGTATCTTTGTACTTGTCAAGTGTTCTCATTATTGATATTTGATCAAGTGGCTTCATTGTTGACTTCAATTAATTTACAAGGGGGAGAACCATACTTTTCAGATGGGTTGTAGGTTGCATATGCAGATGGTCATGCATAGTTATATCTCACTTTCAATTGATCAACTAAGGTACTATGCACTTGACTCCATTGCCCAATGGACAGGCACATTAAATACATGTAAAGTTCCCATGGATCATTTTCAGAGCCTCGAAGCATAGAGATTCAATGGTTCTCAGCACCTCGTGAGGGGATGTCATCCCCTTGAGTCCGAATTGTTAACCCTCAGTTGTTCTTGAACTACTAGAGGGTTAAGATCCAATGAGATTCCATCAGGTTGGTTACATTGTTTGTTGATCTAGGCATACACATTGACAAGGGTTTCTTTGTCAGAGCCATCAGAGTTTGAGGTTGTTATTTTTAGTAATTGCCTTTTAGGAAACCCTATATTAGGGGGCCCACATGATGCGGATACTTGTGAAAACAATGTTTTTGTAAAAGAAAGTAAGCCCAGTGAGACTGCTTTATGCTTTTTGCAAGAAAGCTAATACAATGTTATTTTCTAGTCTTTCCCGCTTTTTACTTTTTAGGGAAAGACTATCTTTTTGAGCATGTCTATAATTAGCAATTTCTTTATGTGGTAGGTACTATTTCAATGTCAAGGCTTCGAACAAGTAATAAGGACGGTGGTCAAGGTTTTGGTGGTGAAGAGGTGTTGAGTTAAGATCAATATTGAAGAATATTGAAACCCTTCCAACTCCTTCCACCCCCCTTTACCACCCCTTACATGTAAAAAGGGGTGGGGGGAAGAGTTAAAGGTGGGAGCTCGATAAAGGGGGTGGGGGAGGGAAGAGTTAAAGGGGGAGCTCAACTTCAATCTAGCTCCCCACTTCAATGCACCACCCCCCAACCCCCCACATGACATGTAAGGGGGTTGCATAATGTAAAACATTTTATATATATTTTAAATTTTTTTACTTTTTAAACTTTACTTTTATTATAACTCTTCATGATTTTAATTTTATTATTGCATTTCTATTTTCAGGTATTATATATATATATATTAATTTTGTTTCATTTGTAATGTATTTTGTTTTTATTTCTCCAAATTTGTTTTATTTTTTGAATTTTAAATTGTTTTCTCTAAAAAAATTATGTTTTTTAGTTAAATTTGTCTTTTCTTTTAACGAGAATGGGCAAAGAGTTTATATTAAAATGCTGAGAAAAAACAAACAAATTTAAAAAAAACAGTCACCCTACTGAAGAGGGGAACAAGAGAAAATTGTTTGTTGTCCAAAATTCTCCTTTCCTAAACATTGCATTTAGAATTTTCCCAATTGTAGCAACTTCTAGCACTATATAGGTGAATATATTGTCATAATAAGGTGACACATAAGTAATACATAGCATAAACAAAAAGGGTAGAACCAGTCTAAAGCCATCAAAGGCAAACATCAACCAACTTGCCTAAAGGAGTCCATGTCAATGATTTCTTTTGTGGACTGACAAACGAAACCTTCTTCCAGAACCCTCTATGTTGTAGTGGAGTGATCCTGACTGTGGTTTTCCTGAGCCAAATTGAGAAATTTGTCCACATCTTCCAGCAGCTTGTCTATTTGACCAACCTGAACTCTAATGTTTCCCTCCACTTCATCCATTTTGGTATCCAAAAGAGAAATATGATACAAAATTTCACGCATGGCGTCCACCATTCCATCCCAGCAAGACTGCAAAATCCTTAGCATAGACTTAACATCCCTGAGTTCATCCTGAACCGCATGGAATTATACCTTCCAGGATGGCATTGTTATCCTTGGGGAGCCCCATTCCTTCCACAATCCAATCAAAACAAGGCACACGGCCCTGGTACCTCTAGCATATGCAGCAAACCTCACCATAGTCCTGACATAGAGCAATCTAAAAAACAATAAACCAAAAGGAGACCCCACTCTTGGAGGAGAGCGAGGTCCCTTTGAAGCAAGAAACGAAATCAAACATAAAACAATGCCTTCAACCAATACTTGTAGGTTTGTTGTTGAAAACTCAAGAATTGCAACCAGTGGATGAGCCCAAGAACTAGAGCAACCCCAGAGTCAATCCTAGGTCGAAATCACGCAAGAAGAACCAAAAGTCAAGCCCGGGAGGAACACAGAGTAAAAGATAAGCTCAATGTGAATAAGTGAATGGTTGTCTCTAGACAAAGATATCCCACCATCTCCCCAAGGGGAAATAAAGACCATCCCAATACTTAGTGTGCGAGTACAAGTCAAGGACTCTGAGAGAGGGAGGATTGAAACACAAATGATGACTCATTATACCTTCAAGGGCCAAGTGCCCATCCATGATAATGCATGCAACTTTGGAATTTAATGCCATGATAGCACATGCCCGAGTAGATGTAACACTATGGAATCCACCTTCGATGGGGATGTCCATCCTTTTGAACATAAACACTCTTGTCCAAAGTAGTCCCTTGATTTGCCAATGTGTTTGCAAGTGCATTATTGTGCCTCCTAGTATGCATATGACTAAACTCTTTAATCTCCTTAAGAGAGTGAAGGGTGCACCTTTGAATCCTTCCCTGGGTAGTCTCATCTTTGACTAAACCTTTCTTGGCAGAGTGGACCACAAGTAGGGAGTCTCTAAATATGATCACTTTTCGCACCTGGAGAGATGCTAAATACTCTGCTCCCATCATCAAAGCAAACCATTCAACTTGGTTATTAGAAGTCATGCCTATCCCCTAAGCAAACAAATTCGTAATTGTCCCTCTAGGGTCTAGCAGGACCACCCCTACACTTACCACCCCTGTTTTAGTTAGATTTGTCCATTTTAGTGTTTTTAAATTGATTTGTTTTCCAATAAATTTGTTAGGCTGTATTTATGAAATGCTTGTAATTTTAACCCTGTGGAAGAAAGGGTTTCTACTAGTAGCACCTTTTTTCGATTCAGGGGTTGATTTTGGTATTTTCATTGCAACGTCGCCGATTTTTAAGGCGAAGGTTTGAAAAAGGTTGTAATTTCAACCTCGTAATGGGGGTGCCATGGTAGCACCACTTTTCAAGTCGGTGGTTTATTTAGAGTTTTGAATGCAACAACATCTGTTGTTAAGGCTGGGGCCTCAAACAATATCTAATTTTAGCCCCGAGAAAAAAGGTGTGCTACCAGTAGCACCCCTTTTCAACAACAACTTTTTTATTTTAGGGTTGTTTTTGACACAAAAATATGAGTTTTTATGGCTAGAGTTCTCGTTTTGAGCATAAAGTTCTTGTCGAGTCGTATAATGTGTTAAACGAGACTTTAATGCAATCTGCATGCAAAGGATTATGAGTTTTTTCATGTTTTATTGCTTTTTTCTAGAACATTGGGCATATTTACTTTTATGGAAAGGAAGAAGGAATTCTAAATATGCAAATTGGCAGTGCATTAAGGGGGTTAAACAATTAGTTTGGGAGTGCACATTGTAGAAATGGAACAACTCTTCATCCTCCCATCCACCACCCCTATACCACCACCACCGTTTGTTAATGAGGATATTGTTGGCAACCTATTACATGTCTGCTAATATGATGCAAATTATCTCTTGGTATCGTGGGATTGTCTCACTTATGATATCATACTGGTTCTCAGATCATTGGTTTAAAGATTTAATTGTTGGTAAACAATTGGTAGTTGCTTGCTCCTGCTTTGATTCTTTCTTCACTTAAGATACCACTGTTTCACTTCAATTTATTTGGTTTGCTAACACAGTTACTTCTAAAACTTGTTATCGACCATATAAATTCAGTGCTTAGAATAATTGTCGCTCTTAATTGTTTTAGGTCAATAAAATAGGGAGTTTTTGTATGTGTTTTCTTCCTTTTCTATGCAAATTTTTAGATTAAATAGCAATGTATGACTTATAGGGAAACCCTCTTGTAATTGGAAAAGCACTAGCCTAAACCGGGAGGCTTGCCAACCATGACAAGGGTTGGCTTGCCTATAACTATTGTACAATTTTGTTTTGCAAATCCATGTGATAACATGTCTCGTATTGTATTGATACGCTGTTGCAAGCATGGGGATGCCCGCTTCATTTGTATTTGAGATTATACACAACTTACCCCATTGGTTGGTTGTTTGTAGGTGTGGCCTATGTGGTCCCTTTGGGGGGGGGGATTCTTTCTCTTTACTCACTCTTATTCCTCATGCAGACACCCGTGTTCTCTCGTGGATTGGAAAAAACATGTGATGTGTTTTGACCATACGATCAACTCTTGACCTCACACGTCAAGGGGCAACTACTAACAACCTGGTTTTGCTTACCCACTTTGTCATGAGCACCATCGCTATTATACATCACTTCTAGCAATATTAAGCCCATTTCCATCACCTCCATCACCAAATGACCTTTATAATATCACAAGAATGAAATTAAAACTAAGAGTTGACCATAAAAGTCATTGCATTGAATTTCCCTAAAAAATTATGCAAGCTTGTCGCACTAAAAGCTTCAAAAACTTGACACAACCTCAAAAATAGTATTTGGCTACTCATAAGTATTGTGTGCCTTCCAAAAAGGTGTACTTAATGGAAGTGGGCATTCCCAACATGTTATTTATAGAAATAGAATTTGATACAGTCTCCAATACCTATAATTATCCCACTAAATCACCGATGAAAATGGATTATTCACATTGTAGCTAGTTCTAAGAAGTGTCCACGTCATTTCCTTTGAATAAATCTCTCGAGGTCATTAAATTCATAAGAGAAAGGATATGTTACTGAATTCCCAACATAAAGAGAGAGACAACCACTTGCATCCCTTTTCTTTCACCACATGGAGTCATTCACATATCATCTGCTCGGGAGTGGGGCATCAAAGGAGAAGAAGAACCCTCCCTTGGGTTGGTTGCACAAGTCCACATAAACTACATCCAACATAAAGTATGTATGATTATCTTCGTTCTTTTGTTAATATCAAAACACATTCTTTTATCTTGCCTTGTTTCATTTTAGTTGTAGTAGATTAGTGTTGTATCTGCCGAAATAGTCATAGGTCCTTTATTTTGTCGTCTTTTCACATATTTACCTAGTATCGTCGCATTCATTCCAGTATCGTCAAATACGATGCCATGTAACAACTAATTTATCCTTCACATAATTGCTCTAGGTCAAACTTGGATGGGGCTATTGTTACTTACATTTGATTTCACAATGAAGCCTTGAGTTTGTTAGGTGTGTGCAGTGTCGAAGAGACACTAGGATGAGTCTTGAGTCTTACTATTGTCTTGTCTCTTCGTGTTTTATTGTTGAGTCAGTCCTTGTTGATCATTACCTCATTTAGTCCTAGGGATATGACACTATGTGGTTCTACTACTTGTTTATTGCTTCGAGTTGGGGGGGATATTTCCATCAATGTCTACCTTCTGGCAAGTCATTCCTCGTTAACGTCGACACATCATCTTAGGCATGACTCAGAAGCTAGAGTGCCTTGACGATTGTTAGCCTCGTTGGTGACTGTCTTGCATCCATCAAGACTAAGCATCAATGGGATTATATGAGCTCTATCCATGCTTGACATAAGATCATTGTTTCGCATTCACGGGTTCTGCTTGTACCTTAAATCCCATCAACATTATTGGTGAGTATCTTTGTACTTGTCAAGTGTTCTCATTATTGATATTTGATCAAGTGGCTTCATTGTTGACTTCAATTAATTTACAAGGGGGAGAACCATACTTTTCAGATGGGTTGTAGGTTGCATATGCAGATGGTCATGCATAGTTATATCTCACTTTCAATTGATCAACTAAGGTACTATGCACTTGACTCCATTGCCCAATGGACAGGCACATTAAATACATGTAAAGTTCCCATGGATCATTTTCAGAGCCTCGAAGCATAGAGATTCAATGGTTCTCAGCACCTCGTGAGGGGATGTCATCCCCTTGAGTCCGAATTGTTAACCCTCAGTTGTTCTTGAACTACTAGAGGGTTAAGATCCAATGAGATTCCATCAGGTTGGTTACATTGTTTGTTGATCTAGGCATACACATTGACAAGGGTTTCTTTGTCAGAGCCATCAGAGTTTGAGGTTGTTATTTTTAGTAATTGCCTTTTAGGAAACCCTATATTAGGGGGCCCACATGATGCGGATACTTGTGAAAACAATGTTTTTGTAAAAGAAAGTAAGCCCAGTGAGACTGCTTTATGCTTTTTGCAAGAAAGCTAATACAATGTTATTTTCTAGTCTTTCCCGCTTTTTACTTTTTAGGGAAAGACTATCTTTTTGAGCATGTCTATAATTAGCAATTTCTTTATGTGGTAGGTACTATTTCAATGTCAAGGCTTCGAACAAGTAATAAGGACGGTGGTCAAGGTTTTGGTGGTGAAGAGGTGTTGAGTTAAGATCAATATTGAAGAATATTGAAACCCTTCCAACTCCTTCCACCCCCCTTTACCACCCCTTACATGTAAAAAGGGGTGGGGGGAAGAGTTAAAGGTGGGAGCTCGATAAAGGGGGTGGGGGAGGGAAGAGTTAAAGGGGGAGCTCAACTTCAATCTAGCTCCCCACTTCAATGCACCACCCCCCAACCCCCCACATGACATGTAAGGGGGTTGCATAATGTAAAACATTTTATATATATTTTAAATTTTTTTACTTTTTAAACTTTACTTTTATTATAACTCTTCATGATTTTAATTTTATTATTGCATTTCTATTTTCAGGTATTATATATATATATATTAATTTTGTTTCATTTGTAATGTATTTTGTTTTTATTTCTCCAAATTTGTTTTATTTTTTGAATTTTAAATTGTTTTCTCTAAAAAAATTATGTTTTTTAGTTAAATTTGTCTTTTCTTTTAACGAGAATGGGCAAAGAGTTTATATTAAAATGCTGAGAAAAAACAAACAAATTTAAAAAAAACAGTCACCCTACTGAAGAGGGGAACAAGAGAAAATTGTTTGTTGTCCAAAATTCTCCTTTCCTAAACATTGCATTTAGAATTTTCCCAATTGTAGCAACTTCTAGCACTATATAGGTGAATATATTGTCATAATAAGGTGACACATAAGTAATACATAGCATAAACAAAAAGGGTAGAACCAGTCTAAAGCCATCAAAGGCAAACATCAACCAACTTGCCTAAAGGAGTCCATGTCAATGATTTCTTTTGTGGACTGACAAACGAAACCTTCTTCCAGAACCCTCTATGTTGTAGTGGAGTGATCCTGACTGTGGTTTTCCTGAGCCAAATTGAGAAATTTGTCCACATCTTCCAGCAGCTTGTCTATTTGACCAACCTGAACTCTAATGTTTCCCTCCACTTCATCCATTTTGGTATCCAAAAGAGAAATATGATACAAAATTTCACGCATGGCGTCCACCATTCCATCCCAGCAAGACTGCAAAATCCTTAGCATAGACTTAACATCCCTGAGTTCATCCTGAACCGCATGGAATTATACCTTCCAGGATGGCATTGTTATCCTTGGGGAGCCCCATTCCTTCCACAATCCAATCAAAACAAGGCACACGGCCCTGGTACCTCTAGCATATGCAGCAAACCTCACCATAGTCCTGACATAGAGCAATCTAAAAAACAATAAACCAAAAGGAGACCCCACTCTTGGAGGAGAGCGAGGTCCCTTTGAAGCAAGAAACGAAATCAAACATAAAACAATGCCTTCAACCAATACTTGTAGGTTTGTTGTTGAAAACTCAAGAATTGCAACCAGTGGATGAGCCCAAGAACTAGAGCAACCCCAGAGTCAATCCTAGGTCGAAATCACGCAAGAAGAACCAAAAGTCAAGCCCGGGAGGAACACAGAGTAAAAGATAAGCTCAATGTGAATAAGTGAATGGTTGTCTCTAGACAAAGATATCCCACCATCTCCCCAAGGGGAAATAAAGACCATCCCAATACTTAGTGTGCGAGTACAAGTCAAGGACTCTGAGAGAGGGAGGATTGAAACACAAATGATGACTCATTATACCTTCAAGGGCCAAGTGCCCATCCATGATAATGCATGCAACTTTGGAATTTAATGCCATGATAGCACATGCCCGAGTAGATGTAACACTATGGAATCCACCTTCGATGGGGATGTCCATCCTTTTGAACATAAACACTCTTGTCCAAAGTAGTCCCTTGATTTGCCAATGTGTTTGCAAGTGCATTATTGTGCCTCCTAGTATGCATATGACTAAACTCTTTAATCTCCTTAAGAGAGTGAAGGGTGCACCTTTGAATCCTTCCCTGGGTAGTCTCATCTTTGACTAAACCTTTCTTGGCAGAGTGGACCACAAGTAGGGAGTCTCTAAATATGATCACTTTTCGCACCTGGAGAGATGCTAAATACTCTGCTCCCATCATCAAAGCAAACCATTCAACTTGGTTATTAGAAGTCATGCCTAGCCCCTAAGCAAACAAATTCGTAATTGTCCCTCTAGGGTCTAGCAGGACCACCCCTACACTTACCACCCCTGTTTTAGTTAGATTTGTCCATTTTAGTGTTTTTAAATTGATTTGTTTTCCAATAAATTTGTTAGGCTGTATTTATGAAATGCTTGTAATTTTAACCCTGTGGAAGAAAGGGTTTCTACTAGTAGCACCTTTTTTCGATTCAGGGGTTGATTTTGGTATTTTCATTGCAACGTCGCCGATTTTTAAGGCGAAGGTTTGAAAAAGGTTGTAATTTCAACCTCGTAATGGGGGTGCCATGGTAGCACCACTTTTCAAGTCGGTGGTTTATTTAGAGTTTTGAATGCAACAACATCTGTTGTTAAGGCTGGGGCCTCAAACAATATCTAATTTTAGCCCCGAGAAAAAAGGTGTGCTACCAGTAGCACCCCTTTTCAACAACAACTTTTTTATTTTAGGGTTGTTTTTGACACAAAAATATGAGTTTTTATGGCTAGAGTTCTCGTTTTGAGCATAAAGTTCTTGTCGAGTCGTATAATGTGTTAAACGAGACTTTAATGCAATCTGCATGCAAAGGATTATGAGTTTTTTCATGTTTTATTGCTTTTTTCTAGAACATTGGGCATATTTACTTTTATGGAAAGGAAGAAGGAATTCTAAATATGCAAATTGGCAGTGCATTAAGGGGGTTAAACAATTAGTTTGGGAGTGCACATTGTAGAAATGGAACAACTCTTCATCCTCCCATCCACCACCCCTATACCACCACCACCGTTTGTTAATGAGGATATTGTTGGCAACCTATTACATGTCTGCTAATATGATGCAAATTATCTCTTGGTATCGTGGGATTGTCTCACTTATGATATCATACTGGTTCTCAGATCATTGGTTTAAAGATTTAATTGTTGGTAAACAATTGGTAGTTGCTTGCTCCTGCTTTGATTCTTTCTTCACTTAAGATACCACTGTTTCACTTCAATTTATTTGGTTTGCTAACACAGTTACTTCTAAAACTTGTTATCGACCATATAAATTCAGTGCTTAGAATAATTGTCGCTCTTAATTGTTTTAGGTCAATAAAATAGGGAGTTTTTGTATGTGTTTTCTTCCTTTTCTATGCAAATTTTTAGATTAAATAGCAATGTATGACTTATAGGGAAACCCTCTTGTAATTGGAAAAGCACTAGCCTAAACCGGGAGGCTTGCCAACCATGACAAGGGTTGGCTTGCCTATAACTATTGTACAATTTTGTTTTGCAAATCCATGTGATAACATGTCTCGTATTGTATTGATACGCTGTTGCAAGCATGGGGATGCCCGCTTCATTTGTATTTGAGATTATACACAACTTACCCCATTGGTTGGTTGTTTGTAGGTGTGGCCTATGTGGTCCCTTTGGGGGGGGGGATTCTTTCTCTTTACTCACTCTTATTCCTCATGCAGACACCCGTGTTCTCTCGTGGATTGGAAAAAACATGTGATGTGTTTTGACCATACGATCAACTCTTGACCTCACACGTCAAGGGGCAACTACTAACAACCTGGTTTTGCTTACCCACTTTGTCATGAGCACCATCGCTATTATACATCACTTCTAGCAATATTAAGCCCATTTCCATCACCTCCATCACCAAATGACCTTTATAATATCACAAGAATGAAATTAAAACTAAGAGTTGACCATAAAAGTCATTGCATTGAATTTCCCTAAAAAATTATGCAAGCTTGTCGCACTAAAAGCTTCAAAAACTTGACACAACCTCAAAAATAGTATTTGGCTACTCATAAGTATTGTGTGCCTTCCAAAAAGGTGTACTTAATGGAAGTGGGCATTCCCAACATGTTATTTATAGAAATAGAATTTGATACAGTCTCCAATACCTATAATTATCCCACTAAATCACCGATGAAAATGGATTATTCACATTGTAGCTAGTTCTAAGAAGTGTCCACGTCATTTCCTTTGAATAAATCTCTCGAGGTCATTAAATTCATAAGAGAAAGGATATGTTACTGAATTCCCAACATAAAGAGAGAGACAACCACTTGCATCCCTTTTCTTTCACCACATGGAGTCATTCACATATCATCTGCTCGGGAGTGGGGCATCAAAGGAGAAGAAGAACCCTCCCTTGGGTTGGTTGCACAAGTCCACATAAACTACATCCAACATAAAGTATGTATGATTATCTTCGTTCTTTTGTTAATATCAAAACACATTCTTTTATCTTGCCTTGTTTCATTTTAGTTGTAGTAGATTAGTGTTGTATCTGCCGAAATAGTCATAGGTCCTTTATTTTGTCGTCTTTTCACATATTTACCTAGTATCGTCGCATTCATTCCAGTATCGTCAAATACGATGCCATGTAACAACTAATTTATCCTTCACATAATTGCTCTAGGTCAAACTTGGATGGGGCTATTGTTACTTACATTTGATTTCACAATGAAGCCTTGAGTTTGTTAGGTGTGTGCAGTGTCGAAGAGACACTAGGATGAGTCTTGAGTCTTACTATTGTCTTGTCTCTTCGTGTTTTATTGTTGAGTCAGTCCTTGTTGATCATTACCTCATTTAGTCCTAGGGATATGACACTATGTGGTTCTACTACTTGTTTATTGCTTCGAGTTGGGGGGGATATTTCCATCAATGTCTACCTTCTGGCAAGTCATTCCTCATTAACGTCGACACATCATCTTAGGCATGACTCAGAAGCTAGAGTGCCTTGACGATTGTTAGCCTCGTTGGTGACTGTCTTGCATCCATCAAGACTAAGCATCAATGGGATTATATGAGCTCTATCCATGCTTGACATAAGATCATTGTTTCGCATTCACGGGTTCTGCTTGTACCTTAAATCCCATCAACATTATTGGTGAGTATCTTTGTACTTGTCAAGTGTTCTCATTATTGATATTTGATCAAGTGGCTTCATTGTTGACTTCAATTAATTTACAAGTGGGAGAACCATACTTTTCAGATGGGTTGTAGGTTGCATATGCAGATGGTCATGCATAGTTATATCTCACTTTCAATTGATCAACTAAGGTACTATGCACTTGACTCCATTGCCCAATGGACAGGCACATTAAATACATGTAAAGTTCCCATGGATCATTTTCAGAGCCTCGAAGCATAGAGATTCAATGGTTCTCAGCACCTCGTGAGGGGATGTCATCCCCTTGAGTCCGAATTGTTAACCCTCAGTTGTTCTTGAACTACTAGAGGGTTAAGATCCAATGAGATTCCATCAGGTTGGTTACATTGTTTGTTGATCTAGGCATACACATTGACAAGGGTTTCTTTGTCAGAGCCATCAGAGTTTGAGGTTGTTATTTTTAGTAATTGCCTTTTAGGAAACCCTATATTAGGGGGCCCACATGATGCGGATACTTGTGAAAACAATGTTTTTGTAAAAGAAAGTAAGCCCAGTGAGACTGCTTTATGCTTTTTGCAAGAAAGCTAATACAATGTTATTTTCTAGTCTTTCCCGCTTTTTACTTTTTAGGGAAAGACTATATTTTTGAGCATGTCTATAATTAGCAATTTCTTTATGTGGTAGGTACTATTTCAATGTCAAGGCTTCGAACAAGTAATAAGGACGGTGGTCAAGGTTTTGGTGGTGAAGAGGTGTTGAGTTAAGATCAATATTGAAGAATATTGAAACCCTTCCAACTCCTTCCACCCCCCTTTACCACCCCTTACATGTAAAAAGGGGTGGGGGGAAGAGTTAAAGGTGGGAGCTCGATAAAGGGGGTGGGGGAGGGAAGAGTTAAAGGGGGAGCTCAACTTCAATCTAGCTCCCCACTTCAATGCACCACCCCCCAACCCCCCACATGACATGTAAGGGGGTTGCATAATGTAAAACATTTTATATATATTTTAAATTTTTTTACTTTTTAAACTTTACTTTTATTATAACTCTTCATGATTTTAATTTTATTATTGCATTTCTATTTTCAGGTATTATATATATATATATTAATTTTGTTTCATTTGTAATGTATTTTGTTTTTATTTCTCCAAATTTGTTTTATTTTTTGAATTTTAAATTGTTTTCTCTAAAAAAATTATGTTTTTTAGTTAAATTTGTCTTTTCTTTTAACGAGAATGGGCAAAGAGTTTATATTAAAATGCTGAGAAAAAACAAACAAATTTAAAAAAAACAGTCACCCTACTGAAGAGGGGAACAAGAGAAAATTGTTTGTTGTCCAAAATTCTCCTTTCCTAAACATTGCATTTAGAATTTTCCCAATTGTAGCAACTTCTAGCACTATATAGGTGAATATATTGTCATAATAAGGTGACACATAAGTAATACATAGCATAAACAAAAAGGGTAGAACCAGTCTAAAGCCATCAAAGGCAAACATCAACCAACTTGCCTAAAGGAGTCCATGTCAATGATTTCTTTTGTGGACTGACAAACGAAACCTTCTTCCAGAACCCTCTATGTTGTAGTGGAGTGATCCTGACTGTGGTTTTCCTGAGCCAAATTGAGAAATTTGTCCACATCTTCCAGCAGCTTGTCTATTTGACCAACCTGAACTCTAATGTTTCCCTCCACTTCATCCATTTTGGTATCCAAAAGAGAAATATGATACAAAATTTCACGCATGGCGTCCACCATTCCATCCCAGCAAGACTGCAAAATCCTTAGCATAGACTTAACATCCCTGAGTTCATCCTGAACCGCATGGAATTATACCTTCCAGGATGGCATTGTTATCCTTGGGGAGCCCCATTCCTTCCACAATCCAATCAAAACAAGGCACACGGCCCTGGTACCTCTAGCATATGCAGCAAACCTCACCATAGTCCTGACATAGAGCAATCTAAAAAACAATAAACCAAAAGGAGACCCCACTCTTGGAGGAGAGCGAGGTCCCTTTGAAGCAAGAAACGAAATCAAACATAAAACAATGCCTTCAACCAATACTTGTAGGTTTGTTGTTGAAAACTCAAGAATTGCAACCAGTGGATGAGCCCAAGAACTAGAGCAACCCCAGAGTCAATCCTAGGTCGAAATCACGCAAGAAGAACCAAAAGTCAAGCCCGGGAGGAACACAGAGTAAAAGATAAGCTCAATGTGAATAAGTGAATGGTTGTCTCTAGACAAAGATATCCCACCATCTCCCCAAGGGGAAATAAAGACCATCCCAATACTTAGTGTGCGAGTACAAGTCAAGGACTCTGAGAGAGGGAGGATTGAAACACAAATGATGACTCATTATACCTTCAAGGGCCAAGTGCCCATCCATGATAATGCATGCAACTTTGGAATTTAATGCCATGATAGCACATGCCCGAGTAGATGTAACACTATGGAATCCACCTTCGATGGGGATGTCCATCCTTTTGAACATAAACACTCTTGTCCAAAGTAGTCCCTTGATTTGCCAATGTGTTTGCAAGTGCATTATTGTGCCTCCTAGTATGCATATGACTAAACTCTTTAATCTCCTTAAGAGAGTGAAGGGTGCACCTTTGAATCCTTCCCTGGGTAGTCTCATCTTCGACTAAACCTTTCTTGGCAGAGTGGACCACAAGTAGGGAGTCTCTAAATATGATCACTTTTCGCACCTGGAGAGATGCTAAATACTCTGCTCCCATCATCAAAGCAAACCATTCAACTTGGTTATTAGAAGTCATGCCTAGCCCCTAAGCAAACAAATTCGTAATTGTCCCTCTAGGGTCTAGCAGGACCACCCCTACACTTACCACCCCTGTTTTAGTTAGATTTGTCCATTTTAGTGTTTTTAAATTGATTTGTTTTCCAATAAATTTGTTAGGCTGTATTTATGAAATGCTTGTAATTTTAACCCTGTGGAAGAAAGGGTTTCTACTAGTAGCACCTTTTTTCGATTCAGGGGTTGATTTTGGTATTTTCATTGCAACGTCGCCGATTTTTAAGGCGAAGGTTTGAAAAAGGTTGTAATTTCAACCTCGTAATGGGGGTGCCATGGTAGCACCACTTTTCAAGTCGGTGGTTTATTTAGAGTTTTGAATGCAACAACATCTGTTGTTAAGGCTGGGGCCTCAAACAATATCTAATTTTAGCCCCGAGAAAAAAGGTGTGCTACCAGTAGCACCCCTTTTCAACAACAACTTTTTTATTTTAGGGTTGTTTTTGACACAAAAATATGAGTTTTTATGGCTAGAGTTCTCGTTTTGAGCATAAAGTTCTTGTCGAGTCGTATAATGTGTTAAACGAGACTTTAATGCAATCTGCATGCAAAGGATTATGAGTTTTTTCATGTTTTATTGCTTTTTTCTAGAACATTGGGCATATTTACTTTTATGGAAAGGAAGAAGGAATTCTAAATATGCAAATTGGCAGTGCATTAAGGGGGTTAAACAATTAGTTTGGGAGTGCACATTGTAGAAATGGAACAACTCTTCATCCTCCCATCCACCACCCCTATACCACCACCACCGTTTGTTAATGAGGATATTGTTGGCAACCTATTACATGTCTGCTAATATGATGCAAATTATCTCTTGGTATCGTGGGATTGTCTCACTTATGATATCATACTGGTTCTCAGATCATTGGTTTAAAGATTTAATTGTTGGTAAACAATTGGTAGTTGCTTGCTCCTGCTTTGATTCTTTCTTCACTTAAGATACCACTGTTTCACTTCAATTTATTTGGTTTGCTAACACAGTTACTTCTAAAACTTGTTATCGACCATATAAATTCAGTGCTTAGAATAATTGTCGCTCTTAATTGTTTTAGGTCAATAAAATAGGGAGTTTTTGTATGTGTTTTCTTCCTTTTCTATGCAAATTTTTAGATTAAATAGCAATGTATGACTTATAGGGAAACCCTCTTGTAATTGGAAAAGCACTAGCCTAAACCGGGAGGCTTGCCAACCATGACAAGGGTTGGCTTGCCTATAACTATTGTACAATTTTGTTTTGCAAATCCATGTGATAACATGTCTCGTATTGTATTGATACGCTGTTGCAAGCATGGGGATGCCCGCTTCATTTGTATTTGAGATTATACACAACTTACCCCATTGGTTGGTTGTTTGTAGGTGTGGCCTATGTGGTCCCTTTGGGGGGGGGGGATTCTTTCTCTTTACTCACTCTTATTCCTCATGCAGACACCCGTGTTCTCTCGTGGATTGGAAAAAACATGTGATGTGTTTTGACCATACGATCAACTCTTGACCTCACACGTCAAGGGGCAACTACTAACAACCTGGTTTTGCTTACCCACTTTGTCATGAGCACCATCGCTATTATACATCACTTCTAGCAATATTAAGCCCATTTCCATCACCTCCATCACCAAATGACCTTTATAATATCACAAGAATGAAATTAAAACTAAGAGTTGACCATAAAAGTCATTGCATTGAATTTCCCTAAAAAATTATGCAAGCTTGTCGCACTAAAAGCTTCAAAAACTTGACACAACCTCAAAAATAGTATTTGGCTACTCATAAGTATTGTGTGCCTTCCAAAAAGGTGTACTTAATGGAAGTGGGCATTCCCAACATGTTATTTATAGAAATAGAATTTGATACAGTCTCCAATACCTATAATTATCCCACTAAATCACCGATGAAAATGGATTATTCACATTGTAGCTAGTTCTAAGAAGTGTCCACGTCATTTCCTTTGAATAAATCTCTCGAGGTCATTAAATTCATAAGAGAAAGGATATGTTACTGAATTCCCAACATAAAGAGAGAGACAACCACTTGCATCCCTTTTCTTTCACCACATGGAGTCATTCACATATCATCTGCTCGGGAGTGGGGCATCAAAGGAGAAGAAGAACCCTCCCTTGGGTTGGTTGCACAAGTCCACATAAACTACATCCAACATAAAGTATGTATGATTAGCTTCGTTCTTTTGTTAATATCAAAACACATTCTTTTATCTTGCCTTGTTTCATTTTAGTTGTAGTAGATTAGTGTTGTATCTGCCGAAATAGTCATAGGTCCTTTATTTTGTCGTCTTTTCACATATTTACCTAGTATCGTCGCATTCATTCCAGTATCGTCAAATACGATGCCATGTAACAACTAATTTATCCTTCACATAATTGCTCTAGGTCAAACTTGGATGGGGCTATTGTTACTTACATTTGATTTCACAATGAAGCCTTGAGTTTGTTAGGTGTGTGCAGTGTCGAAGAGACACTAGGATGAGTCTTGAGTCTTACTATTGTCTTGTCTCTTCGTGTTTTATTGTTGAGTCAGTCCTTGTTGATCATTACCTCATTTAGTCCTAGGTATATGACACTATGTGGTTCTACTACTTGTTTATTGCTTCGAGTTGGGGGGGATATTTCCATCAATGTCTACCTTCTGGCAAGTCATTCCTCATTAACGTCGACACATCATCTTAGGCATGACTCAGAAGCTAGAGTGCCTTGACGATTGTTAGCCTCGTTGGTGACTGTCTTGCATCCATCAAGACTAAGAATCAATGGGATTATATGAGCTCTATCCATGCTTGACATAAGATCATTGTTTCGCATTCACGGGTTCTGCTTGTACCTTAAATCCCATCAACATTATTGGTGAGTATCTTTGTACTTGTCAAGTGTTCTCATTATTGATATTTGATCAAGTGGCTTCATTGTTGACTTCAATTAATTTACAAGTGGGAGAACCATACTTTTCAGATGGGTTGTAGGTTGCATATGCAGATGGTCATGCATAGTTATATCTCACTTTCAATTGATCAACTAAGGTACTATGCACTTGACTCCATTGCCCAATGGACAGGCACATTAAATACATGTAAAGTTCCCATGGATCATTTTCAGAGCCTCGAAGCATAGAGATTCAATGGTTCTCAGCACCTCGTGAGGGGATGTCATCCCCTTGAGTCCGAATTGTTAACCCTCAGTTGTTCTTGAACTACTAGAGGGTTAAGATCCAATGAGATTCCATCAGGTTGGTTACATTGTTTGTTGATCTAGGCATACACATTGACAAGGGTTTCTTTGTCAGAGCCATCAGAGTTTGAGGTTGTTATTTTTAGTAATTGCCTTTTAGGAAACCCTATATTAGGGGGCCCACATGATGCGGATACTTGTGAAAACAATGTTTTTGTAAAAGAAAGTAAGCCCAGTGAGACTGCTTTATGCTTTTTGCAAGAAAGCTAATACAATGTTATTTTCTAGTCTTTCCCGCTTTTTACTTTTTAGGGAAAGACTATCTTTTTGAGCATGTCTATAATTAGCAATTTCTTTATGTGGTAGGTACTATTTCAATGTCAAGGCTTCGAACAAGTAATAAGGACGGTGGTCAAGGTTTTGGTGGTGAAGAGGTGTTGAGTTAAGATCAATATTGAAGAATATTGAAACCCTTCCAACTCCTTCCACCCCCCTTTACCACCCCTTACATGTAAAAAGGGGTGGGGGGAAGAGTTAAAGGTGGGAGCTCGATAAAGGGGGTGGGGGAGGGAAGAGTTAAAGGGGGAGCTCAACTTCAATCTAGCTCCCCACTTCAATGCACCACCCCCCAACCCCCCACATGACATGTAAGGGGGTTGCATAATGTAAAACATTTTATATATATTTTAAATTTTTTTACTTTTTAAACTTTACTTTTATTATAACTCTTCATGATTTTAATTTTATTATTGCATTTCTATTTTCAGGTATTATATATATATATATTAATTTTGTTTCATTTGTAATGTATTTTGTTTTTATTTCTCCAAATTTGTTTTATTTTTTGAATTTTAAATTGTTTTCTCTAAAAAAATTATGTTTTTTAGTTAAATTTGTCTTTTCTTTTAACGAGAATGGGCAAAGAGTTTATATTAAAATGCTGAGAAAAAACAAACAAATTTAAAAAAAAACAGTCACCCTACTGAAGAGGGGAACAAGAGAAAATTGTTTGTTGTCCAAAATTCTCCTTTCCTAAACATTGCATTTAGAATTTTCCCAACTGTAGCAACTTCTAGCACTATATAGGTGAATATATTGTCATAATAAGGTGACACATAAGTAATACATAGCATAAACAAAAAGGGTAGAACCAGTCTAAAGCCATCAAAGGCAAACATCAACCAACTTGCCTAAAGGAGTCCATGTCAATGATTTCTTTTGTGGACTGACAAACGAAACCTTCTTCCAGAACCCTCTATGTTGTAGTGGAGTGATCCTGACTGTGGTTTTCCTGAGCCAAATTGAGAAATTTGTCCACATCTTCCAGCAGCTTGTCTATTTGACCAACCTGAACTCTAATGTTTCCCTCCACTTCATCCATTTTGGTATCCAAAAGAGAAATATGATACAAAATTTCACGCATGGCGTCCACCATTCCATCCCAGCAAGACTGCAAAATCCTTAGCATAGACTTAACATCCCTGAGTTCATCCTGAACCGCATGGAATTATACCTTCCAGGATGGCATTGTTATCCTTGGGGAGCCCCATTCCTTCCACAATCCAATCAAAACAAGGCACACGGCCCTGGTACCTCTAGCATATGCAGCAAACCTCACCATAGTACTGACATAGAGCAATCTAAAAAACAATAAACCAAAAGGAGACCCCACTCTTGGAGGAGAGCGAGGTCCCTTTGAAGCAAGAAACGAAATCAAACATAAAACAATGCCTTCAACCAATACTTGTAGGTTTGTTGTTGAAAACTCAAGAATTGCAACCAGTGGATGAGCCCAAGAACTAGAGCAACCCCAGAGTCAATCCTAGGTCGAAATCACGCAAGAAGAACCAAAAGTCAAGCCCGGGAGGAACACAGAGTAAAAGATAAGCTCAATGTGAATAATTGAATGGTTGTCTCTAGACAAAGATATCCCACCATCTCCCCAAGGGGAAATAAAGACCATCCCAATACTTAGTGTGCGAGTACAAGTCAAGGACTCTGAGAGAGGGAGGATTGAAACACAAATGATGACTCATTATACCTTCAAGGGCCAAGTGCCCATCCATGATAATGCATGCAACTTTGGAATTTAATGCCATGATAGCACATGCCCGAGTAGATGTAACACTGTGGAATCCACCTTCGATGGGGATGTCCATCCTTTTGAACATAAACACTCTTGTCCAAAGTAGTCCCTTGATTTGCCAATGTGTTTGCAAGTGCATTATTGTGCCTCCTAGTATGCATATGACTAAACTCTTTAATCTCCTTAAGAGAGTGAAGGGTGCACCTTTGAATCCTTCCCTGGGTAGTCTCATCTTTGACTAAACCTTTCTTGGCAGAGTGGACCACAAGTAGGGAGTCTCTAAATATGATCACTTTTCGCACCTGGAGAGATGCTAAATACTCTGCTCCCATCATCAAAGCAAACCATTCAACTTGGTTATTAGAAGTCATGCCTAGCCCCTAAGCAAACAAATTCGTAATTGTCCCTCTAGGGTCTAGCAGGACCACCCCTACACTTACCACCCCTGTTTTAGTTAGATTTGTCCATTTTAGTGTTTTTAAATTGATTTGTTTTCCAATAAATTTGTTAGGCTGTATTTATGAAATGCTTGTAATTTTAACCCTGTGGAAGAAAGGGTTTCTACTAGTAGCACCTTTTTTCGATTCAGGGGTTGATTTTGGTATTTTCATTGCAACGTCGCCGATTTTTAAGGCGAAGGTTTGAAAAAGGTTGTAATTTCAACCTCGTAATGGGGGTGCCATGGTAGCACCACTTTTCAAGTCGGTGGTTTATTTAGAGTTTTGAATGCAACAACATCTGTTGTTAAGGCTGGGGCCTCAAACAATATCTAATTTTAGCCCCGAGAAAAAAGGTGTGCTACCAGTAGCACCCCTTTTCAACAACTTTTTTTTTATTTTAGGGTTGTTTTTGACACAAAAATATGAGTTTTTATGGCTAGAGTTCTCGTTTTGAGCATAAAGTTCTTGTCGAGTCGTATAATGTGTTAAACGAGACTTTAATGCAATCTGCATGCAAAGGATTATGAGTTTTTTCATGTTTTATTGCTTTTTTCTAGAACATTGGGCATATTTACTTTTATGGAAAGGAAGAAGGAATTCTAAATATGCAAATTGGCAGTGCATTAAGGGGGTTAAACAATTAGTTTGGGAGTGCACATTGTAGAAATGGAACAACTCTTCATCCTCCCATCCACCACCCCTATACCACCACCACCGTTTGTTAATGAGGATATTGTTGGCAACCTATTACATGTCTGCTAATATGATGCAAATTATCTCTTGGTATCGTGGGATTGTCTCACTTATGATATCATACTGGTTCTCAGATCATTGGTTTAAAGATTTAATTGTTGGTAAACAATTGGTAGTTGCTTGCTCCTGCTTTGATTCTTTCTTCACTTAAGATACCACTGTTTCACTTCAATTTATTTGGTTTGCTAACACAGTTACTTCTAAAACTTGTTATCGACCATATAAATTCAGTGCTTAGAATAATTGTCGCTCTTAATTGTTTTAGGTCAATAAAATAGGGAGTTTTTGTATGTGTTTTCTTCCTTTTCTATGCAAATTTTTAGATTAAATAGCAATGTATGACTTATAGGGAAACCCTCTTGTAATTGGAAAAGCACTAGCCTAAACCGGGAGGCTTGCCAACCATGACAAGGGTTGGCTTGCCTATAACTATTGTACAATTTTGTTTTGCAAATCCATGTGATAACATGTCTCGTATTGTATTGATACGCTGTTGCAAGCATGGGGATGCCCGCTTCATTTGTATTTGAGATTATACACAACTTACCCCATTGGTTGGTTGTTTGTAGGTGTGGCCTATGTGGTCCCTTTGGGGGGGGGGGATTCTTTCTCTTTACTCACTCTTATTCCTCATGCAGACACCCGTGTTCTCTCGTGGATTGGAAAAAACATGTGATGTGTTTTGACCATACGATCAACTCTTGACCTCACACGTCAAGGGGCAACTACTAACAACCTGGTTTTGCTTACCCACTTTGTCATGAGCACCATCGCTATTATACATCACTTCTAGCAATATTAAGCCCATTTCCATCACCTCCATCACCAAATGACCTTTATAATATCACAAGAATGAAATTAAAACTAAGAGTTGACCATAAAAGTCATTGCATTGAATTTCCCTAAAAAATTATGCAAGCTTGTCGCACTAAAAGCTTCAAAAACTTGACACAACCTCAAAAATAGTATTTGGCTACTCATAAGTATTGTGTGCCTTCCAAAAAGGTGTACTTAATGGAAGTGGGCATTCCCAACATGTTATTTATAGAAATAGAATTTGATACAGTCTCCAATACCTATAATTATCCCACTAAATCACCGATGAAAATGGATTATTCACATTGTAGCTAGTTCTAAGAAGTGTCCACGTCATTTCCTTTGAATAAATCTCTCGAGGTCATTAAATTCATAAGAGAAAGGATATGTTACTGAATTCCCAACATAAAGAGAGAGACAACCACTTGCATCCCTTTTCTTTCACCACATGGAGTCATTCACATATCATCTGCTCGGGAGTGGGGCATCAAAGGAGAAGAAGAACCCTCCCTTGGGTTGGTTGCACAAGTCCACATAAACTACATCCAACATAAAGTATGTATGATTATCTTCGTTCTTTTGTTAATATCAAAACACATTCTTTTATCTTGCCTTGTTTCATTTTAGTTGTAGTAGATTAGTGTTGTATCTGCCGAAATAGTCATAGGTCCTTTATTTTGTCGTCTTTTCACATATTTACCTAGTATCGTCGCATTCATTCCAGTATCGTCAAATACGATGCCATGTAACAACTAATTTATCCTTCACATAATTGCTCTAGGTCAAACTTGGATGGGGCTATTGTTACTTACATTTGATTTCACAATGAAGCCTTGAGTTTGTTAGGTGTGTGCAGTGTCGAAGAGACACTAGGATGAGTCTTGAGTCTTACTATTGTCTTGTCTCTTCGTGTTTTATTGTTGAGTCAGTCCTTGTTGATCATTACCTCATTTAGTCCTAGGGATATGACACTATGTGGTTCTACTACTTGTTTATTGCTTCGAGTTGGGGGGGATATTTCCATCAATGTCTACCTTCTGGCAAGTCATTCCTCATTAACGTCGACACATCATCTTAGGCATGACTCAGAAGCTAGAGTGCCTTGACGATTGTTAGCCTCGTTGGTGACTGTCTTGCATCCATCAAGACTAAGCATCAATGGGATTATATGAGCTCTATCCATGCTTGACATAAGATCATTGTTTCGCATTCACGGGTTCTGCTTGTACCTTAAATCCCATCAACATTATTGGTGAGTATCTTTGTACTTGTCAAGTGTTCTCATTATTGATATTTGATCAAGTGGCTTCATTGTTGACTTCAATTAATTTACAAGTGGGAGAACCATACTTTTCAGATGGGTTGTAGGTTGCATATGCAGATGGTCATGCATAGTTATATCTCACTTTCAATTGATCAACTAAGGTACTATGCACTTGACTCCATTGCCCAATGGACAGGCACATTAAATACATGTAAAGTTCCCATGGATCATTTTCAGAGCCTCGAAGCATAGAGATTCAATGGTTCTCAGCACCTCGTGAGGGGATGTCATCCCCTTGAGTCCGAATTGTTAACCCTCAGTTGTTCTTGAACTACTAGAGGGTTAAGATCCAATGAGATTCCATCAGGTTGGTTACATTGTTTGTTGATCTAGGCATACACATTGACAAGGGTTTCTTTGTCAGAGCCATCAGAGTTTGAGGTTGTTATTTTTAGTAATTGCCTTTTAGGAAACCCTATATTAGGGGGCCCACATGATGCGGATACTTGTGAAAACAATGTTTTTGTAAAAGAAAGTAAGCCCAGTGAGACTGCTTTATGCTTTTTGCAAGAAAGCTAATACAATGTTATTTTCTAGTCTTTCCCGCTTTTTACTTTTTAGGGAAAGACTATCTTTTTGAGCATGTCTATAATTAGCAATTTCTTTATGTGGTAGGTACTATTTCAATGTCAAGGCTTCGAACAAGTAATAAGGACGGTGGTCAAGGTTTTGGTGGTGAAGAGGTGTTGAGTTAAGATCAATATTGAAGAATATTGAAACCCTTCCAACTCCTTCCACCCCCCTTTACCACCCCTTACATGTAAAAAGGGGTGGGGGGAAGAGTTAAAGGTGGGAGCTCGATAAAGGGGGTGGGGGAGGGAAGAGTTAAAGGGGGAGCTCAACTTCAATCTAGCTCCCCACTTCAATGCACCACCCCCCAACCCCCCACATGACATGTAAGGGGGTTGCATAATGTAAAACATTTTATATATATTTTAAATTTTTTTACTTTTTAAACTTTACTTTTATTATAACTCTTCATGATTTTAATTTTATTATTGCATTTCTATTTTCAGGTATTATATATATATATATTAATTTTGTTTCATTTGTAATGTATTTTGTTTTTATTTCTCCAAATTTGTTTTATTTTTTGAATTTTAAATTGTTTTCTCTAAAAAAATTATGTTTTTTAGTTAAATTTGTCTTTTCTTTTAACGAGAATGGGCAAAGAGTTTATATTAAAATGCTGAGAAAAAACAAACAAATTTAAAAAAAACAGTCACCCTACTGAAGAGGGGAACAAGAGAAAATTGTTTGTTGTCCAAAATTCTCCTTTCCTAAACATTGCATTTAGAATTTTCCCAATTGTAGCAACTTCTAGCACTATATAGGTGAATATATTGTCATAATAAGGTGACACATAAGTAATACATAGCATAAACAAAAAGGGTAGAACCAGTCTAAAGCCATCAAAGGCAAACATCAACCAACTTGCCTAAAGGAGTCCATGTCAATGATTTCTTTTGTGGACTGACAAACGAAACCTTCTTCCAGAACCCTCTATGTTGTAGTGGAGTGATCCTGACTGTGGTTTTCCTGAGCCAAATTGAGAAATTTGTCCACATCTTCCAGCAGCTTGTCTATTTGACCAACCTGAACTCTAATGTTTCCCTCCACTTCATCCATTTTGGTATCCAAAAGAGAAATATGATACAAAATTTCACGCATGGCATCCACCATTCCATCCCAGCAAGACTGCAAAATCCTTAGCATAGACTTAACATCCCTGAGTTCATCCTGAACCGCATGGAATTATACCTTCCAGGATGGCATTGTTATCCTTGGGGAGCCCCATTCCTTCCACAATCCAATCAAAACAAGGCACACGGCCCTGGTACCTCTAGCATATGCAGCAAACCTCACCATAGTCCTGACATAGAGCAATCTAAAAAACAATAAACCAAAAGGAGACCCCACTCTTGGAGGAGAGCGAGGTCCCTTTGAAGCAAGAAACGAAATCAAACATAAAACAATGCCTTCAACCAATACTTGTAGGTTTGTTGTTGAAAACTCAAGAATTGCAACCAGTGGATGAGCCCAAGAACTAGAGCAACCCCAGAGTCAATCCTAGGTCGAAATCACGCAAGAAGAACCAAAAGTCAAGCCCGGGAGGAACACAGAGTAAAAGATAAGCTCAATGTGAATAATTGAATGGTTGTCTCTAGACAAAGATATCCCACCATCTCCCCAAGGGGAAATAAAGACCATCCCAATACTTAGTGTGCGAGTACAAGTCAAGGACTCTGAGAGAGGGAGGATTGAAACACAAATGATGACTCATTATACCTTCAAGGGCCAAGTGCCCATCCATGATAATGCATGCAACTTTGGAATTTAATGCCATGATAGCACATGCCCGAGTAGATGTAACACTATGGAATCCACCTTCGATGGGGATGTCCATCCTTTTGAACATAAACACTCTTGTCCAAAGTAGTCCCTTGATTTGCCAATGTGTTTGCAAGTGCATTATTGTGCCTCCTAGTATGCATATGACTAAACTCTTTAATCTCCTTAAGAGAGTGAAGGGTGCACCTTTGAATCCTTCCCTGGGTAGTCTCATCTTTGACTAAACCTTTCTTGGCAGAGTGGACCACAAGTAGGGAGTCTCTAAATATGATCACTTTTCGCACCTGGAGAGATGCTAAATACTCTGCTCCCATCATCAAAGCAAACCATTCAACTTGGTTATTAGAAGTCATGCCTAGCCCCTAAGCAAACAAATTCGTAATTGTCCCTCTAGGGTCTAGCAGGACCACCCCTACACTTACCACCCCTGTTTTAGTTAGATTTGTCCATTTTAGTGTTTTTAAATTGATTTGTTTTCCAATAAATTTGTTAGGCTGTATTTATGAAATGCTTGTAATTTTAACCCTGTGGAAGAAAGGGTTTCTACTAGTAGCACCTTTTTTCGATTCAGGGGTTGATTTTGGTATTTTCATTGCAACGTCGCCGATTTTTAAGGCGAAGGTTTGAAAAAGGTTGTAATTTCAACCTCGTAATGGGGGTGCCATGGTAGCACCACTTTTCAAGTCGGTGGTTTATTTAGAGTTTTGAATGCAACAACATCTGTTGTTAAGGCTGGGGCCTCAAACAATATCTAATTTTAGCCCCGAGAAAAAAGGTGTGCTACCAGTAGCACCCCTTTTCAACAACAACTTTTTTATTTTAGGGTTGTTTTTGACACAAAAATATGAGTTTTTATGGCTAGAGTTCTCGTTTTGAGCATAAAGTTCTTGTCGAGTCGTATAATGTGTTAAACGAGACTTTAATGCAATCTGCATGCAAAGGATTATGAGTTTTTTCATGTTTTATTGCTTTTTTCTAGAACATTGGGCATATTTACTTTTATGGAAAGGAAGAAGGAATTCTAAATATGCAAATTGGCAGTGCATTAAGGGGGTTAAACAATTAGTTTGGGAGTGCACATTGTAGAAATGGAACAACTCTTCATCCTCCCATCCACCACCCCTATACCACCACCACCGTTTGTTAATGAGGATATTGTTGGCAACCTATTACATGTCTGCTAATATGATGCAAATTATCTCTTGGTATCGTGGGATTGTCTCACTTATGATATCATACTGGTTCTCAGATCATTGGTTTAAAGATTTAATTGTTGGTAAACAATTGGTAGTTGCTTGCTCCTGCTTTGATTCTTTCTTCACTTAAGATACCACTGTTTCACTTCAATTTATTTGGTTTGCTAACACAGTTACTTCTAAAACTTGTTATCGACCATATAAATTCAGTGCTTAGAATAATTGTCGCTCTTAATTGTTTTAGGTCAATAAAATAGGGAGTTTTTGTATGTGTTTTCTTCCTTTTCTATGCAAATTTTTAGATTAAATAGCAATGTATGACTTATAGGGAAACCCTCTTGTAATTGGAAAAGCACTAGCCTAAACCGGGAGGCTTGCCAACCATGACAAGGGTTGGCTTGCCTATAACTATTGTACAATTTTGTTTTGCAAATCCATGTGATAACATGTCTCGTATTGTATTGATACGCTGTTGCAAGCATGGGGATGCCCGCTTCATTTGTATTTGAGATTATACACAACTTACCCCATTGGTTGGTTGTTTGTAGGTGTGGCCTATGTGGTCCCTTTGGGGGGGGGGGATTCTTTCTCTTTACTCACTCTTATTCCTCATGCAGACACCCGTGTTCTCTCGTGGATTGGAAAAAACATGTGATGTGTTTTGACCATACGATCAACTCTTGACCTCACACGTCAAGGGGCAACTACTAACAACCTGGTTTTGCTTACCCACTTTGTCATGAGCACCATCGCTATTATACATCACTTCTAGCAATATTAAGCCCATTTCCATCACCTCCATCACCAAATGACCTTTATAATATCACAAGAATGAAATTAAAACTAAGAGTTGACCATAAAAGTCATTGCATTGAATTTCCCTAAAAAATTATGCAAGCTTGTCGCACTAAAAGCTTCAAAAACTTGACACAACCTCAAAAATAGTATTTGGCTACTCATAAGTATTGTGTGCCTTCCAAAAAGGTGTACTTAATGGAAGTGGGCATTCCCAACATGTTATTTATAGAAATAGAATTTGATACAGTCTCCAATACCTATAATTATCCCACTAAATCACCGATGAAAATGGATTATTCACATTGTAGCTAGTTCTAAGAAGTGTCCACGTCATTTCCTTTGAATAAATCTCTCGAGGTCATTAAATTCATAAGAGAAAGGATATGTTACTGAATTCCCAACATAAAGAGAGAGACAACCACTTGCATCCCTTTTCTTTCACCACATGGAGTCATTCACATATCATCTGCTCGGGAGTGGGGCATCAAAGGAGAAGAAGAACCCTCCCTTGGGTTGGTTGCACAAGTCCACATAAACTACATCCAACATAAAGTATGTATGATTATCTTCGTTCTTTTGTTAATATCAAAACACATTCTTTTATCTTGCCTTGTTTCATTTTAGTTGTAGTAGATTAGTGTTGTATCTGCCGAAATAGTCATAGGTCCTTTATTTTGTCGTCTTTTCACATATTTACCTAGTATCGTCGCATTCATTCCAGTATCGTCAAATACGATGCCATGTAACAACTAATTTATCCTTCACATAATTGCTCTAGGTCAAACTTGGATGGGGCTATTGTTACTTACATTTGATTTCACAATGAAGCCTTGAGTTTGTTAGGTGTGTGCAGTGTCGAAGAGACACTAGGATGAGTCTTGAGTCTTACTATTGTCTTGTCTCTTCGTGTTTTATTGTTGAGTCAGTCCTTGTTGATCATTACCTCATTTAGTCCTAGGGATATGACACTATGTGGTTCTACTACTTGTTTATTGCTTCGAGTTGGGGGGGATATTTCCATCAATGTCTACCTTCTGGCAAGTCATTCCTCATTAACGTCGACACATCATCTTAGGCATGACTCAGAAGCTAGAGTGCCTTGACGATTGTTAGCCTCGTTGGTGACTGTCTTGCATCCATCAAGACTAAGCATCAATGGGATTATATGAGCTCTATCCATGCTTGACATAAGATCATTGTTTCGCATTCACGGGTTCTGCTTGTACCTTAAATCCCATCAACATTATTGGTGAGTATCTTTGTACTTGTCAAGTGTTCTCATTATTGATATTTGATCAAGTGGCTTCATTGTTGACTTCAATTAATTTACAAGTGGGAGAACCATACTTTTCAGATGGGTTGTAGGTTGCATATGCAGATGGTCATGCATAGTTATATCTCACTTTCAATTGATCAACTAAGGTACTATGCACTTGACTCCATTGCCCAATGGACAGGCACATTAAATACATGTAAAGTTCCCATGGATCATTTTCAGAGCCTCGAAGCATAGAGATTCAATGGTTCTCAGCACCTCGTGAGGGGATGTCATCCCCTTGAGTCCGAATTGTTAACCCTCAGTTGTTCTTGAACTACTAGAGGGTTAAGATCCAATGAGATTCCATCAGGTTGGTTACATTGTTTGTTGATCTAGGCATACACATTGACAAGGGTTTCTTTGTCAGAGCCATCAGAGTTTGAGGTTGTTATTTTTAGTAATTGCCTTTTAGGAAACCCTATATTAGGGGGCCCACATGATGCGGATACTTGTGAAAACAATGTTTTTGTAAAAGAAAGTAAGCCCAGTGAGACTGCTTTATGCTTTTTGCAAGAAAGCTAATACAATGTTATTTTCTAGTCTTTCCCGCTTTTTACTTTTTAGGGAAAGACTATCTTTTTGAGCATGTCTATAATTAGCAATTTCTTTATGTGGTAGGTACTATTTCAATGTCAAGGCTTCGAACAAGTAATAAGGACGGTGGTCAAGGTTTTGGTGGTGAAGAGGTGTTGAGTTAAGATCAATATTGAAGAATATTGAAACCCTTCCAACTCCTTCCACCCCCCTTTACCACCCCTTACATGTAAAAAGGGGTGGGGGGAAGAGTTAAAGGTGGGAGCTCGATAAAGGGGGTGGGGGAGGGAAGAGTTAAAGGGGGAGCTCAACTTCAATCTAGCTCCCCACTTCAATGCACCACCCCCCAACCCCCCACATGACATGTAAGGGGGTTGCATAATGTAAAACATTTTATATATATTTTAAATTTTTTTACTTTTTAAACTTTACTTTTATTATAACTCTTCATGATTTTAATTTTATTATTGCATTTCTATTTTCAGGTATTATATATATATATATTAATTTTGTTTCATTTGTAATGTATTTTGTTTTTATTTCTCCAAATTTGTTTTATTTTTTGAATTTTAAATTGTTTTCTCTAAAAAAATTATGTTTTTTAGTTAAATTTGTCTTTTCTTTTAACGAGAATGGGCAAAGAGTTTATATTAAAATGCTGAGAAAAAACAAACAAATTTAAAAAAAACAGTCACCCTACTGAAGAGGGGAACAAGAGAAAATTGTTTGTTGTCCAAAATTCTCCTTTCCTAAACATTGCATTTAGAATTTTCCCAATTGTAGCAACTTCTAGCACTATATAGGTGAATATATTGTCATAATAAGGTGACACATAAGTAATACATAGCATAAACAAAAAGGGTAGAACCAGTCTAAAGCCATCAAAGGCAAACATCAACCAACTTGCCTAAAGGAGTCCATGTCAATGATTTCTTTTGTGGACTGACAAACGAAACCTTCTTCCAGAACCCTCTATGTTGTAGTGGAGTGATCCTGACTGTGGTTTTCCTGAGCCAAATTGAGAAATTTGTCCACATCTTCCAGCAGCTTGTCTATTTGACCAACCTGAACTCTAATGTTTCCCTCCACTTCATCCATTTTGGTATCCAAAAGAGAAATATGATACAAAATTTCACGCATGGCGTCCACCATTCCATCCCAGCAAGACTGCAAAATCCTTAGCATAGACTTAACATCCCTGAGTTCATCCTGAACCGCATGGAATTATACCTTCCAGGATGGCATTGTTATCCTTGGGGAGCCCCATTCCTTCCACAATCCAATCAAAACAAGGCACACGGCCCTGGTACCTCTAGCATATGCAGCAAACCTCACCATAGTCCTGACATAGAGCAATCTAAAAAACAATAAACCAAAAGGAGACCCCACTCTTGGAGGAGAGCGAGGTCCCTTTGAAGCAAGAAACGAAATCAAACATAAAACAATGCCTTCAACCAATACTTGTAGGTTTGTTGTTGAAAACTCAAGAATTGCAACCAGTGGATGAGCCCAAGAACTAGAGCAACCCCAGAGTCAATCCTAGGTCGAAATCACGCAAGAAGAACCAAAAGTCAAGCCCGGGAGGAACACAGAGTAAAAGATAAGCTCAATGTGAATAATTGAATGGTTGTCTCTAGACAAAGATATCCCACCATCTCCCCAAGGGGAAATAAAGACCATCCCAATACTTAGTGTGCGAGTACAAGTCAAGGACTCTGAGAGAGGGAGGATTGAAACACAAATGATGACTCATTATACCTTCAAGGGCCAAGTGCCCATCCATGATAATGCATGCAACTTTGGAATTTAATGCCATGATAGCACATGCCCGAGTAGATGTAACACTATGGAATCCACCTTCGATGGGGATGTCCATCCTTTTGAACATAAACACTCTTGTCCAAAGTAGTCCCTTGATTTGCCAATGTGTTTGCAAGTGCATTATTGTGCCTCCTAGTATGCATATGACTAAACTCTTTAATCTCCTTAAGAGAGTGAAGGGTGCACCTTTGAATCCTTCCCTGGGTAGTCTCATCTTTGACTAAACCTTTCTTGGCAGAGTGGACCACAAGTAGGGAGTCTCTAAATATGATCACTTTTCGCACCTGGAGAGATGCTAAATACTCTGCTCCCATCATCAAAGCAAACCATTCAACTTGGTTATTAGAAGTCATGCCTAGCCCCTAAGCAAACAAATTCGTAATTGTCCCTCTAGGGTCTAGCAGGACCACCCCTACACTTACCACCCCTGTTTTAGTTAGATTTGTCCATTTTAGTGTTTTTAAATTGATTTGTTTTCCAATAAATTTGTTAGGCTGTATTTATGAAATGCTTGTAATTTTAACCCTGTGGAAGAAAGGGTTTCTACTAGTAGCACCTTTTTTCGATTCAGGGGTTGATTTTGGTATTTTCATTGCAACGTCGCCGATTTTTAAGGCGAAGGTTTGAAAAAGGTTGTAATTTCAACCTCGTAATGGGGGTGCCATGGTAGCACCACTTTTCAAGTCGGTGGTTTATTTAGAGTTTTGAATGCAACAACATCTGTTGTTAAGGCTGGGGCCTCAAACAATATCTAATTTTAGCCCCGAGAAAAAAGGTGTGCTACCAGTAGCACCCCTTTTCAACAACAACTTTTTTATTTTAGGGTTGTTTTTGACACAAAAATATGAGTTTTTATGGCTAGAGTTCTCGTTTTGAGCATAAAGTTCTTGTCGAGTCGTATAATGTGTTAAACGAGACTTTAATGCAATCTGCATGCAAAGGATTATGAGTTTTTTCATGTTTTATTGCTTTTTTCTAGAACATTGGGCATATTTACTTTTATGGAAAGGAAGAAGGAATTCTAAATATGCAAATTGGCAGTGCATTAAGGGGGTTAAACAATTAGTTTGGGAGTGCACATTGTAGAAATGGAACAACTCTTCATCCTCCCATCCACCACCCCTATACCACCACCACCGTTTGTTAATGAGGATATTGTTGGCAACCTATTACATGTCTGCTAATATGATGCAAATTATCTCTTGGTATCGTGGGATTGTCTCACTTATGATATCATACTGGTTCTCAGATCATTGGTTTAAAGATTTAATTGTTGGTAAACAATTGGTAGTTGCTTGCTCCTGCTTTGATTCTTTCTTCACTTAAGATACCACTGTTTCACTTCAATTTATTTGGTTTGCTAACACAGTTACTTCTAAAACTTGTTATCGACCATATAAATTCAGTGCTTAGAATAATTGTCGCTCTTAATTGTTTTAGGTCAATAAAATAGGGAGTTTTTGTATGTGTTTTCTTCCTTTTCTATGCAAATTTTTAGATTAAATAGCAATGTATGACTTATAGGGAAACCCTCTTGTAATTGGAAAAGCACTAGCCTAAACCGGGAGGCTTGCCAACCATGACAAGGGTTGGCTTGCCTATAACTATTGTACAATTTTGTTTTGCAAATCCATGTGATAACATGTCTCGTATTGTATTGATACGCTGTTGCAAGCATGGGGATGCCCGCTTCATTTGTATTTGAGATTATACACAACTTACCCCATTGGTTGGTTGTTTGTAGGTGTGGCCTATGTGGTCCCTTTGGGGGGGGGATTCTTTCTCTTTACTCACTCTTATTCCTCATGCAGACACCCGTGTTCTCTCGTGGATTGGAAAAAACATGTGATGTGTTTTGACCATACGATCAACTCTTGACCTCACACGTCAAGGGGCAACTACTAACAACCTGGTTTTGCTTACCCACTTTGTCATGAGCACCATCGCTATTATACATCACTTCTAGCAATATTAAGCCCATTTCCATCACCTCCATCACCAAATGACCTTTATAATATCACAAGAATGAAATTAAAACTAAGAGTTGACCATAAAAGTCATTGCATTGAATTTCCCTAAAAAATTATGCAAGCTTGTCGCACTAAAAGCTTCAAAAACTTGACACAACCTCAAAAATAGTATTTGGCTACTCATAAGTATTGTGTGCCTTCCAAAAAGGTGTACTTAATGGAAGTGGGCATTCCCAACATGTTATTTATAGAAATAGAATTTGATACAGTCTCCAATACCTATAATTATCCCACTAAATCACCGATGAAAATGGATTATTCACATTGTAGCTAGTTCTAAGAAGTGTCCACGTCATTTCCTTTGAATAAATCTCTCGAGGTCATTAAATTCATAAGAGAAAGGATATGTTACTGAATTCCCAACATAAAGAGAGAGACAACCACTTGCATCCCTTTTCTTTCACCACATGGAGTCATTCACATATCATCTGCTCGGGAGTGGGGCATCAAAGGAGAAGAAGAACCCTCCCTTGGGTTGGTTGCACAAGTCCACATAAACTACATCCAACATAAAGTATGTATGATTATCTTCGTTCTTTTGTTAATATCAAAACACATTCTTTTATCTTGCCTTGTTTCATTTTAGTTGTAGTAGATTAGTGTTGTATCTGCCGAAATAGTCATAGGTCCTTTATTTTGTCGTCTTTTCACATATTTACCTAGTATCGTCGCATTCATTCCAGTATCGTCAAATACGATGCCATGTAACAACTAATTTATCCCTTACATAATTGCTCTAGGTCAAACTTGGATGGGGCTATTGTTACTTACATTTGATTTCACAATGAAGCCTTGAGTTTGTTAGGTGTGTGCAGTGTCGAAGAGACACTAGGATGAGTCTTGAGTCTTACTATTGTCTTGTCTCTTCGTGTTTTATTGTTGAGTCAGTCCTTGTTGATCATTACCTCATTTAGTCCTAGGGATATGACACTATGTGGTTCTACTACTTGTTTATTGCTTCGAGTTGGGGGGGATATTTCCATCAATGTCTACCTTCTGGCAAGTCATTCCTCATTAACGTCGACACATCATCTTAGGCATGACTCAGAAGCTAGAGTGCCTTGACGATTGTTAGCCTCGTTGGTGACTGTCTTGCATCCATCAAGACTAAGCATCAATGGGATTATATGAGCTCTATCCATGCTTGACATAAGATCATTGTTTCGCATTCACGGGTTCTGCTTGTACCTTAAATCCCATCAACATTATTGGTGAGTATCTTTGTACTTGTCAAGTGTTCTCATTATTGATATTTGATCAAGTGGCTTCATTGTTGACTTCAATTAATTTACAAGTGGGAGAACCATACTTTTCAGATGGGTTGTAGGTTGCATATGCAGATGGTCATGCATAGTTATATCTCACTTTCAATTGATCAACTAAGGTACTATGCACTTGACTCCATTGCCCAATGGACAGGCACATTAAATACATGTAAAGTTCCCATGGATCATTTTCAGTGCCTCGAAGCATAGAGATTCAATGGTTCTCAGCACCTCGTGAGGGGATGTCATCCCCTTGAGTCCGAATTGTTAACCCTCAGTTGTTCTTGAACTACTAGAGGGTTAAGATCCAATGAGATTCCATCAGGTTGGTTACATTGTTTGTTGATCTAGGCATACACATTGACAAGGGTTTCTTTGTCAGAGCCATCAGAGTTTGAGGTTGTTATTTTTAGTAATTGCCTTTTAGGAAACCCTATATTAGGGGGCCCACATGATGCGGATACTTGTGAAAACAATGTTTTTGTAAAAGAAAGTAAGCCCAGTGAGACTGCTTTATGCTTTTTGCAAGAAAGCTAATACAATGTTATTTTCTAGTCTTTCCCGCTTTTTACTTTTTAGGGAAAGACTATCTTTTTGAGCATGTCTATAATTAGCAATTTCTTTATGTGGTAGGTACTATTTCAATGTCAAGGCTTCGAACAAGTAATAAGGACGGTGGTCAAGGTTTTGGTGGTGAAGAGGTGTTGAGTTAAGATCAATATTGAAGAATATTGAAACCCTTCCAACTCCTTCCACCCCCCTTTACCACCCCTTACATGTAAAAAGGGGTGGGGGGAAGAGTTAAAGGTGGGAGCTCGATAAAGGGGGTGGGGGAGGGAAGAGTTAAAGGGGGAGCTCAACTTCAATCTAGCTCCCCACTTCAATGCACCACCCCCCAACCCCCCACATGACATGTAAGGGGGTTGCATAATGTAAAACATTTTATATATATTTTAAATTTTTTTACTTTTTAAACTTTACTTTTATTATAACTCTTCATGATTTTAATTTTATTATTGCATTTCTATTTTCAGGTATTATATATATATATATATTAATTTTGTTTCATTTGTAATGTATTTTGTTTTTATTTCTCCAAATTTGTTTTATTTTTTGAATTTTAAATTGTTTTCTCTAAAAAAATTATGTTTTTTAGTTAAATTTGTCTTTTCTTTTAACGAGAATGGGCAAAGAGTTTATATTAAAATGCTGAGAAAAAACAAACAAATTTAAAAAAAACAGTCACCCTACTGAAGAGGGGAACAAGAGAAAATTGTTTGTTGTCCAAAATTCTCCTTTCCTAAACATTGCATTTAGAATTTTCCCAATTGTAGCAACTTCTAGCACTATATAGGTGAATATATTGTCATAATAAGGTGACACATAAGTAATACATAGCATAAACAAAAAGGGTAGAACCAGTCTAAAGCCATCAAAGGCAAACATCAACCAACTTGCCTAAAGGAGTCCATGTCAATGATTTCTTTTGTGGACTGACAAACGAAACCTTCTTCCAGAACCCTCTATGTTGTAGTGGAGTGATCCTGACTGTGGTTTTCCTGAGCCAAATTGAGAAATTTGTCCACATCTTCCAGCAGCTTGTCTATTTGACCAACCTGAACTCTAATGTTTCCCTCCACTTCATCCATTTTGGTATCCAAAAGAGAAATATGATACAAAATTTCACGCATGGCGTCCACCATTCCATCCCAGCAAGACTGCAAAATCCTTAGCATAGACTTAACATCCCTGAGTTCATCCTGAACCGCATGGAATTATACCTTCCAGGATGGCATTGTTATCCTTGGGGAGCCCCATTCCTTCCACAATCCAATCAAAACAAGGCACACGGCCCTGGTACCTCTAGCATATGCAGCAAACCTCACCATAGTCCTGACATAGAGCAATCTAAAAAACAATAAACCAAAAGGAGACCCCACTCTTGGAGGAGAGCGAGGTCCCTTTGAAGCAAGAAACGAAATCAAACATAAAACAATGCCTTCAACCAATACTTGTAGGTTTGTTGTTGAAAACTCAAGAATTGCAACCAGTGGATGAGCCCAAGAACTAGAGCAACCCCAGAGTCAATCCTAGGTCGAAATCACGCAAGAAGAACCAAAAGTCAAGCCCGGGAGGAACACAGAGTAAAAGATAAGCTCAATGTGAATAAGTGAATGGTTGTCTCTAGACAAAGATATCCCACCATCTCCCCAAGGGGAAATAAAGACCATCCCAATACTTAGTGTGCGAGTACAAGTCAAGGACTCTGAGAGAGGGAGGATTGAAACACAAATGATGACTCATTATACCTTCAAGGGCCAAGTGCCCATCCATGATAATGCATGCAACTTTGGAATTTAATGCCATGATAGCACATGCCCGAGTAGATGTAACACTATGGAATCCACCTTCGATGGGGATGTCCATCCTTTTGAACATAAACACTCTTGTCCAAAGTAGTCCCTTGATTTGCCAATGTGTTTGCAAGTGCATTATTGTGCCTCCTAGTATGCATATGACTAAACTCTTTAATCTCCTTAAGAGAGTGAAGGGTGCACCTTTGAATCCTTCCCTGGGTAGTCTCATCTTTGACTAAACCTTTCTTGGCAGAGTGGACCACAAGTAGGGAGTCTCTAAATATGATCACTTTTCGCACCTGGAGAGATGCTAAATACTCTGCTCCCATCATCAAAGAAAACCATTCAACTTGGTTATTAGAAGTCATGCCTAGCCCCTAAGCAAACAAATTCGTAATTGTCCCTCTAGGGTCTAGCAGGACCACCCCTACACTTACCACCCCTGTTTTAGTTAGATTTGTCCATTTTAGTGTTTTTAAATTGATTTGTTTTCCAATAAATTTGTTAGGCTGTATTTATGAAATGCTTGTAATTTTAACCCTGTGGAAGAAAGGGTTTCTACTAGTAGCACCTTTTTTCGATTCAGGGGTTGATTTTGGTATTTTCATTGCAACGTCGCCGATTTTTAAGGCGAAGGTTTGAAAAAGGTTGTAATTTCAACCTCGTAATGGGGGTGCCATGGTAGCACCACTTTTCAAGTCGGTGGTTTATTTAGAGTTTTGAATGCAACAACATCTGTTGTTAAGGCTGGGGCCTCAAACAATATCTAATTTTAGCCCCGAGAAAAAAGGTGTGCTACCAGTAGCACCCCTTTTCAACAACAACTTTTTTATTTTAGGGTTGTTTTTGACACAAAAATATGAGTTTTTATGGCTAGAGTTCTCGTTTTGAGCATAAAGTTCTTGTCGAGTCGTATAATGTGTTAAACGAGACTTTAATGCAATCTGCATGCAAAGGATTATGAGTTTTTTCATGTTTTATTGCTTTTTTCTAGAACATTGGGCATATTTACTTTTATGGAAAGGAAGAAGGAATTCTAAATATGCAAATTGGCAGTGCATTAAGGGGGTTAAACAATTAGTTTGGGAGTGCACATTGTAGAAATGGAACAACTCTTCATCCTCCCATCCACCACCCCTATACCACCACCACCGTTTGTTAATGAGGATATTGTTGGCAACCTATTACATGTCTGCTAATATGATGCAAATTATCTCTTGGTATCGTGGGATTGTCTCACTTATGATATCATACTGGTTCTCAGATCATTGGTTTAAAGATTTAATTGTTGGTAAACAATTGGTAGTTGCTTGCTCCTGCTTTGATTCTTTCTTCACTTAAGATACCACTGTTTCACTTCAATTTATTTGGTTTGCTAACACAGTTACTTCTAAAACTTGTTATCGACCATATAAATTCAGTGCTTAGAATAATTGTCGCTCTTAATTGTTTTAGGTCAATAAAATAGGGAGTTTTTGTATGTGTTTTCTTCCTTTTCTATGCAAATTTTTAGATTAAATAGCAATGTATGACTTATAGGGAAACCCTCTTGTAATTGGAAAAGCACTAGCCTAAACCGGGAGGCTTGCCAACCATGACAAGGGTTGGCTTGCCTATAACTATTGTACAATTTTGTTTTGCAAATCCATGTGATAACATGTCTCGTATTGTATTGATACGCTGTTGCAAGCATGGGGATGCCCGCTTCATTTGTATTTGAGATTATACACAACTTACCCCATTGGTTGGTTGTTTGTAGGTGTGGCCTATGTGGTCCCTTTGGGGGGGGGGATTCTTTCTCTTTACTCACTCTTATTCCTCATGCAGACACCCGTGTTCTCTCGTGGATTGGAAAAAACATGTGATGTGTTTTGACCATACGATCAACTCTTGACCTCACACGTCAAGGGGCAACTACTAACAACCTGGTTTTGCTTACCCACTTTGTCATGAGCACCATCGCTATTATACATCACTTCTAGCAATATTAAGCCCATTTCCATCACCTCCATCACCAAATGACCTTTATAATATCACAAGAATGAAATTAAAACTAAGAGTTGACCATAAAAGTCATTGCATTGAATTTCCCTAAAAAATTATGCAAGCTTGTCGCACTAAAAGCTTCAAAAACTTGACACAACCTCAAAAATAGTATTTGGCTACTCATAAGTATTGTGTGCCTTCCAAAAAGGTGTACTTAATGGAAGTGGGCATTCCCAACATGTTATTTATAGAAATAGAATTTGATACAGTCTCCAATACCTATAATTATCCCACTAAATCACCGATGAAAATGGATTATTCACATTGTAGCTAGTTCTAAGAAGTGTCCACGTCATTTCCTTTGAATAAATCTCTCGAGGTCATTAAATTCATAAGAGAAAGGATATGTTACTGAATTCCCAACATAAAGAGAGAGACAACCACTTGCATCCCTTTTCTTTCACCACATGGAGTCATTCACATATCATCTGCTCGGGAGTGGGGCATCAAAGGAGAAGAAGAACCCTCCCTTGGGTTGGTTGCACAAGTCCACATAAACTACATCCAACATAAAGTATGTATGATTATCTTCGTTCTTTTGTTAATATCAAAACACATTCTTTTATCTTGCCTTGTTTCATTTTAGTTGTAGTAGATTAGTGTTGTATCTGCCGAAATAGTCATAGGTCCTTTATTTTGTCGTCTTTTCACATATTTACCTAGTATCGTCGCATTCATTCCAGTATCGTCAAATACGATGCCATGTAACAACTAATTTATCCTTCACATAATTGCTCTAGGTCAAACTTGGATGGGGCTATTGTTACTTACATTTGATTTCACAATGAAGCCTTGAGTTTGTTAGGTGTGTGCAGTGTCGAAGAGACACTAGGATGAGTCTTGAGTCTTACTATTGTCTTGTCTCTTCGTGTTTTATTGTTGAGTCAGTCCTTGTTGATCATTACCTCATTTAGTCCTAGGGATATGACACTATGTGGTTCTACTACTTGTTTATTGCTTCGAGTTGGGGGGGATATTTCCATCAATGTCTACCTTCTGGCAAGTCATTCCTCATTAACGTCGACACATCATCTTAGGCATGACTCAGAAGCTAGAGTGCCTTGACGATTGTTAGCCTCGTTGGTGACTGTCTTGCATCCATCAAGACTAAGCATCAATGGGATTATATGAGCTCTATCCATGCTTGACATAAGATCATTGTTTCGCATTCACGGGTTCTGCTTGTACCTTAAATCCCATCAACATTATTGGTGAGTATCTTTGTACTTGTCAAGTGTTCTCATTATTGATATTTGATCAAGTGGCTTCATTGTTGACTTCAATTAATTTACAAGTGGGAGAACCATACTTTTCAGATGGGTTGTAGGTTGCATATGCAGATGGTCATGCATAGTTATATCTCACTTTCAATTGATCAACTAAGGTACTATGCACTTGACTCCATTGCCCAATGGACAGGCACATTAAATACATGTAAAGTTCCCATGGATCATTTTCAGAGCCTCGAAGCATAGAGATTCAATGGTTCTCAGCACCTCGTGAGGGGATGTCATCCCCTTGAGTCCGAATTGTTAACCCTCAGTTGTTCTTGAACTACTAGAGGGTTAAGATCCAATGAGATTCCATCAGGGTGGTTACATTGTTTGTTGATCTAGGCATACACATTGACAAGGGTTTCTTTGTCAGAGCCATCAGAGTTTGAGGTTGTTATTTTTAGTAATTGCCTTTTAGGAAACCCTATATTAGGGGGCCCACATGATGCGGATACTTGTGAAAACAATGTTTTTGTAAAAGAAAGTAAGCCCAGTGAGACTGCTTTATGCTTTTTGCAAGAAAGCTAATACAATGTTATTTTCTAGTCTTTCCCGCTTTTTACTTTTTAGGGAAAGACTATCTTTTTGAGCATGTCTATAATTAGCAATTTCTTTATGTGGTAGGTACTATTTCAATGTCAAGGCTTCGAACAAGTAATAAGGACGGTGGTCAAGGTTTTGGTGGTGAAGAGGTGTTGAGTTAAGATCAATATTGAAGAATATTGAAACCCTTCCAACTCCTTCCACCCCCCTTTACCACCCCTTACATGTAAAAAGGGGTGGGGGGAAGAGTTAAAGGTGGGAGCTCGATAAAGGGGGTGGGGGAGGGAAGAGTTAAAGGGGGAGCTCAACTTCAATCTAGCTCCCCACTTCAATGCACCACCCCCCAACCCCCCACATGACATGTAAGGGGGTTGCATAATGTAAAACATTTTATATATATTTTAAATTTTTTTACTTTTTAAACTTTACTTTTATTATAACTCTTCATGATTTTAATTTTATTATTGCATTTCTATTTTCAGGTATTATATATATATATATATTAATTTTGTTTCATTTGTAATGTATTTTGTTTTTATTTCTCCAAATTTGTTTTATTTTTTGAATTTTAAATTGTTTTCTCTAAAAAAATTATGTTTTTTAGTTAAATTTGTCTTTTCTTTTAACGAGAATGGGCAAAGAGTTTATATTAAAATGCTGAGAAAAAACAAACAAATTTAAAAAAAACAGTCACCCTACTGAAGAGGGGAACAAGAGAAAATTGTTTGTTGTCCAAAATTCTCCTTTCCTAAACATTGCATTTAGAATTTTCCCAATTGTAGCAACTTCTAGCACTATATAGGTGAATATATTGTCATAATAAGGTGACACATAAGTAATACATAGCATAAACAAAAAGGGTAGAACCAGTCTAAAGCCATCAAAGGCAAACATCAACCAACTTGCCTAAAGGAGTCCATGTCAATGATTTCTTTTGTGGACTGACAAACGAAACCTTCTTCCAGAACCCTCTATGTTGTAGTGGAGTGATCCTGACTGTGGTTTTCCTGAGCCAAATTGAGAAATTTGTCCACATCTTCCAGCAGCTTGTCTATTTGACCAACCTGAACTCTAATGTTTCCCTCCACTTCATCCATTTTGGTATCCAAAAGAGAAATATGATACAAAATTTCACGCATGGCGTCCACCATTCCATCCCAGCAAGACTGCAAAATCCTTAGCATAGACTTAACATCCCTGAGTTCATCCTGAACCGCATGGAATTATACCTTCCAGGATGGCATTGTTATCCTTGGGGAGCCCCATTCCTTCCACAATCCAATCAAAACAAGGCACATGGCCCTGGTACCTCTAGCATATGCAGCAAACCTCACCATAGTCCTGACATAGAGCAATCTAAAAAACAATAAACCAAAAGGAGACCCCACTCTTGGAGGAGAGCGAGGTCCCTTTGAAGCAAGAAACGAAATCAAACATAAAACAATGCCTTCAACCAATACTTGTAGGTTTGTTGTTGAAAACTCAAGAATTGCAACCAGTGGATGAGCCCAAGAACTAGAGCAACCCCAGAGTCAATCCTAGGTCGAAATCACGCAAGAAGAACCAAAAGTCAAGCCCGGGAGGAACACAGAGTAAAAGATAAGCTCAATGTGAATAAGTGAATGGTTGTCTCTAGACAAAGATATCCCACCATCTCCCCAAGGGGAAATAAAGACCATCCCAATACTTAGTGTGCGAGTACAAGTCAAGGACTCTGAGAGAGGGAGGATTGAAACACAAATGATGACTCATTATACCTTCAAGGGCCAAGTGCCCATCCATGATAATGCATGCAACTTTGGAATTTAATGCCATGATAGCACATGCCCGAGTAGATGTAACACTATGGAATCCACCTTCGATGGGGATGTCCATCCTTTTGAACATAAACACTCTTGTCCAAAGTAGTCCCTTGATTTTCCAATGTGTTTGCAAGTGCATTATTGTGCCTCCTAGTATGCATATGACTAAACTCTTTAATCTCCTTAAGAGAGTGAAGGGTGCACCTTTGAATCCTTCCCTGGGTAGTCTCATCTTTGACTAAACCTTTCTTGGCAGAGTGGACCACAAGTAGGGAGTCTCTAAATATGATCACTTTTCGCACCTGGAGAGATGCTAAATACTCTGCTCCCATCATCAAAGCAAACCATTCAACTTGGTTATTAGAAGTCATGCCTAGCCCCTAAGCAAACAAATTCGTAATTGTCCCTCTAGGGTCTAGCAGGACCACCCCTACACTTACCACCCCTGTTTTAGTTAGATTTGTCCATTTTAGTGTTTTTAAATTGATTTGTTTTCCAATAAATTTGTTAGGCTGTATTTATGAAATGCTTGTAATTTTAACCCTGTGGAAGAAAGGGTTTCTACTAGTAGCACCTTTTTTCGATTCAGGGGTTGATTTTGGTATTTTCATTGCAACGTCGCCGATTTTTAAGGCGAAGGTTTGAAAAAGGTTGTAATTTCAACCTCGTAATGGGGGTGCCATGGTAGCACCACTTTTCAAGTCGGTGGTTTATTTAGAGTTTTGAATGCAACAACATCTGTTGTTAAGGCTGGGGCCTCAAACAATATCTAATTTTAGCCCCGAGAAAAAAGGTGTGCTACCAGTAGCACCCCTTTTCAACAACAACTTTTTTATTTTAGGGTTGTTTTTGACACAAAAATATGAGTTTTTATGGCTAGAGTTCTCGTTTTGAGCATAAAGTTCTTGTCGAGTCGTATAATGTGTTAAACGAGACTTTAATGCAATCTGCATGCAAAGGATTATGAGTTTTTTCATGTTTTATTGCTTTTTTCTAGAACATTGGGCATATTTACTTTTATGGAAAGGAAGAAGGAATTCTAAATATGCAAATTGGCAGTGCATTAAGGGGGTTAAACAATTAGTTTGGGAGTGCACATTGTAGAAATGGAACAACTCTTCATCCTCCCATCCACCACCCCTATACCACCACCACCGTTTGTTAATGAGGATATTGTTGGCAACCTATTACATGTCTGCTAATATGATGCAAATTATCTCTTGGTATCGTGGGATTGTCTCACTTATGATATCATACTGGTTCTCAGATCATTGGTTTAAAGATTTAATTGTTGGTAAACAATTGGTAGTTGCTTGCTCCTGCTTTGATTCTTTCTTCACTTAAGATACCACTGTTTCACTTCAATTTATTTGGTTTGCTAACACAGTTACTTCTAAAACTTGTTATCGACCATATAAATTCAGTGCTTAGAATAATTGTCGCTCTTAATTGTTTTAGGTCAATAAAATAGGGAGTTTTTGTATGTGTTTTCTTCCTTTTCTATGCAAATTTTTAGATTAAATAGCAATGTATGACTTATAGGGAAACCCTCTTGTAATTGGAAAAGCACTAGCCTAAACCGGGAGGCTTGCCAACCATGACAAGGGTTGGCTTGCCTATAACTATTGTACAATTTTGTTTTGCAAATCCATGTGATAACATGTCTCGTATTGTATTGATACGCTGTTGCAAGCATGGGGATGCCCGCTTCATTTGTATTTGAGATTATACACAACTTACCCCATTGGTTGGTTGTTTGTAGGTGTGGCCTATGTGGTCCCTTTGGGGGGGGGGGGGATTCTTTCTCTTTACTCACTCTTATTCCTCATGCAGACACCCGTGTTCTCTCGTGGATTGGAAAAAACATGTGATGTGTTTTGACCATACGATCAACTCTTGACCTCACACGTCAAGGGGCAACTACTAACAACCTGGTTTTGCTTACCCACTTTGTCATGAGCACCATCGCTATTATACATCACTTCTAGCAATATTAAGCCCATTTCCATCACCTCCATCACCAAATGACCTTTATAATATCACAAGAATGAAATTAAAACTAAGAGTTGACCATAAAAGTCATTGCATTGAATTTCCCTAAAAAATTATGCAAGCTTGTCGCACTAAAAGCTTCAAAAACTTGACACAACCTCAAAAATAGTATTTGGCTACTCATAAGTATTGTGTGCCTTCCAAAAAGGTGTACTTAATGGAAGTGGGCATTCCCAACATGTTATTTATAGAAATAGAATTTGATACAGTCTCCAATACCTATAATTATCCCACTAAATCACCGATGAAAATGGATTATTCACATTGTAGCTAGTTCTAAGAAGTGTCCACGTCATTTCCTTTGAATAAATCTCTCGAGGTCATTAAATTCATAAGAGAAAGGATATGTTACTGAATTCCCAACATAAAGAGAGAGACAACCACTTGCATCCCTTTTCTTTCACCACATGGAGTCATTCACATATCATCTGCTCGGGAGTGGGGCATCAAAGGAGAAGAAGAACCCTCCCTTGGGTTGGTTGCACAAGTCCACATAAACTACATCCAACATAAAGTATGTATGATTATCTTCGTTCTTTTGTTAATATCAAAACACATTCTTTTATCTTGCCTTGTTTCATTTTAGTTGTAGTAGATTAGTGTTGTATCTGCCGAAATAGTCATAGGTCCTTTATTTTGTCGTCTTTTCACATATTTACCTAGTATCGTCGCATTCATTCCAGTATCGTCAAATACGATGCCATGTAACAACTAATTTATCCTTCACATAATTGCTCTAGGTCAAACTTGGATGGGGCTATTGTTACTTACATTTGATTTCACAATGAAGCCTTGAGTTTGTTAGGTGTGTGCAGTGTCGAAGAGACACTAGGATGAGTCTTGAGTCTTACTATTGTCTTGTCTCTTCGTGTTTTATTGTTGAGTCAGTCCTTGTTGATCATTACCTCATTTAGTCCTAGGGATATGACACTATGTGGTTCTACTACTTGTTTATTGCTTCGAGTTGGGGGGGATATTTCCATCAATGTCTACCTTCTGGCAAGTCATTCCTCATTAACGTCGACACATCATCTTAGGCATGACTCAGAAGCTAGAGTGCCTTGACGATTGTTAGCCTCGTTGGTGACTGTCTTGCATCCATCAAGACTAAGCATCAATGGGATTATATGAGCTCTATCCATGCTTGACATAAGATCATTGTTTCGCATTCACGGGTTCTGCTTGTACCTTAAATCCCATCAACATTATTGGTGAGTATCTTTGTACTTGTCAAGTGTTCTCATTATTGATATTTGATCAAGTGGCTTCATTGTTGACTTCAATTAATTTACAAGTGGGAGAACCATACTTTTCAGATGGGTTGTAGGTTGCATATGCAGATGGTCATGCATAGTTATATCTCACTTTCAATTGATCAACTAAGGTACTATGCACTTGACTCCATTGCCCAATGGACAGGCACATTAAATACATGTAAAGTTCCCATGGATCATTTTCAGAGCCTCGAAGCATAGAGATTCAATGGTTCTCAGCACCTCGTGAGGGGATGTCATCCCCTTGAGTCCGAATTGTTAACCCTCAGTTGTTCTTGAACTACTAGAGGGTTAAGATCCAATGAGATTCCATCAGGTTGGTTACATTGTTTGTTGATCTAGGCATACACATTGACAAGGGTTTCTTTGTCAGAGCCATCAGAGTTTGAGGTTGTTATTTTTAGTAATTGCCTTTTAGGAAACCCTATATTAGGGGGCCCACATGATGCGGATACTTGTGAAAACAATGTTTTTGTAAAAGAAAGTAAGCCCAGTGAGACTGCTTTATGCTTTTTGCAAGAAAGCTAATACAATGTTATTTTCTAGTCTTTCCCGCTTTTTACTTTTTAGGGAAAGACTATCTTTTTGAGCATGTCTATAATTAGCAATTTCTTTATGTGGTAGGTACTATTTCAATGTCAAGGCTTCGAACAAGTAATAAGGACGGTGGTCAAGGTTTTGGTGGTGAAGAGGTGTTGAGTTAAGATCAATATTGAAGAATATTGAAACCCTTCCAACTCCTTCCACCCCCCTTTACCACCCCTTACATGTAAAAAGGGGTGGGGGGAAGAGTTAAAGGTGGGAGCTCGATAAAGGGGGTGGGGGAGGGAAGAGTTAAAGGGGGAGCTCAACTTCAATCTAGCTCCCCACTTCAATGCACCACCCCCCAACCCCCCACATGACATGTAAGGGGGTTGCATAATGTAAAACATTTTATATATATTTTAAATTTTTTTACTTTTTAAACTTTACTTTTATTATAACTCTTCATGATTTTAATTTTATTATTGCATTTCTATTTTCAGGTATTATATATATATATATTAATTTTGTTTCATTTGTAATGTATTTTGTTTTTATTTCTCCAAATTTGTTTTATTTTTTGAATTTTAAATTGTTTTCTCTAAAAAAATTATGTTTTTTAGTTAAATTTGTCTTTTCTTTTAACGAGAATGGGCAAAGAGTTTATATTAAAATGCTGAGAAAAAACAAACAAATTTAAAAAAAACAGTCACCCTACTGAAGAGGGGAACAAGAGAAAATTGTTTGTTGTCCAAAATTCTCCTTTCCTAAACATTGCATTTAGAATTTTCCCAATTGTAGCAACTTCTAGCACTATATAGGTGAATATATTGTCATAATAAGGTGACACATAAGTAATACATAGCATAAACAAAAAGGGTAGAACCAGTCTAAAGCCATCAAAGGCAAACATCAACCAACTTGCCTAAAGGAGTCCATGTCAATGATTTCTTTTGTGGACTGACAAACGAAACCTTCTTCCAGAACCCTCTATGTTGTAGTGGAGTGATCCTGACTGTGGTTTTCCTGAGCCAAATTGAGAAATTTGTCCACATCTTCCAGCAGCTTGTCTATTTGACCAACCTGAACTCTAATGTTTCCCTCCACTTCATCCATTTTGGTATCCAAAAGAGAAATATGATACAAAATTTCACGCATGGCGTCCACCATTCCATCCCAGCAAGACTGCAAAATCCTTAGCATAGACTTAACATCCCTGAGTTCATCCTGAACCGCATGGAATTATACCTTCCAGGATGGCATTGTTATCCTTGGGGAGCCCCATTCCTTCCACAATCCAATCAAAACAAGGCACACGGCCCTGGTACCTCTAGCATATGCAGCAAACCTCACCATAGTCCTGACATAGAGCAATCTAAAAAACAATAAACCAAAAGGAGACCCCACTCTTGGAGGAGAGCGAGGTCCCTTTGAAGCAAGAAACGAAATCAAACATAAAACAATGCCTTCAACCAATACTTGTAGGTTTGTTGTTGAAAACTCAAGAATTGCAACCAGTGGATGAGCCCAAGAACTAGAGCAACCCCAAAGTCAATCCTAGGTCGAAATCACGCAAGAAGAACCAAAAGTCAAGCCCGGGAGGAACACAGAGTAAAAGATAAGCTCAATGTGAATAAGTGAATGGTTGTCTCTAGACAAAGATATCCCACCATCTCCCCAAGGGGAAATAAAGACCATCCCAATACTTAGTGTGCGAGTACAAGTCAAGGACTCTGAGAGAGGGAGGATTGAAACACAAATGATGACTCATTATACCTTCAAGGGCCAAGTGCCCATCCATGATAATGCATGCAACTTTGGAATTTAATGCCATGATAGCACATGCCCGAGTAGATGTAACACTATGGAATCCACCTTCGATGGGGATGTCCATCCTTTTGAACATAAACACTCTTGTCCAAAGTAGTCCCTTGATTTGCCAATGTGTTTGCAAGTGCATTATTGTGCCTCCTAGTATGCATATGACTAAACTCTTTAATCTCCTTAAGAGAGTGAAGGGTGCACCTTTGAATCCTTCCCTGGGTAGTCTCATCTTTGACTAAACCTTTCTTGGCAGAGTGGACCACAAGTAGGGAGTCTCTAAATATGATCACTTTTCGCACCTGGAGAGATGCTAAATACTCTGCTCCCATCATCAAAGCAAACCATTCAACTTGGTTATTAGAAGTCATGCCTAGCCCCTAAGCAAACAAATTCGTAATTGTCCCTCTAGGGTCTAGCAGGACCACCCCTACACTTACCACCCCTGTTTTAGTTAGATTTGTCCATTTTAGTGTTTTTAAATTGATTTGTTTTCCAATAAATTTGTTAGGCTGTATTTATGAAATGCTTGTAATTTTAACCCTGTGGAAGAAAGGGTTTCTACTAGTAGCACCTTTTTTCGATTCAGGGGTTGATTTTGGTATTTTCATTGCAACGTCGCCGATTTTTAAGGCGAAGGTTTGAAAAAGGTTGTAATTTCAACCTCGTAATGGGGGTGCCATGGTAGCACCACTTTTCAAGTCGGTGGTTTATTTAGAGTTTTGAATGCAACAACATCTGTTGTTAAGGCTGGGGCCTCAAACAATATCTAATTTTAGCCCCGAGAAAAAAGGTGTGCTACCAGTAGCACCCCTTTTCAACAACAACTTTTTTATTTTAGGGTTGTTTTTGACACAAAAATATGAGTTTTTATGGCTAGAGTTCTCGTTTTGAGCATAAAGTTCTTGTCGAGTCGTATAATGTGTTAAACGAGACTTTAATGCAATCTGCATGCAAAGGATTATGAGTTTTTTCATGTTTTATTGCTTTTTTCTAGAACATTGGGCATATTTACTTTTATGGAAAGGAAGAAGGAATTCTAAATATGCAAATTGGCAGTGCATTAAGGGGGTTAAACAATTAGTTTGGGAGTGCACATTGTAGAAATGGAACAACTCTTCATCCTCCCATCCACCACCCCTATACCACCACCACCGTTTGTTAATGAGGATATTGTTGGCAACCTATTACATGTCTGCTAATATGATGCAAATTATCTCTTGGTATCGTGGGATTGTCTCACTTATGATATCATACTGGTTCTCAGATCATTGGTTTAAAGATTTAATTGTTGGTAAACAATTGGTAGTTGCTTGCTCCTGCTTTGATTCTTTCTTCACTTAAGATACCACTGTTTCACTTCAATTTATTTGGTTTGCTAACACAGTTACTTCTAAAACTTGTTATCGACCATATAAATTCAGTGCTTAGAATAATTGTCGCTCTTAATTGTTTTAGGTCAATAAAATAGGGAGTTTTTGTATGTGTTTTCTTCCTTTTCTATGCAAATTTTTAGATTAAATAGCAATGTATGACTTATAGGGAAACCCTCTTGTAATTGGAAAAGCACTAGCCTAAACCGGGAGGCTTGCCAACCATGACAAGGGTTGGCTTGCCTATAACTATTGTACAATTTTGTTTTGCAAATCCATGTGATAACATGTCTCGTATTGTATTGATACGCTGTTGCAAGCATGGGGATGCCCGCTTCATTTGTATTTGAGATTATACACAACTTACCCCATTGGTTGGTTGTTTGTAGGTGTGGCCTATGTGGTCCCTTTGGGGGGGGGGGATTCTTTCTCTTTACTCACTCTTATTCCTCATGCAGACACCCGTGTTCTCTCGTGGATTGGAAAAAACATGTGATGTGTTTTGACCATACGATCAACTCTTGACCTCACACGTCAAGGGGCAACTACTAACAACCTGGTTTTGCTTACCCACTTTGTCATGAGCACCATCGCTATTATACATCACTTCTAGCAATATTAAGCCCATTTCCATCACCTCCATCACCAAATGACCTTTATAATATCACAAGAATGAAATTAAAACTAAGAGTTGACCATAAAAGTCATTGCATTGAATTTCCCTAAAAAATTATGCAAGCTTGTCGCACTAAAAGCTTCAAAAACTTGACACAACCTCAAAAATAGTATTTGGCTACTCATAAGTATTGTGTGCCTTCCAAAAAGGTGTACTTAATGGAAGTGGGCATTCCCAACATGTTATTTATAGAAATAGAATTTGATACAGTCTCCAATACCTATAATTATCCCACTAAATCACCGATGAAAATGGATTATTCACATTGTAGCTAGTTCTAAGAAGTGTCCACGTCATTTCCTTTGAATAAATCTCTCGAGGTCATTAAATTCATAAGAGAAAGGATATGTTACTGAATTCCCAACATAAAGAGAGAGACAACCACTTGCATCCCTTTTCTTTCACCACATGGAGTCATTCACATATCATCTGCTCGGGAGTGGGGCATCAAAGGAGAAGAAGAACCCTCCCTTGGGTTGGTTGCACAAGTCCACATAAACTACATCCAACATAAAGTATGTATGATTATCTTCGTTCTTTTGTTAATATCAAAACACATTCTTTTATCTTGCCTTGTTTCATTTTAGTTGTAGTAGATTAGTGTTGTATCTGCCGAAATAGTCATAGGTCCTTTATTTTGTCGTCTTTTCACATATTTACCTAGTATCGTCGCATTCATTCCAGTATCGTCAAATACGATGCCATGTAACAACTAATTTATCCTTCACATAATTGCCCTAGGTCAAACTTGGATGGGGCTATTGTTACTTACATTTGATTTCACAATGAAGCCTTGAGTTTGTTAGGTGTGTGCAGTGTCGAAGAGACACTAGGATGAGTCTTGAGTCTTACTATTGTCTTGTCTCTTCGTGTTTTATTGTTGAGTCAGTCCTTGTTGATCATTACCTCATTTAGTCCTAGGGATATGACACTATGTGGTTCTACTACTTGTTTATTGCTTCGAGTTGGGGGGGATATTTCCATCAATGTCTACCTTCTGGCAAGTCATTCCTCATTAACGTCGACACATCATCTTAGGCATGACTCAGAAGCTAGAGTGCCTTGACGATTGTTAGCCTCGTTGGTGACTGTCTTGCATCCATCAAGACTAAGCATCAATGGGATTATATGAGCTCTATCCATGCTTGACATAAGATCATTGTTTCGCATTCACGGGTTCTGCTTGTACCTTAAATCCCATCAACATTATTGGTGAGTATCTTTGTACTTGTCAAGTGTTCTCATTATTGATATTTGATCAAGTGGCTTCATTGTTGACTTCAATTAATTTACAAGTGGGAGAACCATACTTTTCAGATGGGTTGTAGGTTGCATATGCAGATGGTCATGCATAGTTATATCTCACTTTCAATTGATCAACTAAGGTACTATGCACTTGACTCCATTGCCCAATGGACAGGCACATTAAATACATGTAAAGTTCCCATGGATCATTTTCAGAGCCTCGAAGCATAGAGATTCAATGGTTCTCAGCACCTCGTGAGGGGATGTCATCCCCTTGAGTCCGAATTGTTAACCCTCAGTTGTTCTTGAACTACTAGAGGGTTAAGATCCAATGAGATTCCATCAGGTTGGTTACATTGTTTGTTGATCTAGGCATACACATTGACAAGGGTTTCTTTGTCAGAGCCATCAGAGTTTGAGGTTGTTATTTTTAGTAATTGCCTTTTAGGAAACCCTATATTAGGGGGCCCACATGATGCGGATACTTGTGAAAACAATGTTTTTGTAAAAGAAAGTAAGCCCAGTGAGACTGCTTTATGCTTTTTGCAAGAAAGCTAATACAATGTTATTTTCTAGTCTTTCCCGCTTTTTACTTTTTAGGGAAAGACTATCTTTTTGAGCATGTCTATAATTAGCAATTTCTTTATGTGGTAGGTACTATTTCAATGTCAAGGCTTCGAACAAGTAATAAGGACGGTGGTCAAGGTTTTGGTGGTGAAGAGGTGTTGAGTTAAGATCAATATTGAAGAATATTGAAACCCTTCCAACTCCTTCCACCCCCCTTTACCACCCCTTACATGTAAAAAGGGGTGGGGGGAAGAGTTAAAGGTGGGAGCTCGATAAAGGGGGTGGGGGAGGGAAGAGTTAAAGGGGGAGCTCAACTTCAATCTAGCTCCCCACTTCAATGCACCACCCCCCAACCCCCCACATGACATGTAAGGGGGTTGCATAATGTAAAACATTTTATATATATTTTAAATTTTTTTACTTTTTAAACTTTACTTTTATTATAACTCTTCATGATTTTAATTTTATTATTGCATTTCTATTTTCAGGTATTATATATATATATATTAATTTTGTTTCATTTGTAATGTATTTTGTTTTTATTTCTCCAAATTTGTTTTATTTTTTGAATTTTAAATTGTTTTCTCTAAAAAAATTATGTTTTTTAGTTAAATTTGTCTTTTCTTTTAACGAGAATGGGCAAAGAGTTTATATTAAAATGCTGAGAAAAAACAAACAAATTTAAAAAAAACAGTCACCCTACTGAAGAGGGGAACAAGAGAAAATTGTTTGTTGTCCAAAATTCTCCTTTCCTAAACATTGCATTTAGAATTTTCCCAATTGTAGCAACTTCTAGCACTATATAGGTGAATATATTGTCATAATAAGGTGACACATAAGTAATACATAGCATAAACAAAAAGGGTAGAACCAGTCTAAAGCCATCAAAGGCAAACATCAACCAACTTGCCTAAAGGAGTCCATGTCAATGATTTCTTTTGTGGACTGACAAACGAAACCTTCTTCCAGAACCCTCTATGTTGTAGTGGAGTGATCCTGACTGTGGTTTTCCTGAGCCAAATTGAGAAATTTGTCCACATCTTCCAGCAGCTTGTCTATTTGACCAACCTGAACTCTAATGTTTCCCTCCACTTCATCCATTTTGGTATCCAAAAGAGAAATATGATACAAAATTTCACGCATGGCGTCCACCATTCCATCCCAGCAAGACTGCAAAATCCTTAGCATAGACTTAACATCCCTGAGTTCATCCTGAACCGCATGGAATTATACCTTCCAGGATGGCATTGTTATCCTTGGGGAGCCCCATTCCTTCCACAATCCAATCAAAACAAGGCACACGGCCCTGGTACCTCTAGCATATGCAGCAAACCTCACCATAGTCCTGACATAGAGCAATCTAAAAAACAATAAACCAAAAGGAGACCCCACTCTTGGAGGAGAGCGAGGTCCCTTTGAAGCAAGAAACGAAATCAAACATAAAACAATGCCTTCAACCAATACTTGTAGGTTTGTTGTTGAAAACTCAAGAATTGCAACCAGTGGATGAGCCCAAGAACTAGAGCAACCCCAGAGTCAATCCTAGGTCGAAATCACGCAAGAAGAACCAAAAGTCAAGCCCGGGAGGAACACAGAGTAAAAGATAAGCTCAATGTGAATAAGTGAATGGTTGTCTCTAGACAAAGATATCCCACCATCTCCCCAAGGGGAAATAAAGACCATCCCAATACTTAGTGTGCGAGTACAAGTCAAGGACTCTGAGAGAGGGAGGATTGAAACACAAATGATGACTCATTATACCTTCAAGGGCCAAGTGCCCATCCATGATAATGCATGCAACTTTGGAATTTAATGCCATGATAGCACATGCCCGAGTAGATGTAACACTATGGAATCCACCTTCGATGGGGATGTCCATCCTTTTGAACATAAACACTCTTGTCCAAAGTAGTCCCTTGATTTGCCAATGTGTTTGCAAGTGCATTATTGTGCCTCCTAGTATGCATATGACTAAACTCTTTAATCTCCTTAAGAGAGTGAAGGGTGCACCTTTGAATCCTTCCCTGGGTAGTCTCATCTTTGACTAAACCTTTCTTGGCAGAGTGGACCACAAGTAGGGAGTCTCTAAATATGATCACTTTTCGCACCTGGAGAGATGCTAAATACTCTGCTCCCATCATCAAAGCAAACCATTCAACTTGGTTATTAGAAGTCATGCCTAGCCCCTAAGCAAACAAATTCGTAATTGTCCCTCTAGGGTCTAGCAGGACCACCCCTACACTTACCACCCCTGTTTTAGTTAGATTTGTCCATTTTAGTGTTTTTAAATTGATTTGTTTTCCAATAAATTTGTTAGGCTGTATTTATGAAATGCTTGTAATTTTAACCCTGTGGAAGAAAGGGTTTCTACTAGTAGCACCTTTTTTCGATTCAGGGGTTGATTTTGGTATTTTCATTGCAACGTCGCCGATTTTTAAGGCGAAGGTTTGAAAAAGGTTGTAATTTCAACCTCGTAATGGGGGTGCCATGGTAGCACCACTTTTCAAGTCGGTGGTTTATTTAGAGTTTTGAATGCAACAACATCTGTTGTTAAGGCTGGGGCCTCAAACAATATCTAATTTTAGCCCCGAGAAAAAAGGTGTGCTACCAGTAGCACCCCTTTTCAACAACAACTTTTTTATTTTAGGGTTGTTTTTGACACAAAAATATGAGTTTTTATATCTAGAGTTCTCGTTTTGAGCATAAAGTTCTTGTCGAGTCGTATAATGTGTTAAACGAGACTTTAATGCAATCTGCATGCAAAGGATTATGAGTTTTTTCATGTTTTATTGCTTTTTTCTAGAACATTGGGCATATTTACTTTTATGGAAAGGAAGAAGGAATTCTAAATATGCAAATTGGCAGTGCATTAAGGGGGTTAAACAATTAGTTTGGGAGTGCACATTGTAGAAATGGAACAACTCTTCATCCTCCCATCCACCACCCCTATACCACCACCACCGTTTGTTAATGAGGATATTGTTGGCAACCTATTACATGTCTGCTAATATGATGCAAATTATCTCTTGGTATCGTGGGATTGTCTCACTTATGATATCATACTGGTTCTCAGATCATTGGTTTAAAGATTTAATTGTTGGTAAACAATTGGTAGTTGCTTGCTCCTGCTTTGATTCTTTCTTCACTTAAGATACCACTGTTTCACTTCAATTTATTTGGTTTGCTAACACAGTTACTTCTAAAACTTGTTATCGACCATATAAATTCAGTGCTTAGAATAATTGTCGCTCTTAATTGTTTTAGGTCAATAAAATAGGGAGTTTTTGTATGTGTTTTCTTCCTTTTCTATGCAAATTTTTAGATTAAATAGCAATGTATGACTTATAGGGAAACCCTCTTGTAATTGGAAAAGCACTAGCCTAAACCGGGAGGCTTGCCAACCATGACAAGGGTTGGCTTGCCTATAACTATTGTACAATTTTGTTTTGCAAATCCATGTGATAACATGTCTCGTATTGTATTGATACGCTGTTGCAAGCATGGGGATGCCCGCTTCATTTGTATTTGAGATTATACACAACTTACCCCATTGGTTGGTTGTTTGTAGGTGTGGCCTATGTGGTCCCTTTGGGGGGGGGGGATTCTTTCTCTTTACTCACTCTTATTCCTCATGCAGACACCCGTGTTCTCTCGTGGATTGGAAAAAACATGTGATGTGTTTTGACCATACGATCAACTCTTGACCTCACACGTCAAGGGGCAACTACTAACAACCTGGTTTTGCTTACCCACTTTGTCATGAGCACCATCGCTATTATACATCACTTCTAGCAATATTAAGCCCATTTCCATCACCTCCATCACCAAATGACCTTTATAATATCACAAGAATGAAATTAAAACTAAGAGTTGACCATAAAAGTCATTGCATTGAATTTCCCTAAAAAATTATGCAAGCTTGTCGCACTAAAAGCTTCAAAAACTTGACACAACCTCAAAAATAGTATTTGGCTACTCATAAGTATTGTGTGCCTTCCAAAAAGGTGTACTTAATGGAAGTGGGCATTCCCAACATGTTATTTATAGAAATAGAATTTGATACAGTCTCCAATACCTATAATTATCCCACTAAATCACCGATGAAAATGGATTATTCACATTGTAGCTAGTTCTAAGAAGTGTCCACGTCATTTCCTTTGAATAAATCTCTCGAGGTCATTAAATTCATAAGAGAAAGGATATGTTACTGAATTCCCAACATAAAGAGAGAGACAACCACTTGCATCCCTTTTCTTTCACCACATGGAGTCATTCACATATCATCTGCTCGGGAGTGGGGCATCAAAGGAGAAGAAGAACCCTCCCTTGGGTTGGTTGCACAAGTCCACATAAACTACATCCAACATAAAGTATGTATGATTATCTTCGTTCTTTTGTTAATATCAAAACACATTCTTTTATCTTGCCTTGTTTCATTTTAGTTGTAGTAGATTAGTGTTGTATCTGCCGAAATAGTCATAGGTCCTTTATTTTGTCGTCTTTTCACATATTTACCTAGTATCGTCGCATTCATTCCAGTATCGTCAAATACGATGCCATGTAACAACTAATTTATCCTTCACATAATTGCTCTAGGTCAAACTTGGATGGGGCTATTGTTACTTACATTTGATTTCACAATGAAGCCTTGAGTTTGTTAGGTGTGTGCAGTGTCGAAGAGACACTAGGATGAGTCTTGAGTCTTACTATTGTCTTGTCTCTTCGTGTTTTATTGTTGAGTCAGTCCTTGTTGATCATTACCTCATTTAGTCCTAGGGATATGACACTATGTGGTTCTACTACTTGTTTATTGCTTCGAGTTGGGGGGGATATTTCCATCAATGTCTACCTTCTGGCAAGTCATTCCTCATTAACGTCGACACATCATCTTAGGCATGACTCAGAAGCTAGAGTGCCTTGACGATTGTTAGCCTCGTTGGTGACTATCTTGCATCCATCAAGACTAAGCATCAATGGGATTATATGAGCTCTATCCATGCTTGACATAAGATCATTGTTTCGCATTCACGGGTTCTGCTTGTACCTTAAATCCCATCAACATTATTGGTGAGTATCTTTGTACTTGTCAAGTGTTCTCATTATTGATATTTGATCAAGTGGCTTCATTGTTGACTTCAATTAATTTACAAGTGGGAGAACCATACTTTTCAGATGGGTTGTAGGTTGCATATGCAGATGGTCATGCATAGTTATATCTCACTTTCAATTGATCAACTAAGGTACTATGCACTTGACTCCATTGCCCAATGGACAGGCACATTAAATACATGTAAAGTTCCCATGGATCATTTTCAGAGCCTCGAAGCATAGAGATTCAATGGTTCTCAGCACCTCGTGAGGGGATGTCATCCCCTTGAGTCCGAATTGTTAACCCTCAGTTGTTCTTGAACTACTAGAGGGTTAAGATCCAATGAGATTCCATCAGGTTGGTTACATTGTTTGTTGATCTAGGCATACACATTGACAAGGGTTTCTTTGTCAGAGCCATCAGAGTTTGAGGTTGTTATTTTTAGTAATTGCCTTTTAGGAAACCCTATATTAGGGGGCCCACATGATGCGGATACTTGTGAAAACAATGTTTTTGTAAAAGAAAGTAAGCCCAGTGAGACTGCTTTATGCTTTTTGCAAGAAAGCTAATACAATGTTATTTTCTAGTCTTTCCCGCTTTTTACTTTTTAGGGAAAGACTATCTTTTTGAGCATGTCTATAATTAGCAATTTCTTTATGTGGTAGGTACTATTTCAATGTCAAGGCTTCGAACAAGTAATAAGGACGGTGGTCAAGGTTTTGGTGGTGAAGAGGTGTTGAGTTAAGATCAATATTGAAGAATATTGAAACCCTTCCAACTCCTTCCACCCCCCTTTACCACCCCTTACATGTAAAAAGGGGTGGGGGGAAGAGTTAAAGGTGGGAGCTTGATAAAGGGGGTGGGGGAGGGAAGAGTTAAAGGGGGAGCTCAACTTCAATCTAGCTCCCCACTTCAATGCACCACCCCCCAACCCCCCACATGACATGTAAGGGGGTTGCATAATGTAAAACATTTTATATATATTTTAAATTTTTTTACTTTTTAAACTTTACTTTTATTATAACTCTTCATGATTTTAATTTTATTATTGCATTTCTATTTTCAGGTATTATATATATATATATTAATTTTGTTTCATTTGTAATGTATTTTGTTTTTATTTCTCCAAATTTGTTTTATTTTTTGAATTTTAAATTGTTTTCTCTAAAAAAATTATGTTTTTTAGTTAAATTTGTCTTTTCTTTTAACGAGAATGGGCAAAGAGTTTATATTAAAATGCTGAGAAAAAACAAACAAATTTAAAAAAAACAGTCACCCTACTGAAGAGGGGAACAAGAGAAAATTGTTTGTTGTCCAAAATTCTCCTTTCCTAAACATTGCATTTAGAATTTTCCCAATTGTAGCAACTTCTAGCACTATATAGGTGAATATATTGTCATAATAAGGTGACACATAAGTAATACATAGCATAAACAAAAAGGGTAGAACCAGTCTAAAGCCATCAAAGGCAAACATCAACCAACTTGCCTAAAGGAGTCCATGTCAATGATTTCTTTTGTGGACTGACAAACGAAACCTTCTTCCAGAACCCTCTATGTTGTAGTGGAGTGATCCTGACTGTGGTTTTCCTGAGCCAAATTGAGAAATTTGTCCACATCTTCCAGCAGCTTGTCTATTTGACCAACCTGAACTCTAATGTTTCCCTCCACTTCATCCATTTTGGTATCCAAAAGAGAAATATGATACAAAATTTCACGCATGGCGTCCACCATTCCATCCCAGCAAGACTGCAAAATCCTTAGCATAGACTTAACATCCCTGAGTTCATCCTGAACCGCATGGAATTATACCTTCCAGGATGGCATTGTTATCCTTGGGGAGCCCCATTCCTTCCACAATCCAATCAAAACAAGGCACACGGCCCTGGTACCTCTAGCATATGCAGCAAACCTCACCATAGTCCTGACATAGAGCAATCTAAAAAACAATAAACCAAAAGGAGACCCCACTCTTGGAGGAGAGCGAGGTCCCTTTGAAGCAAGAAACGAAATCAAACATAAAACAATGCCTTCAACCAATACTTGTAGGTTTGTTGTTGAAAACTCAAGAATTGCAACCAGTGGATGAGCCCAAGAACTAGAGCAACCCCAGAGTCAATCCTAGGTCGAAATCACGCAAGAAGAACCAAAAGTCAAGCCCGGGAGGAACACAGAGTAAAAGATAAGCTCAATGTGAATAATTGAATGGTTGTCTCTAGACAAAGATATCCCACCATCTCCCCAAGGGGAAATAAAGACCATCCCAATACTTAGTGTGCGAGTACAAGTCAAGGACTCTGAGAGAGGGAGGATTGAAACACAAATGATGACTCATTATACCTTCAAGGGCCAAGTGCCCATCCATGATAATGCATGCAACTTTGGAATTTAATGCCATGATAGCACATGCCCGAGTAGATGTAACACTATGGAATCCACCTTCGATGGGGATGTCCATCCTTTTGAACATAAACACTCTTGTCCAAAGTAGTCCCTTGATTTGCCAATGTGTTTGCAAGTGCATTATTGTGCCTCCTAGTATGCATATGACTAAACTCTTTAATCTCCTTAAGAGAGTGAAGGGTGCACCTTTGAATCCTTCCCTGGGTAGTCTCATCTTTGACTAAACCTTTCTTGGCAGAGTGGACCACAAGTAGGGAGTCTCTAAATATGATCACTTTTCGCACCTGGAGAGATGCTAAATACTCTGCTCCCATCATCAAAGCAAACCATTCAACTTGGTTATTAGAAGTCATGCCTAGCCCCTAAGCAAACAAATTCGTAATTGTCCCTCTAGGGTCTAGCAGGACCACCCCTACACTTACCACCCCTGTTTTAGTTAGATTTGTCCATTTTAGTGTTTTTAAATTGATTTGTTTTCCAATAAATTTGTTAGGCTGTATTTATGAAATGCTTGTAATTTTAACCCTGTGGAAGAAAGGGTTTCTACTAGTAGCACCTTTTTTCGATTCAGGGGTTGATTTTGGTATTTTCATTGCAACGTCGCCGATTTTTAAGGCGAAGGTTTGAAAAAGGTTGTAATTTCAACCTCGTAATGGGGGTGCCATGGTAGCACCACTTTTCAAGTCGGTGGTTTATTTAGAGTTTTGAATGCAACAACATCTGTTGTTAAGGCTGGGGCCTCAAACAATATCTAATTTTAGCCCCGAGAAAAAAGGTGTGCTACCAGTAGCACCCCTTTTCAACAACAACTTTTTTATTTTAGGGTTGTTTTTGACACAAAAATATGAGTTTTTATGGCTAGAGTTCTCGTTTTGAGCACAAAGTTCTTGTCGAGTCGTATAATGTGTTAAACGAGACTTTAATGCAATCTGCATGCAAAGGATTATGAGTTTTTTCATGTTTTATTGCTTTTTTCTAGAACATTGGGCATATTTACTTTTATGGAAAGGAAGAAGGAATTCTAAATATGCAAATTGGCAGTGCATTAAGGGGGTTAAACAATTAGTTTGGGAGTGCACATTGTAGAAATGGAACAACTCTTCATCCTCCCATCCACCACCCCTATACCACCACCACCGTTTGTTAATGAGGATATTGTTGGCAACCTATTACATGTCTGCTAATATGATGCAAATTATCTCTTGGTATCGTGGGATTGTCTCACTTATGATATCATACTGGTTCTCAGATCATTGGTTTAAAGATTTAATTGTTGGTAAACAATTGGTAGTTGCTTGCTCCTGCTTTGATTCTTTCTTCACTTAAGATACCACTGTTTCACTTCAATTTATTTGGTTTGCTAACACAGTTACTTCTAAAACTTGTTATCGACCATATAAATTCAGTGCTTAGAATAATTGTCGCTCTTAATTGTTTTAGGTCAATAAAATAGGGAGTTTTTGTATGTGTTTTCTTCCTTTTCTATGCAAATTTTTAGATTAAATAGCAATGTATGACTTATAGGGAAACCCTCTTGTAATTGGAAAAGCACTAGCCTAAACCGGGAGGCTTGCCAACCATGACAAGGGTTGGCTTGCCTATAACTATTGTACAATTTTGTTTTGCAAATCCATGTGATAACATGTCTCGTATTGTATTGATACGCTGTTGCAAGCATGGGGATGCCCGCTTCATTTGTATTTGAGATTATACACAACTTACCCCATTGGTTGGTTGTTTGTAGGTGTGGCCTATGTGGTCCCTTTGGGGGGGGGGGATTCTTTCTCTTTACTCACTCTTATTCCTCATGCAGACACCCGTGTTCTCTCGTGGATTGGAAAAAACATGTGATGTGTTTTGACCATACGATCAACTCTTGACCTCACACGTCAAGGGGCAACTACTAACAACCTGGTTTTGCTTACCCACTTTGTCATGAGCACCATCGCTATTATACATCACTTCTAGCAATATTAAGCCCATTTCCATCACCTCCATCACCAAATGACCTTTATAATATCACAAGAATGAAATTAAAACTAAGAGTTGACCATAAAAGTCATTGCATTGAATTTCCCTAAAAAATTATGCAAGCTTGTCGCACTAAAAGCTTCAAAAACTTGACACAACCTCAAAAATAGTATTTGGCTACTCATAAGTATTGTGTGCCTTCCAAAAAGGTGTACTTAATGGAAGTGGGCATTCCCAACATGTTATTTATAGAAATAGAATTTGATACAGTCTCCAATACCTATAATTATCCCACTAAATCACCGATGAAAATGGATTATTCACATTGTAGCTAGTTCTAAGAAGTGTCCACGTCATTTCCTTTGAATAAATCTCTCGAGGTCATTAAATTCATAAGAGAAAGGATATGTTACTGAATTCCCAACATAAAGAGAGAGACAACCACTTGCATCCCTTTTCTTTCACCACATGGAGTCATTCACATATCATCTGCTCGGGAGTGGGGCATCAAAGGAGAAGAAGAACCCTCCCTTGGGTTGGTTGCACAAGTCCACATAAACTACATCCAACATAAAGTATGTATGATTATCTTCGTTCTTTTGTTAATATCAAAACACATTCTTTTATCTTGCCTTGTTTCATTTTAGTTGTAGTAGATTAGTGTTGTATCTGCCGAAATAGTCATAGGTCCTTTATTTTGTCGTCTTTTCACATATTTACCTAGTATCGTCGCATTCATTCCAGTATCGTCAAATACGATGCCATGTAACAACTAATTTATCCTTCACATAATTGCTCTAGGTCAAACTTGGATGGGGCTATTGTTACTTACATTTGATTTCACAATGAAGCCTTGAGTTTGTTAGGTGTGTGCAGTGTCGAAGAGACACTAGGATGAGTCTTGAGTCTTACTATTGTCTTGTCTCTTCGTGTTTTATTGTTGAGTCAGTCCTTGTTGATCATTACCTCATTTAGTCCTAGGGATATGACACTATGTGGTTCTACTACTTGTTTATTGCTTCGAGTTGGGGGGGATATTTCCATCAATGTCTACCTTCTGGCAAGTCATTCCTCATTAACGTCGACACATCATCTTAGGCATGACTCAGAAGCTAGAGTGCCTTGACGATTGTTAGCCTCGTTGGTGACTGTCTTGCATCCATCAAGACTAAGCATCAATGGGATTATATGAGCTCTATCCATGCTTGACATAAGATCATTGTTTCGCATTCACGGGTTCTGCTTGTACCTTAAATCCCATCAACATTATTGGTGAGTATCTTTGTACTTGTCAAGTGTTCTCATTATTGATATTTGATCAAGTGGCTTCATTGTTGACTTCAATTAATTTACAAGTGGGAGAACCATACTTTTCAGATGGGTTGTAGGTTGCATATGCAGATGGTCATGCATAGTTATATCTCACTTTCAATTGATCAACTAAGGTACTATGCACTTGACTCCATTGCCCAATGGACAGGCACATTAAATACATGTAAAGTTCCCATGGATCATTTTCAGAGCCTCGAAGCATAGAGATTCAATGGTTCTCAGCACCTCGTGAGGGGATGTCATCCCCTTGAGTCCGAATTGTTAACCCTCAGTTGTTCTTGAACTACTAGAGGGTTAAGATCCAATGAGATTCCATCAGGTTGGTTACATTGTTTGTTGATCTAGGCATACACATTGACAAGGGTTTCTTTGTCAGAGCCATCAGAGTTTGAGGTTGTTATTTTTAGTAATTGCCTTTTAGGAAACCCTATATTAGGGGGCCCACATGATGCGGATACTTGTGAAAACAATGTTTTTGTAAAAGAAAGTAAGCCCAGTGAGACTGCTTTATGCTTTTTGCAAGAAAGCTAATACAATGTTATTTTCTAGTCTTTCCCGCTTTTTACTTTTTAGGGAAAGACTATCTTTTTGAGCATGTCTATAATTAGCAATTTCTTTATGTGGTAGGTACTATTTCAATGTCAAGGCTTCGAACAAGTAATAAGGACGGTGGTCAAGGTTTTGGTGGTGAAGAGGTGTTGAGTTAAGATCAATATTGAAGAATATTGAAACCCTTCCAACTCCTTCCACCCCCCTTTACCACCCCTTACATGTAAAAAGGGGTGGGGGGAAGAGTTAAAGGTGGGAGCTCGATAAAGGGGGTGGGGGAGGGAAGAGTTAAAGGGGGAGCTCAACTTCAATCTAGCTCCCCACTTCAATGCACCACCCCCCAACCCCCCACATGACATGTAAGGGGGTTGCATAATGTAAAACATTTTATATATATTTTAAATTTTTTTACTTTTTAAACTTTACTTTTATTATAACTCTTCATGATTTTAATTTTATTATTGCATTTCTATTTTCAGGTATTATATATATATATATTAATTTTGTTTCATTTGTAATGTATTTTGTTTTTATTTCTCCAAATTTGTTTTATTTTTTGAATTTTAAATTGTTTTCTCTAAAAAAATTATGTTTTTTAGTTAAATTTGTCTTTTCTTTTAACGAGAATGGGCAAAGAGTTTATATTAAAATGCTGAGAAAAAACAAACAAATTTAAAAAAAACAGTCACCCTACTGAAGAGGGGAACAAGAGAAAATTGTTTGTTGTCCAAAATTCTCCTTTCCTAAACATTGCATTTAGAATTTTCCCAATTGTAGCAACTTCTAGCACTATATAGGTGAATATATTGTCATAATAAGGTGACACATAAGTAATACATAGCATAAACAAAAAGGGTAGAACCAGTCTAAAGCCATCAAAGGCAAACATCAACCAACTTGCCTAAAGGAGTCCATGTCAATGATTTCTTTTGTGGACTGACAAACGAAACCTTCTTCCAGAACCCTCTATGTTGTAGTGGAGTGATCCTGACTGTGGTTTTCCTGAGCCAAATTGAGAAATTTGTCCACATCTTCCAGCAGCTTGTCTATTTGACCAACCTGAACTCTAATGTTTCCCTCCACTTCATCCATTTTGGTATCCAAAAGAGAAATATGATACAAAATTTCACGCATGGCGTCCACCATTCCATCCCAGCAAGACTGCAAAATCCTTAGCATAGACTTAACATCCCTGAGTTCATCCTGAACCGCATGGAATTATACCTTCCAGGATGGCATTGTTATCCTTGGGGAGCCCCATTCCTTCCACAATCCAATCAAAACAAGGCACACGGCCCTGGTACCTCTAGCATATGCAGCAAACCTCACCATAGTCCTGACATAGAGCAATCTAAAAAACAATAAACCAAAAGGAGACCCCACTCTTGGAGGAGAGCGAGGTCCCTTTGAAGCAAGAAACGAAATCAAACATAAAACAATGCCTTCAACCAATACTTGTAGGTTTGTTGTTGAAAACTCAAGAATTGCAACCAGTGGATGAGCCCAAGAACTAGAGCAACCCCAGAGTCAATCCTAGGTCGAAATCACGCAAGAAGAACCAAAAGTCAAGCCCGGGAGGAACACAGAGTAAAAGATAAGCTCAATGTGAATAATTGAATGGTTGTCTCTAGACAAAGATATCCCACCATCTCCCCAAGGGGAAATAAAGACCATCCCAATACTTAGTGTGCGAGTACAAGTCAAGGACTCTGAGAGAGGGAGGATTGAAACACAAATGATGACTCATTATACCTTCAAGGGCCAAGTGCCCATCCATGATAATGCATGCAACTTTGGAATTTAATGCCATGATAGCACATGCCCGAGTAGATGTAACACTATGGAATCCACCTTCGATGGGGATGTCCATCCTTTTGAACATAAACACTCTTGTCCAAAGTAGTCCCTTGATTTGCCAATGTGTTTGCAAGTGCATTATTGTGCCTCCTAGTATGCATATGACTAAACTCTTTAATCTCCTTAAGAGAGTGAAGGGTGCACCTTTGAATCCTTCCCTGGGTAGTCTCATCTTTGACTAAACCTTTCTTGGCAGAGTGGACCACAAGTAGGGAGTCTCTAAATATGATCACTTTTCGCACCTGGAGAGATGCTAAATACTCTGCTCCCATCATCAAAGCAAACCATTCAACTTGGTTATTAGAAGTCATGCCTAGCCCCTAAGCAAACAAATTCGTAATTGTCCCTCTAGGGTCTAGCAGGACCACCCCTACACTTACCACCCCTGTTTTAGTTAGATTTGTCCATTTTAGTGTTTTTAAATTGATTTGTTTTCCAATAAATTTGTTAGGCTGTATTTATGAAATGCTTGTAATTTTAACCCTGTGGAAGAAAGGGTTTCTACTAGTAGCACCTTTTTTCGATTCAGGGGTTGATTTTGGTATTTTCATTGCAACGTCGCCGATTTTTAAGGCGAAGGTTTGAAAAAGGTTGTAATTTCAACCTCGTAATGGGGGTGCCATGGTAGCACCACTTTTCAAGTCGGTGGTTTATTTAGAGTTTTGAATGCAACAACATCTGTTGTTAAGGCTGGGGCCTCAAACAATATCTAATTTTAGCCCCGAGAAAAAAGGTGTGCTACCAGTAGCACCCCTTTTCAACAACAACTTTTTTATTTTAGGGTTGTTTTTGACACAAAAATATGAGTTTTTATGGCTAGAGTTCTCGTTTTGAGCACAAAGTTCTTGTCGAGTCGTATAATGTGTTAAACGAGACTTTAATGCAATCTGCATGCAAAGGATTATGAGTTTTTTCATGTTTTATTGCTTTTTTCTAGAACATTGGGCATATTTACTTTTATGGAAAGGAAGAAGGAATTCTAAATATGCAAATTGGCAGTGCATTAAGGGGGTTAAACAATTAGTTTGGGAGTGCACATTGTAGAAATGGAACAACTCTTCATCCTCCCATCCACCACCCCTATACCACCACCACCGTTTGTTAATGAGGATATTGTTGGCAACCTATTACATGTCTGCTAATATGATGCAAATTATCTCTTGGTATCGTGGGATTGTCTCACTTATGATATCATACTGGTTCTCAGATCATTGGTTTAAAGATTTAATTGTTGGTAAACAATTGGTAGTTGCTTGCTCCTGCTTTGATTCTTTCTTCACTTAAGATACCACTGTTTCACTTCAATTTATTTGGTTTGCTAACACAGTTACTTCTAAAACTTGTTATCGACCATATAAATTCAGTGCTTAGAATAATTGTCGCTCTTAATTGTTTTAGGTCAATAAAATAGGGAGTTTTTGTATGTGTTTTCTTCCTTTTCTATGCAAATTTTTAGATTAAATAGCAATGTATGACTTATAGGGAAACCCTCTTGTAATTGGAAAAGCACTAGCCTAAACCGGGAGGCTTGCCAACCATGACAAGGGTTGGCTTGCCTATAACTATTGTACAATTTTGTTTTGCAAATCCATGTGATAACATGTCTCGTATTGTATTGATACGCTGTTGCAAGCATGGGGATGCCCGCTTCATTTGTATTTGAGATTATACACAACTTACCCCATTGGTTGGTTGTTTGTAGGTGTGGCCTATGTGGTCCCTTTGGGGGGGGGGATTCTTTCTCTTTACTCACTCTTATTCCTCATGCAGACACCCGTGTTCTCTCGTGGATTGGAAAAAACATGTGATGTGTTTTGACCATACGATCAACTCTTGACCTCACACGTCAAGGGGCAACTACTAACAACCTGGTTTTGCTTACCCACTTTGTCATGAGCACCATCGCTATTATACATCACTTCTAGCAATATTAAGCCCATTTCCATCACCTCCATCACCAAATGACCTTTATAATATCACAAGAATGAAATTAAAACTAAGAGTTGACCATAAAAGTCATTGCATTGAATTTCCCTAAAAAATTATGCAAGCTTGTCGCACTAAAAGCTTCAAAAACTTGACACAACCTCAAAAATAGTATTTGGCTACTCATAAGTATTGTGTGCCTTCCAAAAAGGTGTACTTAATGGAAGTGGGCATTCCCAACATGTTATTTATAGAAATAGAATTTGATACAGTCTCCAATACCTATAATTATCCCACTAAATCACCGATGAAAATGGATTATTCACATTGTAGCTAGTTCTAAGAAGTGTCCACGTCATTTCCTTTGAATAAATCTCTCGAGGTCATTAAATTCATAAGAGAAAGGATATGTTACTGAATTCCCAACATAAAGAGAGAGACAACCACTTGCATCCCTTTTCTTTCACCACGTGGAGTCATTCACATATCATCTGCTCGGGAGTGGGGCATCAAAGGAGAAGAAGAACCCTCCCTTGGGTTGGTTGCACAAGTCCACATAAACTACATCCAACATAAAGTATGTATGATTATCTTCGTTCTTTTGTTAATATCAAAACACATTCTTTTATCTTGCCTTGTTTCATTTTAGTTGTAGTAGATTAGTGTTGTATCTGCCGAAATAGTCATAGGTCCTTTATTTTGTCGTCTTTTCACATATTTACCTAGTATCGTCGCATTCATTCCAGTATCGTCAAATACGATGCCATGTAACAACTAATTTATCCTTCACATAATTGCTCTAGGTCAAACTTGGATGGGGCTATTGTTACTTACATTTGATTTCACAATGAAGCCTTGAGTTTGTTAGGTGTGTGCAGTGTCGAAGAGACACTAGGATGAGTCTTGAGTCTTACTATTGTCTTGTCTCTTCGTGTTTTATTGTTGAGTCAGTCCTTGTTGATCATTACCTCATTTAGTCCTAGGGATATGACACTATGTGGTTCTACTACTTGTTTATTGCTTCGAGTTGGGGGGGATATTTCCATCAATGTCTACCTTCTGGCAAGTCATTCCTCATTAACGTCGACACATCATCTTAGGCATGACTCAGAAGCTAGAGTGCCTTGACGATTGTTAGCCTCGTTGGTGACTGTCTTGCATCCATCAAGACTAAGCATCAATGGGATTATATGAGCTCTATCCATGCTTGACATAAGATCATTGTTTCGCATTCACGGGTTCTGCTTGTACCTTAAATCCCATCAACATTATTGGTGAGTATCTTTGTACTTGTCAAGTGTTCTCATTATTGATATTTGATCAAGTGGCTTCATTGTTGACTTCAATTAATTTACAAGTGGGAGAACCATACTTTTCAGATGGGTTGTAGGTTGCATATGCAGATGGTCATGCATAGTTATATCTCACTTTCAATTGATCAACTAAGGTACTATGCACTTGACTCCATTGCCCAATGGACAGGCACATTAAATACATGTAAAGTTCCCATGGATCATTTTCAGAGCCTCGAAGCATAGAGATTCAATGGTTCTCAGCACCTCGTGAGGGGATGTCATCCCCTTGAGTCCGAATTGTTAACCCTCAGTTGTTCTTGAACTACTAGAGGGTTAAGATCCAATGAGATTCCATCAGGTTGGTTACATTGTTTGTTGATCTAGGCATACACATTGACAAGGGTTTCTTTGTCAGAGCCATCAGAGTTTGAGGTTGTTATTTTTAGTAATTGCCTTTTAGGAAACCCTATATTAGGGGGCCCACATGATGCGGATACTTGTGAAAACAATGTTTTTGTAAAAGAAAGTAAGCCCAGTGAGACTGCTTTATGCTTTTTGCAAGAAAGCTAATACAATGTTATTTTCTAGTCTTTCCCGCTTTTTACTTTTTAGGGAAAGACTATCTTTTTGAGCATGTCTATAATTAGCAATTTCTTTATGTGGTAGGTACTATTTCAATGTCAAGGCTTCGAACAAGTAATAAGGACGGTGGTCAAGGTTTTGGTGGTGAAGAGGTGTTGAGTTAAGATCAATATTGAAGAATATTGAAACCCTTCCAACTCCTTCCACCCCCCTTTACCACCCCTTACATGTAAAAAGGGGTGGGGGGAAGAGTTAAAGGTGGGAGCTCGATAAAGGGGGTGGGGGAGGGAAGAGTTAAAGGGGGAGCTCAACTTCAATCTAGCTCCCCACTTCAATGCACCACCCCCCAACCCCCCACATGACATGTAAGGGGGTTGCATAATGTAAAACATTTTATATATATTTTAAATTTTTTTACTTTTTAAACTTTACTTTTATTATAACTCTTCATGATTTTAATTTTATTATTGCATTTCTATTTTCAGGTATTATATATATATATATTAATTTTGTTTCATTTGTAATGTATTTTGTTTTTATTTCTCCAAATTTGTTTTATTTTTTGAATTTTAAATTGTTTTCTCTAAAAAAATTATGTTTTTTAGTTAAATTTGTCTTTTCTTTTAACGAGAATGGGCAAAGAGTTTATATTAAAATGCTGAGAAAAAACAAACAAATTTAAAAAAAACAGTCACCCTACTGAAGAGGGGAACAAGAGAAAATTGTTTGTTGTCCAAAATTCTCCTTTCCTAAACATTGCATTTAGAATTTTCCCAATTGTAGCAACTTCTAGCACTATATAGGTGAATATATTGTCATAATAAGGTGACACATAAGTAATACATAGCATAAACAAAAAGGGTAGAACCAGTCTAAAGCCATCAAAGGCAAACATCAACCAACTTGCCTAAAGGAGTCCATGTCAATGATTTCTTTTGTGGACTGACAAACGAAACCTTCTTCCAGAACCCTCTATGTTGTAGTGGAGTGATCCTGACTGTGGTTTTCCTGAGCCAAATTGAGAAATTTGTCCACATCTTCCAGCAGCTTGTCTATTTGACCAACCTGAACTCTAATGTTTCCCTCCACTTCATCCATTTTGGTATCCAAAAGAGAAATATGATACAAAATTTCACGCATGGCGTCCACCATTCCATCCCAGCAAGACTGCAAAATCCTTAGCATAGACTTAACATCCCTGAGTTCATCCTGAACCGCATGGAATTATACCTTCCAGGATGGCATTGTTATCCTTGGGGAGCCCCATTCCTTCCACAATCCAATCAAAACAAGGCACACGGCCCTGGTACCTCTAGCATATGCAGCAAACCTCACCATAGTCCTGACATAGAGCAATCTAAAAAACAATAAACCAAAAGGAGACCCCACTCTTGGAGGAGAGCGAGGTCCCTTTGAAGCAAGAAACGAAATCAAACATAAAACAATGCCTTCAACCAATACTTGTAGGTTTGTTGTTGAAAACTCAAGAATTGCAACCAGTGGATGAGCCCAAGAACTAGAGCAACCCCAGAGTCAATCCTAGGTCGAAATCACGCAAGAAGAACCAAAAGTCAAGCCCGGGAGGAACACAGAGTAAAAGATAAGCTCAATGTGAATAATTGAATGGTTGTCTCTAGACAAAGATATCCCACCATCTCCCCAAGGGGAAATAAAGACCATCCCAATACTTAGTGTGCGAGTACAAGTCAAGGACTCTGAGAGAGGGAGGATTGAAACACAAATGATGACTCATTATACCTTCAAGGGCCAAGTGCCCATCCATGATAATGCATGCAACTTTGGAATTTAATGCCATGATAGCACATGCCCGAGTAGATGTAACACTATGGAATCCACCTTCGATGGGGATGTCCATCCTTTTGAACATAAACACTCTTGTCCAAAGTAGTCCCTTGATTTGCCAATGTGTTTGCAAGTGCATTATTGTGCCTCCTAGTATGCATATGACTAAACTCTTTAATCTCCTTAAGAGAGTGAAGGGTGCACCTTTGAATCCTTCCCTGGGTAGTCTCATCTTTGACTAAACCTTTCTTGGCAGAGTGGACCACAAGTAGGGAGTCTCTAAATATGATCACTTTTCGCACCTGGAGAGATGCTAAATACTCTGCTCCCATCATCAAAGCAAACCATTCAACTTGGTTATTAGAAGTCATGCCTAGCCCCTAAGCAAACAAATTCGTAATTGTCCCTCTAGGGTCTAGCAGGACCACCCCTACACTTACCACCCCTGTTTTAGTTAGATTTGTCCATTTTAGTGTTTTTAAATTGATTTGTTTTCCAATAAATTTGTTAGGCTGTATTTATGAAATGCTTGTAATTTTAACCCTGTGGAAGAAAGGGTTTCTACTAGTAGCACCTTTTTTCGATTCAGGGGTTGATTTTGGTATTTTCATTGCAACGTCGCCGATTTTTAAGGCGAAGGTTTGAAAAAGGTTGTAATTTCAACCTCGTAATGGGGGTGCCATGGTAGCACCACTTTTCAAGTCGGTGGTTTATTTAGAGTTTTGAATGCAACAACATCTGTTGTTAAGGCTGGGGCCTCAAACAATATCTAATTTTAGCCCCGAGAAAAAAGGTGTGCTACCAGTAGCACCCCTTTTCAACAACAACTTTTTTATTTTAGGGTTGTTTTTGACACAAAAATATGAGTTTTTATGGCTAGAGTTCTCGTTTTGAGCACAAAGTTCTTGTCGAGTCGTATAATGTGTTAAACGAGACTTTAATGCAATCTGCATGCAAAGGATTATGAGTTTTTTCATGTTTTATTGCTTTTTTCTAGAACATTGGGCATATTTACTTTTATGGAAAGGAAGAAGGAATTCTAAATATGCAAATTGGCAGTGCATTAAGGGGGTTAAACAATTAGTTTGGGAGTGCACATTGTAGAAATGGAACAACTCTTCATCCTCCCATCCACCACCCCTATACCACCACCACCGTTTGTTAATGAGGATATTGTTGGCAACCTATTACATGTCTGCTAATATGATGCAAATTATCTCTTGGTATCGTGGGATTGTCTCACTTATGATATCATACTGGTTCTCAGATCATTGGTTTAAAGATTTAATTGTTGGTAAACAATTGGTAGTTGCTTGCTCCTGCTTTGATTCTTTCTTCACTTAAGATACCACTGTTTCACTTCAATTTATTTGGTTTGCTAACACAGTTACTTCTAAAACTTGTTATCGACCATATAAATTCAGTGCTTAGAATAATTGTCGCTCTTAATTGTTTTAGGTCAATAAAATAGGGAGTTTTTGTATGTGTTTTCTTCCTTTTCTATGCAAATTTTTAGATTAAATAGCAATGTATGACTTATAGGGAAACCCTCTTGTAATTGGAAAAGCACTAGCCTAAACCGGGAGGCTTGCCAACCATGACAAGGGTTGGCTTGCCTATAACTATTGTACAATTTTGTTTTGCAAATCCATGTGATAACATGTCTCGTATTGTATTGATACGCTGTTGCAAGCATGGGGATGCCCGCTTCATTTGTATTTGAGATTATACACAACTTACCCCATTGGTTGGTTGTTTGTAGGTGTGGCCTATGTGGTCCCTTTGGGGGGGGGGATTCTTTCTCTTTACTCACTCTTATTCCTCATGCAGACACCCGTGTTCTCTCGTGGATTGGAAAAAACATGTGATGTGTTTTGACCATACGATCAACTCTTGACCTCACACGTCAAGGGGCAACTACTAACAACCTGGTTTTGCTTACCCACTTTGTCATGAGCACCATCGCTATTATACATCACTTCTAGCAATATTAAGCCCATTTCCATCACCTCCATCACCAAATGACCTTTATAATATCACAAGAATGAAATTAAAACTAAGAGTTGACCATAAAAGTCATTGCATTGAATTTCCCTAAAAAATTATGCAAGCTTGTCGCACTAAAAGCTTCAAAAACTTGACACAACCTCAAAAATAGTATTTGGCTACTCATAAGTATTGTGTGCCTTCCAAAAAGGTGTACTTAATGGAAGTGGGCATTCCCAACATGTTATTTATAGAAATAGAATTTGATACAGTCTCCAATACCTATAATTATCCCACTAAATCACCGATGAAAATGGATTATTCACATTGTAGCTAGTTCTAAGAAGTGTCCACGTCATTTCCTTTGAATAAATCTCTCGAGGTCATTAAATTCATAAGAGAAAGGATATGTTACTGAATTCCCAACATAAAGAGAGAGACAACCACTTGCATCCCTTTTCTTTCACCACATGGAGTCATTCACATATCATCTGCTCGGGAGTGGGGCATCAAAGGAGAAGAAGAACCCTCCCTTGGGTTGGTTGCACAAGTCCACATAAACTACATCCAACATAAAGTATGTATGATTATCTTCGTTCTTTTGTTAATATCAAAACACATTCTTTTATCTTGCCTTGTTTCATTTTAGTTGTAGTAGATTAGTGTTGTATCTGCCGAAATAGTCATAGGTCCTTTATTTTGTCGTCTTTTCACATATTTACCTAGTATCGTCGCATTCATTCCAGTATCGTCAAATACGATGCCATGTAACAACTAATTTATCCTTCACATAATTGCTCTAGGTCAAACTTGGATGGGGCTATTGTTACTTACATTTGATTTCACAATGAAGCCTTGAGTTTGTTAGGTGTGTGCAGTGTCGAAGAGACACTAGGATGAGTCTTGAGTCTTACTATTGTCTTGTCTCTTCGTGTTTTATTGTTGAGTCAGTCCTTGTTGATCATTACCTCATTTAGTCCTAGGGATATGACACTATGTGGTTCTACTACTTGTTTATTGCTTCGAGTTGGGGGGGATATTTCCATCAATGTCTACCTTCTGGCAAGTCATTCCTCATTAACGTCGACACATCATCTTAGGCATGACTCAGAAGCTAGAGTGCCTTGACGATTGTTAGCCTCGTTGGTGACTGTCTTGCATCCATCAAGACTAAGCATCAATGGGATTATATGAGCTCTATCCATGCTTGACATAAGATCATTGTTTCGCATTCACGGGTTCTGCTTGTACCTTAAATCCCATCAACATTATTGGTGAGTATCTTTGTACTTGTCAAGTGTTCTCATTATTGATATTTGATCAAGTGGCTTCATTGTTGACTTCAATTAATTTACAAGTGGGAGAACCATACTTTTCAGATGGGTTGTAGGTTGCATATGCAGATGGTCATGCATAGTTATATCTCACTTTCAATTGATCAACTAAGGTACTATGCACTTGACTCCATTGCCCAATGGACAGGCACATTAAATACATGTAAAGTTCCCATGGATCATTTTCAGAGCCTCGAAGCATAGAGATTCAATGGTTCTCAGCACCTCGTGAGGGGATGTCATCCCCTTGAGTCCGAATTGTTAACCCTCAGTTGTTCTTGAACTACTAGAGGGTTAAGATCCAATGAGATTCCATCAGGTTGGTTACATTGTTTGTTGATCTAGGCATACACATTGACAAGGGTTTCTTTGTCAGAGCCATCAGAGTTTGAGGTTGTTATTTTTAGTAATTGCCTTTTAGGAAACCCTATATTAGGGGGCCCACATGATGCGGATACTTGTGAAAACAATGTTTTTGTAAAAGAAAGTAAGCCCAGTGAGACTGCTTTATGCTTTTTGCAAGAAAGCTAATACAATGTTATTTTCTAGTCTTTCCCGCTTTTTACTTTTTAGGGAAAGACTATCTTTTTGAGCATGTCTATAATTAGCAATTTCTTTATGTGGTAGGTACTATTTCAATGTCAAGGCTTCGAACAAGTAATAAGGACGGTGGTCAAGGTTTTGGTGGTGAAGAGGTGTTGAGTTAAGATCAATATTGAAGAATATTGAAACCCTTCCAACTCCTTCCACCCCCCTTTACCACCCCTTACATGTAAAAAGGGGTGGGGGGAAGAGTTAAAGGTGGGAGCTCGATAAAGGGGGTGGGGGAGGGAAGAGTTAAAGGGGGAGCTCAACTTCAATCTAGCTCCCCACTTCAATGCACCACCCCCCAACCCCCCACATGACATGTAAGGGGGTTGCATAATGTAAAACATTTTATATATATTTTAAATTTTTTTACTTTTTAAACTTTACTTTTATTATAACTCTTCATGATTTTAATTTTATTATTGCATTTCTATTTTCAGGTATTATATATATATATATTAATTTTGTTTCATTTGTAATGTATTTTGTTTTTATTTCTCCAAATTTGTTTTATTTTTTGAATTTTAAATTGTTTTCTCTAAAAAAATTATGTTTTTTAGTTAAATTTGTCTTTTCTTTTAACGAGAATGGGCAAAGAGTTTATATTAAAATGCTGAGAAAAAACAAACAAATTTAAAAAAAACAGTCACCCTACTGAAGAGGGGAACAAGAGAAAATTGTTTGTTGTCCAAAATTCTCCTTTCCTAAACATTGCATTTAGAATTTTCCCAATTGTAGCAACTTCTAGCACTATATAGGTGAATATATTGTCATAATAAGGTGACACATAAGTAATACATAGCATAAACAAAAAGGGTAGAACCAGTCTAAAGCCATCAAAGGCAAACATCAACCAACTTGCCTAAAGGAGTCCATGTCAATGATTTCTTTTGTGGACTGACAAACGAAACCTTCTTCCAGAACCCTCTATGTTGTAGTGGAGTGATCCTGACTGTGGTTTTCCTGAGCCAAATTGAGAAATTTGTCCACATCTTCCAGCAGCTTGTCTATTTGACCAACCTGAACTCTAATGTTTCCCTCCACTTCATCCATTTTGGTATCCAAAAGAGAAATATGATACAAAATTTCACGCATGGCGTCCACCATTCCATCCCAGCAAGACTGCAAAATCCTTAGCATAGACTTAACATCCCTGAGTTCATCCTGAACCGCATGGAATTATACCTTCCAGGATGGCATTGTTATCCTTGGGGAGCCCCATTCCTTCCACAATCCAATCAAAACAAGGCACACGGCCCTGGTACCTCTAGCATATGCAGCAAACCTCACCATAGTCCTGACATAGAGCAATCTAAAAAACAATAAACCAAAAGGAGACCCCACTCTTGGAGGAGAGCGAGGTCCCTTTGAAGCAAGAAACGAAATCAAACATAAAACAATGCCTTCAACCAATACTTGTAGGTTTGTTGTTGAAAACTCAAGAATTGCAACCAGTGGATGAGCCCAAGAACTAGAGCAACCCCAGAGTCAATCCTAGGTCGAAATCACGCAAGAAGAACCAAAAGTCAAGCCCGGGAGGAACACAGAGTAAAAGATAAGCTCAATGTGAATAATTGAATGGTTGTCTCTAGACAAAGATATCCCACCATCTCCCCAAGGGGAAATAAAGACCATCCCAATACTTAGTGTGCGAGTACAAGTCAAGGACTCTGAGAGAGGGAGGATTGAAACACAAATGATGACTCATTATACCTTCAAGGGCCAAGTGCCCATCCATGATAATGCATGCAACTTTGGAATTTAATGCCATGATAGCACATGCCCGAGTAGATGTAACACTATGGAATCCACCTTCGATGGGGATGTCCATCCTTTTGAACATAAACACTCTTGTCCAAAGTAGTCCCTTGATTTGCCAATGTGTTTGCAAGTGCATTATTGTGCCTCCTAGTATGCATATGACTAAACTCTTTAATCTCCTTAAGAGAGTGAAGGGTGCACCTTTGAATCCTTCCCTGGGTAGTCTCATCTTTGACTAAACCTTTCTTGGCAGAGTGGACCACAAGTAGGGAGTCTCTAAATATGATCACTTTTCGCACCTGGAGAGATGCTAAATACTCTGCTCCCATCATCAAAGCAAACCATTCAACTTGGTTATTAGAAGTCATGCCTAGCCCCTAAGCAAACAAATTCGTAATTGTCCCTCTAGGGTCTAGCAGGACCACCCCTACACTTACCACCCCTGTTTTAGTTAGATTTGTCCATTTTAGTGTTTTTAAATTGATTTGTTTTCCAATAAATTTGTTAGGCTGTATTTATGAAATGCTTGTAATTTTAACCCTGTGGAAGAAAGGGTTTCTACTAGTAGCACCTTTTTTCGATTCAGGGGTTGATTTTGGTATTTTCATTGCAACGTCGCCGATTTTTAAGGCGAAGGTTTGAAAAAGGTTGTAATTTCAACCTCGTAATGGGGGTGCCATGGTAGCACCACTTTTCAAGTCGGTGGTTTATTTAGAGTTTTGAATGCAACAACATCTGTTGTTAAGGCTGGGGCCTCAAACAATATCTAATTTTAGCCCCGAGAAAAAAGGTGTGCTACCAGTAGCACCCCTTTTCAACAACAACTTTTTTATTTTAGGGTTGTTTTTGACACAAAAATATGAGTTTTTATGGCTAGAGTTCTCGTTTTGAGCACAAAGTTCTTGTCGAGTCGTATAATGTGTTAAACGAGACTTTAATGCAATCTGCATGCAAAGGATTATGAGTTTTTTTCATGTTTTATTGCTTTTTTCTAGAACATTGGGCATATTTACTTTTATGGAAAGGAAGAAGGAATTCTAAATATGCAAATTGGCAGTGCATTAAGGGGGTTAAACAATTAGTTTGGGAGTGCACATTGTAGAAATGGAACAACTCTTCATCCTCCCATCCACCACCCCTATACCACCACCACCGTTTGTTAATGAGGATATTGTTGGCAACCTATTACATGTCTGCTAATATGATGCAAATTATCTCTTGGTATCGTGGGATTGTCTCACTTATGATATCATACTGGTTCTCAGATCATTGGTTTAAAGATTTAATTGTTGGTAAACAATTGGTAGTTGCTTGCTCCTGCTTTGATTCTTTCTTCACTTAAGATACCACTGTTTCACTTCAATTTATTTGGTTTGCTAACACAGTTACTTCTAAAACTTGTTATCGACCATATAAATTCAGTGCTTAGAATAATTGTCGCTCTTAATTGTTTTAGGTCAATAAAATAGGGAGTTTTTGTATGTGTTTTCTTCCTTTTCTATGCAAATTTTTAGATTAAATAGCAATGTATGACTTATAGGGAAACCCTCTTGTAATTGGAAAAGCACTAGCCTAAACCGGGAGGCTTGCCAACCATGACAAGGGTTGGCTTGCCTATAACTATTGTACAATTTTGTTTTGCAAATCCATGTGATAACATGTCTCGTATTGTATTGATACGCTGTTGCAAGCATGGGGATGCCCGCTTCATTTGTATTTGAGATTATACACAACTTACCCCATTGGTTGGTTGTTTGTAGGTGTGGCCTATGTGGTCCCTTTGGGGGGGGGGGATTCTTTCTCTTTACTCACTCTTATTCCTCATGCAGACACCCGTGTTCTCTCGTGGATTGGAAAAAACATGTGATGTGTTTTGACCATACGATCAACTCTTGACCTCACACGTCAAGGGGCAACTACTAACAACCTGGTTTTGCTTACCCACTTTGTCATGAGCACCATCGCTATTATACATCACTTCTAGCAATATTAAGCCCATTTCCATCACCTCCATCACCAAATGACCTTTATAATATCACAAGAATGAAATTAAAACTAAGAGTTGACCATAAAAGTCATTGCATTGAATTTCCCTAAAAAATTATGCAAGCTTGTCGCACTAAAAGCTTCAAAAACTTGACACAACCTCAAAAATAGTATTTGGCTACTCATAAGTATTGTGTGCCTTCCAAAAAGGTGTACTTAATGGAAGTGGGCATTCCCAACATGTTATTTATAGAAATAGAATTTGATACAGTCTCCAATACCTATAATTATCCCACTAAATCACCGATGAAAATGGATTATTCACATTGTAGCTAGTTCTAAGAAGTGTCCACGTCATTTCCTTTGAATAAATCTCTCGAGGTCATTAAATTCATAAGAGAAAGGATATGTTACTGAATTCCCAACATAAAGAGAGAGACAACCACTTGCATCCCTTTTCTTTCACCACATGGAGTCATTCACATATCATCTGCTCGGGAGTGGGGCATCAAAGGAGAAGAAGAACCCTCCCTTGGGTTGGTTGCACAAGTCCACATAAACTACATCCAACATAAAGTATGTATGATTATCTTCGTTCTTTTGTTAATATCAAAACACATTCTTTTATCTTGCCTTGTTTCATTTTAGTTGTAGTAGATTAGTGTTGTATCTGCCGAAATAGTCATAGGTCCTTTATTTTGTCGTCTTTTCACATATTTACCTAGTATCGTCGCATTCATTCCAGTATCGTCAAATACGATGCCATGTAACAACTAATTTATCCTTCACATAATTGCTCTAGGTCAAACTTGGATGGGGCTATTGTTACTTACATTTGATTTCACAATGAAGCCTTGAGTTTGTTAGGTGTGTGCAGTGTCGAAGAGACACTAGGATGAGTCTTGAGTCTTACTATTGTCTTGTCTCTTCGTGTTTTATTGTTGAGTCAGTCCTTGTTGATCATTACCTCATTTAGTCCTAGGGATATGACACTATGTGGTTCTACTACTTGTTTATTGCTTCGAGTTGGGGGGGATATTTCCATCAATGTCTACCTTCTGGCAAGTCATTCCTCATTAACGTCGACACATCATCTTAGGCATGACTCAGAAGCTAGAGTGCCTTGACGATTGTTAGCCTCGTTGGTGACTGTCTTGCATCCATCAAGACTAAGCATCAATGGGATTATATGAGCTCTATCCATGCTTGACATAAGATCATTGTTTCGCATTCACGGGTTCTGCTTGTACCTTAAATCCCATCAACATTATTGGTGAGTATCTTTGTACTTGTCAAGTGTTCTCATTATTGATATTTGATCAAGTGGCTTCATTGTTGACTTCAATTAATTTACAAGTGGGAGAACCATACTTTTCAGATGGGTTGTAGGTTGCATATGCAGATGGTCATGCATAGTTATATCTCACTTTCAATTGATCAACTAAGGTACTATGCACTTGACTCCATTGCCCAATGGACAGGCACATTAAATACATGTAAAGTTCCCATGGATCATTTTCAGAGCCTCGAAGCATAGAGATTCAATGGTTCTCAGCACCTCGTGAGGGGATGTCATCCCCTTGAGTCCGAATTGTTAACCCTCAGTTGTTCTTGAACTACTAGAGGGTTAAGATCCAATGAGATTCCATCAGGTTGGTTACATTGTTTGTTGATCTAGGCATACACATTGACAAGGGTTTCTTTGTCAGAGCCATCAGAGTTTGAGGTTGTTATTTTTAGTAATTGCCTTTTAGGAAACCCTATATTAGGGGGCCCACATGATGCGGATACTTGTGAAAACAATGTTTTTGTAAAAGAAAGTAAGCCCAGTGAGACTGCTTTATGCTTTTTGCAAGAAAGCTAATACAATGTTATTTTCTAGTCTTTCCCGCTTTTTACTTTTTAGGGAAAGACTATCTTTTTGAGCATGTCTATAATTAGCAATTTCTTTATGTGGTAGGTACTATTTCAATGTCAAGGCTTCGAACAAGTAATAAGGACGGTGGTCAAGGTTTTGGTGGTGAAGAGGTGTTGAGTTAAGATCAATATTGAAGAATATTGAAACCCTTCCAACTCCTTCCACCCCCCTTTACCACCCCTTACATGTAAAAAGGGGTGGGGGGAAGAGTTAAAGGTGGGAGCTCGATAAAGGGGGTGGGGGAGGGAAGAGTTAAAGGGGGAGCTCAACTTCAATCTAGCTCCCCACTTCAATGCACCACCCCCCAACCCCCCACATGACATGTAAGGGGGTTGCATAATGTAAAACATTTTATATATATTTTAAATTTTTTTACTTTTTAAACTTTACTTTTATTATAACTCTTCATGATTTTAATTTTATTATTGCATTTCTATTTTCAGGTATTATATATATATATATTAATTTTGTTTCATTTGTAATGTATTTTGTTTTTATTTCTCCAAATTTGTTTTATTTTTTGAATTTTAAATTGTTTTCTCTAAAAAAATTATGTTTTTTAGTTAAATTTGTCTTTTCTTTTAACGAGAATGGGCAAAGAGTTTATATTAAAATGCTGAGAAAAAACAAACAAATTTAAAAAAAACAGTCACCCTACTGAAGAGGGGAACAAGAGAAAATTGTTTGTTGTCCAAAATTCTCCTTTCCTAAACATTGCATTTAGAATTTTCCCAATTGTAGCAACTTCTAGCACTATATAGGTGAATATATTGTCATAATAAGGTGACACATAAGTAATACATAGCATAAACAAAAAGGGTAGAACCAGTCTAAAGCCATCAAAGGCAAACATCAACCAACTTGCCTAAAGGAGTCCATGTCAATGATTTCTTTTGTGGACTGACAAACGAAACCTTCTTCCAGAACCCTCTATGTTGTAGTGGAGTGATCCTGACTGTGGTTTTCCTGAGCCAAATTGAGAAATTTGTCCACATCTTCCAGCAGCTTGTCTATTTGACCAACCTGAACTCTAATGTTTCCCTCCACTTCATCCATTTTGGTATCCAAAAGAGAAATATGATACAAAATTTCACGCATGGCGTCCACCATTCCATCCCAGCAAGACTGCAAAATCCTTAGCATAGACTTAACATCCCTGAGTTCATCCTGAACCGCATGGAATTATACCTTCCAGGATGGCATTGTTATCCTTGGGGAGCCCCATTCCTTCCACAATCCAATCAAAACAAGGCACACGGCCCTGGTACCTCTAGCATATGCAGCAAACCTCACCATAGTCCTGACATAGAGCAATCTAAAAAACAATAAACCAAAAGGAGACCCCACTCTTGGAGGAGAGCGAGGTCCCTTTGAAGCAAGAAACGAAATCAAACATAAAACAATGCCTTCAACCAATACTTGTAGGTTTGTTGTTGAAAACTCAAGAATTGCAACCAGTGGATGAGCCCAAGAACTAGAGCAACCCCAGAGTCAATCCTAGGTCGAAATCACGCAAGAAGAACCAAAAGTCAAGCCCGGGAGGAACACAGAGTAAAAGATAAGCTCAATGTGAATAATTGAATGGTTGTCTCTAGACAAAGATATCCCACCATCTCCCCAAGGGGAAATAAAGACCATCCCAATACTTAGTGTGCGAGTACAAGTCAAGGACTCTGAGAGAGGGAGGATTGAAACACAAATGATGACTCATTATACCTTCAAGGGCCAAGTGCCCATCCATGATAATGCATGCAACTTTGGAATTTAATGCCATGATAGCACATGCCCGAGTAGATGTAACACTATGGAATCCACCTTCGATGGGGATGTCCATCCTTTTGAACATAAACACTCTTGTCCAAAGTAGTCCCTTGATTTGCCAATGTGTTTGCAAGTGCATTATTGTGCCTCCTAGTATGCATATGACTAAACTCTTTAATCTCCTTAAGAGAGTGAAGGGTGCACCTTTGAATCCTTCCCTGGGTAGTCTCATCTTTGACTAAACCTTTCTTGGCAGAGTGGACCACAAGTAGGGAGTCTCTAAATATGATCACTTTTCGCACCTGGAGAGATGCTAAATACTCTGCTCCCATCATCAAAGCAAACCATTCAACTTGGTTATTAGAAGTCATGCCTAGCCCCTAAGCAAACAAATTCGTAATTGTCCCTCTAGGGTCTAGCAGGACCACCCCTACACTTACCACCCCTGTTTTAGTTAGATTTGTCCATTTTAGTGTTTTTAAATTGATTTGTTTTCCAATAAATTTGTTAGGCTGTATTTATGAAATGCTTGTAATTTTAACCCTGTGGAAGAAAGGGTTTCTACTAGTAGCACCTTTTTTCGATTCAGGGGTTGATTTTGGTATTTTCATTGCAACGTCGCCGATTTTTAAGGCGAAGGTTTGAAAAAGGTTGTAATTTCAACCTCGTAATGGGGGTGCCATGGTAGCACGCACCACTTTTCAAGTCGGTGGTTTATTTAGAGTTTTGAATGCAAACAACATCTGTTGTTAAGGCTGGGGCCTCAAACAATATCTAATTTTAGCCCCGAGAAAAAAGGTGTGCTACCAGTAGCACCCCTTTTTCAACAACAACTTTTTTATTTTAGGGTTGTTTTTGACACAAAAATATGAGTTTTTATGGCTAGAGTTCTCGTTTTGAGCACAAAGTTCTTGTCGAGTCGTATAATGTGTTAAACGAGACTTTAATGCAATCTGCATGCAAAGGATTATGAGTTTTTTCATGTTTTATTGCTTTTTTCTAGAACATTGGGCATATTTACTTTTATGGAAAGGAAGAAGGAATTCTAAATATGCAAATTGGCAGTGCATTAAGGGGGTTAAACAATTAGTTTGGGAGTGCACATTGTAGAAATGGAACAACTCTTCATCCTCCCATCCACCACCCCTATACCACCACCACCGTTTGTTAATGAGGATATTGTTGGCAACCTATTACATGTCTGCTAATATGATGCAAATTATCTCTTGGTATCGTGGGATTGTCTCACTTATGATATCATACTGGTTCTCAGATCATTGGTTTAAAGATTTAATTGTTGGTAAACAATTGGTAGTTGCTTGCTCCTGCTTTGATTCTTTCTTCACTTAAGATACCACTGTTTCACTTCAATTTATTTGGTTTGCTAACACAGTTACTTCTAAAACTTGTTATCGACCATATAAATTCAGTGCTTAGAATAATTGTCGCTCTTAATTGTTTTAGGTCAATAAAATAGGGAGTTTTTGTATGTGTTTTCTTCCTTTTCTATGCAAATTTTTAGATTAAATAGCAATGTATGACTTATAGGGAAACCCTCTTGTAATTGGAAAAGCACTAGCCTAAACCGGAGGCTTGCCAACCATGACAAGGGTTGGCTTGCCTATAACTATTGTACAATTTTGTTTTGCAAATCCATGTGATAACATGTCTCGTATTGTATTGATACGCTGTTGCAAGCATGGGGATGCCCGCTTCATTTGTATTTGAGATTATACACAACTTACCCATTGGTTGGTTGTTTGTAGGTGTGGCCTATGTGGTCCCTTTGGGGGGGGGGATTCTTTCTCTTTACTCACTCTTATTCCTCATGCAGACACCCGTGTTCTCTCGTGGATTGGAAAAAAACATGTGATGTGTTTTGACCATACGATCAACTCTTGACCTCACACGTCAAGGGGCAACTACTAACAACCTGGTTTTGCTTACCCACTTTGTCATGAGCACCATCGCTATTATACATCACTTCTAGCAATATTAAGCCCATTTCCATCACCTCCATCACCAAATGACCTTTATAATATCACAAGAATGAAATTAAAACTAAGAGTTGACCATAAAAGTCATTGCATTGAATTTCCCTAAAAAATTATGCAAGCTTGTCGCACTAAAAGCTTCAAAACTTGACACAACCTCAAAAATAGTATTGGCTACTCATAAGTATTGTGTGCCTTCCAAAAAGGTGTACTTAATGGAAGTGGGCATTCCCAACATGTTATTTATAGAAATAGAATTTGATACAGTCTCCAATACCTATAATTATCCCACTAAATCACCGATGAAAATGGATTATTCACATTGTAGCTAGTTCTAAGAAGTGTCCACGTCATTTCCTTTGAATAAATCTCTCGAGGTCATTAAATTCATAAGAGAAAGGATATGTTACTGAATTCCCAACATAAAGAGAGAGACAACCACTTGCATCCCTTTTCTTTCACCACATGGAGTCATTCACATATCATCTGCTCGGGAGTGGGGCATCAAAGGAGAAGAAGAACCCTCCCTTGGGTTGGTTGCACAAGTCCACATAAACTACATCCAACATAAAGTATGTATGATTATCTTCGTTCTTTTGTTAATATCAAAACACATTCTTTTATCTTGCCTTGTTTCATTTTAGTTGTAGTAGATTAGTGTTGTATCTGCCGAAATAGTCATAGGTCCTTTATTTTGTCGTCTTTTCACATATTTACCTAGTATCGTCGCATTCATTCCAGTATCGTCAAATACGATGCCATGTAACAACTAATTTATCCTTCACATAATTGCTCTAGGTCAAACTTGGATGGGGCTATTGTTACTTACATTTGATTTCACAATGAAGCCTTGAGTTTGTTAGGTTGTGTGCAGTGTCGAAGAGACACTATGATGAGTCTTGAGTCTTACTATTGTCTTGTCTCTTCGTGTTTTATTGTTGAGTCAGTCCTTGTTGATCATTACCTCATTTAGTCCTAGGGATATGACACTATGTGGTTCTACTACTTGTTTATTGCTTCGAGTTGGGGGGGATATTTCCATCAATGTCTACCTTCTGGCAAGTCATTCCTCATTAACGTCGACACATCATCTTAGGCATGACTCAGAAGCTAGAGTGCCTTGACGATTGTTAGCCTCGTTGGTGACTGTCTTGCATCCATCAAGACTAAGCATCAATGGGATTATATGAGCTCTATCCATGCTTGACATAAGATCATTGTTTCGCATTCACGGGTTCTGCTTGTACCTTAAATCCCATCAACATTATTGGTGAGTATCTTTGTACTTGTCAAGTGTTCTCATTATTGATATTTGATCAAGTGGCTTCATTGTTGACTTCAATTAATTTACAAGTGGGAGAACCATACTTTTCAGATGGGTTGTAGGTTGCATATGCAGATGGTCATGCATAGTTATATCTCACTTTCAATTGATCAACTAAGGTACTATGCACTTGACTCCATTGCCCAATGGACAGGCACATTAAATACATGTAAAGTTCCCATGGATCATTTTCAGAGCCTCGAAGCATAGAGATTCAATGGTTCTCAGCACCTCGTGAGGGGATGTCATCCCCTTGAGTCCGAATTGTTAACCCTCAGTTGTTCTTGAACTACTAGAGGGTTAAGATCCAATGAGATTCCATCAGGTTGGTTACATTGTTTGTTGATCTAGGCATACACATTGACAAGGGTTTCTTTGTCAGAGCCATCAGAGTTTGAGGTTGTTATTTTTAGTAATTGCCTTTTAGGAAACCCTATATTAGGGGGCCCACATGATGCGGATACTTGTGAAAACAATGTTTTTGTAAAAGAAAGTAAGCCCAGTGAGACTGCTTTATGCTTTTTGCAAGAAAGCTAATACAATGTTATTTTCTAGTCTTTCCCGCTTTTTACTTTTTAGGGAAAGACTATCTTTTTGAGCATGTCTATAATTAGCAATTTCTTTATGTGGTAGGTACTATTTCATTGTCAAGGCTTTCGAACAAGTAATAAGGACGGTGGTCAAGGTTTTGGTGGTGAAGAGGTGTTGAGTTAAGATCAATATTGAAGAATATTGAAACCCTTCCAACTCCTTCCACCCCCCTTTACCACCCCTTACATGTAAAAAGGGGTGGGGGGGAAGAGTTAAAGGTGGGAGCTCGATAAAGGGGGTGGGGGAGGGAAGAGTTAAAGGGGGAGCTCAACTTCAATCTAGCTCCCCACTTCAATGCACCACCCCCCAACCCCCCACATGACATGTAAGGGGGTTGCATAATGTAAAACATTTTATATATATTTTAAATTTTTTTACTTTTTAAACTTTACTTTTATTATAACTCTTCATGATTTTAATTTTATTATTGCATTTCTATTTTCAGGTATTATATATATATATATTAATTTTGTTTCATTTGTAATGTATTTTGTTTTTATTTCTCCAAATTTGTTTTATTTTTTGAATTTTAAATTGTTTTCTCTAAAAAAATTATGTTTTTTTAGTTAAATTTGTCTTTTCTTTTAACGAGAATGGGCAAAGAGTTTATATTAAAATGCTGAGAAAAAACAAACAAATTTAAAAAAAACAGTCACCCTACTGAAGAGGGGAACAAGAGAAAATTGTTTTGTTGTCCAAAATTCTCCTTTCCTAAACATTGCATTTAGAATTTTCCCAATTGTAGCAACTTCTAGCACTATATAGGTGAATATATTGTCATAATAAGGTGACACATAAGTAATACATAGCATAAACAAAAAGGGTAGAACCAGTCTAAAGCCATCAAAGGCAAACATCAACCAACTTGCCTAAAGGAGTCCATGTCAATGATTTCTTTTGTGGACTGACAAACGAAACCTTCTTCCAGAACCCTCTATGTTGTAGTGGAGTGATCCTGACTGTGGTTTTCCTGAGCCAAATTGAGAAATTTGTCCACATCTTCCAGCAGCTTGTCTATTTGACCAACCTGAACTCTAATGTTTCCCTCCACTTCATCCATTTTGGTATCCAAAAGAGAAATATGATACAAAATTTCACGCATGGCGTCCACCATTCCATCCCAGCAAGACTGCAAAATCCTTAGCATAGACTTAACATCCCTGAGTTCATCCTGAACCGCATGGAATTATACCTTCCAGGATGGCATTGTTATCCTTGGGGAGCCCCATTCCTTCCACAATCCAATCAAAACAAGGCACACGGCCCTGGTACCTCTAGCATATGCAGCAAACCTCACCATAGTCCTGACATAGAGCAATCTAAAAAACAATAAACCAAAAGGAGACCCCACTCTTGGAGGAGAGCGAGGTCCCTTTGAAGCAAGAAACGAAATCAAACATAAAACAATGCCTTCAACCAATACTTGTAGGTTTGTTGTTGAAAACTCAAGAATTGCAACCAGTGGATGAGCCCAAGAACTAGAGCAACCCCAGAGTCAATCCTAGGTCGAAATCACGCAAGAAGAACCAAAAGTCAAGCCCGGAGGAACACAGAGTAAAAGATAAGCTCAATGTGAATAATTGAATGGTTGTCTCTAGACAAAGATATCCCACCATCTCCCCAAGGGGAAATAAAGACCATCCCAATACTTAGTGTGCGAGTACAAGTCAAGGACTCTGAGAGAGGGAGGATTGAAACACAAATGATGACTCATTATACCTTCAAGGGCCAAGTGCCCATCCATGATAATGCATGCAACTTTGGAATTTAATGCCATGATAGCACATGCCCGAGTAGATGTAACACTATGGAATCCACCTTCGATGGGGATGTCCATCCTTTTGAACATAAACACTCTTGTCCAAAGTAGTCCCTTGATTTGCCAATGTGTTTGCAAGTGCATTATTGTGCCTCCTAGTATGCATATGACTAAACTCTTTAATCTCCTTAAGAGAGTGAAGGGTGCACCTTTGAATCCTTCCCTGGGTAGTCTCATCTTTGACTAAACCTTTCTTGGCAGAGTGGACCACAAGTAGGGAGTCTCTAATATGATCACTTTTCGCACCTGGAGAGATGCTAAATACTCTGCTCCCATCATCAAAGCAAACCATTCAACTTGGTTATTAGAAGTCATGCCTAGCCCCTAAGCAAACAAATTCGTAATTGTCCCTCTAGGGTCTAGCAGGACCACCCCTACACTTACCACCCCTGTTTTAGTTAGATTTGTCCATTTTAGTGTTTTTAAATTGATTTGTTTTCCAATAAATTTGTTAGGCTGTATTTATGAAATGCTTGTAATTTTAACCCTGTGGAAGAAAGGGTTTCTACTAGTAGCACCTTTTTTCGATTCAGGGGTTGATTTTGGTATTTTCATTGCAACGTCGCCGATTTTTAAGGCGAAGGTTTGAAAAAGGTTGTAATTTCAACCTCGTAATGGGGGTGCCATGGTAGCACCACTTTTCAAGTCGGTGGTTTATTTAGAGTTTTGAATGCAACAACATCTGTTGTTAAGGCTGGGGCCTCAAACAATATCTAATTTTAGCCCCGAGAAAAAAGGTGTGCTACCAGTAGCACCCCTTTTCAACAACAACTTTTTTATTTTAGGGTTGTTTTTGACACAAAAATATGAGTTTTTATGGCTAGAGTTCTCGTTTTGAGCACAAAGTTCTTGTCGAGTCGTATAATGTGTTAAACGAGACTTTAATGCAATCTGCATGCAAAGGATTATGAGTTTTTTCATGTTTTATTGCTTTTTTCTAGAACATTGGGCATATTTACTTTTATGGAAAGGAAGAAGGAATTCTAAATATGCAAATTGGCAGTGCATTAAGGGGGTTAAACAATTAGTTTGGGAGTGCACATTGTAGAAATGGAACAACTCTTCATCCTCCCATCCACCACCCCTATACCACCACCACCGTTTGTTAATGAGGATATTGTTGGCAACCTATTACATGTCTGCTATATGATGCAAATTATCTCTTGGTATCGTGGGATTGTCTCACTTATGATATCATACTGGTTCTCAGATCATTGGTTTAAAGATTTAATTGTTGGTAAACAATTGGTAGTTGCTTGCTCCTGCTTTGATTCTTTCTTCACTTAAGATACCACTGTTTCACTTCAATTTATTTGGTTTGCTAACACAGTTACTTCTAAAACTTGTTATCGACCATATAAATTCAGTGCTTAGAATAATTGTCGCTCTTAATTGTTTTAGGTCAATAAAATAGGGAGTTTTTGTATGTGTTTTCTTCCTTTTCTATGCAAATTTTTAGATTAAATAGCAATGTATGACTTA